>CM023484.1:63662801-64373645 GCA_013339685.2 Hyalomma asiaticum
TTGTGTGAATCGCCACTAGATGGCTGTGGAAGTGCCGCTACTCTCCGATTGGCTGCTGCGCGGGCTGTGCCTGAGTGCGCGGGAAAGGAGTGCCTCTCTCAGTCTCCTGGATCGTCGCCGTTCCAAGACGACGCCCGCCCGACCCATCGACGGAGACCGATTTGGCGCTACAGCTGCGGCGGCATCGTAGCTACGCCGCACCGCCTCGGGATCCGCCAGGCGCCGCGCTCGATTCGCCGCCGCTTCTCGGGCTCGCACCGCGGGATCCTGGGGACGAGCACGAGCCGCCGCGGCCCTCCGCGCCCGCCGCTCCGCTTCGTCCATGCCCCACCGACGATCCGACACCCATAACTTCCGGAGCTTCGCCCACCTCACCATCATTCACCTCGTGGATATGCTGTGATTTTTTATAACTTTCTTTGTCTTCCCTTTCAGCAGTCCCGATGTATGCCCGAAGCTGGCACGTACACTCTTGTTGCCATGTAGTGGCTCATATTCTGTTAGCGGTCACCTTCAGCGGCAAACAATTAAAGCACACACAAAACACCACTCACGTACGCACTGGTTGCCATCGTGGTTCACACTGTGCTGGGGACAGTGTTGTACACGTTCCTCCAAAACAGGAACGGAAATTCGTTCCTCGTTCCTTCACAATTTTGTAACGAGTTCCCGTTACAAGTTCCTTTAATAAAAAAGGAACGCGTTCCAGTTACATTTAAAAAATTGGAACGTGTCGTTACATTAACGGTACATTTGATTTCTACGATTGAAAATTATTCCTGAGGCAAAATAATGTGAACATTTTAAATCTCGCATCGACCTATATATGTTTCACGAATTTGAACGTTAGCGGCAGCGTAATATCTGTAGACAAGGAAATGTGTAAAGAAACGCTCCTAGCCAAATATATTCAAGGAGCACCGAATATATTACGGACAACTCCACTGCAACTTTGGCCCTAGTCTGTTACAAGTGCGACACATATGGGACTTTCCACTTCAGTCTTCAGATGCGTAGCCAGGATACTGCGTCTCTAATGTGGAAATAGGTAGTTACTCGCATATACCAATGCATGTAACAGCGATGCATCTGACACCAAAAGCTAGTAATAGACCTTTTGACTTAGGATAGTATATAAAGGTTTATGCCTGACCCATGCCATTGCGCGCAAATATTGGAACAAGATTCCCCGATTCCGTCAGCATTCCCGATACGAAACAATTTTGCTCGTAACTGGCAGCTTTTGTAGCATTTTATTAAAACTAATTGGCAGTTCAGGATGTATTGTTTTTACTTAGTTTTTCTCACTTTAAAGTATTTGTATTGTACTGTACTTCTGTTGTTAATTATGGCTTGGCTGAAAGTGTGCCGGTGTGAGAAATTTTAATATGGCTGTTTTGTGCGTTTACCGCCGAATAACGCTGGACTGTTTCGTTCTTTTCTTCGTGGCATTAGCAATAAGCTTTAATTGCCTGTTCAATTCGCAGGCACGCTGACATTAATGCAAGGACGAAATGCTGTTGTGATGAAGGAAATAAACAAGAAAATAAATGGCCTCACATGCATAATTTGACAGGATGCCAACAACAATGACCCACACCATGCAAGCATGGTTGACAGGACATTGTTGTACAGCAAATGGGGCTATCCAGTAAAGTGGACGGTGTGCGGTGCGTTAAAATGTTTGGTTATTCCTGTATAGCTAGCCGTTTGGTCGCGTAGCAATAAAACCATAGTTTTTATTAGAAACAAACTGGGCATCAAGGAACATAATATACCATATCCAGGTTAGAACAATGTTAACTGGCTACGCAATACAAACACGCACGCACGCACGCACGTAAGCATGTTCAGCACACGTTTGCCTGAGCACGTGTATGAAAAGCCTTTCGTTTAGGCTTTTTGCTGAGGACATATGACTGCTGAAGCTAAATTCATGCGCGGCCCATTCAGTTCAACTAAAATGCCTTGAAGAGATTGACGCAGAGTGTCTTACAAATATGGACAACCATGGCCACAACCGGGTTCTCAGAACCAATGCGAGGAGAGGCGATGGTAAAGCACACCTTGACAGTGTTTTATTTCAAAGGGAGCCCTGGCGGCAGAACCACGTAAGGGACGAAATGAACTTCGCTGTTGCATGCAGTTCCTCCCGCGTTGCCGTACAGCCATACAGGGCTGGCTGACAGCCGGAAACTACTTGTCCAGTGGCCATAGTAAGCGGCAACCGCCAAGGAGTATCGGGATACCCTGACGTCGTGCAGCCGCAGTGAAGATGGGGAAGCGTCACCCATGTCGAATCATCGAAACCAAAATAGAATGGTGTTTAGCGCGTGATTTTTTATGAGAGAGTGATACTGGCGGCAGGAAAACGAGGACTCCAGGGATGGCTTGTTGCAGCCCTGCCTATCCGCCCTGCACACGTGCTGCGTATACGTGCGATCTTCGTGGAGTGGAACTTGTATGGAAGGAACGCCGTTCCCTTTGCCGTTCCTTCCTAAATGTAACGCGTTACCGTTACAGTTCCACCAACCCTAAAAGGAACGATGGCGTTCCTTCGTTCCTCCCAAAAGGAACGCGTTCCAGGAACGTCGTTCCTTGGGACGACGTTCCGTACAACACTGGCTGGGGGTCACCTTCACAGACAGATAATTCAATAATACACAAAGCATCTCTCACGTAAGCACTTGCTGACACCCTGGCTTACAACATGCTAGCGGTCACCTTGAACGATAGACAATCAAATCATACACAAAACACCACCCGCGTGAGCCCCGAGTTTCGCATAGCCCAGAGGTGGTACCATGTGGTTCAGACTCCGCGTTCTAGAACAAGCCGCTTAATATTACATTGGAGAACAACAGCTTCACAAGGCCAAGCCATGTTGAGACATAGGCAGATCATATATCCAACAGGATATCTAAAACACACAAGCATAAACGAAAAGACAGTACCCTTGGGCTTTCGTATCCGTTCTTATACAAAAATGCGGCAGAAGCACTTTTCCACGTGGAGCTCGTGGAAAAATCAGTTTCCAAGCATGCTTTAAGACTATACATGCGCAGCATAATTATTGACATAAGGCGACTTTTGTGACACCGACGTAGCCCACAAAAACCCGGGGTTGTCTAAGAACATATACTACAGACAATCGTTTCGGTGCTATATGGAGGGCAATCAAGATGTCGTCAAACATTGGGTTGCTTTTGGTAAACTAGAGAGAAGCTGGCTTGAGAAAGAAAAAAGAATCCACGCATCTCCTCGAAATGAATCATGACGAGTGGGCGAAGCACTGGGGATCGTTCGATGTTACCGTAAATCACCCGTGACATTGCCCACTCGCGCATGTAAATGAGTGACAACGCGCGTGTTATTTACACACGTGTTGTCATTCATGCTCCTGGTCTTTATGAGGTTCCTGCGCTCCCACGTCGTAGATCGTGCCGAGTTCCGGATTACTTTTAGTTAATGCGCACGCAGCGAGTCCTTATGGTTCAACTATGCACAAGAGAAATCTCCCGCCGGCACTACATTGCAGGTCAAAATCCAGTGCCTATATACGCGGTGTAGCCGGTGAACGGTTGTGCAGCGCGAGCAGTCGATTTTTTCAATCAAGAAACTCGCTAGCAGTCGCTGCCTGCGTCGGCGTTGTCTCTCGCGGGCGAGGGCGCGTTCTCGTTCCTTGCTAGTAGAGTGTACTAGAAATTTTTGCTAGCTGGTACGGATGATGATGATGACGATTGTGGTTCGGTTGAGGATCTGGATGGATGTATGGATGGATACTATGAGCGTCCCCTTCGTAATGGGCCGGTGACGTGTGCGCCACCAGGCTCGTAAGAAAATTTAAGAACATTTCCATTTTTTTTCCCTCTCTAAGTTGTCCTCATGCCTTTTAAATCTACTTCAATTAAATCGATCATACTCTAGCCAAAAACGTAAATTCTGGATTTCGTAGGGCAGCGCCCCCTGGCGTATTCTTTGTATCATGCATTGTGCTGTCATATACTTGATTGATGTACACATAAAGTGGTTTTTTACACAGTTGCTTTCGTTTTTCGTTTTGCAGGCGTTCAGTTTCGGTTTTGTGTATCGTGATGAACGCGGACGACAACATGGCTACGCCTTAAGGAGCTTCGCTCCTAATAAATGTACGCATGTCCCGTATGAGTCAACGCAATAGGCAGATAGAGGCGGCTGTGACCCTTTATTTCCCTCGCCGCGTAGTGCGCGCTTGGAAACCGACTGTCGCAGGCAGACCTCCCATACTTCAGAAAGTCGCTCATACATAGGCGCCGTCAGCAGCACTTCGAAGAATAAAAGCGTGGCAGATGAAAGCCCCCGTCTAGTCGCGAATGCCTGCAAGCGCACATTTTGGAAGCGGCATGCGTTTTAACCCTTACCTCAAAGGACGTTTTACACGCTTAATAAAGTTTTACGACACCCTTTCCGGGGCGTTTTCTGACGCGACGGGAACCCCTTTCGAGTAGCTCAAGAACGTGACCAATACTCTAATGTACGGCTATAACGATGCTACTCCTGAAAGCACGCGCCACTTCGCGAAATTACGTCTTCAAGACTGCCATCCTTCGCAAACCGCAGAACGGCTAACAAAGGTGAGAAACGTTTCCGCAAGCGTGCCTTTCACGTATTGTAGTAGACACAGCGAGCGCGCCTGCGCACACCCTTTTCACGAAGCCTATAAAGATTTCTAAACGGAGTCATTTTGCACGAGTGACGCAAGGACCCCAGCAAGCCACAACGCTGTTCGGTTAGCCGCGCAGGGTCAACACCACCTAGAAAAGGTGGCGTTGGCTGGGCTTGCAGTTCTAGCGAAGAGGAGACCAAAGCGAAGGAGGCGGCCACTGGTGGTGATGGTTTGTGTAGATTTGTGCTGTAGTTCCACGTTTCGAAAGTAGGGGGAGGCACCGTCGCCAGCGCGCGTGCACGCGTTGCCAGCACGGAACGCGAACAAGGCGTCGTCCACGACGTGTGCTGGCCAGTGCTGGCTCTCTCGCGAGCTCCCACACGTAGCAGGAAAACGAGGCTGAGCCTACAGCTACGGCGCTACAGAAGACGCGTATGCGCACATGGGAGCGATTTTAAAAGGAGAGAAGAAAAGCGGTCCTTTCACTCCTTTCAGGACTCTTTTAGAGGCGTTTTGCGCGTAGCCTCTGTGGAGCCTGGCCGAAAGGGTCGATCGGAGAAAAGAGGGGATGGTGTTCGTCAATGCGCCGTCCATAAAAGAGTTCGTGTCCAAGCTCTCAGAGCGGTCGAAGTCGCGCCGAGAATAAGAATAAGGGAGCGATCCCCCCCTGACAAGAATAAATAACACACACCCGGTCAATCTGCGGATGCAGTCCGAGACGCGACAGGTCAGCTAAGGAAATAAAAGAAAGGGGTGGAGGCCGCGAGCATGCGTACACAGCCCTGCGCGGAGACCGAACAACCCCGTTCGGGAACAAGCGAGAGTTTTTACGCTTGAAGAGACTCCCCCTAGCGGGAGAATGGGAGGCTGAATGGAAATACGAGAAATCTGGTCGGCGTGGGCAAGGCCTTTAGCTCTTCGGTACTGCCAATAAGCATTCTTCCGCGGCGGTCTGTAGCAGGCCATACAGTAGGGTTACAGACACGCTTTTGTGCCTTTTTCTCACTTTTCGCTGTTGCAGTTTTGTTTAGTTTCGAAAAGTGATGCTGTTTGCTTCTACCGTTCGACGCATGGCAAACATTTTTCGAGCGAGTTCACGGTACGTTATGTTTCGGCGTTCGCAAAGAAAAACGAATTATAAAAGCAACGGGTTGAAGTCTTCCCATCTACGCGTTGTGTTGTCCGCGTCGACTTCGGCGCGTCCAATCTAACCTCGGCTCTGTAACATATAAAGTCGTCGCTACTGGACCACCTCGGAAAAGTGCCCGGTATGATTTATTTCTATAGGGTCAACCCCGCAGCCCTCCCACGCCCGGAATCCCAACTGTCGTCACTGTAGACTCCGATCCCCCCCCCCCCCCCCCACCTTAAAGTTATGATTCACGACTGGCCTGAATGCCTTTCGATGCGTTTTGTACGACGCACACGTCTACGGAGAAGTACAAAGCAAATGTTACAAGGCGCCCCGCAGAGAAATGGACAAATCATGCGAGGTACAGGGGAAGTACAACGACCTCATTGTACTGTTTTTGACCGTCCTGGCGTGCTCCTTTAAAATCGCATGGCCGTGAAGAGAACATCTTGTCCTTTTTTTTTTTTTCGGAAATTCTCTGGAAAAGTATGAGAAGATATGAACTGAAAGGGCGCGAGTCATACCCAATTCGTTTGCCTTTTTACTAGCGCAGTCCTTCTTATTCCTTGTCGTGTACTGTTTGTTTGCTATTCGACACATATACAGAGGCGATAGTGTTAGATATCTTTTCCTTGTGTCTTTTTTAAAACGCCGCAGCACAACTACTGCAAATCGCAGGTTGTACTTATGGAGAAGCTCATAGAGAAGTAGAACAGTTGGTCAAGGGATGCTTAGAAAAAAAAAAGAAAGCTATATTGTGCGAGCGTGTGCGCTGTCGCACACTGTGGAAGGACAAAAGTTATTTATGAATATGGAATATATTATACCTCTTAGGAACGTTTTTACGGTGTAATAAAAATTCGATTTGGTCCACTTCTATTACTGCTGAGATTCCTTGCTCTAATGAAAAAGACAAAATTGTAATCAAAATGCTTATAGCAAGACGAGACAAAGAAGCGCATATGGTTTTCTGAGAAAGAAAGCCTCGCATTGCATACCAAGCAAATTTTTTTCTCGTGCTATTCGCCACTTGATGGAACTAATGTTTGCACTCGTGTGCTCCCCATCTGAAAATAAGGCTCGCAAAGAGACGAAAGTTCAGGAGCGTGTCATGCACATATTCCCAGCTCCACGAATAATGTCAGGTTTTGGCCTAACATTTTTACGTCAAATGAAAACTGACCGTTATTTCATCTTTCGCTTATGTTTCTTTTTTCTTTGCTTCTACGTTTATAGGCTATGCCTTGCTGCTATTCAAAGTCCACGGCGGCTTTGTGGTACAAGATTTATCCTGCGATAGGTCACTAGCGCATGGTGGCCTTTGGGGCTAAGCGCGTTTTACGACGACTTCGTGCGGGCAGCGTCCACAGGCTCCCTACGCGGGCCATGCGTTCCGCACTCCCTAATCTCCTTGCTCGCCTCTTCCTTTATGCATCTTCTACTCGGAAGGCTCGCGTAAAACGGGACAACAGACCGCGGTCGGTCAGTAATGGCCCCGATTACGGACAGGACCATGGCCGAGAAGAAAAGTTGTCCGCGTTGGACTAGGGGTCGAACACGAAAGTCACCGCTCTTTTATCCGTGTGAAACCGCAATCGTAACCCAGGGATTAGTTGGCGCGCCGTGCATGTATATGGTGACGTATCGTTCGCAGAACCTTCTGAACAACTACCTCTGGGTTCTTTTTATCTTCCTTTGTTGCAGGCGACTACTAAACATGGATACAGAAATCGTTAATAGGAGGATTAATTTTTACAGCACCAGGTGGCGGCCGCGGAGCCTTCACACCGTACATCTGTAAGCTGCGCGCAGCGCGTGTGATTCACAATGAGAAGGTTGTCAGCAAGAATGTGTCGTTCGGCTTTCCTGTTTTTCTTCCCTCGCTGCTCGGAGCTACAGTGCTGAGCTTTATGCATACCGTATACGAGCGCATACGTGTAGTAAAAACATGCAGCCTTTTTTGTCATAAACAGGTGGGAATGTAGGGAGCCCTCTGTTACGTTTTACTGCATGTCCGCAGGGCAAACTTGGGATTACGTTATGCGTGCTCTTTGCTTTGCATTAAGGTAACCTCTCATCAAGCGCACTGTGTCGCTCTCTGATCGCATTAATGCTGGATCGTTGTACGTTAATATCGAGAGCATCTGCGCGAAAGATCACGTGCCATTCTAAAGCAGCATAAGATAACGCTGCCTCACTCATTTGATGACCTGCTTAAGGCACGTAAAGACATCAAAACCCTCTATATATTAAAGTATGTGGCATTTTTTTATGCCTCCCACTTTGTGCGCATGAGACTATTCGCTGACACCATCTGGGCAAAGTGTACTAAACAACTCATCACTATTCAGCAATTATATTACTTTCTTTTCTTCGTTCTTTTCTTTATATAGTTTTTTCTTTAGTTTTCACCGGAAAGGATTAGCAGGGCACGTGAAATGCAACATTAGCACTGTCTCGCAGCTATTTCACACAACACACATTGATGATTAATGGTTATCAGGACAGTGTAGCTTCGCTGGTCTGAGCAGGTTTCAGTTTTCTATTTTGGGCATACAATTTGGTACTTTACGTATATGCTGCTCTGACCTTTTATACTCCCCGTTTTTAATATACAGAAAAAATATGTGAAATAACGCTATCTATCTATCTATCTATCTATCTATCTATCTATCTATCTATCTATCTATCTATCTATCTATCTATCTATCTATCTATCTATCTATCTATCTACGTCTCGGTGCTCTCCTAGTCATCCCGTTTACCTGGTATGGGCCCAAATTTGGATGGTAGGGTATAAATATATATTACGAACATGAATGACTGATATTTACATTACGAGCATGATATACTCATCATCTATATCACGATTAACGATACTGCAATCATGTGTGGCTCATAACAGTAGTGCTGGGTCAGTGGTACACGGGTATGCACCACAGGTTTTTGAACGTCATATATGCCTATGTGAATCAAGGAACGACTAAAATCGGCAGGTAACATATCATTAGAACACACTTAAAAACAAGAAAGGCATACCGTTTGGTCTTAGCTTGCGATTGAAATAGAGACATACGAAACGCACAGGAACACACAGCCCAGAAAGCGGCAGGGTGTACCGAACCTGGGCCCACGACATGCCAAGCAAGCGCTCTACTACAAGGCTACCGCGGCTGCTCCGGCTCGTTACTTATGATAGCTAAACTTACTGCCACTAGCAGTTGTGATGCTGGTGTAAGGACAATTGTGTTTCTAATGTGTGTTAAGCGCTATCAGAGCAATGTAATAAACAATACATATTACATTCTGCTGTCACTCGACATGCTGTTCTCAAACTTTGCTCGATACTGTAGCAATGCTTCAACGAACGACGCTGATGATGTGCACATCAACGTACAGTGACGTGTATTTTTCTTCGAAAAATAAACTGACATCTGCTGTGCACTACTAGCGTGAGAGCCAACGTTACGTCGTACCATGAGCTACCATCGAGGTGCCACAGTGCTGCCGACGTTTCTGGTTAGCCATAGTTAAACATACACTCGCTCATGCACTTTGCAAAACGATGTTGATCCTATCCTTGCACCGCCACGGTGGTCTAGTGGCCATGTTACTCGGTTGCTGATCCGAAGTATGCGGGATCGACTCCCGGCCGCGGCGGCTGCATTTCGATGGAGGCGTAATGTTGAGGCCCGTGTGCTGTGCGATGTCAGTGTGCGTTAGGACGCCTCCACTACGGCATCTCTCGTAATCTTTTGGTGATTTTTGGGAAGTAAACACCATCAATAAATCGATCCTAGTCTTAAAACTTGACTCATTGACAAACAATCACGCATGACTTACCCGCTGACCGCTTCGTGTACGACAGCGATTCCCACAATGCATGGGATCTGCCGCATTTTTCTCAGGCACACTAGACGTAGGGTAGCTGAGAGCCAAATTTTCAAATTTTAAGAAAAATGCCGTCAAGCCTGCACAGAGGACGCAGCATAGCGGCAGCGTAACTTAGATTTTGCTTTGTGTTCTCTTATTCTTTTCTTTCAGTCTTGGTTTTTTCTGCTTCTCTCCCCACCCTTATTCCATTGTGTGCCTTTTCAGCTTCCGATTCTTTTTCGTCGTCATCCCCTTCTTCTTCTTGTTCTTCTTATTCGTTCATGGAAGCACAGCCAGTTGCTGGCCACATATAATGGCCCGAACGACACTATTACTGAGCAGAGTTTGGGATGAGAGCACAAAAGGCTCAGCCATGTAGTGGGCGGAGGTGGATGCCGCTACATCCAGGCAAGGATGTAGCGGCACCCACCTCCGGCAACGCTGTGATATGGTAGGAAAAGTAGCCATGTAGCGGCATCCACCTCCGGATACTACATGGCTACCTTTCCTACCATATCAGAGCCTTGCCTGGGAACATCAAGACACCCCACCAAGCGGTGAGCGTCTGGGATGGCAGTAGTGACACCATCCCTATTTAGTTGTCGTTCAAGTCAGCACAGGCATGGAGCTTTTTACAGCGTAAGCTGTTATGAGATCACAACAAAGGCCGTTTTTCCGCCGTAGTTGTCCGCCGCCGCCGCCGGTGTCCGTAGCCGCTATCGCGGCAAATTTTAGAAAAAATAACCAGGACAGAGGAGGATTCAAACCACGTCCTCTGCGTGGCAGTCGAGCATTCTACCACTGAGCCACGCCTATGCTTGAAAAATCTTCGTAAAAAGACCTAAACAAGTGTAACGTCTGTCGAGGATTGTTGTTATGTGGGGTTTAACGTCCCAAAACCAGTTCTGATTATGAGAGACGCCGTAGTGGAGGGCTCCGGAAATTTCGACCACCTGGGGTTCTTTAACGTGCACTGACATCGCGCAGCACACGAGCCTCAACATTTCGCCTCCATCGAAATGCAGCCGCCGCAGCCGGGATTCGATCCTGCGACCCTCGGATCAGCAGCCGACTACCATAGCCTCTAGACCACCGTGGCGGGGCAGACGTCTGCCGAGGAATCTCATTAACAAGTGTAATGTAACGTGGCAGAATAATAATACGCCACCACACTTCGGGGAAAGTGCATTACATAAATAGTTCGAGGAATCATTTGAAAGAACACAGGGCTACCTGGTTTGTAGCTCTGAACCCATTACAGAGGCATCATCAACATCATTATTATGAAACAATCTTCCTCAACATTTCCGTCATCATTATTACGAAGCCTTGCCCTTTGAAGCAGTTGTGTCGTGTAGTGCCATGCATCACGCGGCAGGCGACGTACGCAGCCACGCCAGCAACCTGACTTGGCTCTTCGATGTACCTGATGGCGCCTCCTCGTAAGGTGCGCACCGCTGCTGAAGAAGCGAATCGCAGAGCTACGCGCGCGGCTGCAGCAAGGCCACGTCGGGCACAACAGACTTCTGCGCAGAGAGAAGCCCAAACCGCAGTTCGCCGTCGACGCCGGGACGAGAGTTCAGTTCGCTCTCGGAAAAACGACGCCATGAGACTCTCTAAGATGTGCATTTATACAGATTTGCACGTTACAATACCGCAGTAATTATGGCGTAGTGAGTACTTCCCTACTTGGCGAAATAAGAGTTATGGCGCAGGTGATACCTTTCACCTCTACTTGTACTAGCTTCCTCAAGCGTTTAAAATGGCCTCTATGGAGGTCGCTCCTCCAGCTTACGCTGTCACTGTCCTGCTGTTCCGCGCAGGCCTGGCTCTTTTTCAAGCTCAGGCTGATAGAGGGTACGGTACGGACACGGTCCGCGGCGGCGGTGGACACCATCGCCACCACAAATTTCGGTCACTGTAACGAGCCCATAACAGCTTACTCAGTGCAGTTTTCAAGGATATTTTATGTTTTCTAACAGTGTTGCTACAGTGCAGTGAAAGCTGTGTAAGTGCTTATTTATTCTGCTTTAAAAAAACAGTAACAGAATGATTCTGTACAAAAAGAAATTGCATAGGAGGTATGCGTTAATAACAAGTCCCGTTTTGGAACGTGTATTTCGACATCGTTAATACTCGCCGTGTACATTCAGCCATTGCATAAAGAGTTTTCGTATACAAAGTCATATAGATATGGCTCATTTGTTTTCGGCAAAGACGAAGCCATTATTTCAATCTAAATGAACGTGAGTACGGTGTGGCGCACCTGGAAAAGACAAAAATGAGCTGAAGCCTTTTTGAGTATAGCATCTACACACGATACCTGTTCGTTCAACGGGAATGACAAGTCGTTTCATTTCGCCATGGCTCACTCTCTGTCTATACCTGTGATGCGAACACCTGACGCCGCCATAGGTCACGCACTTGACGTCTTCGAGAAAGAGAGACGGCAACATCTGCGGGATTGTCATCTTTCGATTCGCGTGCGCCTCGTCTCCCGCTGTCACAAGAGCGCGGTTTCAATTTCTTGCTGCTCGAGGCATGCGGCGGCAGCAGATTGCATTCATGGTCACGCTCGGATGCTCCGTGGGAAACATACGACGAGAGTCGACGTACGCCGGGACAAGAAAGCAGCCTCTCTTTAAAAGCACTCGTGCGAAGAACGCGTCAAAAGACATCAATGACTCGACGGGAGAATTAAGCAGGGAGTCGAGAGTCGTGAAGGTATCGGAGTACAGCCAATCGCTCGTTGCATTTCTTTATGATTCCTTCTCCTGCCTTTCTTCGTCGTGCATTATGCAACGGCCGTACTGCGTGGGCCTGTCTCTGTGAACGCCATACGTCATGTAGCTCACGCGTCACGAGCAACGCTGCATGACAACGTAAACACGTTTCACTATTCTATTCACTGAATCTTTGACCGGCGCCGCGGTCATCATTGGACCTAGACATAACGTAGTGACAGTGCTTCTGTTGTTGTTGTTTTTTCTCTTTTTTTTTTCACTGTGCCTACATCACTGATCGCTAATTGTAACCAAAAGCCGCTCTGACGTTATACAAGCTCTTCATAGTGCGAATCTGTCCCAGTCCAGTCCATTTCCAGTCACGCCTTTCAGGCGAGATGCGTAGTGTCAGAAAGTATCGCATGATGTTTCGAAGCAGGCGGAATTTTTTTCACAGATGTATCCAGGAATATTCAAGTGTGGAGGATGTCGTGTGGATAAAACAATACTTATACGATCAAGTACCGAGGCGCTTCAGCATAGCTTAAAAGAGAAGATATCAAAAACAAGTCTGCGCCACCACCCCGGGTTGCTTATCGCCGACGACGAATCTTGTGCTAAAAGACGGAAATATAGGAAGATGGTATCTCTATGAGTAGTTTCTACACACGTCATCAATAATAGCCTTAGATAGCGACCAATTATATTAAACAAGCATGAACATCAAGGGAAATGGCAGAAAGAATACGACATACGAACCCACTTGAGACGGGAAAGGCGAATAGGTTAGGCCGAAGAGATCTCCTGGTTTGTTGCTCTACAGCGCGCCATTGTAGCGTAAAAACATGAATAGCGGACGAAGAAATTACCGCTTGAAAAAATGCGTATAACTTTCTTTAGAAGCATATGAATAATTGAGAGTGAACACTATGAAGCACTGAAAGTTATAGCAAGTCGCTGTATCTTTCATGTGTAGCTGCATATATCTTTCAAGCATTTCAAAATTTCTCGCAACCTCGAAAGCTACAGCAAGCCGTGACGTAGGGCCTCGCGTCGATCATGCGTAACCGGCAAAGAGCTGTGATGCCATTTTCAGTTAAATGTTTTGTGAATTTTGTTCGCAGGCCGCCAGTTGTATAAAATTTCGAGGAATACCTATGAGGCGACGAGACCTGATTGCAACAGCCTTGCTGCTTCCAAAATATAGAATCTATCTAGCGCACATATGGCCATTCAAATACAAATGGCACAGATATACACAGAAATATGTATCGTATTTCGCGCCTGCCAGGCATTCTGCACGATTCAAATTTGTTCGCATACTTCGGCACTATATTTAGTATAACTTAGGGCGAAATTTCCAAATCTGAAGAAAAATTTTCATAGTACCTTTATTTGTTTGTAACACGGGGTTGGTACTCCATAATAACGCTGTATAACTGTTAATATAGCCTGCTTCTAAAAAGCGGCAACCGAATGTTTCTTCTATAAAAGAAATTGCATTCGAGTTGGCTTGTTGAAAAAAACCAGTGCCAAGTTCGCGATGGCCCATAGAACTACTATCGCAGTCAAATTGCTAATGATAAAACACATGGATACACTGTCATCATCGTAACGCGAATACAGCCGCGGACAAGAAACGCCTCAAATACAACGTTATCAACTGCTGCAGCCTAACTGCACAAAGTACATAGTAAAAATAGCGAGGAAACAGGGCGCGTTAGAAAAGTGGATGTCAGCGCAAAGTCCAGATGGTGGTCATAGGACGAACACTGCGAAGTATACGCCCTTGATGTATGACACGTTGGAAGGCTCTTCGCCCAGTCTCAGGCAGCATACCCATTCACTTCCTCACTTCCAATACTTCGCCTCTTGATTCACACACGTATGCTCCACTTTAAGTCTTTGAGGCACGGTGAGTTGCACGTGTGCTTTCGTTCTCAAAATCATCTAGAACTCATTACCGAACTTGCCTCGGCTTCTTTTCCCCTCACTGCCGAGGCAGAAAGCGTCGCGAACGAATATTAACGATGCGCGGCTATAGCTCCTTTTCTGTCAGCCTCCCTCCATTCACTTTCACGTAGACAGCTCGCATCTCCCATCCCTCGCTGCGCGACTTGTTTTGCTTATTGTTTAACCACAAGACAGCGAAGGTGAGACGCGTGCGCTGAGGTCAACAAACCTTAAGTCCTCGTTCATTTCTTCTTCAAGGTTTCTGCAGTTAAGTCTTCCCCTAAGCTTACTCTCGAACGATGCTGTCCGGAATCATCAAAATGAGAACGCGTTTCTCTCCTCACAAAGCTCGGCTTCCCTCTCTCTCCAAGCGTTGGATGGACGCCACAACTAGAGCTACAAAGTGAAAAAACGATGCCACCTCTGAGTGACCGGTGGCACCCGAAGTAAGCAACAATGACACGCCACCTGTAAAAGCGAGACAGTGCGAAGGCATAGAGGAGAAGAATATAGTAAGAAATTTAGTTACAAAGGCAGAAAAAAGGGCAGAACAGAAACTGGGTTTTGCTATAATGTCCAGGTTGGCCGAAAAAAAAAAAAAAGACAGACGATTCAGAGAAGCCTTGCACGCTGCCCTGCGCTTCTTACACGTAGCAGACAACAATGAAAGAAACAGCAACGAAAAGGAAACAACAAAAGAGAGAGAGAGAGAGAGAAACGGGTGAGTCGAGATGCAAGGGCACCACGCCACGATGACAGAAGAAAAGAAACAACCGCACACTGCGGCAGCTTTTGTTAAGTCGGCTATAATAATTAAAAACGCAAAATGTAACTAAGCAAGGCCTGACCGGAAGAGAAGGAGGCGGTGGGAGCGAGAGAAGACATAACGGAGAAAATTGAGATTACGGTTTCACCAACGCAACACTCGACCCTGGGGCGCTGCAAAATAAAAAAATTAGAAACGTCCCTGAAGAGAAGGAAAGTGATAGAACCGTAAAAGAAGTGGATGCGAGTCACGGAGTCGGCGTCTTCTTTCAGTGTCTGGTGGTTCAGCTGTGGCTGCCCCTACCACAGCGCTTCTTCTTCTTCTTGAGAGAAAGACGCACGCTGAACACGCGTCGCCGTAAATTAATCCCGGTATACACAGCAGCGAAGGGAAAGGCGCCGAGACCTCCCAGAAATGGGCGATGGGGGTGGCAAGCAAAGCCCCCACCCCACCTCTCTTTCTCCTCTAGTGTTCGCTTTATGTTCCAGTTTATCTTTACGCACATTTCCTTGCCCTCACGCCCCGCTATTTATCATCTACGGTGAAGAAGAAAGTGAGGGCTTTTGCACTTTTTTTCTTGTGTCTGTATCACTTTTTCTTTTGTTCATTGGTGGAGATACACGAACCTTACATATTGCTATGACCTCAGCCATGCGCTTAAACAACGCCGTGAGTTGTTTCTTGCTGATATAGTACGAATATAAGGCAAGAAAGTAACGTGATACTTCTTTTTTATTTCTCTCGTTCCTACTCTTTCCAGGGACCGTGTGTGTGTGTGTGTGTGTGTGTGTGTGTGTGTGCGTGTGTGTGCGTGTGCGTGTGTGATCAACTACCGAATCTATTGCACCGAAACATGCTGTATAACCCAGGAGCAGTACAATTACGCTGCAAAGCGTGATAATGGATGTTTTAGGCTCCACTCCACGGCTGCGTAACACTGGTCGGAATTATAAACTGGCGAAACTCCAATTTGCTTGTTAAGAAAGATAATGAACCGAAGAGTACTGTATATATTCTGTAGTACTGCATATATTCAAAATAACTCCGTAGTCCTTCACAACGGTGGAGTCACGGTCTGCAAGGTATTTACGCACTCACCCTTGAGTGCGTAAATACCAACTTGAGACCAACTTGAGCGCTTACGAACGCTTGTGTTCCCTCAAGGCATATGGAGAATTAATGCAAACCAAACAAATAAATCTAACCGAATTTCGTTTCAATAAAAACTTATTGAAGTAATTATGTCATCTACCGCAGTTATTGTTGAAGATTATCGGGCGGATCACAAGCTTGCAGAATCCCTGCTGCATCTTTCCAAACGAAATTCATAGCGTGAGATAGATCCGGAACAATTTAACGCTACGAATTTCGTTCGGAGTGTTGTTCTTCTTCATTAATGTTGTTATGTAGAACGGTACGTATTACGTGCACGTGCCCCAGAAGCACATTTTAGCAAAGGTCCTTCTTGCCTGCAGTACTAGAGGCGGCAAGGTGAACACCCGTTCATCTCTGCACGCCCGTGTTCTGCACTGCGATGGCAGGCGCATGCTCATCGAACATTAATGGCGCTCTTCGCTGCACCCATCGCGTTCAGATATGTTAGTTGTTCAGACTTGAAATACGATCTTCTTGGAGGCTTTCGTAAATACTGACACCAAAAATTCTTCCCGGCATTTATGAGAGCCTACCCTCATATCGCACTCTCGATGTACCATCCGAAAAATATCATTACACGTCTTCTCAATTTTTGTACTTACACGAGCAAATGTCCTTCGAGTTTCGTTCGAGCTGACTATTCAATTGTTTATTGTGTGATGCATCAAAGTTGCATGGTGGGCACAGAGACTGCACAAGCAACACATCTGATTTACAAACTACCCTGATTTTTTTTTTTAATTTTTTGTCCAGGTTCATAAGGGCGCTCGCGCTAGAGTTTTTCGCAAGGGAACATTTCAGCCAAACATTATGCTAGACGGATCATTGCTGAATGCGACCAGTCGATGAAGAAGTGCGCTTACAAAGGAACTGCGTCGCGAAAACATCGCCGTTGTACAGTCAGTCAATGTTTCTGCAAGCGTGGCGGGCCCCTGTAATGTTGATTTCGGTGGTAGGGCTTAAGCTGTAGGAAGTGGCACAGGCCGTAAGTGAGGATAGGCACATACTGATGTTGACAGTTATTGTAGGCTTTCTTTCAAATGTTCATGCATCTCGCGCTTAGTTCTACTCGGCACTCGTTTAAGCTGCGTCTACACCAAACGGCCTTGCACCAGAAAGCAAATGGACGTGTGCTGTTCTCAAACCGGAAGGTTCACATTCTTTTCTTTAGGTGAGCACAAAAGTCGGACACGACGCGCCGTCGTTTTGAAGCAGCAGGCCTTACCAAAATGCAATAATTATCTGCAGAATACGTCTCGGCATCTTGTCAAGTCACGAGTAAGTGTAAAACATTTACGAAAAAACATTTTTGTTGTGTGTTCTATTTTATATAATTTCATATTTGTAATGGTACAGCAGAAGAAAAAAGAAAAGAGAATTACAAAGGCTGTATTACTACTGCAATGTCACGGATGCACGGTTAGCAATGACCTGAGGAAAGGCGCACATTTCATCATGTCGGCATAAGGAGCCACGTAAGCTACAACCAGTGTTCGCTCAGCTGGCCCAACGGTATACTATACCTACTCTACGCTTCTCTTCTCCCCTTGGTTCTAATGCTCACAATATACATAGATGAAAACGTGAAAGTTTTGATTACTATAACACAAGACAAGAAGAAGGAAAGATGTTTTAATGAAGAGAGATAAGGTAGGGCTGGTGATGATCTGTCCTGCTCCTTCGTAATGACATATACGTGACATGAGCAGAAAGCAGGTGAAGTGAAAACAAGGTGGGACGACATGTGCTTCGATTATAGCATGACATCTGTGCAGGCAGCACTGATTGACATTAAACAGGACATGTACCACTGCACAAGGTGTGCTCATCAAACATCAGTGCGCACATTGGTGCTGTACGAACTGTGTACAAGGGTGTTGGGACCTTTGTCAGGCTAAATGCCTTTAGCCCCGACATCCTTTTGTTTCTTGTACAAGAAAACAATAAAACAAATTTTTGAATGTGAAAAAAAAAAAACATGCGCTTTTCCAACAGGCGATACACCCACACGTAAACACGCTCTTCCAGCACACGGGACGGTCAAAGTCGTTCGTCCGAGACCAGCTGAAAGCAGGAAGCTTAGAAACGTACTACCTTTATCACGTTTCGTGCATGCCCGAACGTCTGCCCACGTATCGTGAACTTTCACTTGAAGCCGTAGGTTGCGCAAGACAAAACTGAAGGCTTCTCTCTCTCTCCCATTGCTTTCTCTCTGAAGTCACTTTTCTTCGGGCCACCACTCGCCTCTCCCGCTCAATCTCCCGTTGTACTCAGCTAGGGAAGCAGCAAGCTTTCCCATGCTTCATCGTAGAGGTGGCGACCCCCCGTAGCAAGCCTCCCCGTGCTCTGTATTGGAGCACCTATGGGCGTCCAGAAACGCAGCGTCCAGTGGTGCCCGCGTGTGTGAGAGCCCACGCCAGGTCCCCTGAACGAGCGGCAGGTGGTTGGTGCGAACCCTCCGTGAGCGCAGATGAGACGGCGCCGTAAAACGGTGCCCTCCCCTTCCACGTCCCAGCACAAATCTCACCACCGCCCCGACGTCCCATACTACGCTTTCGGACGCCCTCGAGGTGTCGGGCGGAGGCCAGGAGCATTTAGGCCGGTCCACGACAAACAATATGTGCCTACTTCAAGGGGACCCCGAAAGAAACCCGCAGATAACACGCCGCGGGGGTCCCGCACTAGCCCAGGGCCCTATAGATCTGCATTCTTTGGTATCTGTTTTCCCGTCATCTTTACTTCTTAACGGGCTCTATACCATACGGCGACTGCGCACTCACATACAGATTTTTCTTTGGCCATTTTCGTTAACGGGACCCTTGCTGGTCGCCTCTGGCACCGTATTTAGCGCAGACACTGAGCGAGCTGCTCGGTGTACCTGTTTTCTTTAATGCAGATCGGGTGGATATAAGGCGGAAGGTACAGCATGCCCCAAGCGAGCCCATGACAACAGGGTAGAAGGTGGAAGGGAAGCTGCCGTTACAGGTGATTGAAAGAAGTAGTCAGGTCTCGGTGGCGGGGAGGCAATGATGTAAGACTTCCCATGCACTCCTCTGTTTCGCGTTCAATGACCTTCGCGGTCTGCTGACGACGCAATTTCAGCGGTGACTTCGCGGAAGGAGCTGCGGGGAGATGCGAACACGTGATTGCGCGGGGCCCGAGGGTTCGGTGGCTTTGTGTAGGATGACGGCAGGTTGGTTTGCTTCCGACTTCCTCTTTTACGTTATCCTCGACGTATTCGCTCGTCCTGTTCGTTTAGTTTAAAACGCTTTATTCTGAGCTTTAGTGACTCTTCATGGAGTGCACTTCACATTATCCCAATACGGAGTAACTGTATACACTGCACATCGTAAGAAAGCCCGAAAGATTTTCGCTGGTGTGCGAAACTGTGAACCCCCTGTACGCCTTTTAGGTCAACCTCGTGCACATTTACGCACGCAGCTATGTGTGTTTGTTGTACAAAACAGTATTTTTGCTCTTTCCACCGTCATATTGTTCGGCTTGTGGAATCGATTGCAGAACTTCTTCATCCATTAGTTCTCTATACGACATTTTGCAACGCTTTTCAAAATTTCGCAATTGCAGGCTGTCTGTGATTGTATGGGAATCACTGGGGCCGCAGGAAGGCGGTAACATATATAGTTCATTTTATATCCACAACAGATCAAAGCAATGGCTCACCGGCACTCTTTTCCCCTGCATATATATTCCCATGCAGCATCCCTTGTAATGTAAGAAGTGCGATTGCATGCGCGGATGTGTCAATATCATGAAAAGGTGAATATCGAG
Organism: Hyalomma asiaticum; assembly: GCA_013339685.2. Classification (NCBI taxonomy): domain Eukaryota; kingdom Metazoa; phylum Arthropoda; class Arachnida; order Ixodida; family Ixodidae; genus Hyalomma; species Hyalomma asiaticum. The sequence goes on from CM023484.1 coordinate 63,682,838, forward strand.
AAAAGAATTATGTGGTGACAATGAAAGGCTTATTACCTTTACTGTAAGCTTTGTCACCTATTCTCGCGGCAGCAAACGAATCACATATGCGACAGTATGGATAGAATAATACGATTTCTTCACAACGTTTCGCATCGTCGTACTTCCGTTCAAATGAGCACCTCTATATCAGTCTCTAGAAAAACTCTCGTTAAATATTCTCAGGCGAATACACATGCATATACGGATCTCGGGCAGTATACGCATGCGTGAGTACATGCAGGTACGCATATGCTTTAGAAGTGTCCAATAGTGCAGCACAAACTCCTTTACGCACTTATTGACACACTCTTGTTTCTTTGTACTAATGCGAAGTCTCAAACTTGAGGCTATTCGAAAGAAGCCCACACGATATCATTCTTTAGGACGCTCAGTGAAGAAGTGTCTCCCGTACGTAAAACACACGTAATTACTTCCTCGTAACTCCTCGAAATTAGTACTAGCTCATGCCTGCCGCCACATAAAGCAATAGGAAATGAAGGTGAAAGAACATGGGCAGAGAGGTGCTGCCGCTGTGGACTACTGAGTGACACATCATTACTTCTTAAGGCCTATATTTGTCGCCAGAAGAATGAGATGGTTTCCGTATACGTTGGTTCTATGCGAAGTTTTGTTTTCCCATATTTGCCGCTCACAAATCAACAAGCTCTATAATGGTACGACACTCAATAGCGTGTCGACGGAGATGCAGACGTTATAGCACCGTACAAGTCTCTATTCTCGTGTATATACATGAATGCTGAACGGGCACGAGTTCATCTAATCGACAACGGAGGCAGTGAAAAGCACTACATACAAGCCGGGTGAAAGCGACCACAACGTGTTGCTTTTGCACCATATGCGACTCTCCGTTCATGCATTCCTCTTCCACCACCCCGCAAAGCAACTAACACGTCGATCATGTTTGTTTTCCGAAACGCACCTGGCGTCCCCCCCCCCCCCCTCCCCCTCTCCTTTAACCACATCGCTAAAAGCGATCGCAACCCTTTCGGTAGCAAGCGAAAGTGGTGCCTTCCTGTTCCTTCTGCAGTCAGCACACGCAGCACGCTTAACTCACTCCTTCCCCAAAGGCTCGCCTCTCAAGAATCCCTCAATGACGGGCAGGTGAAAGGAAGTGCGCGCGTTTCAAGCAAGTTGTCAAAGGCTTCTTCGCACGCACGCTTCCAGTTTATTCGTTACTTCTCCGCGCGGCTTCGTGGAAGGTTGCAACCTACAACCGGTTTCGAGATACCTTCTATGCGTGTAGTTGAACGGATTGTCTTTGTCGAGGGCCTTTTCGATGGGCACGCCCTTCGCACGTGCCTGTATAGAGGTGTTTGCTTGCTTTATGCGCGTTTGAACGTGCGCGTATAGGCGCTGTGTCAGCTGTCACACCTTTGAGAAAGAAGTATAATGAAAGGTCGCTCATGCTCGTCGCTTGCTCTTTTTTTCTGAGCGCACGAACTGCCTTGAATATCAACGTCGAGGGAACGTGGTATGTATATCGGATAGAGCTGACAGGAGGCACGGCACGTGCTTACACACACACACACACACACACACACACACACACACACACACACACACACACGCACGCACGCACGCACACACACACACAGCAAGAAAGAGGAGCACCGCCATCAGAGAAAGAAAGTTTCGAACGGCGAGGCACGCTTCAAGTCGCGCCAGGCGGCGTACACGCCAAACGCAACTAGAAGCAACCGACTCGGTGTCATTGAGCTATCTTGTTGCGTGTGACGCCCGTCACATAATGTCCCTTTTAAAGCAGAGCTGTGTTTGAAAGCTGTAGAAGTCAATGTGGCCGAGCTCGAAACAGTGGTATAAAGAACGTGCTGGGCTCCTTGTCCTGTCTCAATTGTTGGCGTTAGTGAAAACTGGTGCATTAGTGAAAACTGGTGAAAGAAACGCACTGTTTCGGAGCGACTGTCGTGACTTTTTTTGTATATGCTGATAGCCATTCCCACCCTCTTTCTCCAACCCTTTTACTCTTTCCATTCCATATCTTTCTTTCTTTGTTTTCTTTTTTTAGTAAGTACGGTAAACGTTCCCGAAAACATCTGATTAACTAAGATTATCATGCTCACCACCATCCGAAAACTCAGAAGATTATCATGCAATGCGACAGTCAGGAGGGAGAATACAACTGAGTAAATTTAGTATAAACAAAATTTGCAGCCCTTCCTCTGTCGAGAAAAATGCGGGAAAGCGACGCTTTGCGTTTGCGTCCCTGACCTACTAGGATCTTTCTTTCTTTCTTTCTTTCTTTCTTTCTTTCTTTCTTTCTTTCTTTCTTTCTTTCTTTCTTTCTTTCTTTCTTTCTTTCGGTCCTGTTAGGTGGTAAAAAAACCCGAAGCATTCATATGCTTGAGCATCCATATGGTGCAGGTCACGCAAGCCGTAGTTGTGTAGTCTAGTGGTTGAGACTATTGCCATCAGAGGGTTGGGGCTCGAGTTCAAGCCTTAGCGCCGGTGACATTGTTTCTTCCTTTCGAATGCGCCCTCTGTGCAGTGGCGGAAGGAAGGTTAATGCATTAGTTTCTTTCGCCACATCATCGAGAGCGCCAGCGTTCCATTTGTCGGGGAGTTTCGGCACGACGACCACAACTTCACCGACACAAGCTAGACAATACACTCTTGGTTTGAAAAAGCGGCAGTAAGCTCGGAGGAATCTAAACTCCGCGGGGCTGCTTCGGCAATTATTTTGTCCTGTACATGCGTGTATGTGCTGAGTGAGGGGCAGGGGCGGTGGGTTGGACCTGTCCCAATTTTCAGTAATAACAAGCTGAACGGAATTCAAATCACTCTTGGAATTATAATGAAACCACTCTTGCAATGATGCATTGACAGCTGCAAGTAATGGATTTAATTGTGTTTGCTGTGCGCAAAATCCCTCGAAGTAGGCCTCTCATTGAACTCAGCGCATATGCATTGTTGCAACGCCGTGGTAGCATTACGAGCCTTGACTAATATTGATATGAATTATTATTCATATCATTTGACTCACATAGCTTGCTACTTAATTTGTTTACCTGCATTATCTGGGCTTACATGTGTCTTTAATGGGAGTACCAGGCGCACACATGCAGTAGTGGGGAGCACGTCAGAAAAGGGGACAGCATCAAATTGCTATGTTTAACTGTTATGCTTGCAAGCTGATTAGTTTTTGTATTGAACGTGGGATTTCAAACAAGGAAACAACGGCAAAGTACCGCTGAGGTGGTGAACCACCCCGCAGAGATGGTGAAATGTGAGGCCTCAGTGTTTACCAGGAGGTCAATCACGACGGTTGAATAAAGTATTTCTCAATTATTGGTTGCGTCTTTGTGTCTCCAAATGAGGTTGCTTGCACGTTTGGCTTGGGTTTATCACAGTATTTATATTAAGTGGCGCAGAGTGGGTTTCGCATAACCATCATCCGGGCTGAGGGCAGGAGTCGGTAGAGTGTAAGAGAAGAACGAAGCGCGCGCCCGCTGCTTTCTGTGAACACCGCGAAGGACACCAGACACAACGTCGGATGTTGAAGCTAGTTAATAAAACCTTCGCTGTAAAACGATGACACAGAACATTTTTGTTGAGGGAAGCGTTCCACTGAAAGCAAAAGTCAATATCGAAAGCATTTCATGGCATTTTTCAACAAAGGCTCACTTAACATTTGTGTGAACTAGTACTACGTGTAATGATGTATTATATACGGAGACTTAGTTATATGTTGTGTTTTGAAAAAAAAATTTTTCTAGCATGTGGCGTTACGAAGATTGAGGAATAACGATGATACAGTAACAACAGAACCAATACATACAAAAAGGCTCGAGCAGTATGTACATGACACATTTTCACGCAATAAATGTCCCAGTCCACAGGATATCACTAGCAAATCTGGAATAACACATATGCGCAGTTAACGTAAAGGAATTGTCATATAAGATCTCTAGAGAACATACAGGTTAATGATGGTTATGCACAGTTTCTATTGTGGCACAGTCAATTTACATAATTGCACACTTTTGGGGCGATGGTCACAAAAACAGCAAATTTCTTGGCTCCTTTATAAACATATTTTCTTTTTGGATGTGATTGTCACTGAATATTGACCATGTGAAGGAAATGTCTTCCGCTTCGACCTAGCAAAACTCAAAAATCACCTTTGGTTGCAATGTTTCGTTTTACAGAAGCCATGCACTAGCAGTTAATTCTTTACCCAAATGACATTCTGTTCCGCACTTTAATACGGGCATCTACCCTCTTATATATTTAAGTGCTTCCGCATACACGACAATAGCCTGCAATTGCAAAACACCATTTCCAGCCACGTTCACTTGTTCTGGGACATGTGAACGAATACCATAAGGGCAAGTTTCTTGCAAAGCTGCGCGTTTTAGACATTTGTAGGCATGCATGCCCTGATCACGTGGAGGGGCAGCGCATGGTAACACTTCCCTCCGCATTTATTGGACGTGTCGTATATATCGGAAACAAACGTGGATAATAAAAGGTCCCGTGATGCTTAGGTCATCGCAGACAAACAGGCATTTCGTACGCCCCACGCGAATCCAGTTTAAAGCGGCACTATCGTTTGTTCTTTTGTTCCAGTCATCGACGCGCGCGACATGCTCATGAGATTACGCGACCTCGCAGTTTATTTTGGCTGCCAGTTCCGGAAGAAACACGCGATACATGCCCATATCATCCATCTCTTGTATCTTGAGTGGCATTCGCATGAGCTCCCACCGCGAGGATAAGGTATAACAAAACGCGATGAAAGGTCTTCCGTCTCGCATGTGGCTTGGAAGTCGCTGATAGTAGGAAGTGCGCGTTCTCTCCCCGCTTCTGTCTCCTCTCCTTCCATTTTTCTTTATAGCAATAAATTGCATGATCGGAGTACAACGATCGAACAATGGAAGTAGGTGCCAAATTTTAGCACTTTCTCCCCCTTCTTCTTAAGCCACGTTTTAAAATACTAGATAATACTAAATGCTAAATACCAAATATTAAATGCTAAATACGAGACCTTTGCACCTTGCCCCGCCACGGTAGTCTTGTGGCTATGGTGCGCGGTTGCTGATCCGAGGGTCCGGGACTCCCGGCTGCGGCGGCTGCATTTCGATGGAGGCGAAATGTTGAGGCCCGTGTACTGTGCGATGTCGGTACACGTTAAAGAACCCCAGGTGGTCGAAATTTCCGGAGCCCTCCACTACGGCGTCTGTCATAATCAGAGCTGGTTTTGGGACGTTAAACCCTACAAATAACGTTTGCACCTCGAAAGTTGAGGTGGCCGACATACTCGGGTCATTAAATTCCAAGCAACTAGAGGTAAAAATATGTGTGCGATCAGCGGGTTTTCAAAGTGATTTGAATGTACGACTCAAACACTGCCACACAGAGATTTCGCTACAGCCCCCCTCCACACCCCCCCCCCAAAAAAAAAATTACAGCATATCCACGGAGTGAATGATGATGAGTGGGCGAAGCTCGGGATGTGCATCGTAGATCGTGCCGAGTTCCGGATTAATTTAGTTAACGCGCATGCTACGAATCCTCACGGTTCAACTATGCACAATGCACAAGTGAAATCTCGGCACTTCATTGCAAGTCAAGATCCAGTGTATATATATATTATATATATATATATATATATATATATATATATATATATATATATATATATATATATATATATATATATGGGTTTTGCCGGTGAGCGCTTCTCCAACGCGAGCAGTCGGTATTTCTCAATCAAGAAACTCGCTAGGAGACGCTGCCTGCGCCAACGTTGTCTCTCGCGTTTGCCGGGGCAGTGTCGAGTTTGCCGGGGAGCGCGTGGCTCCCGGCGCTCGCGGCGAGGGCGAGCGCCAGGTGCCACGCTCTCGCCCTCGGCGCGTGCGTGCCCTCCGGCAGGCACGCGCCGGTGGCTACCTACTACTACGACTACTACTACTACTACTACTACTACTACATACATCGGGGACGCACGACCCACGCATTAAGGAGCTTCGCCCCTAAAAATTTGAGACACAGCCCCTTGTTTTTCTCCGAAGGTACCCCCTTAATTTGTAAGGATTTGTCATCGGCCGTTTCAAACATCTTTCCGCCTCTCTTGACGTTTAGAAACACCCCCTAATTTCAGTTCCTGGGGAAACCCCTCCTCCCTTATTCGAATAACACCGCTAATAACGCAGTGTAAATAACACGGCTTCGCTGGTAGAGCGTCGTCACGGAGTGGAAGGGGCGGTGATCACTTCTTAAAGGGCTTCCTGCCTTTCCCCTCGTGTCAATATCTGAAGTATATACCCAACTAGCATACTGGTAGCGCATAAGGATGTAACAATAACGCAACTACACCGTGTTAATTTTCTAGCGCATTGCACTGATGCATACGGGTGAAGCATGTACAGTAGAATATGAAGAGTTGCGCAAACATATCTGCCCCAGCTACTGTGCCATAAGTTTCTGAAGAAACGGATGCAGGCTGCGATATAGGTGTGTACAAATACCACCTGCTAAGGACGGGACTCAATAAGGAAACAAACATGAAATTCACAATGCGGCCCACGGCCATCTTGGGCGTGTTTTGCGGTATTCTGCTATAGAAAGAAGTCTTCCCTCACTTGTGCACTGGACGTTTCAATTTTCATTTAAGTAAGACATTATGCGACTGATATTTCACAACAACGTAAAAGCAAATGGAGCCATAATTACTTAGCCAATCGTGAATTTCACGATGTGCTCGGAAATCTCGTGGCAGAAAGAAAAGCACTACGTAATATTCGTTAGTAAGGTTACGTATGTCAAGGAAAACACTGTCTCAGAAAGTTAAATCTCTCGTGTGAGAGTCTGTCACGTACACCTTACGTAAAGAAAGGCCGAAAGGCTTGCAGAAATTACTTCTTTTGATATTTTTTCATCAAGACAGCTGTTTTCTTTCAGGTGACGGCTCTTTCCTTAACGATAAAGAATGCACAACATGTCTATCTGCTCGGCACATGGCGGGGAGCAGGTCTGCATCTGCCTCAGGAAAACAGCCTGAATGCCAAGAGCCATGTTTACTATCTTTCGTAACAAAAATTCTGTCTGACATACTAAACAGTAATCGCAAGAAGTCACGGGAACTTGCCGAATTTGTTGCTGCTACATTCCTTCTAATCCGGCATTTACAGGTGAACATCTGCGGTGTTTCTGGACTGTGCCTGTAGTCATATGTGCACGGTCGAGTAGCTTATGCTACCAGTCTTGCGCGCAAAGCGACGGAAAAGCGATGGCAATAGTTTCTTTCTGTGCGTGTCTCTCTTTTCATAGCTGCGACGCAAGGGAACTTTCACGAATACGACCGTCATATACGGCCCCCAAGCATGGCAGTGCCAGCGTAACACTGACTTGTCGCTTTTCTCGTGAAAGCGGCAAGATGCAATAAAGGTGCAGCACAATCCTCTGCCGGCGCACCGCACTTTATTTCGGGCTAAGCTTGGGGCTATTTCGAGTTACCGCGGACTGCTTTTATGACATCGTTCTAAAGTGTTATCTACGGACACGTAAAACAACCAAGCGAGCAGAGCTCACGCGAACGCAAGCTCACAGGTGTGTGCGTCACTTCTACACACACCATGCGCCCTGTAATATATACCTTTTTCAGTGATTACGTTGCTACGTCCTACGTGATATGAGGTGGTTGCAAGTGCGGCGACAGGACCTCGGAAACTTCGATCCTACTCTCAACGTTAGCTTCTTGGTAAGACAGGCGTGCTAGTGGGGAAGCCACCCATACAACACCAGGGGGCCGCCGGCGTACTAAATATCTCTCTCTCTCTCTCTCTCTCTCTCTCTCTCTCTCTCTCTCTCCAAGAGTGGTGCACCGCGCGCCTCTCTGTGTGCAGCGTACAGTAACGAGTCGGTAGCACGCGATCTCCTCGTTGCCCTAACGGGGCAAAAGAAGTGGAGCGCCTTATCAGATCGAGGGCATCTGGCAGACGCGTCCTCACATGCCGCTGCCGACGAGCCGCTGTGCATCTTCACTTTTCGGCGATGAAATGTGCAAGCGTGCGCGTTTCGGCGAAGGCATGAGACCCGCACCAGAGTAGGCGGAACTTTGAACGCCCTGTTCACTGGAATCTTTTTTTCTTTCTCCTGTCTTTGAACGACAGAACTTTTTCACCCGACGGCGCGGTGGAGGCGTGAGTCAGATCATATCCCTTACATATTTGGGCTAGAAAAAGTACGCTGTCGAGTAATCTTGAATCACAAGATAACGTCGGGTCTTTCACAACTCAGTAACACGTGCGGAAATGTATGTGTGCATGTGAGCGACTATGTGGGAAGGGGAGGGGGGGGGGGGGGCGTGTGTTTGTTTCTGCGCCTTTGTTTACTTGACCGAAGTCAGAAGACAAATAAAAACGAACCAGTGTTAAAGAGTGACGTCTGAAAAACTTCCTCTATGGGGACAGGGAGCTAGAGCGATTTAACCTAAGATAAAATATAGCCCGAGTGGGAGCAGGGCAGTGAATGATTAAGGATATGCAATGAAATTATAAAAAAGAATTGCATGAAAGGAAATGTATAATGTACGTGTCACGCAGTACGCGTATTTCATAAAGAAAGTTGGTCGTTATCAGCCCTCTGTGCTTAAAACAACGTATGGAGTGGAGATGAACGATAACATTTACTATGGACAAGGTATGGTAGCTACACTGCGGACTTCCGTTCTATTCCCTTGCTGGGACACAACGGGACACATTATTCAGTACGTTTGACGAAGCTGGATGGCAGTATTCACGGAGACCTGCCACAGAAGCGGCTAATGCGAAGCATCACCACTACCGGTGGGCACTAAGAACCGATAAAATCACGTGTTTGGACTCTCCTCATAAAAATTAAATAGAAAGTTCAGGGCTTGATAGTATTATTTAAATCCTTTATTGTCACTCTGGTACAGCGAAGCGATGTATAAAAGCTTGTTATGGTGGTACAATCGAATATTCGAAACACTATTGGCGAATGCTACACGGAACCAAAATTAGCGATTTTCGACTCGTGCGTTATTTTACGCCTTTGCTTATTTCGGGGTTTTCCTTCTCTATATTTCAATTTCGAAACAATATATCATCTAAACAACTCAGGAATAGAGCAGACATTTGGTTCGCCATTTGGCATCGTGCTTAAACGCGTGATATAGCTTGCATTAAAAAAAAAAAAAGAAGGTGACCTGCTCTTGAATGTGTCTGCACATAAATGTTGGACGACTTTAACGTTGTCTTCACCGTAGTAAACTTCTGTATACAGTGAAGCCAGCTTTCCGGTTATCATTCTCCAGTGGTATATGAGCTGACGTTCGAAAATACCTTTTTACCTAAGCAGTTTCGCTAGGCGTCATCTTAAAGAAAAAAAAAGGAGCAGGCATGCTTCACTCGATAGAAAATCTGGTCGCTCCTAAACTGAGGACGAGCGGCAAATAATTACGTCAACATTCGTTGTCTTCCATCTATACAAGGAAACGACGGGGCACCTCCTGACAAGACATGCCAAGTGGTCATTGCTATTGCTATGATGGGGATATCTCTAAACTTAGTGTTCATTGGAAGACAAATTGTGCTCATAGTGGCACAATTTGTCTTTCATCCTCGATACCGACCAGAGTTTTGCAGTTGCTGTGTTTGTAACCAAATGGTATTCCATTAAGTCGTTTGCGTGTAGTCACCGGCTTTTTGCCAGACGCTCGCGGTGAGGCTTATTGTAAACGTGAGCGCATATTTAGTAACCAGTGCAAATAATGCAGGAGGCATGTAAACATGCTCTTGAACCGTTAACGAGCGTCATCATTTCTTCGCTTAGGGTTTTCTTTCTTCTTTTCGCATATCCGGAGACAGAACGCCATACGTCACTTTTCTAATGGCAGAAAGCAGCCACTCCTGGCAAAAACTAAACAAGCCAACCGCTGTCTTCTCGCCACTCAAGTCAATACTACAGTGACCTTCAACACGGGGGCTTCCAAGAGGGGCTTACAATGATGGGGTGGTCACAAGGTGGTGGTGGTGGGGGCGGCTTTTCCGGGGGAAGGCATTTCGTTAATGCTCGTCCGGTCGTTACCTCGGAGACCGAACGGACCATCTCGCTTGGCTTGTGCATGGTCGCTCAGGTCTGCGTCTTGGGCGAGATAGCGATCGGCCGGGAGGATTACGAACGGAAGCGTGAGTTATCCCGGCGGAACACGAGACCTCGTTTCTCTACCCCTCCACTTTGTCAAGAGTTAAGGAGAAAGAAATAAAAAAAAGAAAGCTAAACAGCGCTGCAACGCGACATGGAGATGTGCTCTTGTTTTAGGGGCGTTCTTAAACGCACTTACACGGCTGGCCAAGCGCGCTACATCGCGTGTTTTTAGGAGGAGCACCAGAACTCTCCCGTGCGCAGCGAGACCACCTGTCTGCAGAGGCTGACAGCGTGTCTGAGGTTTTAGCGACGCTAGAAACAACCACCGCGTGCTTGCCCGCCGGAGTCAAACCATTCATTACGCGAGTACGAGAAAGTAGGCTAAACGAATTCCGCAACGTAGAGGAAAGGAGGGGGAGAAGGGAAGGTGGGAGGAGGTGATCATCTTATACTCGATACGAGGTTCGAAATCGGTGGTCAGGGAAACAGGAGACTGGATTAGCACGCGATCGGGGGTCTTCGTGGGTGTCTAGAAAACAGTAGTCTCTTCAGGATTTCATTCTACGAGGTTCGAGTACGTTGTCTTCTTTTTTTTTTTCTTGCCTTTATTCAATGCCTTAATGCGTAACACATCATTAGTAAAATGAAGGTCAGAAAGATCACGCTTTTCGCAGACGTGGTGATTCGTTGTCCTGATGCTTACATCCCACTTCGACACTGTTGTACATCGTGAGCATAGAAAGCGTGACCTTATTGGCCCACTTCCCACTCTCTTCGAGTGCATGTAGTTGCTCAGAAACGAGCGGTGTATTTTTTTTTTTTAGCGTAGGGAGGAAGAGAAAGGAATGGGAAAGGCAGAAACAACGTAGATGTCGACAGATAGTTCGCAGGTAGAGCTTTACGAGAAGCTCCTGCCCTCTTTTTTAAGCTTTTATATGGTCTTCATAAGCCGTACTTGTGAATAGGGCTGCGTTTCGTTTGCTTTGATGTATAAAAGAATATCTACAGCGACAGGCTGTCAACTGTTATTTATAAGATATCTGCCTAGATTGCGCTGTCGTTGCCACTATCGTTTTATTCTTAGCTTAATAAGACAAATAAAAATTTAGATGTGTAGTTTAAAACTGTGAGCAAATTCTTCTCGCCACCTTTCTAGAAAGCATTATTACTCTTAGAAATGATTATTTAATTCCTATGATATTACGTCCCAAAAACTCTTCAAAATTCGCAATATAATATTAATGCAAATAGTAATAGATTCGATTAAAAAAGGGAAAGTTCAAGAGAATTATGGCTTTATGTTTGAGCCGCCAAGCCCAACGTCTATTGTAGTAACCACTTGCCCTTGAACTTGATCATGGACAAGAAAATATATGCTCAACTTCTCGCCCGTCTTTCAGCAGCTACTGCGCTTGCATAACCCGCCATATGTATATGTAAGCAACCGTCAAGCGTGGCGTGGTGACAGTGTACCACCTGCATACAGGTGAAAGTTCGCAAGTCTATACATCTCCAGGGTTCACGCATGCGGTCCATGTCCAACAGCAAGACATACAGACCGCTAGATAGACAGACAAACGCTCAGCTTCAAAAGCTGCAGACCATCTTCGTACTTTCTCGGAGCTTCGTTCTACACCCAGGAACAAACGAAATGCATTCCGGCAAGGTAAGACATTTCGGGAGAAAAGCGATTATTTGTGATGCGTCAGTCAAACATCCAAAATGAGCGTTTCCATTGACAATGACATCGCGGAGCTTCTCTGAAGATCAAGCCCTGAGATCAGCAGCCCACACCATTACATAACGCAGAGAGCGATATGAAGGGACGTTTAAACGACTTCGCCTGATAAATACCCCCCCACTTCACTCAATCAAAACGAGACGAATCTATAAGGAGAATGCTGGAATATCATTTCGTTTGTTGGTTTGCGTTTTACTATTTCTCTATCTGCAGTCCAACACTTATGTCTATGACGTGAGATGATCGAACGTCAATGCGCGGATATTCACGTGAATATGCCAAGGAGTGGCACTTGCCCCCCAGCTTCCTTTCAAATCCCGCACTTGCGCACTACATTTGAGTGCTCGACATTTCTCTGAATCCGAAGCTTCGATCGGGACCGGGCAAAGGAATCACGACGTCTGAATCCTCAGCCGAAGAAGTGAAATAAAACACGGAAAAACGTCGCATCATCCGAAGGAGAGATGAAATTCCGTGGCTTTCTTCAGAGGGGTTGCAGACCCTTGCCCTTTTTGCAGGAAGGGGGGGGTAGAGAGAGGGAGGGTTGCGCACATTTAAAGGGGGCGCACCAGTGGCTGCCAAAGGCGCCCGTATCAAGCGGGTGGCAGCTTGAGGACGCATTGCCCTGCGCTCACTGCAGCCACCGCCGACGCGTCATCATGGAGCGAAAACACGGCATCTTCCAAGCTGACGGGAGCAGCCTGGACTGAAATCTCGCTCTGCGTGACCACTATGCGTTTCGCTCTCTCTGCTCCTCTTTTATTTATTTTCTTCTTGCTCCTGTGAAGGTCGCAAGGGCCGTGAAACGAAACGCGACCAAGACGCCAACGCAGAAAAAGATCAAGGAGAGAAGAGAACCACCTCAGAGAGAATAACTCAAGTGAAGTAAGGAGGGCTTTTTTTATCAGGTCTTCCGATCTACGAAGGGGGCCCGGCCGGGATCTTTTCGGGAATACGGTGCCCGCGCGCGCGCCCGCAGAGATGCTTATCGGCGAAATGCACCTGGTGCTGTCGATGCGGTGCCTCTTGTGCGCTCCTTCTTCTTGTCCTTCTTCCGGAACGGCGTGCCGTGCCGGTGTCCGGAACACGAGAGCCGGCGTGACTGCTGGCGACGCGCTGCCTGGTCCACAAAGAGGTGAAGAAGAGTCCATTGCTGGGACGGGCGTCGTCGTTCCTTGAGTACTTTTATTTTGCCTTCGTGGGCATCTTTCGGACAGCGTTTTCTGGGTCCTGCGCCTTTTGGCCGCGTGCTTGTCGAAGACGAATTGGGGAGTGCCGCCTCATCACGCATCGCTGGTCACCACAGGAGCCGTCGCGACGGGCATTTTCGTGAAGTGGCGGCATATAGGAGGCCGCTTGTGTCGCCAGACGCGAGCGTCGTTCGGTGGCCTGTTGACAAGCACATCTGGATAAGGATGAAGGAACGCGGGTGCGTGGAGGCATGCTCGTATCATGGGAGAATCATCGAGAAAACACCATCTCGCAGCACGAGCATTGCTGTGTAGGTCGCAGTGTTGATCAAGCTTCAATAACAGTTTTGTTCGCTTATAAAGCAATTAGTTTTGCGTAAGCTTGTAAGATGGAAAAAGATTCGTGGAAGGTAAAATTCTAGCCCAGTCAACTGCCGAAGGCGAGTCTGATGGAAACTTGGCTTCCTTTCTCGGAAGTATGTTTCACAAGAAAAGGAACATTCGTGCTTCTCCGAGGATCTAGCACGACAGTATTTCATGCAAGCTTTCGGACGTGCGCGGTGGAATGTTACGAGCCCATAGCAAGGTGCCGATAAAGCAAGCTTGGTTGGTAGAGCTGCACATGAAGCTGGGCGATGGGAGTATTAATTTACGATTCCAGAAGCAAAATTTCTGCATGCATACTCCTGATAATGTGTAGAACGTTTACATAGCAAAAGGATTATGAAAAACTCAGAAGGGCACGCACGCTGTTTTCACGAAGGAGAGAGAGTTTGGCGAAACAGTCGAGAAAGATGTAACAAGACTGCACATAATAAATACACCGATCAAATGTCATGTCGCCATTTATCATTTCTTGTTATTGTTGTTCTGGCCTCTATAATTGGCACATACCCATGAGGGGAGGGGGGGGGGGGGGAATTGGCCACACTGCAAGTAATGATATATCGGATTGGAAAAAAAAATCAGAAAGCCAAAGCTAAATCTAAGTGAAAATAAAGAGGAAGAACGGAGCTCTCATTTAAAAAGAACAATTAAAACTTACTTAAAGAAGCATTAGGAACGGAACCCTGTGGTCGACAGCGCCAGCAGCGTAATCTTCCAGAGGCTGAGATAAATTTATCGCTGACAAAATAGCATTACGGCTAATTTCTTCTTTATTATCTTCTCCTGCCCCTGTCCTCTTGGCATTTATTTCATCAGCTTCAGCTTGCCTCAAAACAAAAGAAAAACAACCATAATTATAGCAGCACCCGAACTTAAAAGAAAAGAGCCGCAATTATGACAGTACCGGGATAATTAAAGATTCGTGGGAGAGGTTTTTGGCCTGCAGTAGGCGTAGACATGATGATGATGATGATGATGATCAACTAAACCTTGAATTCAATTATCTCGGTACTGTCATAACTGCGGCTCTTTTCTTTTAAATTCGGGTGCTGCGATAATTATGGTTGTTTTTCTTTTGTTCTGAGGCAAGCTGAAGCTGATGAAGAATAAATGCCAAAGGGACAGGGCAGGGGAAGATAATAAAGAAGAAATTAGCCGTAATGCTATTTTGTCAGCGATAAATTTATCTCAGCGGAGACATACCATCGTCACATAATTTTAAAAAATAGGGCAGTTGCAGAGCTTGTGTTATGTTTTCGTTCACTTCCACCCGCCTGGTTGCGGGCTGCTTTTGTTTCCATGATTATGTTGTGTGTTCTCTACATAATCAAAATATTTTTCAACTGGCCTGGACTAGCACTCTTGTTGAACACAGAATATGTCTGCAACCGAAGCGAGAAATTTTCAGTCAATTATCGAGACTTGAAGTCATTTCAGACAAGTACACGTCAGGGTGGACCCAGTGCTTCGACGAAGACCCATTTCCTTTAAAGGCCTTTGCTGAAACATAGGCTCCGTTCAAGGACTTCCAGGACCGTTCCGCGTGCTCTTACAAATCGTCGTCTAGGAAATCATCGCGCGATACAATGGGAACAAAGCAATCTCTTGAAGACAAAAGCATTTAGGCACGAAAAAGCACGCATCAAAACCATGGCAACAACAATGACAACAATGCTTGCTAACTACCTTCGCAGCTTTGTTATTGCTGCATCGTGATAAAGAGTAAGTTATCTCCAACAAATTTTATATAGTTTTTTTATAAGAAAAAGTGAGTACTGCGGGTGGACCGACCACCGTCTCATCTTTAACATAACCTATTTCGTTTCCCGCGCATTTCGCTTATCGTTAGTGGTCCGACAGCGCCGCGCCACGCTTATCTCATGAATCATCTAATCCTCACTAAGGACGATAAACGTGAAGCATTAAAAACAGAAGAAACGGTCTAGAAAAATGACGGAAAGAAAGGCGACCCATGTCTGATTTATCATCGCCACTCCCCGCGATACAACATAACGAAATAACAATCACTTTTACTCTTCTAATAATAACTTCCGGGGATTTGAAACCCCATACATGTCTATGTGTGTATACACATGTATGCTAGAAATGTTTACCAGTGAAAGCAAGAGACTACTGTGCGTGAGTGCTTTCTTTTCTACGTAGATTTGAGCATAAGGAGTAGTGCTACTTATGCTTTCCGCAATGTTTCAATATTTTTTTCCACTCCTGTAACAATCCTCGGACAAGAATAGAGAGTATCGCGAAATAAATAAATAAATAAATAAATAAATAAATAAATAAATAAATAAATAAAACTACGATGTGATTATGACTATGAGAGCAATTAACTTGGTCCGCCACATATAGTATTTGGGTGCGAATGAAGTCAACTGAACTTCAACTTACACAAACGACTTTAAAGGTGCGTGTACAGGATGTATATCGTATAGGTACGTTTATCCAAAATCCATGCCACGTAAGGAAAAACTACCCGAACAGTCACAACGTTACGAATACCTCCACCCGCAAGAGCTGTGCGCGTTCACGTACAAGTTTCGCAACAAGCTCACACACGGTACTGCTGCGTGACAAATGCCCGCATTTATCTGCTCCACCACGACCGCGCCGCCGCACGACATTTACCACACACGGGACAAACAACCGCTCGAACAAACGGTGCCCAATTTAACTCTATCGGGACGTGTATCGGAGGCGATCCGCAGTTCCGTTTGACACGCGCACTGAATCAACCTCGGTCGTGTGTTCACGCAAGACCACACAATCTGGCCGCCCTGCCGATAAAATAAACGTAAAAGTGGAAAGGCAGCACATCCGCCACACGACGACCCGAGTAAGTCGCCACAGGGATAACAAGGGACGCTGTGACACTTCGCATCTATTTCAACCTCGGCCCGACCATGAGGCCACACGGACCCACTAGCTAAAAAAAAAACGCACTGTAGAAATACACACTCGTCTATACGGGATAGCGAACGGCGAAAGGGACAAGGTTAGATACACGAGCGATAGACTGTGTGACATTGCGTGTGTGTGGAAGTCGACCGGTGTCCGCAAAAACCGCGTGGAGTCCCCCTCCCCCCTCACTCCCCCACATTATTATGCCGTTGCGACGTCCCTTCGCTTTCTTCCGTGAACGAGTGATCAACAGACGGACCACACAGTCAACGAACGACCCTACGGGGTTGCCCAAAAAGTAACCGAACGAAGCCCAAGCCTGTACCTTGCGAAAGCAAAAAATAGCGAAGAGTAAGTTGCGGTCTCCTGGTGGTCGCGAAAGGGCGGAAGTATTTATACTGCCAAACGGAAGCTGGACTGGGAAACGAGCGACATTTGTGTATGCTGTCACCCGCTGTGGAAGCCCATTCTACAACGACGTCTTTTGGGTCGGCCAGTAAATTAGCCAGCCGTCGCAAAGGATTAAGAAGTTAGCTGCGCAGTCATCCCGAAAAAAAGGAGGATGTTTCGGCCTCGGATCGGAACGAAAGAGTTCATCTCAGCAAACCAGGCTCTCCCCTGCAAACAGTGTAAGGCATGCACCCGTTACAGTGGAAGCAAAGCATGTCAAAGCCTTCAACAAAACCGGGACCTGCGCTGATCTCCACTGACGTTTCGCAAATCAGATTAGATTCGAAATGTCGCTCTTTCTCGCCGCCCCCCCCCCCCCCCCCGCGCACACACACACACGTACACAGTGGCTTTTTCCAGTGAGTCGTACTGTCCTGATAGGATCGCCTCGATTTAAGCGGGCGGCCGCCGTATCGGCGGAAATCTGAGCGGGACATTCCGAGGGCTCGTGCGTGTGTGTGCGTGCACGACCCGCAGGCGCTGTAATCGCCGTGGGGGATCGCAGCGGACGACGGCCGCGACCGTGAAAAACATGCACAAAGCGGGGGCCTTGCTGCACGGCCTTGCTCGCGAATTTTTCACGCCCTTGTGAATACTCCCTTTGTGGCGCGCAAAAAAAAAAACAAGAAAAAAGAAAACAGAAAATGCTAAACACGAGAGAAATTTTCGGAGGAGAGAGTGGGAACAATGTCATTAGATTTCCGTTTGTATGGTTCGCCTTTCATTTTCAGTTGGAATCCAGGTTTTTAGTTACTTTGCATCATTTCTGGCAATAAATCAGCCGAAATTGACAAACGTACAGGAAGTAGCATTCGCGCCGCATGCGTATGAATATCGTAGCTGTATATGATTTGTAAAATTTCGACATTTCCAGTATGTGCATGAATAAACATCGCTTGAGGTCAAGTTCGCCTCTTATGCAACATAGAAGTTATTTATGAAACATCCCAATTTACTTGTTAATCAAACCTCGTGACACCACTTGCCTCGTGCGAGTGCTAAATTTGCGGTAGTATTTTCACATTCACATGTTCGAAATGGGAATCAGTGAGTGATAGTAATTTCACGGGTTCCATCGTCCCAAAACCACCATATCACTATAGACGCCGTGGTGGAGGGCTCCGGAAATTTCGAGCAACTGGGGTTCTTCAACGTGATTCAGCCTCCATCGAAATGCGGCCACCGTGGCCGGGATTCAAACCCTTGACCTTCGAATTAGGAGCCGGAGGTCGCGGTTTCTTTCTTTCTTTCTTTCTTTCTTTCTTTCTTTCTTTCTTTCTTTCTTTCTTTCTTTCTTTCTTTCTTTCTTTCTTTCTTTCTTTTGAATTTGGCGCTATAGAAATGCCACCGCGGCTGCAGGGATCTAACCTGAAACTTCGAGCTATACCATTGCTGCAATTTATCGCACACTGGCCTTCGCACAATCACTATAATGTAGTGGGCTAAAGGCAAGAGTGGGTCGAACATGGCTGTGAGTAATGGGCCGAGGGCATGAGGGTATCCACTTTTCCCTCCTGCCGGGCAACGAGAACATCCGACGCCTCGCACAGCCTCGACGAAGAATATCTACGCTGTTAAAACTATGGGAAATTGTTCATGTGCACATACTTAGCCAAAACAATAAGGGCATGTGGCCGACTATACAGTGGCTTACCGAAACGCAAGTTTTGTGACAATAGTAAGTAAACTGGTGCGACCGACGCTAGGTGCTATATATGTTCAAACGTGCATGAAGGCACAGAAATTAATTAGATCTTCTCTGTGATCAAAGTCCTGGTATAGGAGCACTCTTATCAAATCTGTACTGTAACAGCAAAAATCAACGAACAACGGCAAAAACAAAAAAATATTACGTATATATGGAAGCTCCGTTGATAATAAGAGTGACAAGTACTACTGCCGAAGTGCAACTTTTATTACTTCTTGTCTATTCGATATAAGAACAATAGAGCCTCGCAAAAAAGGCACAGAGGTAGATACAACTTTGGCATCCTGCTCATTGCGATCAAGCTTTCGTGTGGGGGTGCGTGTGCCCGAGTGAATTATGACACTATTTCTGTATATCTCTGTCATTCATTTATCAAAAGCTCATTTGCCAACCACAGTATCGGGATTCCCTACATAATATAGTAGCTTAGCAGAAGGGGGCAATAGCATAAGGCGTGAGCGGTGAGTTCCAGCGCCTAAGGAACATCTGACGTAACGAGGACTTTTAATCAAGTATGAACTGTATTATTTGTAAATTACTACTTTGAGAATTGTGCGCATAATCTCAGGAGGCCTCGAGCGTCTTCAGGCATGCAGAAAGCAAAGCCTGAGGAGCGTCCTAATCTACAGTGGTCTAAGAGGTGTCGTGAGAGTTGTGAAAATTTTTTACGATGTGTGTGCTCGAAATCCTGGCCTTTCTATATTCTACGTTGCTTCGCTGTATCGTCTGGGTTAATTCACAGCTATAAAAACACGGGTGTCGATCTGCCAGCGTGAGTTCCCTTAATTTATGTGCCTGTACTTTATTCATCAACATTTGAAACAAGACGCCAAAGCAAAGTTTTCCTCGCTGTCCGAATATCAGTTCCTCAAAAACACGTTCCCACACCTTGATTCATAGATGCGTCCTAAACAATTCTTGCATAATGATTATTTAAGTCGAAGCTACGCATGCATCTCTGCTGCATTACGAGGGAAACAAAGCTGACGTGAAATATGTCAACCGGCTTTTGTTCAGTGTATTTTGGGAAATTAAAAAAAAATACGACAGCAGAGATATCGCACAGGTGATGATGATGGTGGTGGGTGTGGTAGTTATGATAATGATGATAGTAATGATGATGATCATCATGATGATTCAACAACAAAGCTGGCTATGAGGGCTGGTATGACTCCTGGAAAATGCGAACTTCGATTTTTTTTTCTTGTGAACACTGATCAGAATAGAATCTTGCAGATAATTATACGCAATATATGCATGCAGCAAGTTATCCACAAGGACTAGACAGAGCTAGCATTTAGTTTTGAGCTCAGAGTGGGAAACACGTCATATAGCTTCATATTTCGCCAGCTCAAATGGCAGTAAAATGTAGAAACCTTTCCCCCGAACAATATAATACAAACTAAGCGTCTCTTTTTGGATGTACAGCAACAAGTGGTTGACGAAAATACCGCAGAGAGAAATAAACAGGTATCTATACTGGCCTCTGGAATGCATGGGAAATATGCGAATGAACGGACCACTTTCTCACTCTGAAAAGAACCTCGCGTATTTAAATCCGCAAACTCTTTTCTCAGGCACTTACCCCTTGATACAGAGTGCGTTGAACCCTGCTGACTACACAGTACGTGCGTCAGTGGAGCCATGCCTCGGCCCTGCCCTTTTTCTTTTTTCCCAACGCAGACACGGGACTAAATCGCCTATCTTGTTCCCCACAGAATAAGGCAACTCTTCGACGGTGGTCCGAATTGTACCTAGTTCAGAAAGCGTACCTCCTTTTCTTTAGCGCCACCGTTTCGTGGACTGTTTAAGGAACTCCTTGTGTCCCGTAAGCGTGGGATTTTGACCTTCCTATTCAACGCAATGCCCGGAAGACAACCGCCTAAGGCACTGTCCCACCGAACACACAAGCATTCCGTCTTGCATTGGTGCCAACATCCCAAGCGATTGACAACGGTCAAGCGACCAAGGAAATACAGGACTGGACACGAGTACCGACCAGACGCTGCCGAGAATGAACGATAAATAAAAAGAGTGCCATTCCACGTTCCGGGAAGCGCATGCACGACTGACCGTGGTGGTGGCATGCGTCAAGGAAGCACTCGCATCACGTGCGCCGTCGCTCGTAGGGGGGCGGGGCTGACGGCTCCGGCGCGAACGTGCGCTTTCTACGGAATATTCTTCTGGCCCACCGCTTCAGCGGCTCTCTTTCTTTGTGACCACCTCGCGTTGTCTAGCCCTGCACAATGCGGTCGCTCTGTAGGGATATAAAGGGACGCCGTTTGAAGCCTTTCTCCCTCGCGGTCTTGCGGACATTTCTTCCTTTCTTACGGTAAAATAATAATAGTAATAAGGGGAGCCATGCAGGGGTCCTCGCCACCGGCGTCCAGTTAATCCGCCGCTTTGCAAGGTTATAGTTATACTGGAGGAGGCGTACTACGGAAATCACTATCTATATTCGTTTTGGCCCGTATGTGCGGTAAGATATCTAAGAAAACCGACGAAATTGTAAAATAAATAGAAACAATGATTTGAAAACCCGACTCTTCGATTGCGGAAGTGGACCTGCTCTCAATCATGAATAAGGAAAAGGAGTTCCTGCAAGCCAGCCGCTGCGAGAACGCGCATGAACGTTGACAGTTGTCCGCACCTTTTTCTGATGACGAGCTTTCGATGACCAAATAAAACTGCCGCCCTTGCAAATCAAGAAAATGAGCACTCTAAGAGAAAGTATTCTGTTCGCCCATACCAGCCTTCACCTTCCGGAATTGCTTGTGCAAATCACAAATGTTTTAGAAGATCTGTAGGCAAGAAGATTCGCGAGGTGCTGGTTTACTATGGCCGCCCGCAATTGATACTTTTCCTTGCGATATGTTCGACAGCATCAATGCACCTTGTGCTAACAGTCAGTGCTATAACGGCTGTTTTCGAGTGTGCTTGAGTCAAAGGCGATAGAGATATATGCAAATGTAACGTTGTCGAAAGTAATCTTTACGCACACCTAAATTCATCGAGACAACTTCACATTCCAAGCTAGCTTAGAAAACTTAATACCAGGTCGCTTTCAACCACAATTGGAAGTGAGGCTTCACTGAGCTGTAGCAGTATTATTATGCAATGATTTCTTTTTCTATTGGTACAAATTAAAATTTTGACCCATCTTCTCACTGCCAGTTGTTGCAGTACAGCTAGCTGCAGTTTTTGCGTCTCAGTTACAAATAAATTAAAATGTCCTTGTTGAGAGCCTGCAGTGTAGCACGCACTTCAGCTCTTGCTCACGAGTACATATGCAACCAGAGTCCTGCTGTGACCCTATAAAGCAATACACCACAGTCCACTACAACAGCATCGCACGTAGAACGCACTGCCACTCCATATACGAGAAACCCTGCTGTATACCAACGAAGCCACTTTGATCGAGGCATTATCGGTCAAGACGGCCTGAGGGGGCAGGCAAGACCCGCTTATGCACGCGATTCTCCTTACGTCTTCGCCGCGTCCCTGCGTGCGGATAAATAAGTACAGGAAGTACAGAGAGAAATGCGAAATAGCGGGGCATGCCGGCGACGATGGTTCGCCCACGGCCACGGCGAGAGAAGGGTCCAGGTGTCGTCCAGACAGCTCGAACCGGGAGCACCGGCTGGTCAGCACGTGGATTCCTTCCCCCTGACGCAAGACACAATGGGCTCCCTAAACGGCTTCGTCTTGCGCATTCTCCTCCGCCGTCGTCTGAGCCTCGGGGCGCCCCGCCACTCTCGCTCTTCATCATGTGTGTTCCGTACACTCAGGGCCGCCCGCCGCGGGCAACGCACGCTACTTGAGCGTCATTACATATTTATTTTTTGCTAGCGTATAACAATGCCCCACGACCGCTGCTGCGGTGGTCGCCAACTCCGGGCCGTCTCTGCTTTCTTTCTTTCTTTCTTTCTTTCTTTCTTTCTTTCTTTCTTTCTTTCTTTCTTTCTTTCTAGTTTTGCTGTTCCTCTGGAGCTGGACAGGCAGTTGGCACTCGAATATGTATGTATTCGGACGCCATTCTCAGAGGGGCGTCTACAGCTTAGTTACTGATCTTTCCTCTCGTACTTGAGATACGTGTTAATATATGTCTTCCTTATTTATATTTTTTTTCACATCGTTCCGGTGCCACTGGCCTCTCCGTTGCGTAGACCGTAGGTTAGAGTACCTAAATATTTCACTCCACGCACGTGGTCCCTAAGCTCGCAGCGCAGTGCCACTAGAAGGGCGCTCACTTTTCGTGTACATATCTTTTGCTCGCACCCTTGTGACATTGAAAACCTGGACTGATCGTCGACGGCAGATTTGGTCTCAGGCACGACCTGTTGGCAAAATGCAAAAAGGCGTCGATGATTCCCACCTCCTGAACAACGATGGAGAATATATGGAGACCAACATATACGCTGTTAACTCGGGGAAATAAATTAATTACAAGCAGCTATCCTATCTGCATCTTAACAACTTTTATTCGTGTTCTGTGCTATGTCATACGGACATCAAGGTCATGAATGTAATCATTTGGCCTTAAGACGGTGCGACATTTCAGTTTAAACAGGCGATAGTAGAAACCAGAATACTAGAAGTTGACTTTTGCAGACTCCTTGTCTGCCAAATGTACATTTGAAACAGAACTTGCATTTCAGTAAGTTCTGGGCAAGTGTTAGTTTCTGAAACAGTTCAACTTCAGCCTTGTAGAGGTAAAGCATTTTGCTTTTCTTACCCGTTCTGTAATTTCTACTTTTTATTGTTTATGCCACACAATCTTCACATTTCTTTGCTACCTCGTGCCAATGCAGATCACGCTGCAATGTGACAAAATTTATATAAGGTGCGTGTTGAATGCTTGGTGTCATTTCACTTTGATCTGACAAGGCGAACCGTTTCATTTCCAAATGACATTCTCGTTTCTTCTTTGTGGCGGAAGTGTCACTGCGTAGGCACGATTTTTGCATTCTCACACTTGCTCAATGCCGCCTTGCTAACAATACCACTTAATTATTATTTCATTAAAAATGGAGCACGTGGCTTCTGTTGCCATCGACAAGATAGAACGCAAGACCTTCGGCCAAAGGCCCTCCCCTTCGAAAGCGACCGTTATTCCGTTTGCCGGAAGCTGCGCGTTGGCTGCAGCAACGCCCTTAAGCTGCAGGAAGTGAACTCCTTCAAGCAAGACGACGCACGTGGACGAGATTCCGTTCTTGCTTTCTATTCCTTTCCCACGCAACAGCGAGGGTCCGTTAGATATGTCTGTATACACAGAGAGTCAGGGGGGTCGCCGAGGCGCGTGCGCCTCTGGGCCACTGGGCGTGCTTCACGCCTGGCCTCCCACAACGCCGCCTCTTTCAACTCGACTTCCGATCAACCGACCGCCGGCACGAGCGAGCAACTGATCAATTAGACGACCGCACGTGCAGCGTTTAAAGATGCACGTCTCAACGAGCAAACTGGCCACTGAAGAAAAATAATCGCCTTTGCCAAGCCGTTCTAAAGGGCTATAGCTGGCCTGAGATCTAACTATTCGATTTATTTATTTATTTATTTATTTATTTATTTATTTATTTATTTATTTATTTATTTATTTATTTATTTGTACATACTACAGCCAAGTTAGAGGGCTATGTCCAGAGTGAACACAGTGCGGGAAAGAACGAAAAACCGCAAAAAAAGAAAAAAAATCAGACACAATTAGCCTGATACTCACAGGGCTGCAAAAATCGACGGTGGGCAAAGAATAGTATGACAGAAGGCGAGAAAAATGAAAGAAACGAAAGCCAGAGAGTTTAGCCAGTGCGATTGTACTGTTTGATACTCTACAGCAGGGATGGGAGAACAAAAATTGTAAGAATGAAAGAGGAATGTTTACGCTGACAACATGCAAGCGTCTCCCACAGTACACGAGGACAATTTTCGGTACTGTATAAACCTTCTCATGCAGGTTTATCGCTGAGAATATCTGCGATACATCTTATTCGTAATTATTTGCTGAGAAGTTCGGGACACGGGACTTATGAGTTAGCTTATGAGTTATAGTATATATACGGCACGCATTCTTGTGGCAACTGCATGCTTGAGCTAGCGGTGTCGCATATTATTAAACTGCCCGAAACTGACGTTGAGGAAAAATCATCGATGTTCTCGAATTGCTTTGCTTCCACCCATAACGCGACTGCTATTTCATAGAGCGCCCGTTTAGCGCGGAGTTTACACAGATGCGTCTGATCGCCACAAACAAAAGCCAAATTAAGTAACTTGTTCATTACGCCGTCATGGATCGTTAGAGTGCGATCGATATAACATCGGTGGTCAGAATGAATCGGGTTATGCACTTGATCCCGTATCACATGTGACGCGCCGGTCATTGACTCATGATAAGCCACTGCTTTGGGGGAAAATAATTTGAATTCCGGTTCTTTAGAACTCCCTGCCTCATAATAGTGGCTAGAGTTTTAGGCACCAAAACCCCGACGTAATCATGAGGCGCGCCGTAGTGGAGGACTTCGGAAGTTTTCACCGTCTCGAGTTCTCTAACGTTCACTGAAAACGTTCAGCACACGAGGCTCTAACATTTTTGACACCGTCGAACCTGCGACCGCCCACGCCGAGTATGAACCAGCCTCCCTCTGGTCACTGTAACCACTGTACTACGGCGGCACACTCGGTTAAAATAGGAGAAAACTTTCTGTGCACAAGCGGCAAGTCAATGCTCGCTGTCCTCATGACGTGAAGCACTCGCCTTTGCCATGCCACGGAACGTTTCCTATAGATTTAACAAAGTTCTCGAGTGAATTCTTCCTCGTAACCATAGGGGGTTTGGCATGATGCATGGGTCTATGTTTGCTGCTTATCTGGCGACGTAGTATACGACCACGGCTGCGAGGGGCGTTACTTGGTACTTCACTTGAAGAATGTCAAAACGAGCTGAACAATTCATACATGCTTGATGAGCCATGATGTCATGCCGGAGAACAGTTTAAAGCTTACATAACTTACCGCTGAACGGGACCACCTCGCACAGTGTCATAGCAGTCTTGCTTTATCGCTGCTGCTATCCGATCACCTCAAATGGCGGCCGATCCAAGTGCGAATGGCTTCCAGTGTCCGTGGTAGCGGTGATTCCGGCTCGCACAGAAGTCGTCGATATATTTTGACGGCCCATGGCTTGGAAAATTACCTCCAATCTGCCATGATCCTGACATTGTGTGGCACGTGCATGTGAGCCGGAAAGGAAACGTACACTCGTCCATTTTTTTCACCTGAATGCGCGAGCGTCAACTGGCGAACTGATGAGCGTTGAAAAAAGCAGCGCACCAACAATACGAACGAGAATATACGCGCGTGCGCGCTATGAGCAGTCATGGGCAGCTGTCTTCTGCTATATAGGCTGTTCCGGGAACCGGACACCACCCCCGCTTCTTTTGAGCACCATTATGGCCATGCCGTCTTCTTCTTCTTTCTTTTTTTCCCCCCTAATTGTTCTCATCAAGTTACAAAGAAAAGGCGACCGGGTCGTGCTTGCACATTGCGTATTCAGAGCTTTCCTCGGTAGGGCTCAAAGCTGAACAAACGCGATAACAGGCAGACGAGCAAGTGGTGTTCGGACCTTTTCTCGTAACAGCCTGTCGGACGAAAGCTGCACCGGTCTGATCACTGCGATCACGCGCCTATTCTTGTTCATTTCTTTGCTGCAGTCCGTGTTTCGGCGCTTAACAGCTCGGCGGTCGACGCTCGCGCGTTCAGGTTAAAAAAAAAAAATGGCGACTGCGCGGTCGGAATCGTAGGCTGGCATTTTGCGTCGCGTGACTTGTTTTTGTTGCAGCGTAAGCCGCTATGGGCTCGTTACAATGACATTCACGTCAATTGAGGCGAAATGTTGAGGCCCGTGTACTGTGCGATATCAATGCACGTTAAAGAACCCCAGGTGGTCGAAATTCCCGGAGACCTCCACTACGGCGTCTCTCATAGTCATATCGTGGTTTTGCGACGTTAAACCTCGAAAGTTATGATTATTAGATTGCTTCAAAACTTAGCCCGATATAGCAAAGAAGCCAGAAGGGCGCAAAATGAACCAAGCAGAAAGACTGGGATATAGCCCGCCTGTTTTACCATGCACAGAAATCTATGTGGTGACTAGCGGTAATCTCTGAGGCCACGTTCCGGCATGTATGGAATATGTTTTAATAACCACGACTACAGCAGTCGGGCCAGCAGCAAAGTCTTCTCATTAAACTATTTATAAATACATTTATAGCACCTTAGGGTGCTATTACTAGGATTTTATAAACAATCCGGGTTAATACTGGAGATGCTGCTCTGTTGGCTTATGCTCCATATAAACAGCAACCGATAAAGTTAATGCCTGAAAAAAAAAAGTTACAGCATATCCACGGAGTGAATGATGATGACTGGGCGAAGCTCGGGAGGTTCATCGTAAATCGTGCCGAGTTCCGTATTAATTTAGTTAACGCGCACGCTACGAATCCTCATGGTTTAACTATGCACAAGTGAAATCTCCCACCGGCACTTCATTGCAAGTCAAGATCCAGTGCATATATATATATATATATATATATATATATATATATATATATATATATATATATATATATATATATATATATGGGTTGCCGGTGAACGCTTCTCCAACGCGAGCAGTCGGTATTTCTCAATCAAGAAACTCGCTAGGAGACGCTGCCTGCGCCAACGTTGTCTCTCGCGGGTGAGGGCGCGTTCGCCTTCTTTGCGAGCTGGTAGCGTTCCTCTAAGAAAGAGCGTTTCCATAGCCAACGCGCGCCTTTCGCTCTCTCTCTGTCTCTCTCTCTCTCACACAAGACAGCAGAGGCACGCGCCGGGAGAGAGAGAGAGGCACGCGCCGGGAGGCACGCGCCGAGGCGAACGCCGAGGGCCAGCGCGTGCCGGGAGGCACGCGGCTTACGCCTGACGACTGACGCCGGACGCGTGACAAGGTTAGACTAAGAGGAACTTCGCCCCTAATAATGGAGCACGAATTATTCTTCTTTTCGTTCCTTTCCTGCCATTTTCTATGCCGAAACATTAGTGGCCACAGAAAAGAGCACTGTCATGCAGCGTCGCGCCACCTAAAGCCCGTATGCTGGATTTTCACGCGTGGTCAAATTAAGACTGAGCTTGTCACTATTCTTTGCCCCACGCTATACCTGGGTTTTTAACAACCGCCCTTCAAACGTTTCGTCGTGCAGGAATAGTTATACCCAACCGTGACTTGTAGCCGGCGTATATCTCCGACAATATCTACGCAAGACGACAAAACACTTAAAAGAGACTCGAAACGATTCCTTCACGAGATATGACGCCTCGTTTCGCGTTCCTAAGGACTCCTTGTAAACGAGTCTTCACTAGGCTCTCTCTCTCTCTCTCTCTCTCTGTTTTGTTTTGCACTAGGGATGGTCGATCAAAATTTTTAATCGATTAATCGTTAATCGTTCATCGATTTAGCCATTCATCGATTAATTGCTTCCGGTGTAATGTTTTAATCGATTAATCGATTAATCGAAATTTTTTATAGGTGTTTGAAAAATGATGCCTTGTTGTTTCAGAAGCGTTGCTTGTGTTTGATAGCGACACAAGTATTTATCCGACGCGCTAGAGATCACATGCGCGCATTAGCGGCTGCGTGAAAATTCGCACTTTCGCCCACTTAACACAGGGAGCCCGTCGTCTTTTGATAATGTCAAGGATCCAAAATTCCGTGGGTGGTCATGATCCACGGACAATTCGGCAGCAGGTCGTATTTTCTCTAAGTCTGCCTACTAGAGCGAACCGAAATTGGAGGCGCTTTCGGCGACCACACTGCTTGGAAAGTCGCACAGGAAACATGCAGTGTGGCCGAGGGCGAGAAAATTCCGAGAAAGGTAAAAAAAAAAAGGGAGACGAGGAATAAAGGAAAGTTAACGACGCTCGCTCTTGTAGGGACGGCAACAATTCTCGGTTTGTCCATTAGATATTGTGGAAGCCCTCGATAATACTATAACCACGAACTGACGTGATCTCTCCCTTGTGGTCACTCATGCTAGATTGCACAGCAGCATACCGGTCTCAAACAGGCGATCAGTGCAGGGCATCTGCGGGAAATATAGTGACACGAGTTTTCCCTCCCGGCTAGAATAAACGGCAGCTGTGCCAGTTTACTGCAAAGGCTTCACCTGGTCGCAGACTTAGCAGGGCGCTACACGCACCTCTTCAGTCGCGCGTACAGCTCGAACTGTGAACGCTGTCTAATGTATCAGAGATTAGAACACATAGTATTTCGCGACTGTCATCCATTCGTGCCACAGCAGTAGACGGCGGCCTCTAGGCTGGCTGACATGGGAGTACAAGCAACGGTTAAAAGCTGTATTTCACCCGAAATGGGCGACCATACAGGATTACCAAATGCTACAAGGTCATTTTTTGAATAGAAATGGATTGGATACGAAACGTTTGGTATACCAATGCGCAAAGTTGCGTATTATGAAAAGCGACTATTAGACTTAAACATAGCTAAAGTGGTTTCTCTCCATTATGCGACTATTAGACCTTTTTCATAATCCTCGAGCACGTTTCCCTGCACAGCGTATTCGCCCTACTAATGGTGGCCCCTGTCACGTTACAAGTGGAGGCGAGGTCCCAGTTACACGTGCTGGGGTTTGATTATTATGAGTGTTTATGTCAAGAGAGCTGAGTCGACATTTTCCGCGTCATACCACGCTGTTTTGCAGAAATGAATAGCTGCCATAAGTTGGGCTAACCGCATTGCAGGGAAACTAGCATTACAGTTATCAAAGGGTATATAGGCGTTAAGGCGGACAGCTAGGTTAGTTGGTATCAAGCGTACTGAAATATGATTACTAGCGTCCATGTCCCCTTTGCGCAAGCAGTCATGTCAGATTATGTATATAGGGATCATTCATTCTTATCCCCATCATCATGCTTCATCGCTCTTTTCCATTGCTGCGTTGTCCCCAAAGTAGAGTAGAAGGCCGGGCGTACTAGATCAGGTCACTCTCTCTACCTTCCAATAGATTATCTCTCTTTCTTTCATTGGTGGCAAACAATCTTTGTTTCGCTAAGGAGTAAAATACAACGGCAATAAGGACTGAACCGGTCAAGAAATAAGCAGCGCATATTACAATGTGGCACTTACGCAAGAAGCAAGTAAAATCTGGGAGTTAAATAAAACGGTGTAGGCGACGGAGATCGGCAAGACTTCATTTCTATCTCTATGGGGTATATGGCCGCCTGCAGTTGCGGGCTCCTTCTACTTGCGCAGAAATATGCGGTCGACATCTGCGTCTTGGCGTCGCGCGCCTCGCAATCATTCGCTCAGGCCAAGGGGCGGTGCTGGGGTTGTGGGGAGGGTGGGGTGCGTAATCGATTAATCGAAGAGCTTTAATCGATTAATTCGATTAATCTAAAGGGCGAAATCGATGACGACTAATCGATTAACCATGTACATTTAATCGATTAATCGATTAATCATTCATCGATTTTACCATCCCTATTTTGCACGCCACCACGCATTAACGACGTACGCATTGCCGAGTAGTGGGTATATATGGTGCAAGCGGTGATCGCCATCTCCGTTCCATATTTAGTTCGCCCGCGTAGCCGTTCCCTCTGGGCTTTCAGTGAATCGCCTGCAACAAACATTTTCTCCGCGCTCTGATAAACATCGCCCTTATCGGCCTTGCCCATTTCTTCGTTGTTTACCTTCTCTCAGCATTTGTCTTTGTCCCGGTGTCGGGTGGCAAAGTAAAAAAACGCGTGCCAGTGCGCTTTCGCGCGCCCGTCGATAGCAATCGCATTGCGCAATTTTCTCGGAAATCGTTTTCCCTGCGAAGGCTTATTTAAGCTACTCTATCCAAATAGAAAACGCCGCCGGCGTTTTGAGTGTTTCTTTTCTTTCTTGTATTCTGCTATTTTATTTCTTTTTGTCCGCACAGACCACGTTTGCGGAATAGGCATAGGCTTCCTTAGGCAATTTTGCGGGCCCAGAAGTGTTTGTCCTTTCTGCAGACGCAGAAGTCGTGATGCTGTAGCCGTACTAGCCTGTGAGTTGTCGAGGTTACGTAGCAGCTTCTGTATACAAACCGGAAGTACTTGAAGGGAACAAGCCCGCACGATGTTGCACGCTACTTCCGGAGATTCAATATCGACTCCGCGCTGTCCCGCTGAGAGGTGGTCCGTATATATGACGTGTTTCACTCGAGGTGCTCGAACGCTGCATTGTGTAAATCTCTGACTGCAAGGGGTATAAGAGAGTTAGTGATGGTTTGTTACCGTATATACCAAGTGCCATACTCTTTCCCGCCGTTAGAAATGCGCCATGGGGAGGAGTAGCCCTTCTGCATTATGTGCGAGGTCCGCGTGTTGCGGCGGCTGAATTTTTAATAAAATAGCCTTCCTTTGTTCTTCCCGAAGATGGTACTGATATGCCTTTGCTTTTGCTATTGTGACGACGTTCCCGAAGCTCGTGCGAGTAAGTTGCTATTTGTTTTGTCAATTTGCATTCCTACTCAGCGTTCGAGAAGTGCCGTCCCAGTATATTCGTTGGTGAGCAATTTGACCACATTTATTATACACTCCTCATGTTCTTTTCTGCGCAGGTCCGCTCTGTAGAATAACACTCAGACACGCTGTAAACTATCCCACCACGCTTAATATACTTAAACTCGAGCAGAAGTTGCCGGTTTAGGACACGCGGTGTCTGCACGGCTTGCATTTTGCCCGCCATCAACCTCGACTTTCAGGCAACGTATGACCTTGGTTAACGTAGGACTTCAAGGTTGCACAACATCGACGTCCTATGTTATTTCTAAATTCTACGCCGAACCACCCCGTCGCTCAGGCACTGCAATGGACCATGTCCGACAAATCGCATACCTCTTGAGTCGACGGTACATGCGAGAACAATAGTTATTTAAAAGAGTTGTGAGCGGCTTGTAGTCCCCCCGACGATTTCTGTCTATAACAACAGATTCTGCCTACAGTTCCGCGGATGAGTGTCACCGACAACCAACATACTGTGTTTTTTTTTATTATTGTAAAGCCCTCTAAGTTTGTCAAAGTCAAACACTCCCCAAGTTCAACAAAGTTGTTCACGTCATGATATACACCGTATTGGGCTAATCGATGAAATTCAACATTTTTAATTAAGTATCTGTATTCCGAAAAAAGAACTTTAGTACAGTCTGTCAGATTAATGTTAGAGAGGTCGAAAACGACTATTCGAGGACATCGTAACCTCTCGTTATAGATTATTTGCGCGCCGAATGTGTGCAACTGTCACTCTTGGACATGTCACTGCCCTGCGCAGAATGAGAGCATGCCAATAGCTTTCATTGGCATTCGGGAAAACACCTACTGTAAATATGCAAACACGGTACATGAGCTCCGCGTACTCGAACGTCCTCAGTCATCAATACACTGCACTTCTCAGACATGCGAAAGCATATCTTCCGCCTCCTCTCTTCTTAATGCCGACACGCACTTCCTTCCTGCACCTATTGCGCGCTCCACCCTGTGCGTACACATATGCCGGTAAAAGCACGCGATTATTATCTATACCTAGTGGAAGCACTGTGGGCAACACTCGCACGAAGCCGCGCACCGAACGAGGCCGTTCGACGGAGCTTCGCCGCCGGAGGCGCGTGGTGTGCGGCGAAAGGCACCACCAGTACCGGTCTTATCGCGTTTTCCGATCTTCTACGTCCCGTGATGAGGATCCTAATGGGGGACAGAGAGCGACGGCACAAAGTGGTCGTGCGCGCGCACTTTACTGAGGGCGGAAGATGCATGCAGTTATAATAAGTATTTTTTTTTTTTTTGCGAGCGCGCTAGCGAGAGGATGCGGGCCCGGCAGCCGTCCGTTCTGGTGCCTTGCTCGTCTTCCGGAGGCCGTATGGCTGCTTCGCTCGCGTTTCCCAGCTGCAAACGAAACGGAAAATATACACGTAAATTATGCAAGAATTCCTGCTAAGCAAGCATCAAGTACAGCGTCCACTCAGGAAAGCCCTGGGCAAAAACGGATATCTTGAAATATTCACATGCGCCTTCACTCATCTTCAGTTCCTCAGATACCATTCAATCATGCAGTTGTTTGTATAAGTTAGCAGCCTTGAAAAGCCTTCAGTTGAAGGTGTGGCGCATGCTTACTCCGAAAAGGCAGAAAAACCCGTTTCGTTCAATTCTGCAACGCACCCCCCCCCCCCCCCCCTACGGCGCGCGCGCGTGTGTGTGTGTGTTACCAGCGGTGTTCTATTACCTCCAACGACACGTATAACTTAACACAATTTGCAGTGCTAATGCTTTAAACCACGTCTGGTAATTAAAGGGGTTTGAAACATTATCTGGGCGCAGTCAGAAAACGGTTCCGACCAGTCTTGGAGGCTTTCGTGCACATCTCAGCGACAGGGCATTGCAATTGCAACGTACGCACTGCAAGCACCAGGGAAGTTGCTATTTGGTTTCAAGTACATCTGGAAGCCACCTGCTCTTCTTTCAACAAATGATGTCTCAAGGAGCACTGACTACGTCACTTAAGGCAGAACTACAGCATTGGTGACTTCATGACCGCGGAGACGCCCTCGGTGACATTTTATTTGTTCGTTTTCAGCTCACCAAATAAACAAAATATATGTAATCTTTCTTTAAGAACATACCAAATAAGTGAACCGGCGCATACTGTTCTCCTTGTGACGTGATATGTTGGAAAAAAGAGCGGGCGATTTCCAGCTGTATTTGAAACCAAATGGAAAATTCCCTGGTGCGTGCATTGGAATAATATTTGTTTCGCGTGTTCAGAGGAGTCTCCAAGACCGATTTGGCACTGTTTACTGACCATGCTAAAGAAGTGTTGCAGGGCCCCTTTAAGCACTTTCGATGTGTTTCCGCATGCACTCCAACATGGTGAATTAAGCAAAGCTGTACAGGCGGGACGATGTGCTCTCTCGCCTAACACACTCCGACCACGCTCAAGCAGGTTGACATAAGGCTCCTTAAATGAACAATTATTATAATTGATTTAATCCTATTTATTACTAGCCTCGTAAAGGTAACATATGCAGGTAATCTTATAGTTTCCTTTTGCAATGTTTCCTTTTGCCACGTCTCCTCGTTTGCCTGTGATAACCGCTTGTTCAAAAAAGGGCGAACGGGTGCTGTGAGAGGAAAACATTCGCACGATATGTTTACCAGCACGTGTGAAGAATTCGACGCTTTCAAGTCTCAGCGACTAAACAAGCAAACACCCTAAAATTACGATCGTTGCAGTATCAGGCCACTGACACGTGCGGAAATAACTCCAGAGACATCCACTTGCTGACTAGACAGTGAAGTCGCGCTGCGTGTGCTCGGCCCGCATGCATATAGCCTGCAGCGATTGCGCACAGCACGATAACGCGAGAACGCGTGTTTTGCGCTACTATTCCACTGTTCGTTCTACTGATGGCTAACGGCCTACAGTCATGTTTGTCTCTTTTTCATTTTATTTTATCGACACGCCAGACAGCAATGACCTGCTGCCAACATGCACGATATCATGCTTACCTGTGGCCACTCCACGATATGCTTTCGCTATCTTATCCAAGTTCGCTGTGAATTGCTATGCAGATTGAGCCAACATCGAGTGTGCATACTTGAAAACGGCCGTGAAAGGGCTCCCAGTCATATCTCATACGAAGAGCTTGTTGACGCCCACCAGCCCGCTGTGGTCCCTGAAGCTGACAATGGTTTACGTCACGTTCTTAAGGTTATACATGTATGCTTTAGCCTTGCATTGTTCGTGGTTCCACTACTCTCGTGTAATTGGACAAGCCTGCATGGCACGGTAGAGGGTATACGTATAGGAGATGGAACAGCGCAAAGATGGGACAAGGGTATAATCCTTGACGGCCAACATATTATGCATCTACTTTAACGAACTGACTTCGCGTTCCGCCGCCGAGGTTGTACGGCGCTTTCGGTGCCCAGTTCGTGAGCCAAAAGACGACGCTTCAATTACGGCTGCGGCAGTCGCATTTCGATAAAAGCAAAATGCTAGAATGTCCCTTTCACGCTGACATCCGGTCATACAAAAGGTAAAAAGGCAAAATATAATCTGGCATTGATTCATATTTTAAGGATAGATCGAAGGCCCACGCAGAACAGCAGAAAAATTCAGCGTACTGTTCTGTATTCCTGTACAGTTTACCTCGACATTGTGCACGTTTCCTAGCTACTCCTCGGACGCGAATCGAAGAGTACACTTTCGGCCCTTCTCATCTTTCAGATCAAAGCCAACGGCTATACTGCTTTCTCGACAGCAGTGCATGACGATGTGCTCAATTTTCGACGGTCTCCTTCGATCGCCACGAAGCAGGCGCGAAAAAGCAAGTGTTCAATGCAAACAGCGTTTTGTAACACGTTTGGCGCCAGAAACTGTCAGCGTGAAGGCCACACCACGGCCGCTCAATGGCTGCACCAACGGAACATGTTTCTGATCCTAGGCACCACTGTGGAGGTACGCGCACACAGACAAACCCAAAGAAATGCGCAGCCGTAAAAAAAACGAGAAAGGTCACCGATACTTCGGCGGCACGGTCTTCAGATGTTCAGCGGGCGTCCATCGGCACTCATTACTGTCCACCTCGACAGAGTGCCGCAAAACGGTATCTCCTCGAGCGTGGTGCCGGTAGGACCGTACGGGTTCTCAGAAAGGCAAGAAAAGAAGCCACGGCGGGGAGGGCGGCAAAGAGATAACGTTAGCCATGCTTCCATTCCACGGGCCTCTCACGAAGGAACCCAAGGTCCTGCAGCTACTGATCCTACAGAGGAGAGGAAGAGAAGGCACGCAGCTAGCTAGCTCACCCCTGTCGCCACGCCAGCACGCGCGTCACGAACCAAGCCGTGTCACGCGCGCGAGCTGCTCGAAAAGGAAAGCGCACCGCTTCTTCTGGACTCCGCCCACGGTGTCTGGACCGAGGAGGTCCTCACGCACTAATGGCGGGAGCCGCCACGCCGTGATCCTTTGACCTTGCCCTTCGAGCCCGTCATCACCGTTCGCACGCGCCGCACCAGGGCACTTCAGAGACCGTGCCGGTGTGGCGCCGGCAACCAGCAGCTTCTTTCTTGCCCCTCGCCGCGTGCCTCGGGTGCAAACTAGTGAAAACGTGCCGGTGGTGACTCCGGAGGTGGTGCTGCCCGAAAGGCGGCGGCAGCGGTGTACGGCCGAGCAGCAGCAGAAGGCGTGATGGCTAATGTTACAGCAGCAGAAGGGGACCGGCGGCGGCGGAGTCGGCATGCGCCGCCGTAAATTTCGCCGGGCTCGGGGTGGGCGGAGCGGACACGGTGAGAAAAATCACGGGGAGCACACACGTGCGCGGATAACGCGGCGGCAGCGTCCACGCACATACGGCTCCTTTCACGAAGGCCGAGCGAAAACGAGGAGGAGAGAGAGAGATTAGCGACTCCAAATGGCTCTCCCAAACAAGCGGCTTCTTGAGGAAAGCTTCGCACGAACCATAAGCACCGTTAAGAAGGAAAATTTGAAGAAAGGAGCGTCCACACAACACCAATAAGCGCGAAGGCAATAAGGCTGCCACTAGTGTACGGACCAGCAGGACAGGACGTTCCTTCACAGTGCCTCTGATTAGGCCTGGGTGTTGCTTCGGGCGCTTGGACACTGTTATTTCGGCTTTCCGAGCGGCGAAGTTGGGCTTGAATCGCCAAAATACGGGGGACAAAAAGAAAGAAAGAGATAAAAAGACACCATGCGAGTGGGTGCTGCCGGGCCAACTAACAGCGAAGGAGGCAGCTTCTGTTTCCAAACGGCAACGCCACCGTCTGTTTCCCACGTTTCGACCTTCCCAGTTTATGGAAGGGACGAAAAAAGAAAAAGAAGAAAAGGGAACAACAGCCCATCATCGTCGTTCCCAAGGGTTAGGTTAGGAGGACAGTGCCGGTCTTTCATTCGTAAACAAGCCAGGGGGAGCCATGGATAGAGCCAAGGGGAGGAGAGGCAGGTTGTGGAGAAGCGTCGTCAAACGACCAGCACAAAGTTTCGCCGACACTTCAAGCAGCCCCGTGCCTCGAAGCAGTGGTGTCGCCTGCTGGCAGATACTCAGTATCCTCTGTGCCGCGGCGTCCTTTGTGATGAACTGTCCGCTCTTCTCCTGAGCCAGCCTTCTGACTTTTATGCTTCCGTTTTCCTTTTCCTGGGGTCATCTCCTTTTTTCTTTTCTTTTTTCTGTTTCACAAAGGGTGCCGCACCGAAGTTGTCGCAGCAGCCGTTAGCGTGTGCGCGTAAATGGAAAGTCGTAACGAGACCTCGGCCGCTTTTAATCTTCCGGAAAAACGCACAAGGGCACTCAAGCCGATTAAGCTCTCCTCCCTCCATTTTTGCTCCCTTTTCAGCAGCGTTTGTCCATTAACGAAAACGAGTCGTAAAAGTGCAGTACTAAACTGTCTCGGCTAATGTAACAAGAGCTTTCTGCTGGTACAGTAACTACATGAAAGAACCCGATGGCGAAAAAGAAGTAATCCTGAGTTCTTTGCCTTGTTTGTGTCAAACTCGAATGCACCTGGAACGTTCACCCAATAATGTGCTTCTGCACGGAGCGTCGTATTGCCGCACGTACATCACGGACTTCTAAGAAAGGTGCCGGTGTAATGCTTAAAACAAGGAAGGGAGGCTGGAAAAACGTGAGGAACATAGTAGTTCCAGCAAAAATTCTAGACCAGGCATCATGACATGCCTACACGAAGGCTCTCTGTCTGTTTACTACAAAAGAAGTGCAGTTGGGTACAAATGCGTCGCGCGCGTAGCTCATATCCTTCTCATCATTAGCAAAGCAATATCAGCGCTCTGCGTTAAGTGCGTAATTTACTAGGTTTTAAGCAAGCACATCGTTAAAGACCGACGATACTCAACTTAAAGCCCTTTCAACTGCGCACGCACATGGGTCTCGCAATGGGCACTCAACGGGTGATGTGATTGGCTTTCCCGCACGACGTCATGAGCACCATAGCGCCGCATCCATCGGTATCGTTGGGGCACTTGGTGGCGCAGTGTACCTCAGCCAGGACGTCTGGGAGGTGCCCTTACGACAGCAGAGTGATGTGCAGATGAAGGCAGGCTAACTGTCCCGAGGCACCGGTGGTCTCGCACGAACTGTATGTGCGCTCTTAAACACATATCTTGCGCGAATGGCTCTCGAGCTACTCCTTTCGAAACGACAGTTCTTGTGCTTTGGGCTTCTGTCCAGGACCCACGTAAAATAGCACTGACCAAAGACATTTCGCAGGAACTGTATTTAAACAAAAGCAGTAATGATACATCATCGCGGACGGAATGTCGCTACAATTCAAACGTTTAGCCGACGGGACCAGATGGTGTTCTTTAGGGAAGCATCTGTTTTAAAGGCGGCAATTCCTGCTTTGACCAAGACAAGTCCCCTTCTCTTCCCTAGAAATGCTGCCAAGGAAAGCTTTAGCGAAATTCCAATCGCACGATGATCTACCATCACTTCAAGCCGTCAACTTGCCCAGACTTGTTTCGATTTGAACCGGAGCACAAGTTTTTGAGCGCTAAATAATATCATCGACTTGTTTCGCGATGTGAAACTAAGAGGAAAATGATACGAGCTTGTCGTCCAGAAAATTTTGTAGCTAAAGAAAAATGAACCAGCACCTCTTGGAGGCATCTTATCTAGCATATAACAAGCTATCCAGCCTCTATAGAGGCTGGATAGCTTGTTATATGCTAGATTATTCGCCATTGAAATGCGGTCTCTGAGTCTCCTATAGAGACTCATAGACCGCATTTCAATGGCGAACAATCAGTAACGGTAAGTCATAACGGTATATCAATTCTGCAAGTGAAGAAAGGTTGACTAAAAGAAAATAAAAACCGAGTAAAAATATTCCACGCACAGTTGTGCAGTCAACTGCCTGTAGTAACAACTCGGTACGAATGGGTGGCAATGCATTCATTAGCCTCGGAAGTAAAATGCCGGCACACCCAAATAGCTGCTTATATTTTGAAAGAGTCATATATATTTTCTTTAACAGTCGAATGTTTCACCACGCTGCTTTCGTTTTTGTGAGAACTGGAGGGAATGAAGGGACGTAGAACTTATTTTCCGTAAACAAGTGCAAGCAACAATTCTTCATGTACGTAACTTGACGGTTACGATGCTCTTGGCGTCTCTCCTGCAGTGGTAACCTCGTTGTCGTCGGCCGCTCGGTAATAATAATAATAATAATAATAATAATAATAATAATAATAATAATAATAATAATAATAATAATAATAATAATCGTGATTCGGTTGAAGGAGCAAGACAACGTCGGAGCAACAACGATCCCCGCATACAAGCGCATGATTCGTTGCGAGAGTGAAGCGACCTCAAACGCATGGCCAGTGTTTTGACACGAAAGCACCCAATGTTCTGGCCTCGCATCAAATTTTGTCGACGCGACTTCTTTCTACGCAGTGTGCCGACGCACGTGCTTTTAGTCAGATCCCAGTCAAGTCCTTCGCTGCAGAAAAAAAAAAAAATCTGTCTTTCAGCGTTCTTATCAGTTACCTGCACATACCTTGCCGCTGCCAATCTATATCACCCGTCAAACGCACAGAACCTATCAATCTACCTAGATTTTGCTGACATGCATCACCTCATGTGTGAACTGTTATACTTGCATCATGCGATAGCCTGAGGTGACCGACTCTGCTTATCGGCTCTTCACGAAATTTTTCGAAGATTGGGCTGCGCTATGTTCCATTGTTTCGCGAGCAGACAAGTTGGCACTGGCGTCCACCTGCTGTCGCACATCGGAATGTGGCGATATCGTTGCCATGAGAAGCCCTGCAAGGCACATGGAGCCATGTGCGGTGGCATTCTGCAAGAGCTCACTAACCGGACTGTCAATTCTTGCGCGTGCTCGTTAATTGGATGGACCTCGGAAGCTGGTGGGCTATGGCGTTAATCGTTGTCGCTTATTGTTCTTGCGCCATATCTAATCGGCTAGCGCTGAAATTGATAGTCTCCTTAGCTAGAAGTCCCTAGTTGATAGTACCCTTAGTCGATAGTTGCAAGTCAGCGCTCTATTCTTTCCACTGCCGGCTCGGCTATTTTTTCATTCACTTGGCTCTCTCTGTACGACAGTCTAGAAGTGAAAAACCAACTTGCCCAAGCTTCAGAACTAGCTCCTGTAGAATATCATACTTGATGTTTACATATCATGGAAAAGAATATATATATATCATGGAAGAAAACACGTTACTCTTACAGAAGAAAAAGATTACTACTGACTTATGTCGTATAGAAAAGTAAGAAAAGCGGTAAACTAGTGAGGAAAAGCGCGCTAAAGCTTCGCAATGAATACTAATGAACCCTAATCCCACGTGAAGCGCTTTTACCGGTGCTTTCCGGCGTTTCGTTTACCAGTCTCACTCGGAATGTCGGCGCTGTCGGTGACGGCATCTGAAATACTGAGCTCTGAACAAGATCAACATCAAAAATCACATGCAAGAAGCATCGCACCATTGCTTTGACTCCCCCCACCCTGCCCAACCTTCTTTTCGAAGTCTCTCGTCTAATCGATTGCGCTCTTCGCCCAGGCCGCGCTCCTTCTCACTGCTTTCGGCGTATCTCCTCGTGAGCTTGTTCCTCAGCCCTACCACGGCCGCTCAGTGAACATGACAACGTCGGAGCGAGAATAAGCCTCGCACATACTCGCGCATGATTCGCTGTGAGGGGTGGAGCTACGCCACAAACACGTGGCAAGTTGCACGCTTTGACGCGAAAGAACTCAACGTTCTCTCTCGCCGTGTCTCCTCTTTTTCGGATTCAGTTTTGTTGATGCGACTTTCTTTTTTCGAACATCCTGTCAACGCACGTAGTTTTGTTCAGAACCTAGCCACATGAACACACGAGCTCGGCGTACAGATTATCTCCTCAGTTGACGCGATAGAAGTTTTGCAACACTGGCCCCCCACAGCAATTCAGGTACGCTCAAGTGCAACAGCGCTGCGGTTGCAGATAAGCGTAGAGGAGCAAATACCGCACCGCTGGACATCAGTGTCAACCATATAAGCTTATCATTTCATTGCATCATACTTTCCTCACTGAAACCACTGTTGGCACGCTGTATGCCATGGCGACCATGAAATTAAGTAGCGAGGGCAGGTCATATACGTGGAAGAAAATACTGAGAGTTGCAAGCGCAGATAACTGCGGGACTCAGCTTGCCCGATGGCCTGCGTGCCTCTCTTCTTGACTTTATTTACAGGGCTTTTTTCGTGCATGTGCGCGGGATAACCGGCTTCAGGTACACGCCATCGTAAGAGGCGAGAATTAATCTATCAGTCTAAACCACTTTACTGTTTCACTTTATAGTGTCCCTTTAAAGAACCCCAGGTTGACAAAATATCTAGAGCCCTCCATTGCGGCGTTCAACTCCTTTATACTTCATTCCTTTCCCCGTACCCCTACAGACGATGAGCCGTGCTCCGTACAAGGGTCCCAAACTGCTTACCCTGATGCGTGTTATGGAGGAGCGTGCCACCGTCTGCGTCAATATAAACCTTGGCTTTATTTCTGCGTTTTTTCGGCGTTGTTAACAGTCATGCCATGGTGCTTAGCGGGTCGCTTAACGGCTACCTTAGAGTATGTATTTTCCTTTGAAAATGATTCTTCATTGTTATTTACTACTTAAAATTAGCAGATTTTAGACTGTGGAGACGCTAACGATTCCCTGAATAAACCCAAGGTGAGCTATAGCCGCACTCATGTGCCCACGGGTTCACGAAATCAAATCAAACAAATGGGCCGTATTTTTATTTATTTGTTAGTGCTAATATCCGTTTTGGTGAGCACTGTGCTTGCTTGAAGAAATGCTACATTGATCTATCTCAAACAGACCAAAAAAAAAAAAAAAAAGGAAAGTTCTACACGAATCAGATTCAAATTCCTGTAGTTTTATTACATGTCGTGCCTAAGCTTATCATGTATCATTAAATGCGAAGGATTTCTTCTCGAATTTAACCCACTTTGAGCGTATCTATCTATCTATCTATCTATCTATCTATCTATCTATCTATCTATCTATCTATCTATCGCACTGTCTGCATCGATGACACAGATATCCACAATACGGGGGATCTTCCGCCGTTTTTTTCTGTTCTTCGTTCCCGGTACATATCGTATAGTGTACTTGTTCGTGAATATTCTGCGCATAACTACAATTCGCAGATATTTTTTATTAACATTTATTATCCGTTATGCATACATAAAAAGTTGGCGTAATTAGCTTCTCAAAGCATCGACGTCTTTATTATTCCTGGAAAAATACCTCAATGTAGAGTTTCAGTCTGAAAGGCTTCCCCAAAAAAAAAAAAAAAAAAGCCGCCGCCCTACGTCGTTTGCAACAAAGTGTGAAAAAGCTCACTTTTCTTTCTCTCAATTTCTCTCCTCTCGCTGCTCTTTATGGCGTTACCGCTGTGCTAACATCTTTATCGCATCGAAGAAAGAAACGTGACTCTCCAGTCTTCCGTCCGCATGCCTCGGACGCGTGATTCAGGGCGCAATCATTGCCCGACCCGCACAGCAGCAGAAGAGAGAGAGAGATACAAAGTGTGCGATAACCAACAACTAGCTGAAACAAGCCTCCACGCATCGTCCGGAGGACAACGCGTGCGCGGCGTTCGGCTGCACGCACGTCTCCTCCTTTTAGAGCGACAACCGCGCGTGCAAATAGAACCTCGGACACGCACTTCGCGCCAGCAGTTGCGTGCAGCACTGCTGAACCCACGCCGAGATAAATCGGTCTCACGTGAACGAAAGTAAGTCTGGAGACCAGTGAAAAATGCATTACTTAGAACACTGCAATAAGGACAAGCATATACGTTGAACGTCGACGCACCCTAGAGGTGTGCGACGTCGGTTGCTGTAATATATATGGTTAGCGGAAGAGAATGTAGATCTCTGCGAGGGCTTTGGCAAATTGTTGCCACCTTCATGGTGCATATAATGCTGTCAGCTTGCTCTAATGCTGCGCTAATGTTCAATGCCGAGAACTTGGGCAAACAGGACCAATCCGGTATTACCTCTGTTTTGATGTTTTCTTCGTGAATATTCAGTCAATATCGTTCGGCTGATTACCAAACTTGATCGCTGTTTGTTGGTTGGCAGGAACGAATCAACTACGCATAAAAGCCGCATGAACTAGCAAACATGTATAATAAAAGAAAGAAAACGCGACACACACGAACAGAGCTCTCCTGTATATCTGTGGGGCCGTGTTTTCTTGTATTTGTCACGCTGGTTCATGTCGCAGTTATTAAGCCAACTCGCCCGAACTGCGACCCTTCTTAACTTCAGCTATGTACAATTTGTGGGTCGCTATAGAAAGCTGGGGGCAAGGAGGTTCAAAAAGAAATTGGCCGGGGGTCCCCTCCCTGTTCGCCGTTGTGTTGGTCTCCACATTCACTGCGAAAAGAGCCCCACAGGACCTTCTCTTAGCGCGCATGCTATGGCTAACCGTACGAAAACTGGCGCTCTCATTTCATTGCCTGATATCTTTTAAAAGGCGATAGATGCGTAGGTGGCGCGTTGGTGTGTTTCGTCCATCTTCGCCTGTTGCCAATCTGCTGAGTTAGCGCATGCAGTTCTTACTAACGCCGCATCACTTGCCGCTCGTCGTTTCTATCCAGTAGTTAATTGGCTGTTCCTTGTGTAACGACAAGCACATATTGCTACAACTACAATACGACAAAACAAGGCCCCCTCTAAAAATTGGGCCAGTTCCCTAGTCGTAGCCCGCCCTAACCGGTCGTAACACCGGTATTGGGATCCGGCCAAGCCGCGACTTCCCAATGCCTCCTGCCCATACGTGATTCACACGCTGCACGCAACTAGGGCGGGCGGGTCTGCGGAGGAGTGGTTTGCGCTTGCCGGTCGTCCCGGAGATACACGAGATAGCGCAGTGGCTCGCGCGGCGGCACGGAGAAAAACAGCTGATAGCGTCCGAACGCGCTGCCGTCGCCGACAGCCGCGAGACCAGAGTCCAGCGGCGTCGGCCAGCGCTGGCGTTGGGGCTCGATTAGGGGACGCGCTCCCATTGGTTGAGCCCGGAGGCCTGACGACCCCGCGCCGCTGCGGCACGTGCCGCAGCCGTGGCCGCCGATAACGGCGCGGCGCCGCGCCGGGGGTGTGTTCGGCCTACGTGCCTTCCGTGCAACGTTTATCGGTGGGGCGAGGGCCTGCGGGCGAGGAGGGGCCTGCGAAATCGCGCCGTCGCGCACGCGTCTGCTTGCACAGCGCGAAACGAAGAGGAGGCGAAAAATAGCGCCTCGCCGAGCCGGCACTTTTGTGCGTGTTTGCTCGAGGAATCTGCGTGCGTGCGCACGATATCTAATCTTGCGATACGTGGGTGATGAGGAATCGCCCGATCGCGGTGTTGCTCGCGGCTCTCATCGACGAGAGAACGTAGATTTGCGAGTGAGCAACGCGCCCTGTAAGCGTTTTTGTTGATGAGAACTGTGAGGGTGACCGATAATTAGCGCACTTAGGCTCGTATTCATAAACCTACCTTATGCTTATCGCTTGTTTTCTTTATCGCCCCTGTGACGTTAACGCGGTAATAAGTGCAATAGACTGTCCTTTTTTGCTACCCCTCCCCCCCCCCCCCCCCTTCGCCCATTATGCATAACACTGCCCGTGAGCGCCTTTAGGGTTCTTTTTTTTAAATAAAATGTTAAAAAGCGTAGCCAGCCCGTCGCAACCACTTTTCTCCGGAATCTTCCTCGCTGCAGCACAATTGCACATCACGCATGTTATTTTAAAAATATCTCTCAGCGCCTATCTTTCTGGCTCTAACCCATAATGAAAGAGAACCGTTCCTTTTCTTATTTCCTTCCTTTTCTCGCCTTTTCAGGCTTTTCTTCATGCGTTCGTTCGAAATGCTGCGCGTGGCTGAGAATTCATTTTGCTGAAACATTCAAACCATGCGCTTCCTATTTCTGCAACGTCTCCCATGCAATATATAGCGAGTAGCGACACCGCGTTGTCACCGTGCCACATATATACGAAACTTGAACGGACCACAGAATACTTCAAGCTGACAGTATAC
This sequence comes from Hyalomma asiaticum, assembly GCA_013339685.2. Classification (NCBI taxonomy): domain Eukaryota; kingdom Metazoa; phylum Arthropoda; class Arachnida; order Ixodida; family Ixodidae; genus Hyalomma; species Hyalomma asiaticum. The sequence goes on from CM023484.1 coordinate 63,727,542, forward strand.
ATATGCACGTGGACTCTCAGCATGCGTGCTTGATAAGGCTGTGGAGCCGGAACAAACCGGAACGCAACGTTGTATAAGAACGAGCCGTGGCCTTTGGTCATGCCTTCGCCTCCGGCGGCCGTGCTACCCGATTGCGCGCAAACACTCTCATCAAGCCTGCGCAAAAGACGTCAGACAATGATGAAATATATGCGCACTATACCGGGAACTTTTCTCTACACTTCATGAATACAAGAGGTAAAGAGACCAAGGAAAGCATAGGGGAAATATGTGTAGTATTTAGCCGTATACTGATTATGACATAAATGGAAAGGAATAGTGAACGAAAAGACATACCTGCCGCCGATGGCGACCGAACCCACGACCTTCGGGTAACGCGTCCGATGCTCTATACCTGCCGCCGTAGCTCAGTAGCTAGGGCATCGCACGCGTTTTGTTCACAACTACTTCTAAAAAAGAGAGTCCTATGTTGTCTCCGTCACTGACTCTTTCATATAATTTCATTCTTAAATTTTTATTTCATTTACTGCCATTTAACAGACTTTTTGTCATTCCAGTCAAAAGCACAGGCAATGTGACATTGTATGCAGTAGACTCCGGTTAAACGAAATGATATGACGCATTAGAGTTTAAAAAAGTTTACTATTGCTTGAAGATGCAACCTGTGTGTGGACAGTCGGCCCGTTGTGTTTTGCCAAGACAGGGAAAGTCTCCATCATCACATGGACATTACATGTGCTGATCACGCGTGGAACAGGACGCAGTGATCCCATGGTTGTGCACTCGCCTACGCACAGGTTCGCGCCCTCACTCTCCTTCCCTATGACGTCCCTACACGAACCTAGCACTTGAAACTGACCTCGTCCGGCAACGGGACACCTGCTGAAACACCGCGAGGGCCTTGCATCAGAATCTGACTGGGCCAGCCAGGAAGAGGTCGCTAAGAGTCGATCTCATGGTACAACGTGCATCGAAAGTGCATGAGTTAATCTACGCACACAATAGAAATATATCGTGTTGGCATGCCGAATGCATGTGAAGCGCAGTGAAACAGAATGCCATGATAAGCGTGTTTGACGTTAGCATGTCACCGGAGCTGATAGCTGCGGGCGGAGCTCCTCCGTAGTGCGATGGTTGTGATACTTCCTCCATGAATCAAATACGATTACATAATACATACAGCGAGAAGTGTTAAGTGTTTGAGGAGTGAAGCGTCATCTATATAAAGTGAAACTAGCTATGCAGCGCCACTTTTCTTGATACAGTAACAAAATTGAATGGTAGTGTGAGGGCCAGACGCTGGCATAAATTTAAATGTTGGAGGTGTCATCCTGGTTGATCACCTGGCATCTTGGAGCTACAGGTGCGGGATGACAGTCCCACACTGCAGCGCTTTCAGAAACACCGAATTGATGGGTGGTGCTTAGAATGCGTTGAGACGGCCATGACCAGATAATGGCTCTCTGAACGTGATTTAATGTCGATCCTTACCATCCTGACACATTGTTCTACCTTCTGATGCGCAATAAAAGAGAGAGAGAGAGAGAAAGTGCAAGCCGACGCAGCTAACCAGCAGAAATCTGGTTGACTGCCATACTGAAGTCGAGAAGAAAGAGGCCCGAAAGGTGAGGAGGATGACAGAAGATGCACGTTGTACGTGCAGAGCAAACAGTTAGCTCCGTGCTGTGCATAGAATTACAAACATTTGTGCCGGGTACTTCTAAATTCTTGAGAATTTCTGCGCCCACCCAACGAGAAAACTTGCGTGTGCGTCAACACATCCATCTGCCAGGTAACACGAATCGTTATAGAGAAGTACATGAATAAAACATTATTAATACGAAAGAGAAGTTGTCTGCACTGGCTGGTTGCGAAGCAACTAACCCACGGTCAGAACCTGTGCGTCTTATACTCTTAACTGCTAAACACCCACGCTTGAGGAAAAAGAATATATCTGAACCACATGAATGAGTTGTGCCGGCAAGGTGCAAAACAAATCTACAGCGGCTCAGCGATTGTAACGCGATGCACGAAGCGTATGCGGCTTCCGAAGCTTTCTGCGTCACCGCCTTGCGCTGGTGACGCTGAGCTGTTTCTTTGTCGTGATAAATTAATCTTTGAGTGTTTCTGACGCATCATCATTCAGTTTAGTCCCTGTGTTTAGTCCCACCCGGCCGCACTCCTGCAGTAGCACAAAATACGCCGGCGAAGTTTCAATCGCTGAGGGTGACACTTTCTGTGAAGGATTTTTTAAAGGTTGTCGCAGCGCGGAAGGGGGAGATCGGCATCAGCTTTTAACTATAGGAGGGCACAAAATGATCGTCTTCTGTCCCATCCGGAGGCCTGTCTAGCCGGAGGCTTCGCTAATTGGTCGGCGTGGGTTCCCACGGACCCACGGTGCCCGTGGCGCTGTCCCTCTGCTTCTTGGGGCTTTACACTTGTTGCTCGAGCCCGAACAGACGGGTCAATCACGATGGCTCTCGTTGTTACCACATGCCGTAGCTCTAGGCGTTGGTCTCAGGCAACGCAAAGACCACGAAAGCGAGGCGCCCTCGTAGGCCGTCAAAGGGCGCGCCGCCGTGGGAACACTCCTCGCCAGTTGCATCGCCAGTGGCACTGCTCCGTCCGGATCAGTCCTCGTCTTCCTTTTGCCAGCGCCCGTCAGCAGCATGAGTGGACGTGTGCAGACTCACTATACGGCGTGGTTGTTGCGTGTTCTTTTTTGCCTGATGTGCGCGTGCTTTCGTGTGCACGATTCTTTCTTGTTTATTCTCTCTTTCTCTCTGTCGCAAAGGACACGAGGAGGCAGAAGAGAGGACACAGAGCGCTGAGATTCGAACAGTTTATTTATTTTAAGACACTTCACCTTATGTACAGTTGCGCACTCGCACACTAGCCGTGCGCGACACACAATGCGTAAAAGTTCAATACGTAAATGACCATAGGCATCTCTTCTCTTTATCGGTGAGAGCAACAGAAGGCGAACTCGTACATTCATTGCTCAAAGAAAAAAATAAATTTATCTTCAAAGATTTTGCGTGTAGTACAATCTCGGGAGTTAGCGATAAAGTTAACGTTTGAAAAATTTGGTACAGAACAACGCGTGCTACAATGGGCAGAGAGCCAACCTTTTTTCGCACGATCAATGTTGTACAAGTGATCTTTCCATCTATCATTTACGCAACGACCTGTCTTCCCAATATAAGATGAAGAAATAGTAAAGAAGGGAAGGCAGGGAAGTATCAATTACAGACAGTCGGATTGCTACCCTACACATTGGAACGGGATGGGGAGGAAAGGAGAGGAAACATGCGGAGAAAAGAGAGGAATGAGAGAGAACGACCACAAGATACACCGCACGCACACAATCAAACAGTCGCGCTCTGTCACTCTTACGCGGTGCGCGACGTCACCATCACAGCCGCTTTTTCGAGTCTGTTTAAAAAAACCTTAGTAATGCCTTCGTTGCCCTCAGCTGCATTGTCTTCTGTCGACATCTAAGAATGGCTTCGACAGACACTCGTCTACCGGCAAGGCGCGCAGAAGGGGCGCCAGGGATTGTCTCTGAACATTATATTCATGACAGTAACACAGAATGTGTTGTATGGTCCCCTCGCTACGACAGGCACCACAGAGAGCGGCCATTCCAATGCCAAATTCATATGAATTTGGGAATGCTACATAAGCGATACAGCAGAGTGGCCTGTCTTCGGCGGAGTCCAGTTGGCTTACAGAGGTGCATTAAAGAGCCGTGGTGTAGACGATTGGTCCTATTGGTCTGGCTGGTGTGCACCATAGAGACAGCGTCGTGGTATGGTCTCTTCATGTGTTCCTTCAAGGGCTGTCCGAGTGCCATTATCGGCGTGTTCGTTCCCTGTGGCGCCGCAATGACTTAGCAGTCACTGTGACGTCACGTGGTGTCCTGGCTCATATAACTCTCCACATGACAAGGGCAATAGGTATACCACCTTTCCAACACAATCTCTAAATTTATTTTTATCTGTATGGCTGAGAGGACGCCTTTGTTTTGGTCTAGGTGCACGGAGGTATATCATTCCGAACAACTTCCTCAATTTTTCTTGAGCAGAGAAAACCACGTTTAAGTTCACCCGGTGCGCTACTTTCTTCAAGCTATGGGCGATTTTATGCACATATGGAATTGCAGCAACTGCTTTTTTTTTTTTTTTCCCTAGCAGGATCGACTGCATTAATGCCCATGCCACACTTAATATCACGAAAAAGCCAGGGTCAGCTGCCGAAGTTAGCCTTTCAACTTGCTCCTGAAAGCTTTCACTAATCTCGTGCATCAGGATTTTGCTGAACTTCGGACTTTGTAAGGCAAAACTTCACAACGCCACGCTTAGCAAGTTTGGACTGCGCAGAATGAAAGGGGCGAATTGGCTTATTCCCACGGTGGTGGTACATCCATAAAGGTTGGCCATCATGCAAAAATGACATCAAGAAACGTAATTTCGTTTTGTTTTTTTTCAGAAAATTAGCTTGAGGAAGAAATTGCTTTGGCTTATATTACGATCGCGGAAAGATCATTTCCTATGCTTTATTTTTCGTTCTGAATTGAACAAACTTATCGCATCTCCCATAAAGAGCTACATAAAAGGTCCAGCGACTTAGTCGGTGCCCCCCGCGGTGACGTCAACTGTTAAAAGTAGAGCGGGCTCTGCTGCTGTATTTGAAACCAAATCGTGGATTCCCCTTTGCGGGCAGTGCACTAGAATCAGGCTGACATATTTGCAGGAGCCTCCACGACTGACCAGCATCATTTTTTTTTATTATGTTCAAAAACTGTTGCAGGGCCCGTTCAAGCGACTGCCGGCATAGCTCTCGCTTACATAGCCGACGCTGTAGCAATACTCTAGAGCAGATTTCTGCTTCTCTTTCTTCTGCTGGTGGAGGGAACAGTGTCGGAAAAAAAATAAGCGAAATGTCTGACGGGAAAAGAAGAAAGACGGGCTGTGGAAGACGCGACGCGTGCCATATGATAACGTACTCGTGTGACTCAGTCGCGTCGCCCAGTGATAAAAATGCAGGGGAAAAAAGAGACTGCGCATGACAAGATATCGACAGGACATGACCCCAGGGGCCCCCATGGCACGGCTCATGTCTCACACGTACACTCCGTGACCGTTGTCAAATCTAAGGGAACGTGACGAACGCGTGTGTATCGTTTGAATGGTTAGTGTTTGTGCCCTGGCAAAGGCTGGTGCGGTGGGCCTCAGGGAATCAGGAGCGAAGAACTGTTTTGACCACGTGGAGCTCTTGGACGCACATTATATATATATATATATATATATATATATATATATATATATATATATATATATATATATATATATATATATATATATATATATATATTGTTGGAGCGCTTAATACATCTTGTTAGCAACAGGACGATTTCCCCTGGCTTCGTTTTCACTAATCACTGAACTGTCATTTATACCTGTCTTGCTTATTTTTCCATGTCCGCGGCACGGAAAAAAAAAGGGAGAGATAAGACAGCGATTTAAGATCACTGTCTGCTACTGTCGTTAAGTCAAGGACGCTGTTTGCCATACTGCATTGAAGATCGTTGCGTGATTGCGTGTCGAATATGGGCAGACTTTGTATGAGCAGATATTTCGAAACGAGGATCACTTGGAAACTATATTATGAGAGCAACCCCTGACTGTTTCGGAACGAAAAACGAAATAACTTCACTTGGAGTTGCTTAGACAGCTGAACACGTTCGTGTTGCAACCTTCTATCAGTGGCACACGCCTAGCTTCTTTCTGTGTCATGCGTGTGCTGCTCATGAAAGGGACGTATGAGCAATATACGCGAACATCCATTTAAGTATGCGTAAACTATAATCACGTCCCGCCGGTGTTTCGCTGTTGACCCGAAGGACCCACAATGTTGGGGGTCCAGGTCCCGGAGGCCATAACTCTAGAGGCCCGTGTGCTGTGCGCTATCAGTGCACGTTCAAGCACCCTACAGGAGCTCGAATTTTCCGGAGCTTTCCACTATGGCGTGCCTCATAACCATATCATGGTTTTGGCATGAGAAATCGCAATTATTATCACTATTTCTGACCGAACACAGCCAAATTTACAACGCAGCAGCTGATAGATATCGAAAGCTATATGTAATAAATAGAAAAACGGAAAATGATAAAGCTTGACAATTTCTGTTCGGCAGCGTACAAGAAAACCTCATACAGTAGACAACTAGACACCAGTAAAAAAAAAATGGCAGATCCCACGCGCAGTGGGAATCAGGGAAATGCGAAGCAAGCATCAATAACGTAACATGGATTTGCATTGTTGTCGCGCTATACCGAGTTTGGTACATATGAAGTTAACGAAACGGCCGCAAGAGCACCATGACTGTGGCATGTAAACCATGCCGCTCATACACGCATGTCACGATTCTAAGGTTATGACCTGTCATTTACGTTCGTCATGCACTCGTGTTGTGCCATAGCAATTTTGGTACACATCCCATTAACGAAACGAGTGGCATGTAGATCATGCCGCTCATGACATGCATGTCAAGATTTTCATGTTATGACCGGTCATTTATGGTCATCATGCAGTCATGTGCCAAACCCATTTTCGTATGCATCCCATTAACGAAACGGCAGTATAGCGCCAGGACCACGGCATGTAAATCATGCCGGTCATGACACGCGTGTCATTATTTTAATGTTATGACCTGTCATTTACCTTCGTCATGCTGTCGTGTTGTGCCATAGCGATTTTGGTATACATACCATTAACGAAACGCATGGCATGTAAGTCATGCCGTCCATGACATACATGTCATTCTTTTCATGTTATGATCCGTCATTTATGTTCGTCATGCAGTCATGTTGTTGCATGCCAATTTTCCTATAAATCCCACTAAAGAAACGGCCAAGAGAGCACCAAGACCGTGGCACGTAAATCATGTAGCTCATGACATGCATGTCATGGTTTTCATGTTATGACCTGTCATTTACGTTCGTGATGCAGTCATGTCGTGGCATGCCAATTTTCGTATACATCCCGTTAAGGAAACGCGTGGCATGTAAATCATGTCGCTCATGACATGCATATCATGATTTTCATGTTATTACCTGTCAGTCATGTTCGCCATGCAGTCATGTTATGGCATACCATTTTTCGAATACATCCCATTAACGAAACGGCCAGGAGAGCACCAAGACCGTCGCATGTAAATCATGTCACTCATGACATGCGTGTTCTGATTTTCGTGTTATGACCTGTCATTTATGTTTGTCATGCAGCCATGTTGTGGCATGCCAATTTCCGTATAAGTCCCATTAACGAAACGCGTGGCATGTAAATCATGTCGCTCATGACATGCATATCATGATTTTCGTGTTATGACCTGCCGTTTATGTTCGTCAGGCAGTCATGTTGTGCCATACCAATTTTCGCATACATCCCATTAGCGAAACGGCCAGGAGAGCACTAAGACCGTGGCATGTAAATCATGCCGCTCATGACATGCATGTCATGATTTTCATGTTATGACCTGCCATTTATGTTCGTCCGGCAGTCATGTTGTGCCATACCAATTTTCGCTTACATACAATTAGCGAAACGGCCAGGAGAGCATCAAGACTGTGGCATGTAAATCATGCCGCTCATGACATGCATGTCATGATTTTCATGTTATGACCTGTCATTTATGTTCGTCATGTAGTCATGTTGTGGCATACCAATTTTCGTAAACATCCCATTAGCGAAACGGCCAGGAGAGCACAAAATCGTAGGCGGATAGATAGATAGATAGATAGATAGATAGATAGATAGATAGATAGATAGATAGATAGATAGATAGATAGATAGATAGATACGCTCAAACTCGCCGAAGTTTGCTAAGAAATGCTTCGCATTTAATATAGGTTTCGCAGCACCATCCCATCCTGTTCATGATGTATGTCACTGGTGGAACATGTTCAGTCTATTTCGGTCACCGCCATGGAAGCTGTATGTCGTATTCGTATGACACTCATGACACTCAGGAGCAGGCCCCTCGTGTCTACGCGTTGACAGGCAAGGGAGAGCATGGATGCTTTTTAAAGACGATAGTCTTTCTTGGGATACTTCAACGCAGAAATTTTGGTCTGTCTCTCTGTGTGTGTGTCTGTCCTGCTGCGAAAGGCGGTTAGAATACTGGCGGCAGAAAACTAGAGAGAACGGACGAAAATAATTATAGGGAAAAATATGGACTTTCTTCCATAAGGGGCAGGGACCTGGGCTATGAATTTCCGTTTTTGCTATAGTATGATCGATTTGATTGAAGTACATTTAAAAGGCATGAGGAAAATTTAAAGAGAGAGAAAAAAAAGTTGTACGTGTAGTGAAGAATATGGACGCTATACTAGGACAGACAGGGTGCGCTACTCGCGGAGGAAGAAGACGTTTGGGCAGCCCAACGCGCGTGCTGGCTCCGCGATTGCCAAGGCTTAGTCGCAGCTGTTTTCGCTCAATCTTCACAAGCGAGACCCTTGCCTAAACGCCCTGTTTCAATTGGTGGAGTTTCGGGGTGCGAGCCTGGTGGCGCACACGTCACCGCCCCGTTACAAAGGGGACGCTCATAGCATCCATCCATCCATCGTGCCGAACGGGTAGCACAAGGCAGCGGAACGGCCGCCCGCCACTCCGGCCGGTCCCTTTCTCTCCTCGCGTCTCTTCGTTTTCCCTCTCGCTTGCGCAACTCTTCGGGGAAATAGAAACACGCGAACCGGGACTCATGCAGTACGGCCGGTAGAAGGCTATCGTCTTTCGACGACATTTGCAGCGAATCACGGAGATACGCGGCCGACTTTTGCAGGTGAAAGTCCTTCCAGCGTATATAGATGAATTATAAGGGAGTGCTCATTCCATTAGTGGACATCATTTGCATGTTTCTTAGACCTAACGTTCATAACGCTGGTTGGTTCACTCGATTTTGCACGGGAGCGCTCCCTCTTTTTTTCTTCACGTGACACGACAGGGTGGTGATAAAGCCAAACAAACACGGTACCCTCGGTCTAAAAGGCGCCGTCAGCCGGCACAGCAACAAAAAATCCCTGCTAGCACGAAAAAAGAAGAGTGAGAAGGCCAGCATGATACGAGTGGAGGAACAAACAAGTACGCCAGAAATAAAAGTAAATAACCAGCACCGAAGCTTACAGAGCGGGGAAGCAAACGACCGTCTTCTCAAAACATCGTCTTGGCCCTCGCTCTTTCCAGGCGATGAATGCACACAAACAACGCGATAAACGCAAACGGTGCTACACAACGGGGCACGGAGAACATGCCCGTGCTTCGAGAGTGCGGACGCCTTGCGTAGCCTTCCGCGTCTGTACAGCCCTCGCACATCTAGTCTTTCCTTCCCTTTCCTCACTTGGCTTTCTTTAGCTTACCTTGGAGACTTTCTCCTTTGCGACTATTTCATTACTTTCCGAGTCAGTCGGTGGTCGGCACGTGCAAAGGGACGCCGTGCGGAACGGCGGAGCCAACGCCGCTAAAATAAAGCTAGGAAAAGAAACTGGAGGTGGGAAGCGCCGGAGCAGGGGGAGGGAGGTGATGGTGCACTAGCCAAACTGTACAAAAAAAAATGGCGATAAGTGTAATGAAAGAAAACGGCGCACGAGGTGGGCTTCCGAAGCGGCAGCCACGCGCGCACCCGCCGGTAGCGGCGACGCACGTCCGTGAATTGAACCGTGCTGCGAAAAAGAAAATGGCTACTGGAGAGAGGAGAGAGCGTCGGGAGAGGGTCGACACGGGCGCCCGATTGGGCGCCGGGCCCGGGGAAGAGACGCGGAGACGGGGAAGAGTGCGGTGAGTAGCGGAGTCGACTTCGCCGAACGCGCGTGGCAGATAGACGGACTCTTAGTAGTAGTTAGTAGTAGCGAGGGCCGCGTGCCGAACAGTTGTCCCAAACGTGTTCGTGTTCGTCGGTTTTCCCGTTGCCGCCCGGAGCGGAGAGAGGATACGCGCCGAGCGATGACCATGCCTCCTACCGAGCGCACTTTCGGATTCGTCGTGCACCACCAGCTGCACCAGAGCAAGGCGGAGAGTCGAAGGGTGAGAATCTGAGGCCCTGCCAAATTTGTGTTTCGTATGCAGCGCTGATCGTTTTTTGGATAAATGACGGTCATCCTGGACGAGCTGACAGGTCGGCAGGCATACAACCTGTTCCAACGCATGCGCGTGTCAGAGGAAAGATTCCTGATGTCAACCTTGGAAAGCTTGTTGCGCAATCACCAAGAATATTTGATGTTCCAATATCTATCTGTTCATAATAGAATTTACACATACTGCCGTATACGTTGGTTGAACGTGTGTATACAGGGTGCTAATTTGATGTTTCATCTTTTCATTGTAGTCAGCCCGGAAACGTAAGATCAAGGTTTCGTGTTCCTGTACGCTCGCCTCATTCCTTCAACTGTTTTTCTGCGCACGTTCTTATAATGGAGATCTGATTCACTGAGCTGCATGGGTTGACCAGAAGTTAAACTCCATCGCATATATCGACGTTTCTTGCTTAAGGGAACATAACATCACCAGTTTGTGTAGGGAGGGTGGAGGGTCAGATATGCTTCAGACCAGTTGCGCGTGCCTCTAAAAATATTCGACTACTGTAGCTCCCCGAGTTCAATAGCAACTTGCCGGAAGCATTTACTCCCTTCATAAAAGGACCTGTTGTATATTTAAGTTAAAAACGGAAAGCGCATGCGTGTAGCCGAAGTTAAGAAAGAGCGGTTAATCTTCGTCATTCTTTTGTGAAATATTTACATCATGTTGCGTATCGAAGCCGCAGCGGACTGGCGCGTATTTTGCACGTGCGTACATTCGAAGTGGTGTCGAAGAAGCAGCGTCTTTAGTAAATGGCAACTCTTTATACCGATGCAAGGTTTTCACGCACAAGAAGAGCTAGAGTGTATGAAAGTTGTAGTATCACAAGTATGCATTTGTGCGTATTCTTCGTGGAGGCTAAATAATTTAAAATAAAACCGAAAACGCTGCTAAAATGTGCAACCCTGTTTTCATAAACTACTAATGCCGGCTCGCTTACTTACAGTTTCTTCTATAGACAAAATTTCACAGGAGATTGTGAACTAATCCACTCAAACAAGAGTAAGGAAAATTTCGTCAGGGCCAGGAACGAACCCCATGCAGTTATTGCAGCATTATAAACACAAATATAGGTTACTGAGGGTTACCCCTGCGGCTGGGTGCGAGTCTTTGCTGTCTTACGTGCTAGGAAGGTGAACACTGGTGACTGCTCGCAGTCGTGGGGCAGGGGTCGAAGACTGAACAATTCGTAACGCAATCGGGGCCTTACGGTCCTTCGGCTGCGCGCCGCAGCCATGCGTCACCTAGTGGTCAAAACGGGAAGAAAACCAGTGGCAAGCACATGACACGGAGAAAAGAAAGCAAAAATAAAGTACGATGGAACAAGCTGGCGTTCACAAATGAACAAAAAAGTCTATAACATATATACCTGCCGGCAACCACGTAGTCTTGTGTTTCTCCTTGGTTTTCCTCCGTTGTGACAATGTGCCAACTAGCCCAGTCCAACGCCCTGCTTCATGTCGTGGGTTCGTTCGCGGCCACGGCGGGACCGTTCCTATCAAGGACGAACAGCAAACACGCTCTTTTATTTGCTTACGTAGATTTAGGTGCAACAGAAAGAAACATCAAAAGATAAAGAAAGATAATGCGGAGCCACCACGCACTCCATCGTGCATCTCATAATCGGATTGTTGTTTCGACATGCAGAAACCAGAACTTACATAATTTCCTTTTAATTGGACCCTTCGACTGCCTTATCAAGCCCGCTGCCGATGAGCATTATTTCTGTGGCTCCCTCTTAGGAGGTCCACTCCGCTCAAGAAAGGGCAACTGGTTTCTGCATTTTGTGGTTACGACCCAGTCGATGTCGTACATACATTCCTAATAGAAAACTGCATGGCCTTTGAGCTTTGGAAGCAAGTAAGCGAGGAAAGCTCAAGTGGTTTGGCATTTGGGCATGCTACATGGAAACTCCAAGCACGCCCACAGGGGGGTGCGAACCTAGATGCACGTCTGGGGGACAAACTCGTCAACGAAACGCGATTGCAACAGGCACAAGTATAGGAGAGGGAGTGGTAAGGGGGGGGGGGGGGGGGATGGGGGGAGGGGTGCGCCGGGGCGAGAAATAGGAACACAGGCGGGCGGCTCCGTGCGTCAGCGGGTCGGAACACGCGCCGAACGTGGTCCGCGGGGGCACGGCTCGCATGCCTCCGGCCGTGTCCGGTCCATGATAGGTCAGCCGAGCACGTGCTCAGCGCGCGCGAGCCCGCGACTTCTCATTGGGCGGGCGGTAGCCAGACCGCTATACACACTTCAGCTATTTTTTTTCCTCGTGTTTCCTTTGTTCTATCTGTGCTACTCTTTATCAGCCGTCGGTCGGCGTGCCGTCGTTATCGGGCTAGTGCAGCCAGAAAGAAGAGCCAACAATACACCCCGGCTGCACTTGCAACCTCCCCTCTCCCCAATGCCGGGGGATCGCCCCACCTCGCCTTTCCTGATGAAGCCGGAGTCTAGGCGTGATGACGTAGGAGGCACGGCACAGATAACAAACGAAGGACGTGTCCACGTCGAGCGAAAGCTGTATCCCAGAAAAAAGATGGAGAAAGGAGGGTTGTGTGTCTCAGTGCGAGAACGTTGGTCTGGCCGATAAAGCAACGCGTGCGGCAAAGCCTCGGAGGTTACACCAGTCTTGCCGCCTCTCACGGTATCTCGCTTGCTACGGAATAATACGGGCCGAGTCATCCACGGACTATCGTGAAGGCGGAACCACTGTCTTCTCGCGATCAGTCCGACATCTAGAGGTAGTTGCCTCAAGATGAAGATAAAGGATGACGCATCTATCCCTGTAGACGTAGTCACGCGCAGCCACATCTAAAACGAGGGCCTATTGCATTTTCTATTTTTTTTTATTTCTTTAGTGACTGGAACACTGCAAAGGAGCATAAAGGTTCCGCGTGTTGGCTATCATGTGCTGTGCTCAGAGAATCAAACACAAAAATTTAGGGTCGACGTGCTTTCGTCTCCCTGTCTTCAGCTCGCGCCACATCTTCGTAATATTTGCTCGCACAGTTTCATCAAAGTCCAGATTACCTTTATTTACAAAATTCGTAGCGACATGACCTGCCTATGCCCGAACGATCGCGCATATACCACTTGTTACAATTCAATGACAGGTGTATACTTCTCGAGCCTCTAGTGACAACTGCGTCACTTATGCGGCCTCACGTATATTCCTTTACGTTGTTTTCTGTGTGAACCCTAATCTGAGATGTAATGTAGAGCTCCTTAGTCACCTCCACTTGCACTGCTTTGGCTCAAGTGCGGCGTCTAGCGGCACTCAAGCGGCATGTGTTCATCTCTCCATGCGTCATCCTCTTTACTCCGACCGTGAAAGCCGCATATAAGCGTGACTACAGTTGATGGCGATAACGTGGTCTCCTTCGTAGCAACCGAGACGAACCGCTCGGAAGGCTTCTTCGATAAGAAATGGTCAACGACAGAGGCACTCGTTATGGCAGAAAATTTTGTTGGCTAGGGCGACAGATATAGCGCAGATGCAGGCGAGCTTTGCGCTTTGTTCTCCCTGGCCATCAATGGATAACATATAGCTGCAGAATCGCTGAAAGCGCAACTAATACTCCCTGACTTATCACTCACAGTAGGTAATAAGGACGAGAGAGTTTTGGGAGAGATGCGTCCGCCACACAGTATACAAACCAAAATTGCTGCAAGTGTAGCATTTCGAGCTAATCATACAGGATAGCGAGCCTAGGTTACAGTCTGCGCTGACACTATGGCCGGTTATGCAATGTAGCGGAATTCCAGAACGCCTGTAACAATGGCCCAAGTTAGCAGAACGTACAAAAAAGCACGTAATTGAATCATGTGGTCAGCTTTCGAGAGCCAAAATAGAGTTTGGCTGAGCTTGGTCGGGACCATTATGAACTTTAGATAAGAAGCACGTGTGCACTGACAAACGTTGCTGATATCCGCTCTTATATGAGGCCAATGTACCACTCTGACCTTTAGACGCGCCGCCGACCTTATTAGTGTGCCTCGCAGCGTTGTTCTCTATCACTACGTTCTGCGCTTGAACTGATCAAAATATATGGTGTAACGTGTTTTTCCGCGATATGCGAAGCTGTCAACGTGCAGATTTCACGAGGGCATTGGCTTGTAAATAACGCCGTGATCTGTTTAGCACAGTTCATCTGAGAGGATATACAAACAATATACAGATTCCTGTTCTCTCCTCTCTCTTTCTCTCTTTCTTTCTGTCTCTCTTGGCTCGGGTACGTTATCGGTGCACCATACTCGCGACAAACTCAACCGAAGTGTTGCTTGTCAAGGGAACGGGGGCAATATCAAAACCTCGGTCATCTTTTCCCTCCCGTATTTGGTGTACGTGTTGCTGGTCCACATTCTGATATCCATTACTGCTTCCGTGCGTATAAATGCTTAACATAATCTGGCAACGGCGTCACGTGGGCTGATTGTTACGATGACACGTTATCTGTGGCAGTTATAGCTGACGTACTGGCAGTTATAGCTGACGTATTTGATGGGATACCCAATATAGTAGAATAGGAGAGCCTCGGCTGTAAAAAAACTTTCCCATTTATATGAGATCCATCCCTTGCCTGTGCACGCCGCACATCGGTAACATTCTGTTATGAGGTGTATATGGCAAACAGCATCACAAGTTGCGGTCAATGTTTTCAGGACAGACGGGCCAGGTTTCTTTTTTGGAACTTGGCACACCTTTTCAACACCGGTCATGCCAAAGGAAATGACGCTCCTCGTTTTTCCTTACGTGGCAAAGTACCTGAGCCGTGCACAGTGAAAGATTTTAACTATTCGGATGTCGCTAAACAAGAAACGAACAATGAGAATACCTATATTAGTCTGGACAACTTACAAATGTTGCGCAGGCATCCGTTTTAGAAACATTTTTTCCCCACCTTTCGTGCTTGCAGCTCATTCATGCGTTCGATGTTATTATTCGAATAGGGCTAACGTTACTATAGACGCAACTGCTAATTAGTAAAACTACTCCTCAGTGTCCCACCTTTTTCTCTCTCTCCTGTATTTTGTATTTATCAGCTTATGAATTCAATATTGTACCAAAAGTTCCTGGCCCGCTACATATGTTATCGTGCAGCTTCGGCCGCCGATGTTTCGTGCAGCATCCGAGGATCCCTCGCCTTCCCTCTTCCTAATTTTTACCATTTTCATTTTTCCTTTGGCAGAATGTTGTTGCGCGTCATTGACTCCACGCACATTGCCATTGTTGAATAGTGAATAGGGGCGTCTGCTATCACGTGCTATTGAAGGGCCAGTCTCAAAGGCAATACCTAGTGAGGTATGAAAGGAGAGCATAAAGTCACGGGTCCCGTCTAGACTATACCTGCCTCGCGCAGCTATAGCCATGGGGACGTTAATATTTTGCAATATTACTGGCAAATTTGTGATTGTCTCACTTTATTTCCTGCAGATATTAGATGCTTCGGAAGCGCATAAGCTGCGTAGCAACTCATAACGCACTTTGAAGTGTTGAAGAATTAATAATTATCCTAAAATATAGAATGAAAGAAAGAAGTGAGATGGGAATCGTTGCCTATACATTTCTCTGCAGAAGGTGTACGTGCAAGAAATAAGCAATTACGCCGATTTTCTTTGTATTTGAACGAACTATAGCATTTAATAAACACATATTGACAGGCGCTCCACATAGCAACACAGTGATACACAGGCCACTTCACATCTCATCGCATTTCCATCTCATCGACGAGACACTGCAGTGACGGACGTTGCCTTTCAGCTCTTGTAATACAGTTGAGGAAAAGGAAGGGAAATGCAGTAGAGAACGTTGGAGCACTTTAAATTTGGAAATTTACAGGCGTGGGATAGCCAGCTGTCCCAAGGTGTGTCTAATTCTATGAAAGATATCTGAGACTATAGTATCCGTCTTAGCAGTGGACATCAGCAGGACCCATGATTCCGGTGATGATAAAGCTACCGGCGTTCCGTCTATTGCGGTTACATCCAGTTACTGCGAGTGCCATCAACGCTGATTGACACTCGCCCTTCTTTCTCGCAGGCGTCCAAGCCCTTGATGGAGAAGAGGCGCCGGGCGCGGATCAACCACAGCCTGGCACAACTCAAGAGTCTACTGCTGGATGGAAGCAGCAAGAAAGAATCTCAGGTGCGGCACTTTGCAATGCCTAGTAGTATAAGGGAGGGGATGCGGGGCACCAATCACTGCATTAAGGTATTTACCTCACTCTCAAAGAAACGACAGTTCTTTGTCGTTGCAAGTTTGCAGCCGCTGACTGCTCGTGTCTGAGAAAGAAAAGTAGTAGCAATAGTACTTTAAACAGGGCAGAGGTTGGATTAACACTGTGTGCCACTTCGCTATTGTATGGAGGTTTGCCGAGACGAACACACAACGTGATTTACAAGTGCTTCCGGTTAAGGCCGCCTACTGCGCCATTACTTTATATGCCCTCCTGGTCTCACATTAGGTCGCTTTTTGCGAGGCTGAACTCTTCTTTCTGAATATAAAGGTCGTGCAGCGTCATGGATGAGCGTGTCTGAGACGATCAACATTGTTTCCTACGATCTGCTCACTCCATCATCTCTCACGAGCTACTAATATACATCTCTCAGCATACAATTAGATGCTGAGCGTGTGGAATCATCCTTGCTTTCTTTAGAGGTACACAAAAAGAAAATTGCGATTAAACGCTAATGCGAGTGCGCTTCAATAAACGACCCTATCATGTCCAAGAGGTGATTAATTGACTTCCTCACAAATTGCTTTATTCGTCGATGAAAACCTGGGCCTCTATAGAATGGCTTTATTCCGGTTCATCACAAGCAAAACAAAAGCATCGGTGTAATTAATGCGTAGACAAGAGCGGTAAGCTTCGGCCTGCGAGGAGACTTCGACGGTGCATTAGGGCACGCGGTTGTTGAGCCTTACGGCGCTATCTTGTGCAGCCCTTGGAGAATCACGGCTCAGGGCCGGAAAATGGAACGACTTCCCCCCCCCCCCCCCCCCTTCCTTTACTCTCATGTATCCCTCCCCGTACACTGGACTGATGTGAAACCTCATCCCCTCCGCCCATCACGCGCTACGGATGCCACCCATCCCTTCATTAGGCAACCAGAGCTTCTCTAAATGGGCTCTCAAGTCTCTCCTCCAACGCGCGTTGCTCCACCTGTGCTCACCCTTAACCTAGCCCTCTTCTCCACTCCGCCGCTAATCTCCATCTCGCAGTTGCCTTTGTCCTCGAATGCGCTCACTCCCTTCCCCCCCCCCCTCCCCTCTCTCTGTTGGTCTCAGCCGTTGGTGAGGGCCCTCAGCTGGCTGCCAGCGATGTTGGGCAACAACGGGTCAAGTGTCAAGGCTATTCCGCTTCAATGCGGCTCCCCTTTCACTCGCACCGTTGCCTGCAGCCACCGTTTGTCTCGCTCGTGAGCGCCGCACGGCCGTTGTTGTTTCCGGCAGAGGAAAAAAGGCACGCGCGCGCAGGCCGGTGCGTTCTCGTTACGTTGCGCCGTTGATTGGGCCACGCCGCATTCTGTCGGTCGGGGCGGAAGCACCGGCACCTCGCCGAGTGCGGAAGCAGGTGTTGCTCTTTGCGCCCTCTCTAACCGCGCGCCGACGGCTGCACCCGTCTGCGAGGAGTGGGCAATGTGAGTCTGATCGTGATCGGTGGGTGCGGGGTCTGTGGCGTGTCGTGTGGGTCTACAGTTTTACGTACTCGGCTGGCCGAGCGAAGCCGAGCGGTTTTTCTTCGTCATTTACTTGCACGCTGTTGACTACTACTGCTTGAGAAGGAGGTCGGCCGTTCGAATATGGGGACCATGTCCAGGTGAAAAGAAACGCAGGTGGAGTTCGTATTCAAGTGTAATTTGAGAAACAGCGGACGCTTCCAGTTAGCCTTGTGCCCTATACCCGACATGGCGATCTCCATAGCCTACTACAGGGATTGCTTTAGGCCGTTTGTTGAGCCTGTGCACTGGAAGCAAAGGCGGCACACAGATGAGGCGAAAACATGTTAAAGGGCCTGAAAAATTTTCTCCGGTAGTGGTGAAAATGACATCTCCTCTTACACTGACGGTAAGGAACGTGCTTGTATCCCCATCAAAAGGGATATTTTTAACTTGACCCTGAAGCTCGTGAAAAGATGACCGATGACGCCATCCTTTGTGATGTGTGTCGAACTACAGGTGTAACGAAAAACTAAGAAATACCTACGCAGGTTCACTTATCTTGCTCAAAAGCGAGAATTTATTGCTCACACTCGACTTTAACTCATATCTGGTAGCGTGCTCTATCCTGCGGTAGTAGCGCACTCTATCCTTCGCATCCCCGCGGACAGTACTCTGTCCTTCGGGGATACGAAGAACATGCAACAGGTGCGAAGTAAAATGACAGCTCAGAGCTGCGAGATCACCGATCCGTAAACTCCGCCGAAGCGGAGACGCCCCTCATTCCTCCTTTTTGTTTGTTCGAGTCTCGACAAGATTTGATTAAAGCTACTGTTCCCGACCGCCACCTTATTTTTGCGGCTTCCTGTCAACCGTATAATTACGGCCTACGCCAACTCTCTAGTAGAAGCCTCGGGAGAAACGTCGCTTCCTCTGGGCCGCCCCACACCCAATCTCTGTCCAAACCGCGGGGATACCACGTGAGGAGGCGCCAGAGCGAAAGTGAACGAGCCACGCATCCTGCCACATTGAAGCCGCCGCGTGACCAACCACCACGCTGCGCCCTTTCGAGTCGGCGGACGCGGCATCTCGGATACCCTCACCACCACAGCCACCATCTACCTGTCACGCCAGCTGCCAGGTCTATGCCAGGTCTACAGGTGCTGCTTTTGTAGCCGTGAAGTTAACAAACGACATAAATAAATCCTCAAAGCAAATGATAAAAACTGCACTGGCGAGGAGCGAAGAGCGTGCATCATCAACGGCGCGTGCGGTGCTTTGGCGATTCTGTACGTGGCTGACAGCTATGACGTGCCTCTATCTCCCTCTCCTTTCTTCAATGGCTTCGTGATTCCTTTCAGCTACTCTATGTGTATACAGTATACTTTCTTTCCTCCCAGACGTGCTCCAAGGACGATTCTTGTCTCGACTTGCGGCACGTGTCGCATACGCTTCGTTCCGGCTAGAAAAAAAAAAAAAACAAACTAACCTGTCGTGCCTTCCTGTCATCTGGCTACCTAACAGGAT
Source organism: Hyalomma asiaticum (assembly GCA_013339685.2). Classification (NCBI taxonomy): domain Eukaryota; kingdom Metazoa; phylum Arthropoda; class Arachnida; order Ixodida; family Ixodidae; genus Hyalomma; species Hyalomma asiaticum. The sequence continues at coordinate 63,746,861 of CM023484.1, forward strand.
GCGTGCCGTGTTAGTGAAGAGAGAGTGCGGCGCTGCTTAGCGATTCAGTGGGCACGCTTAGTGCAGTTTCCTGAATTCTTTAATCTTGTCGTTTTTTGTAGCTCCCGCTGTTATCGTCGTTGCTGTTGCGTAAGGTTACTGCTGGACACAATCGTGTGTTCACCACAATGGCCTTCCAAAATTTTCACGGCTCTGCGCCGGCAAGTGCATCGTATGACGCGAGCTTCGAGCGTACACGCGTGGTTGAACCGTGCGCAACATTTTTCATGACGCCACGCGAGTCGTGTCCTTCCAGCACATCGGCCTGTTTGCATGATTCACCGCTTTGGCTCTGCATTATCCTGCAGAGCTCAAGGCGGAGGGTAAAATTCAGATACCTGACCTCTGAATTCTGGAGAAACTATTGACGACGGACGCAGAGGCCCATGTATACTATGCATCCCCGTTAAAATAACCCCACGTGATACAAAATCTTTCTTCTGTCCCGCTGATGTGCTCTTTTGCGATTTCGAACTAGTACACGATCAAAGAATCAGTTACCACTGTGCGGTAGTACACGCGATTCAACGAGTTCCGTCTCGTGGGTGAGCATCCCACTTCGAAGCGATCCAAAGGACGTATCGGCATGCAGGCTTCTTGGCTTCTCGTGACGTTTGCGCTCAGAGCTACCCTTGCACAACTCAGCGTTTCTCCAAAAGCTTTCTTCTTTAGCTGTGGTAAAAGGGGCGAGACTTGTTCATATGGGTTAAAGGGACCTGTCTCTGCCGTGTCCACTTGCCGCGAGCGACCATGCTTCCTGCTCCTCAAGAATGGCTTTTACACATGCCTGCACAAGCTGGGAACCGGCTCCGGGCGGCTGCGACCGCAAGGAATGAAGTGAGAAATAATGCACGTTTATAAACACCTGTGTTCTCTTCAGCTCGCTCGCCTACAGAACCTGTAGCACATTATATCGTGTTTCGTCTCGTTAGCTTGTTTTTCTGCTTAGCACCTTCTCTATGGCTTACCGGCTGCCGTACCAACTCCTGCGCGGACGAGATGGACAGCATTCGCCACTGGTCCCTGAAAAAATGTGAAAGATAGCAGGTCAGAGTCGTGTAAGTGCAAACGACTAAGATCACCGTGCTCTTTAACGAGCCGCGCGTCAGGCAATCGGGAAGCCAGGTCGCGACAACAAATCGCCTTTTTAAACGAGCACCATCTCCCTAGCCGTCGTTTGCTGGCTTCCCTGAAACGAGCAAGGCAACATACAAGTGAGCAGGAGGCAGGCCTGGTGATTATCGGCCTCTCTTGTTGGGACACGCTGGTCCGTCGCCGGGGTAGGCAAAAGAAGACGAATCGCCTTTTTAGAAACTAGCCGTTTCGTTCTTTCCATTTTCCTTGCTAGCCACACTCATCATCGACTGCACCGACCACGCCATCTCCTTCTTCCTCACCAGCCCACAATACAGAGTCCCGAAATGCCCGAAGCTAAGAACTTCGCTGCGACAATGGCTTGCTCTCCAATGCTCACTTGCTGGCGTACAGCAACCAATCCCTCTCGCGCTCTCCTTTCGAGAGCTCATCATACGCGGTGGACACGGGCGACAAAAGGACGGAAGATGGTTCAACGTCTGGAAGGGCACTTACACGACTTTGACAAAGTGCAAGGACGCTAGCGCTCATCCCGACGGGCAGCCTGGACCAAGGCGTCTGTCCAGCAGGGGGCCGTCGCTCGCTGCCTTTGCCTGCCTCTCTATAGCCTCCACACTCAGCATGCGTCATTGGCGGCTCGTTCAAGACTCTCGGCTTAAGACCGAGCGTTGCCGCAGGCCTGGAAGATCGAACATACTGTGACAGACCTTTATCGGCAGTACAAGAGGAAGGGCGCCTCTGGGCACGAGGCCATGCTAGCCTGTTAGCGTAGCAGCGGTGTAAACCAAATGACGAGGCCATCGCTTCCTACAAAGAATGGAGGGAACAGGCTGGCTTTTCAACCCTGCGAAGAAGCGTGGCCTCGCGTTTGCCCGCCACAGAAGATGCGGGGGAAAGAGACGGGTATACTGGAGGTACTAATGGCAGCTCTAATTTGAAGAGGCCGCCTGTAGCTCGATAGTTGGGATGGGAGGGGATTGGGACCAGAGGAGGTAAGGGGATTCCCGTTTGCCCGCTCAGCCCGCACACACCCCCTACCGTGGCTCCTGCGGGGATTTTTTTACTAGCAGTTCCGTGCACCGAGTGACGGAAGGAACGAGACGAGCGACCACTCCCTGCAAACCTGGCCCTCGCTTCCCATCCGCGCTACCGAGAACGGGCTTTCTTGAACGTGCCGCCAGTGGCTTCAGCTTCCTAGCTGGCGCCAGCAGAGTCACGTGCTTCTTTCCGGCACGGCTCGCGGAGCTCGGAAAGCAGCCAAAAAGAAAGAACGCATGGTTTGGCCACGGGTCTGACCGTCGGGCGCGCCCATATATCTTTGAAGCACGTCGCCGCCGCGTACACTATGTACGACCTTGGCGGGAAGCCTTTCGTTTGCCCCGCTCACGCGTTTGCTGGCGGGAGAGAAAACACCGGGCCCTTCAGGCGTGGTGCGGAAAGGGTCTCGAAAAGGCGTTCCTCATGGTCTCACCACTGCTGCTGGGCTTTTGTGCGGCCAGCGATGGGAAACCGGGCACGTGCTTTATACCGACGGCCGTAATGGTTCTTTACTTATATCCTTTCCTTTACCGAAGCATGGGACTCAACGGGTGGAAGAGAAGAGAATGGAGAAAGTGTCCGATGTTTCGCGGCTCGCTCGCACCATCGTCTGAATGGTGGCGGGCTGCTGAGAAGGCGGCGTGCGCGCCCGTCTCCTGTATGTGGGTCAGTCACGCGCCCAAACTCGCTGTTTGAAAACGCGCCCACTCCTGCTGGTCACCTTTCTTGCGCCGCTGTTGATTCCGTTGGAAAGCAACGGCGCGTGCGCTCGGTGCGTAGGTTTTGGCGCGCTTTCTTCCTTTCGGCGCGACCACACTGGCCGATACCATCTTTTACGAGCCGAGGCGCGTTCCTTTATTGCGAATTTATTGTCATGTTTCTCTCGTGCGAAGGTCGCTGCGAGCAAATAGTAGAGACGAATCGTTTGCCTGTGGTAGAGCCAAGGATCCAGTCGGCGGCGCCTTCTTCCTGCGGTTAATGAAAGCTTGATGCGGAACTCTCCTGACTATGCCAGTTCTGCTGACGGCGCTACGGTCACGTCTTTCGCTTTGACAGACAGAAAAATGGGTTCTGTCCCCTTTTCACGAAGTTCCTCGTAATTCAACGTTGCATTATGTTGGGTGTGGTCATATTTTAGTATGGTCAGAGGCTTTAGTATGAGAGGCTCGAGAGGAAGGACTTGGACACATGGATAGTTTGTAGGGGTTACTTCTACTAATACTTACTGCTAGCAGCGGCATCGCCGCTAGCAACCCCCTGTCGTGGGTTCGAGCACTCAACGAGCAGAGAATGAGGTCGTCGCGCTCGCGCGCTAGCTATCTCAGCCATGCCATCGCCGCGCTGCCGCGCGCGTCGACCCGCGGCCCGACTCGAGGCAGGGCAGCGCGAACCGTCGCACGCGGCGAAGGAGGAGAACATTAGGCGTCACTCTCCGAGCATGGTAATTTAATAAACGTTAAAATAATACAAACAATAACAAGGCCGAATCAGTCGAATTAAATGTAAACAAATAGGACAATAACGAATAACTGAACGCGAACACACACGAACACAAACAAAGGACAATAACAGACAACAACACGCGAACACAGAATAACACACAAAGATAACCATGCAAGGAAGGAGAGCCTAACCCCGGCTAGCGCACCCGCGACCGCGAGCCCTCGGAAAAGGAAAATAGAAGAAGAACATACAGACAGGAGCGTCGGTCGCAGGTCGCCGCCGTGGTCGCTGGGGCTCGCAGAAGCACGCCATCCGACCGATGGCCTGGTCGGCCGGAGGGTCCCAAAAGTACGTGCGCACTTCTCCAAGTCCCAGCGTGTTCTCCCCAGGCATCTCCAAAACCCGAAACGCACAAAGGGTCGAAATTAGTAACTGACCAATGGGAGCCTAGTCAAAACCACATGCGGTGGAGCAGGCGGCCCCTCTGAGCGGGCGGCCGCCGCTCCGTCCAGCTGGGCGAGGGGGACGCGGGCATTCCCCCGAAAAACATGGCGTCGCGCGGGACCAGGTCCCACATCCCTCCCTCCTTAAAAGCCCCCCTAAAAAAACAATACCGGCAGTGCCAATACACAATAAAATCCGCGAACTCCAAACGAAAACAAAAAAACAAGGAGACAAACGCGACAATACAACCGCGGCAAATCTCTCAAGTGTCCGATGAAGCCGACGCGCGCCACGGCATCTTCACCCGGACCCTGGACGCCGGCCGCAGCAGGTCTCACGTGCCGTCGACCCAGTCGACTTCCTGGCCGCACCAAGTGCCGCGACCACGGCTCCGTCCGCAGCCTCGCCGTCGACGCCGCCTCTCTCCGGACACGCAGACTTCGGCCGCCGAATCAGCGCGGCGGAAAAACACGACGAAAACAACAACAAAAGAGCAAAAACAGTCGCGCAGCACAATAACCCAAAATCAATTGAACTAACGAACCATAAAACAACGCGAGACTACAATTCTAGGGTAGCGAAAACCAAAACTCAAAAAGAAAGAAACGGTACGTAAACAGAAAGGAACACTTACACAAAAACTAGAACAGCGAAGAGAAACCAGAGAAAGCGTAGAAAGAGAAAAAAGAGAAAAAAGAGAAAGACTTCTCTGTCAGGTTATCTCTCCGTCTGGAATCAGTCGGGCAGTAACCAATGTAAACGTGGTCTTCACTAGTGCGCTGCCATATGACCTAGCTTACACTAGCGGATAATCCTTCCACGAACGCACTCTGCCCATCCGTGACACCAAACGAAACGGGAGATCCACAACGTGTTGCCTACGGAATGAACAGACGCGGAAGGGACGGCGACAGCTGAGCATTCACACTGCACCGTGCCAAATCGCAGAGCACAGTAACTTCAACTAAAGCCTTCCGCTCTGACGACTGGCGAGAATTACTGCAGGGGCGCGCAATCGCTCTCCTCTGCTGTCGGGGGGGTGCCACTGCCGACGCGCGTAAACACGCAGCGCTAACCGCGAAGGTGGCATGATACTGTGGCCAAGCTCGTACAGACCGCGCAGAGTGAACCCCTTTCTTCTCACAGGCCACGGCTACACAAGCCGCTTCAGGCCCACAACTCGCGCTCGTCGCAAAAACCAGACAACGATACAGCGCGCGCGCCATGTGCAGTACCAACACATTCAGGCGCCTCGCCTCCCGGAGGCGAAAAACAAAACCGCGAAAGAAACTATTTACATTATGTACACATGGGTCACTCTGCCGTCAGCTGCGTCGCTCTTCGGGCCAAACGAAAAAAAAGCAAGAGAACAACAAACAAGAAAACCAGATTCCTGAGGAGAGCCCAGTGAGGATAGACCCCCTCTTTCATCCTTTCCCCCCGACCGGCCGGCTGATTAACGCCACAATGGCCTCCTTCTCTCCCGCCGCGGGGACGCTGGAACGCTCTCCCCTTCTGCGTGCGCGAAGACACAGGTGCCCAAAGGGCTATTCAAGGAAGAAGGGTCTTCGTCCTACTTCCTTGTTCGCCTCAGCGGCCTTTCCGCCATCTTTGCCTCCCTCGGTGCAAGTCGGCCATGTGCAACCGAACAGCGCCGTCAACTTTTAACAAAAAGAGACTTACGGCGACCCGGGCAAGAAATAGTGCGTCAGCTATTCTTTCACTGGTTCTGAATTTTGCTGAAGAAAGACGCGCACGACGCGAAGTCTAAAGAAAACCGTTGGACTCACCGACTTGAACGTCGCACGGGAGACACGATGGTCAATCTCCCGGCCATGGCATGATGGAAGCCCTGATCAATCCAACGAGTTTCCGCCACCAAGAACAAACTGCTGCACCTCGGTGGCAACTTGCATCACGCCTTTCCTCGTCCACGCTTCGCCTCACACAACTTCGAAGCGGGTTACCAATCCGTTTGAGAAGTGACATTTGCCTCTCCTCACACCACGATACAATGACAAGAGAAAAAAGGAAGGACAGACAAAGAAAGAGATACGGGCGATACACGGCAGAGACGGCCAACTTCAACCAAAGCGCATTTTACGCTGGGAACCGAACGCAACTTCCCCACTCTGCCGACACCTGCTCGTCGTTCGAGCGACCAAGGGCAAGGCCCCTGGCCCCACTTAGTTGGGCGCCAAAATGTAGGGGTTACTTCTACTAATACTTACTGCTAGCAGCGGCATCGCCGCTAGCAACCCCCTGTCGTGGGTTCGAGCACTCAACGAGCTGAGAATGAGGTCGTCGCGTTCGCGCGCTAGCTATCTCAGCCATGCCATCGCCGCGCTGCCGCGCGCGTCGACCCGCGGCCCGACTCGAGGCAGGGCAGCGCGAACCGTCGCACGCGGCGAAGGAGGAGAATATTAGGCGTCACTCTCCGAGCATGGTAATTTAATAAACGTTAAAATAATACAAACAATAACAAGGCCGAATCAGTCGAATTAAATGTAAACAAATAGGACAATAACGAATAACTGAACGCGAACACACACGAACACAAACAAAGGACAATAACAGACAACAACACGCGAACACAGAATAACACACAAAGATAACCATGCAAGGAAGGAGAGCCTAACCCCGGCTAGCGCACCCGCGACCGCGAGCCCTCGGAAAAGGAAAATAGAAGAAGAACATACAGACAGGAGCGTCGGTCGCAGGTCGCCGCCGTGGTCGCTGGGGCTCGCAGAAGCACGCCATCCGACCGATGGCCTGGTCGGCCGGAGGGTCCCAAAGTACGTGCGCACTTCTCCAAGTCCCAGCGTGTTCTCCCCAGGCATCTCCAAAACCCGAAACGCACAAAGGGTCGAAATTAGTAACTGACCAATGGGAGCCTAGTCAAAACCACATGCGGTGGAGCAGGCGGCCCCTCTGAGCGGGCGGCCGCCGCTCCGTCCAGCTGGGCGAGGGGGACGCGGGCATTCCCCCGAAAAACATGGCGTCGCGCGGGACCAGGTCCCACAAGTTCAATGCACTAACAACGTTACAATTGCGAAACTCTTTCGATCACCTGCTTAATTGCATGGCCCTCCCATCATCGTAGCTTTTGTAATATGTTAGAAGTCTGCATCTCTCCTCGGCCCAAAAGGCAGTGATGGCACTTTTGCGTTTCTTGTGGACGGCGGGCTTGTGCGAACGCCTCTAACTATTGGTGCAATTCCACGGCGTCGGCGAATTCAACGCTTATATCCTGAGTCCTTTCCATCCCCACTCTGTCTCTCTCTCCTTTCAATTCCTTAATTGTTTCCATTCCCGCAGCCTGGTGTGCCCAACCAGACGCCTTTCTGTTCCTTCTTCCCGGAGCCTGCATGAGCTTTCCCTCGCCATGAACTTGAGGGTGAACTTACAAGAAGATTGTCATTTCGAATGCTTATAACGGTGGATAAATGGTTACTTTCCATTGCGAAGGCGACAGCATGCTGGTGGGGAAACTTGCGCAATGTTACGAGCGGCTGCGGCTGCGACACCTTTACTCGTGTATCTTGCATCACGGGTTAGGTTGTTTGTGTTTGCAAATCAATATTTCATCCATATACACGCTTCAGCTGAGACTCTTGTTTATAAAGAAGTATAAGTAATAACGGCAGTAAGGTGACGTGCACATCTCTGCGCAGTCTCTCGATCGTTATATAAGTGGATGAATGAAGACACTAAGCGCCAGCAGAGAAAAAAAAGTATGTACAGAGAGAAAGAGAGACAGACAAAAAAAGCCTCCGTTCACGGCCAGCGCTCGACAGCTGTTCCTGATGTATAGCGATCGCCGTCACATCCCAAGAAAGGCACGCCGCGCCTTGTTCAATCTCGTGGCGCGCATCGAACGACGTACTCACGTATCACGCTTCGAGCTCCCGTGGGAGACAGAGAGAGTCGAGCCAGCCACGCTGCGGTCTGGACTGATGCTGATTTACAGCTGGTACTTCGGGGCGCTGCTATTAGTTAGCAAACGCACGCGTGACGTGAATCGCGCTCGCGCGCTTCTGTGTGTGTATTCGTTCAAGCCTCGGGATCAAGAAGAAGAATACGAAGCCGCGAACGCGCGTGAACCGCGTGTCGTGCATCACGATCCGGCGGAGGTGCGCCCCAGAGTAGCTCGCAGGAGGCGTGTGTAAACGCGAATAACGCGGGTGGTCGCCTATGTGCGGCGACCGAGAGATCTGATCATCGACCTCTACCTCCGTTGCCCCATTCAGGCTCCCGGTGAACCCTACCCACGACGAGAGTAAAGCCAAGGTTACCCGTCTCGTTTCAGGAACTGCCTGCTCTATACCGTGTGTAGTGTGAGAGGGGAGCTGCTTGGGATGCTCCGGAGTCGGCAGAGGCATTTCTTTTTTTTATGCCAGCTCTTTGACGCGACGCCGCCCCTCCATCTTCTTTTTTTTTTTTTTTTGCGCGCTACGTTCTGGAAGCTCGAGGAGCACACCCCATCCCCGAAGCCCGGGATCTCCCGTGCTCGGTTTAGTCATCCAACACGTAAGAGGGGTCGACAGGTTACGCGAGCTCCGCATACTGATCGTGACTCAAACTCCGCGACACGCATACACGGGTCCCTTGCGGCCCCATCTCGTTGCTTCTGGGTTCACGACCTTGCCTCGCTCTTCCCGTATCACCCTTTGACCTCTGACGACGCGTTTGTCGCACCGCGGTTCGTCGTACGCTGGAGCATGATATATATGCGACGAAGCGCCCGTGTGTGTGCCTTGGCCGCTTTACTATAGGAGTTCGACTGCCACACCCTCCCACCCGGAGGCAACATATTGCGTAATGCGTTGACCCCGTTCCTTGTGTTGTGTTAGGGTCGGGCGTCTCTTTCTTACCCTTTCGTTCGGTCGATCATCCGGGACTACGCACACATTAAGACCTTTTCGCACGGTTCTGCGCATAAATATGGGTGGAGCTATATAGGTAAGGCTCCGCTCGAGAAAGCGAAAGAACTTAGGTGCGCTTGTATTGAAGGCTTCCAGATTGTTTGAGGAGAGTTGAGTGATCCTTCGCGGAGTATGCACTTTGTGACTGTGTACGATTTTGTCGCTCAGTTGTTTTCTCCTGCGGGATGTTGCTCTCATACAATCAGTCAATCCGTCTTCTTTTCTCTTGGAGAGTAATAGCTGGGACGGAAACCATGACACGTCAACGCTATTGATAAGGCTCCAGGAAGCCTTGATGCCACCCTTCTGTCATAAGGAGAATTTTAGTGATGTATACTTACGGTCACTCTTACGTTTGCTCACTGTCACCATTCTTTCTTTTGTGCAGAACCCTCGGAACGCCTAAATTGGAAAAGGCTGATATTTTGGAGATGACAGTACGACATCTACAGGGCATTCACCAGGGTCACCATCTGCCTCGTAAGTTCTCCTCCATTTTGCCATGATTGAATGTTTCAGGCATTGAATACAAGTTTTGTTCGCGGGCTATCACTGTTCGGATGAAAATATTCGGAAGTGTGTGGACGAATTCACGCGGAAACACCCGAACATGTTCTGAAATATTTGCCTATCGATACTGAAAGTATTGTTCCGCCATTTCCCGAGCGAAATGCAGCTATTTGGCATCGCTCCGCTAATAGGAAGCGAAGCCACGTTCCAAAATATGGATAACCGCGCTCGAGAAAGTAATCTTTTAAGATGTTTGAGTTAATCAGGTCCACTTATTATCGACTTTTGAACTTGCCGAAAAATACCTTGCCATATATCGTTTCTTTTTCTCTATTGTCTCAACAGCGACCCATGCCATGGAAATCCGGTTCCAAGAAGGCTTTGCCGAGTGTGCCCGTGAGGTGTCCCGCTTCGTATGCAGCTCGGACGTGGACGATTCCCTCCGGTCTCGGCTCCTGGGACATTTGGCTTCGTGCCTGGCTTCCATGCATCCTGACATTCAGCCAATGGACGCCATGGACGCCGACGAGAGCGGTGCCGCCAGGGCCGTCTCGCACGCTTCGTCGACATCCGCGACGAACGGCTCCGCTGCCTCCCAGCCCGTCACAACTTCTGGAGTCTCCATGACTGCTAGTCGAGTCATCATCAAACAAGAGGCCCCAGACGGCGATGTCGCAACCGCCCCTCATTACGGCATTGCGAGTCATCACCACCCCTGCTTCGCGAACGGCGATCTGCCCGGTCTGTCCGTGTCTAGTCCGCTCAACCTGGCCACCGGCAGCCGCTCCTCAGCCTGTTCCACCTCTTCCTCCTCCGGCGTCAGTGCACCGGCTAGCCCCTTCAGCGACTCAGAGTCGACCACGTCGGCGGCCAGTGACGACAATTACGTGGCCGAGTTGGATCAGCACACGTTCGGTGTCATACGCCGGGCGCCGGCAGCGATGTTCGGTGATCCCGTCTGGAGGCCCTGGTAGCGACTGCTGATGGACTTTTCCAACGCTAAACGCGGTGTGCCAAATACATTATTGCATCGTCTCTGTTACGCATGACCTCATTCGGTGCATCTGGTCGGTATACAGCGTTTGCCTAGCGAATGCGATACAGTGATGGACACGGTGTGTCATGATTCCTTACGAGACCAGCTGCAAAGCTTGGAGTGTACGTTCGATATTACTATCGTTTTGTTCAAGCAAGCACTTGCTAAGGATGTCATGAGAGAGCGGTTGTCGGCGGAGAGCCCATTGTTTGGTAGTGTAGACTATTGCTCAATAGTATTCTTTGGGACACCACTTTTAGATTTCGATGCTCCTTAGTTGGACACGAACAAAGTGATTCAGCCTTTATTCCATTGAAGATGTCAGGGTGTTCTTGCACGTAGCAGTTCAAAGAAACTCGTGTACCTACAATGTAACGTGCTGTGGTTGTAAGCGGCTGTTGAATGCTGGGTGTAACAGCATACCTAGAAGTTTCGTACAGTGCTCATTTGAATATATGACACGCGTAGACATTAACGGGGGACTTTCATGACTGCTGGCAGCATGCAGGACAAAAGCATTTGTGCTTATACCAAAGATTTGCACGGAATGTTGCTAGGTGCAGTCCCGTGTGATCATGTAGGCATCGTGAGACGTGATGGTAGTTCCGGTTTATTTAATGTATTGAAATAAATCAGCAACTTCTCTTGAGTGCGTTGGACATGGTAGAACGACTCTTGATGTCTCAAGGCAATCTCACATTCCAAACATTCTTACCGGAGTAAGCACAATCTTCGAGGCTTCTCTAAAATCTACATAGTCGACTGCCCTAAGGCCTAGCTCTTTCAAAACATTCCATAGAAATTGTGCAGTGTAGGTGTTTCGTCCTTCCCCACTGAATTTTTCCCCCGTAGCTGCTTTATGGCATTCTCCTCTTGTTTTTAATTAAAGGGACATCCTCTCCACAAAACGCTCTATAAATTCAGTTCTTTATTCTATATCAGCCACGCGCTCCAATACCAGATAAGCAATGCTTCTGATCGTTTGGATTCTGACTTTCTGCTCAATGTTGCCCTGATATTTTGCTTGATGCGGCGTTTCTTGTTCCTTGAATGCTAGAATGCACAGCTGGAGAAGTGAAGTAGATTTTCTTTTTATTCCTATAAGAGGGTTCGCGGACGTTCATCCGAAATTTCTTGCACTGATCAAACCGCTTGTAACGTTGTTAAATACATTCTGCAGCAATCGAAATTGTGGCGTGTCTGTAACCGTTGTAGTCCTGATACCGGTCATTGACTGGTGTAACTTGTACATTACTTTGAGCAACATAAGGGCCCATAATGACACTCATTGTAAGTGTAAAACTACAGCACAAAGTAAATACTGATATAGTACCTCTTTAAGCACATGCATAAGTTTACTGCTATTACTGAAGAGCGTTCACACGAATTGACTTATCAATACTGTACGATGCCTAGAATGCTTTTTCGCATTCTTGTTTACGTTGTGGATCCGCCACGGTGGTCTAGTGGCTATGGGAATCGGCTACAGATGCGAAGGTCGCGGGATAGAATCCCGTCCGCGGCAGCTGCATTTCGATGGAGACGAAATGTTACTGTGCGATGCCGGTGCACGTTAAAGAACCCCAGGTGGCGGAAATTTCCGGAGCCCTCCACTACGGCGTCTCCCAACCATCGTGGTTTTGGGACGTAAAACGCTGTAAATGATGAATGAGTTGCTTGAGTTGTGTACCTATGATTTCTTGCCAAAAGGACTTTCCGCCTTGTATGTGCACGTTTGTCAATTACGTATGTGAAGAATATAAAGGACTCGTTCCTTCTTGGGCAGCCATGACACCCGTCCACAAACTGAAGTATATCTTTTGTATCATATGTACAGCGTCTTTTTCAAATGCTCGCACCGAACTTAATTTTATATGAAGTTTGTACATACGTTACTTTTGACGTGTAGAGTTCCTATATGGCCTGATGACTGTGTGTGTTTGTTAAGTATTTGTTAAGTTATAAAGGTCAACCACGCCTCATATTTCATTATCGATTCCTGAAAGGAAGTGCCTTTACACTGATTGTCATCTGTCTTGTGTCACAACGAAAATGCGCACAAAAAGAGCTATTCATGTGTTGAATAAACGCCAATGTTTCTGCACAAGAAAATGGAAATGTCACGCTGTGTGTCTATGAATTATTTTAAAATAAGCATGCTGTATTAAACCTGCTGTGTTTGAAAACTAGGAATACGGTTGTTACGTTGCACCGACATGGCAACCACGCACAAGTTAGTCGGTCTGAAAAAGAAAAGAAGAAAGGCTTTTTATGGGCCAAAAAATCCGCAAAAGGGCTGAGCTTCTCTGTGTTATGCATGGGCATTCGTCACCACAAGCGCAGTATGCAACTAGCTTTGTAGAAATACAAATATCAGATTTTATTTTAATAAAGAGAGAGATTGGCCAGGAGTTATGCATTTTCACCTGCCGCACTCTGCTTGGAAAGAGAGAAAGAACGGAAGAGAGACGTGACTCCTACGGAAAGTGCCACATGTTGAGCTCGGGTTGGATGGCGCGATTGCAGTCCACGTCAAAGGCACGATTGCTAAATTTTATCACAAGACATGGTGGAGGAGGAGGAACAACTCTGCTTTGGTCTGAGAGATCAGCGCTAAAGAGGGCCGGTGTCTAGGCCTAGCCGGGAGGCCGCTGTCTCAGTTCTTCGCAGTCTCAGGGCCATGGTGCCAGGAATTGCCACTGGAACCGAAGCATTTAGGTGACAACAGAAGAGATGATCGGGAACTTCAGGGCTTGGAGTCAGCGTTTCGACTTCGCCACACTTGCGTTGTCTTGTTCCTAAAACAAAGTGCGGAAGACGATAGCAAATATCCCTTTGCTGTACGTTCTCAACATCACTGTCCTAAAGATAAGATGCCAGAGCGTGATTCACGGTTCGCTCAAGACCACTACGTGGGAACAGGAAGAACGTTTTCTGCAACAGCTATGAACGCCGCATAAACAACAAGGTACTCGAAGCCCTTTCTGGTGAGATGCACGTGCGGAAAAGAGGACAACTGCACTCAAACCGCCATACATAAGCGGTCTCCGTACCAAGAATTGCTGTCGCATAGGGTATAAACTCGGACCACGGTCCCTGTCACTGCAGTACTGTGGTGAAAGTACAGTACATGATGGACTGTAACAACGGGCGTGTATAGCTTAGATTTTGATGACATTAACTGTCGCTTCCGAAAACGTCAAATGTCAAGTAAATATTGGCACACGTACAGTAAGGCCTCTTAGTGATGCACGAAGTAGAACGAGTGTTCTCAATTTTTCCATGGAACAAAGAACATGTATGATAGGGCACACAGATAAAAGCAGTGTCGCGCGCGCCACATATCCAGTTCTAACTCGGCAAAGAAACAGCCCTCCTGGAATAGAACGTGTTGTACACGTAGGAAGCCATGTGGAAGGTCTTAGTAGAATAATGTTCATTTTATCTTTGTATATATATACCTCCAATACTACCACACAAAGCGTCGAACGCCTTCTGTATCGTTCCATGAGTTTCAGAGCGCAGAATCAGACTATACTCGACCTGAACAACCGCATGCTGGCGCATAAAAAAGGCAACCTTTTTTTCTTTTCCGGCGACGGAAGGACGCATCTTTCCTACGAAACCACTGGAACACGCAATGAACTTGTGGTAAAATCCCGAGCAATCGAAAGCGAGCCCGCGTGCCTTAATAATCTTCGGGGTGTTTAGTGCGATGTATTGCCTCTGCAAAAACTTCCTCACTGCGAATTGGTTTAAATGTTGCTGCGGTTATATATGATTACACTCATTCGTTCCTGAAGGTGCCCGGTCAAGCTGTGCTTTGATAATACAGTATGCCACAATGGAGGTCGACTGTTGGTATTCTAGCGCACAATATAAGCGACCCTTCCTTCCCTTCCAGACGCCAGGATGTCGCAAGTGCGTCACGAAGTCGAAACGCTGGCTCCAAACACTGAACAATTTCTCACTTGTCAACTGCTAGGGAAAAGAGACTCTCGCGGGAGTTTTCATCATATGCCGACCACTGGCAAACCAGCTGGTACAGAGGCTAGCTCCAGGCAGCTAAAGTTCACCAGCCTGCTTACACAGCGTCCTAACTTCTACGTTGCTAGCAGTGTTCCTAAAATTACGCAAGAATATCTTTTATTAGAACACGACGTTAGCACATTAGGCATTCATAGACACTGTGCTTTATGTCATTAGTTACTGCAAGACGCATCATCATTGGATCGCTGGTCATAATTCCCCAAGTTTCCAGTAGTCGCTTGCAGCATTGATTTGATGTACAACAGTGCTGATTTGATGGCATCGGAGTTTCGTTGCGAACATTCAGTTTCAGCCATACACCATCATCATTCCCAGCTTGTTTTAAGTCTCATGCAGGAGGAAGGCCTTTCCCAATAATCTCCAATATACGCTATCTTGTGCCAGCCGGTTCCATTTTATTCCTGCGAACTTCCTTGATTTCGGAGCTCCAACTACACCGCTGTCGCCCGCGGCAGCGTTGCCCAGTCCCTCGTTATCCATTCGGTTGCTCTAGTTGTCCACCGAGTATCCCTTCTACGCATTACGTCACGCGCCCAGGTCTGTCTGTTTGGCGTAATGCCGAAGCGGCATAAAACGCGTATGACACTAACCAGATCGGACACCGGTTGCAGAAGCAAACATTTTGGTGCACAACTCCGACTGTCCAAGGAAACGAG
Source organism: Hyalomma asiaticum (assembly GCA_013339685.2). Taxonomy (NCBI): domain Eukaryota; kingdom Metazoa; phylum Arthropoda; class Arachnida; order Ixodida; family Ixodidae; genus Hyalomma; species Hyalomma asiaticum. The sequence continues at coordinate 63,762,097 of CM023484.1, forward strand.
CCAAACAAGAGATGGGTCAGTTCGAGTAAAAACTCACTGGAGCCACCCGCATTCCTCGCGCCCTCTTCTACGGCTGCTTCGTGTTTAGCATTACTATGGCGGCTTTTCTCCGGAGTTTCCAGGAGAAGTCGGCACTGATTGGGTGTCGCTCGCTACCCAACCAACCGCTCATCCGTGATACTGTCGTAAAAGCATACAGAATTCGCTGGGCGGTGTGTACACTGAACTCTATACCCTCGCATTGGTTTGCACTCGGTATAGATGTGCGCGAGCCGCATACACCACGCGCACACAAGAAAGATGCAGCGGGAACCCTGTAGCGAGCCACCATCATCTCCCTTCCATACACGCGCACACACAGAAGCAAAAGGAGCGCCCGAGGGGCAGTAATTTGTTCCTTCTCCTGCTTCACTACGATGCATTACAGTCGCTTTCATTCGCAACCATCAATGCCTTCTTTCTTTCTTTCTTTCTTTCTTTCTTTCTTTCTTTCTTTCTTTCTTTCTTTCTTTCTTTCTTTCTTTCTTTTCGCGCGCTACTCGCTGCCGCTTTTGAATTGAAGAAATGGAGGCAAATACAACACGGCAGTCGCAGGTGCCGAAGAGAGCTAGCTCGCTTCCACTTTCAGCGCGCACCTTTTCACTTCAGCAGCAAGCATGCACCCCGCAGGGCTCGCGCTTCGCCCTCCGTCGCCGTCCAGCTTTGGACTCCCGGTGAGTTTTGACTGGCCAGCAGAGAGCCACGCGGTGTTTTGTCATTCTGGCTTCGCTCCTTTCGTAGACAAGCGCTTCTTTTCACACCGCCTTCCTGCTTTCGTTTCATCTTTTTTTGCTCATTGCTATGTCCGTGCGAGCGCCGCTCAACGTCTTCGCAGTGGCACGGGGAGAAAGTGCCGCCGTCAGCGAGAGTCCGCATCGCAATGGACTCGGCTCTCTGCATATGTATGATCAGGGCTGAGAATACGAGAAGATTGCAGCACGTCGCCGATGGAGTGAATGTACGGCGATTCCGTTTTGCCGAGAAAGTCTAGCCCTTCTTTCGTAATTTATGGAATCTCAAGTATGTCCTACGACGATTTTTGTCGCTATACAATGAAACCCTGGGATAAAGTATCCGGATATAAAAATTATCTGTTATACGATCAAATTAAGCTTAGAAGTAATGTTACTATTACAACGCTGTAACAAATCTAATCGCCGCATATAACGAAGCTATGATTCTCTGTGTCATAATGGAGTTATAGCGAGGTTTAACTGTAGTGAAGTTGTTCTCGCGTTATCCAAAAGGGAGGCACAGGAAGAACCTTAAAAGTGATCGGCATTTTCTTTTTAAGTAAAAAGCTTTCCCGGGAATGAGTGTGGCTTTGTCTATAAATATATGAAATGACATTGTCAAGCCGCAACAGCGTCTATAAATGACTTGCAGATGTCTACAAGTTCATCCTTAGAGTCTCTTTTACATAACTTCCGAATAGATACTTGAAATAGTTCATAAGGAGCCCTGTACCGCTGTTGTTAGGCATCTTCCATGTTGTTTCCACCTGAACTTTTGCACAATAATCAACACAGCACTCGGCAGCACTGATGCAGGCATAAAATTCTCAAGTTGCGTCGCTTAATAACGTGAGATGGACGGCCACTCCAGGCAAGGGAACACATTCACCACCTTTCCAATCCGCTTTTCTTTTTCTTTATCGGCAGTACGGCCAAAAGCACCCAACTGTATCACCCGCCCGGATTATCCCCGTCAAAGCCCCGGCGTGCCGCGATCTGCACGTCACACCATTGTCGGCGTGAAGAGCGGCGTAAAGTGAACCTGGCGTCTTCAGGCCAAAAGGTTGGGACGCCGCGCCCAATCTGCGTTCGGCGGCGCAGACCGACCACTGCCCCACATTATTGTCGGTCAAAGTGAGAATCTCTCCGTGACCATTTCTTCCTCACTTTGCCATCCCCTCGATGGCCTGGATTCAGCACGGAAATTGAAAGCTGTTTGCCCCGCTTGCGTTTACACATGCGGGAAACTGTTTCCCGTTCCCGGAGTTAAATCTCTCCTCGCCGTCAGTCACAACTGCCGGTTGGTGGGGTGAGCTTAGACCTGTCCAGGCTGTTCCGACCGGACTCAATCAACGGCTACCAAGCGAAGTGAGGCGGGAGTGTGTCGACGATCGCTTTCACCTTCTCGCACATCACTGACCCCACTGTCGATCCTCGACGAAAGCGAAATAAAGTATGTACAAATCTCAGGACTTCAATGTAACACACAACCAACGCACAACTTGCGGTATCCTCGCTTTAAAATTGTGTGCACGAGGCCAGCCCTAAAATGTAGGGTCACCTTGTGTGCGCGTAGTCCACACTGGTATTGTTCAAGCTGATCCGGGTATCCTCAGCAGTAACGCCACCACCAGAAACCTTATTATTTGAATGAAGTGCGGGCCAGGCTTGGCGTCTTATCGCCATCTCTGAGGCAAGTGAAGGTGAAGCCACCGGGATGCATACAATGGGGCCCAAATTGTAGGCGGAAATGGACGAAATTGATCGGGTTCCGTGTTTGTGCAGGACTTCTGCTTTTGGACTTGACGTGGGAGTTAGACTATACGTGTAGTTGTCGCACTACTCACGATAAGGAGGAAAGAAGAAAGTGCTTTCTTGGCCTTTTTCTTTGATGAAGTTGAGCACGGCGAAAGTTGTTTGCGCACACAGCGCGCGGCGCTCCGTGGCTTTGACAAAAGTGGCGATGTGAACGCAATGACAAGGTAAACGAAATGACAGCCCAGTCCAAGTATCAACATGCAGAAACGTGTTACTTTGTACAATATTGGATGAATTGATGCACTTGAGCTCTGCTGTCGCATGATCACTGCAACACATTCTTTATGCCGAACCACAACGTCTATTCAACCGATCTTATTATGCGCAGCACGCATCAGTGTCATGACATCAGAGCAGACACATCAAAAGTCAAAGCATGAAATTAGAAAAAAAAAAGAAAAATAAATCTCGCTCTCCGTAGTGTGCTGGGAGAAACTGTCACATCTTCTTTGAAACCTTCTTATATGAATGCGATATTTTAGTACTATTTGAAATTTGTATGCCCTTGCTTGTTTCTCAACAGAAGAGAAAGGCTGGATTCAAAAACTGCGGAATCTGAGGAAGGCTTTGGATCGCGTTGAAGTTGAGATCGCGTTGAAGTTTCATGTCGTCAAAAATATTTACATATTTTTGACGACATGAAAAATAGCACACTGAAATCTCGAAATTAAACAAAGAAGCATGACACAAAACACCATGTAATACACAAAAATAACATCGGTGACACTACTATTACCAGCAGTTCCCCAAATTATTACCAATATCAAACAATGAACTGAAAACAGAGTAACACTGGACTTTAAAAAAAATAACAAACAAACAAAATAAGTGCAATAAAATTTTAAGGGTTTGGTCATGTGCAAGAACTTGGCGGACATGAACAGGCCAGATCTGAATTATATGCAGCTTCCATAACATCAGATGAATAAAATTATACGCTGGTTAAAGGGTCATCCCTACTTTTGTTGGGTATATTCTAATGTCTCTTTGGATCGTTTGTTGCGATCAGGTATAGTTTAAGTGCCTTTGTAAAGGCTTGTCCATTCATATAAATTGCGCTTATTATATAGGTTGCCTTGGTTTGGGTGCTTTTCGCAACTTCTTTATGAACATCCTAATAAGGCTTCAACGTGGACGACTACTGCATAGAACAAAAAGATACTGCTTGTGTTGCATTGCCTATGTCTAAGCAAAACACGCAGTGATTCATTTATGCCCAAAACACCTACCAACGGGACCCTCTTTCCTGTATCTGAGGTCACCATTGGCAGTCATCAGCCGTTTCGTTCCGCATACAGCTAACATTGTACAACGAGTCAATGGTGCATAGCTGTTCTCAATGTGGATAACCTTTTTATTTAGCAACGTTTTTGCAATTTCCGTTATTTAGATAACATTGAATGATCAGTGAAATCATGCATTCGTGGCCTCTTCCATAACGCCTTTGGCTCTGAGGGCGTAACTAAAATAAACAAAAGAAATAAAGTAGAGAGACCTTCGATGTGCTCGTCTTGTGTTCGATGCAGTAACATGACGTCAACAGATGCAACTAAGCAAAACATGGAAGTTATGCGTATCTTAAATAATTATTTTGTTTAAGTTTTGTAAATTCAATGCTATAAATAGTGACCCCTGCTACTATTTATAGTTAAGTGAAGTGAAGCTACAGACGCTCAAAGGCGACCCCCCCCCCCCCCTTTCCTCGTTTTATTCTAGTTATAAGTCACGGGTTTAGACACTTAGAAACCTAAGCTTATACACATAGGCATATGCGGTTTCCTTGCCATCCGCTGTCTAGCTTGCAAGAACAAGAATAAACAACGCCGTGGAGCATGCATGTGGCAGCAGCTTGCCGACGGGTCCACGTATGGCTCGCGACCGGAAGAATGAATCGTAAGACGGTGACGTGAACGTCTGCGTCATCTGTGAGGCGACGCTGTCAACGCATTGGCAGCATTACCATGATGAACGTCGGCTATATATGACCGGACTTTTTTCCCAGCTAATACTGTGCACTATGGTGAAAGCTCCAACTACTGGCTAGCACAGCTGAGGTGCGTCTATGGCTTCGTCAACTCACTTAGTGCCCTTTGTGCATGGCTCTTTCTTGCGAGGTCTGCGCCTTTTACCCCCGTTCTCTAGTTCAACTCGAGCGACCTAACTTCCCTAAACTTTTTTTCCACGTGCTTCGACAATAATGAAAAGTGTTGTTTCTCACTGCTCGCACCAAGAACTTAACTATATATAGATGTGAGTGATATCGAGACCCGGCTAGCTATCCTGCTCAGATTGCGCTGTAACGTCTGCGTTGCATGGAACTACAGTGCAGAAGCTCCTTGAAGCTCCTGTACGTTATGGTCCATCCCCGACCAATGACGGCCGCGAATAGTCCTTACCCGGACTCATTTGGCCTCGCGTTGCAGTGACAAATGAGCAATGGGGGCTTTGAGCGGCAACAGGCCGACCGAGCCGTGTTGTAATGCTTCCGGTGTCAGCTTAGGAATGGAGAACTTGTGCCAGCTGTACAAGATCATTACGCATGTAGCGTGCTAATAAGACTTTGTCATGTAGCGCTCCTTGTCGTGTTCGAGAGGTGAGAATGCATAAGCGCCCATATAAGCCACCAATGCCGGCAGTTGTATCCGTCCATTGATGCAGCCAGTTATGAGACACAGCTTAAACATGCTTGAACTACAAGCAAACGTTATTGTCTTACACGAACAAGATGTCTGACTTTGCGAGACGGCTTTATTTTGACATTCTGGACCACAGGCTTACTCCGTGATCACAAGTCAAGGTCGATCTCCCACTTTCCCAAAAGGTTCAACCCAGACGGCGACACTTATGCGGAAGGGGGTAGCCGTATTAGCTGTGTAGTGAGAGGCGTTTTTAAGTGGATTATCTTTAATTATGTTTAACATATAAAGTTAATTTACGCAATTAAGGTTCACTGTGTCATTATGTTGCATCTCTGGTAGAGACTCAGCCCGCATATTCAAGGGTACGTTATGATTTACGGCGTTAATATTGCGTGGTGTGTGTGGAACCTTCAACAACTCTGGCTCCTTGGAGCTCGAACCATGCGGACCATCGGAGTGGGCCAGCAGGGTAAACGAGACGACCTAAACAAACAGCAGTATGATACACCGATACGGGTGAGCTAGGCGCACAGTAGAGTACAACATGTACGGCGTACGTATAGCAGCACACGAGAGCAGGGAGCCAAGACGACGGCAGAAACCCCTTGCCTTTTATACGGGCGAGTTTGTGCACGTCCGCGTGGTGGCGGCGCTACGACGAAAGATATCCATGTTTTGAGTTTGTTTTAAGCGTGGGTGTCCAGATCGGGGACGCCGAGCTCAACGCTGACCATTTCTGCTGTAACTGACGCTTCCGCAAGTGATAATGAGGCCTCTTAGGCAAAGCGAAGGTCTGATTTACTGGAGACTGAACTGGCTCTTATTCAACGCGCCATCGTGCGGGTCGCCTATTTTCACGTCAGGTCTTAGGCGTCCAGAGCAGCAAGAACTAAAGAAGGAAAGAATTATCAGAGTTCAACAGTGATCGACCTTTCCCGTGAAAACGAGCATTACAATGTGTTCTGAGCCACGAAAACCAGGCAGATGCGGTGGCTGCTTCCTACAAAGGCACTGTCCGAGCAGCAGTTCCCCCGAAGAGAGAGACACGCAATTAATCTTCCAGCTCCAAGGTACGCTCCATCTCGCTGTCAGCACAAATCCAACAGGTCAGGAACTGCAGTGATGGACACAAGAGGGTCCACAATCGAGTTCAGCGAACGAATGCCGCGCAGGTGACGCATTGGGCACGGCAGTGAATCTGCCACCCCTCCCACTGGTGACAAGGCTAACGACAGATTAAGGACTTCGGGATGACCCCGGGTGTATATTCTGCGAGAATGTTCGCGGGCGTCTTTCAGGCCCCTACAAGGCTAGCGAGCGAGCCGGACCCATCTCGCAAAGCTGGCACGCCGAAGCGAGAGCCCGCGCGACAAAAGCCTGTCGTACACCAAGTCCAACAGAGAAAAAGCCTCTTCTAAATCTCGCACGCAACCACGCCAGTCCCCACTCCCGCCTGCATACGAGAGACGCGTAATTTATGATCCCCTTGAACTTGGGAGTTGGCGCGGGATACCCGCTATGCACACAAACGTTCGCTGCCCGCCCAGGAGTTGCGCGACAATGGTGTCATCTCGTAGACGAGGACGCAAGCTGGCGAGCGAGGATCGCGTTCCTCGCCGCGACGCGGGAAGCGTAGTAAAGATGACCCCCGCAAGAATGCGCAGCGAGACCCAGTTTGAAGTGTCGTTTTGCGAACAATGAGCGCCCCTCCGCGGAGTCTCTCTTTTTCATACAACAGTAAGAAAATGTAGGGGCGCGCTGCTCTTGAACTTGAGAAGCGGGCACCAATGTCAGGGGCACACCGAAGCCATAACCGTTCGTCAAGTAAGAAAGAACGGCGCTTTCCGCGCCCACTCTTGAAGCCACTACGAAAGCAGTGGGCCTCTCTTCTCAAGATGGCGTACCGAGCGACGGCAACAGCGGACAACAGGACGGGAGCAGGCCACAGACGACGCGAGCCACACACATATGCGCACGTGCACGTGCACGCGCATCCCACCGGCCGACCTTGTAAGCGTGCGTTTTTGAAGTTTTCGTCTACGCATGTACCTGTGGGGTCATGTGCTGTGTGAAGTTCAGTTATGAGGAGGAAAGGAGGTCTTGAAGAATTTTAGGCTCCTATTCCACTGTGGGCGAAACAGTAAGGCATGGAGAAAAGAAGACCTGAGAAGGCATGAGGGGTGGCGTGATCGCCGGGAAAGGACATAACTAAAGAAAATACTGTTTACAATTGCGTGTTTATACATGTAAATCTGTCGCTTGCTGTGAGTCAAGGTTTGTTGAACTCGGGCTGTCTCCCAATACATTACCCCCTCTCCTCGGCTATGGCATGTTCCACGAATAACGAAGCGAAATAAAGAGCTGACCACCTGCGCCGCACGGTATGGACTATGTGCTACGTTAAAGTGAAAAGTCTACGGAAATTCCCAAGAGAGAGCTACCGGGCACAGTAAACAAGAAAACCTCGCATTTAAGAACAACAAGAACCCCAAAGGCCCTTCGCGATACCATGGTTACCAAGGTTCCGTAGTGTCACTCGGCATTTTTTTTTTCCAAGTGAACATTACTCTTTACTAAGCTCAGTAGGAGCGTGAAAGCACCAAAGCTGCACAAATCACCATCTTCTTCTGATGTCTGTGGTAAAGGAGTTCAGACTGACTATAGGCAATGAACCGAGCTCGACGCGATAAGATGCAGACAGCAGTGAGACGCTTCTGTATAATGGGCTAGTGCAGAAAGGCAGAACCAAATTGAAATTCCTCAGTGTTCGTGTACAAGAGTGGCGACAGCGGAAAGACGAATGGGAACAAAGACTCCATGGAAAGTAATCAAGAAACACAAAAGACCGCGGCCTCAAGACACGGCGTGTTCGTCGTCCCCGAGCCACATGCTCGACATGAACACAGCGGGAGTACAGGGGAGCGACCGCGTCCGCAAGAAAACAGCAGCAATATAATGTGATGAACAAATGTCCTAAAAGGACGTGGGTGGTGTAGCAAAGGGGGGGGGGGGGGGGACAACTGACGAGTTTGCATTCCTAAATAAACTGGCCGACTGCTACGCAGGCCCGAAAAGAAAGAAACCAGGCGGGAGAGCCTTTCCACTCCAGTAGAAACAGAAAAAAAAAATGCAGAGGACCGCCGAGCAGCCCCACGACACGCGGCGAGCGGCACAGGTGAGGGAGGCACTACTGCCAGCGATGCCCCAACTTGTACGGCTGTCCGGGGAGTGGACCCGTGTCTTGTGGAAGTGCGGTGGTGCATGAAGCGGCCGCATACAGCTACCGGGTGAAATATGCGAACGTGTCTTCCCCTTAGTCCCATGGTCTGGCAACGCGCCTGCTGGGGGCGACGCACGCTAAGAAAATATATGTAAGCACAAAAACGAAAGGTAGGCTACAAGAGTGAGTGTGCCCCTGACGTCCTGAGAGCGGCTCCTAGGAGGACAGGTGGCTATCGGGGCCGGGCGGGTCTTCGGTGAGTGGAGGGGTCCTCCTCATTGCTCGTGATGACGAACACGGTGTCCTGTAACCCATAAAGTACCGGGCGACTTTGGTGGAAAGGGTGTCGCGACGACACTATGGTTCTGACTACATCGTTCTCACTCACGCAGCAGTGGTGCTAGTTGCTTGCAGCTTGCCGAGGGGTAAACGACAGGGCGAGCAATAATTACAAATATGATAGCATGCTTTCTTGTATTAAAGACGTAATACACTAATCCAAGTTTAAGTGCCACTTTCACTTAAATAAATGGACAGACAGACAGACAGACAGACAGACAGACAGACAGACAGATAAGCACGGATAGCAGCTCTACGTACGGTACAGTAAGGGAAGGTGCTCCCATCTACATATAGGTAACAAGCTAATACACACAGAGCAGACTAGCTGCCCTATTCTCAGTTATATCTGCTCCATTCAAGAGCTTGATTGATTTTATCTGATTTTGCTGGTTTATCACCACACATATGATCGGAGGCGAAGGGAAAAGCCATTCAAGAAATGTTTGAGGCAGTCCTTGGCCCCCGTACATAGTAACAGAATAAGTAACAGAGATGAGAAGAACAAAATTAGGGCCGTGCAAATAGCACTGTTCTGGTTCAGAGCAAAGTTACATCGAGTGGTGATTAGCATCCAATCCAAGAATATCCAAGCATAATCGAATATGTAATAGTCGGATCTCAACAGTAGTGAAATGCAAACTATAAGCGGTAAAATGCGGCATATTTTAATGTTCGCACACTTGGCCCGTATAACCCGGTCTAACACATGAAAAAAAAAAAATGAAGGGTCAATTGGTACGCAAATAAATGCGCACATTTCACTATTTAAGTGTGGCTTCACGGCAGTGAGGATTTTCTTGAAAAGATGGTTTTACGGCATACCAGGTATGCGCTGCTGGGAAACCAGCTTTTCAGGTGGGTTGCAAGGGGAAAAATGCTGTTTACAAACAAGGCCGAATTTCTCCCCTTGGAAAAAATAGTCGTTCGTTTCGAATACATTGAAATTCCTGAAATATTACATTTCTGTGAAAGTGAGCTGGAATAATATTATGCTCTTACGCAAAACCAAGTAAATCTAGTTATAATGTTTCGGTGACGGTCGTACCGACTGCCATATGTCAGTTCCCGTGGGCAGGGCCTGTTTTTCGAAAATTCCCGTATTTCTTGTTTTGTTTCCGTTTCGTTTTCGTCCCTATTTTATTATTTCCTCCTGTTTATATTTTTTTATTTTTTTTTGTCCGAAGCAGGGCAGGGGTAGTGTTCGCTTAGGTTCTTCAGATTTCCTCTATATGCGTGGGGAATAATGTTAGGAGGATTGTGAGGGAATATGGTAGGGTTTCATCCCACTGTTGGAAGGACCACTCAGTGAACTAAGCTGAATATGCGTTTTGATCAACAAGATCAGAAGTGGATATGACAAGGTGAATCCATGAGGGGTTTGATGTGTGAATAAGATGTAGAAGTCGTAGCGTGCAGATTTAGCTGAGGCTTATGGTTTAACCTTCAGCAGGACTGAGAGAGATCTAGTTGGGAGAAATGGGGCACTCGAGTGAGGTGTTGAGGAGGATGAGTGAGAGAAGAAAAATTAGTGGTTTATGTCGTGAAGGAAGATGGAAGTTCGAGTTGGTGGAGTCTTTTGTTTTTGCCAAATCATATGACAGCGCGCGAACACATTGCAGGCCCCATGACGCCCCCACTGCAGGCTCCATTATGTTTTTGGTAACTGTGTTATGCCGGAAACGTCTTGTCTATTCTGGTCGTGTGGGGGCGAACCCCACCTCGTTTGGCTGAGCACAGTTCCAGAGTGACAAGACACTTTTAACGTTAAATGGGACCCTGATATTATTTGCCGATTTGCAGAGTTATTGCAGGGATGTTGAATGATTTTGCGAGATAAATTTGTTAATGTGTTTGTTTGATCATGTATTCTAATATTTTTAAATACTCCTTGTGTTTTGTTCTCTTTGTGAGAGATTGATTTGAATATTTTATTACGGTAGTAGGTTGGTCTATTGCGCGTGGTTAAGCAGTGATATACACTACATGCTTGTTGCCCTCATATACATTTTCTTATTATTCATTATACCGAATTATTTATGGTGGGATGTTATGCGTTCATGTACCGTAATTAAATTACTCATATAATAATTCGTTGGAAAGTACTCTCATATTGGATTCGTGCTTCTGATCCACTCAGTGCTGGTGCTTTTTGTTGTGTGTTTCCCACGGTATGTTCGATTTATTACATCTTTCTTTTCTTAACTATGTTTTAATAAAATATTTCTGTTATAGGGTGTTCTACTACAACACTTTATTTAAAGGCCTTGTTGCCAAAATCTCTTGAGTGACTTTGAACGAATGAGAAGATAGTTTTCTTTGTTGTTTTTATGGAATTGACGAGTTTTTTTTTAATTCGTTTGTAAATGTATTGGTATCGTTTGGGTCTCCTGATACTTTGAAACAGGACAGACTTTCTGCGATAATCTGAAAGCTTCATGTATTTTGCAGACTTTTTTGTATGTGAGGGAGTTATCGGCTTTTTACGGGATTAATCATTGGCCTTGGCTTCGAAATTAGTGCTGTATGGGTGGAAGTGAATATAGACGTGTTAAGTATTCTGTTTTCATCGTCACTCTGAATGAATGCTGCTGCACTGTCTTTTTTTTTTTTTTTTCGTCTTAGAGTCATCGGTGTATATTTAGTTTGAGCTTTGTTTTGCGTTCTCTGTATTGAAAGAGATCGAAGTGGCGCTGGCTGTGTGAATACTCCTGATATCAAATTTATTTGCAGCAGAGTCCAAAGACACACGTATGACGGCAGCTTTCGTGACTCCACGAAGGCCAGAAACAAGAGGTCGCCAAGAGTTGTGGCCAGTTGCTGGAGCCGGATGGAGTAACAGAGTCGTATCTTGAAGGCAATCGCATATGGTTTGAACTAGCCGTTGCTAAGGCGTCTCTCAAGACAACCAAAACAACCTCGCGTTAGCCACTAATTAGGGAGTGAGCCGACACAAAACCACATTAGCTATGCCTAGATAGTTGGATAAGTCCCTGTGCCGTACTAGACAGGGTCGCCATTCGATCTCATAAATCCCCGTGATGAAGTGACGGTTACCCCTAGATTTTCTGCCAAGGGAATAAGGATTTGGACATTCGTAAAGCTCACATTTCTTGTGCTCAAAATCCGCCTTCCGAAGACGATGACGACGAGGGAGGAAAATCCAGCGAGAAAGAACATGAAGAAAGAGAAGAATAAATTGATGATGATGATGATGATTATGATGATGATGATGATAAGTCCCAAAGAGAAGAATGAAAGAGCAGGCTACAATACCCAGCATATGCTGTGGCTTTGCTGCGTGCTTTGCGCAGGTCTGGAGTTATTTCTTTTCTAAGTGATGCCCTTCATAGACGGCCTCTTACAATTATCAGACAAATATTATTTCTTGCGCCTCTACATTCTAAAATCTCCTGCAAAAACTTGTTTAAAAGAACGCACCATGGACGAATAAGCTATACGGTCGACGACCAACACAATGAGAAACATACGCGCACGTTGATTTTTCAGTGCGTAAAAGCTTTTGCGACATCAGAAGCTGCGTCTTTTTAGAGAGGGAACGAACAATGAAGCCTCCTCTTGCGCTTTTGTCTTTGGATCTACATGGAAATTATGACTGCCACGTAATATCGTCGAGCCTTTTATCTTTTTAACTGATGATGCTGCTCTGGAGAATCGACCCCATGTACTGGGAACTATATTTATCCTGCCCTGTTCATCGGATATGAGCAACATAAAACAAAGAAACTACCCGTGCAGTAGTATTAAACTACCTAAAAAGTTCAGCATTGTTCTGTAAAATATAATTCAATACAGCTTAACTGTACTCCGAACCTTACATAGCGGTTCAGCGATGTGAGTGGTGTGTGGCAGTTTTCATTTCACCTTATCGTCTTCCAAACAGGACATGTCAAGAGAAGATATAGCTGAAGGCGGAATGAACCTGCTTGACAATCGGCCACCACCCACACACTGTTCAGCATATTGCCTGGTTATTCGTTATGATATTATACAACAGAAATCGGACGATTTGACCGGGGCATACAAAAATCTGGTGTAGCAGAAGTACCGACAGCTTATAACACGCACAAAAATAAATTCAATAAAAGAATTGTTTCTTACATACACCGTAAACAACATACTGATTCTTGTAATCTTGCATATTACTATGCCAGTATACAAGGCGGTAAATATAATTTAACTACATATCTTAAAAAGGCGTAGACATGGATTTAATTAGAACTTGGAGATGTTTATTTAGTGAAGTAGGCATTAGGTATTTAAATTATTTATTTCCATATTCGGTGTCACAGAGTGGGACTTCAATGTGGTTACATGTTCGACTATACTGCTTGCGGTTAGTTAAAGACGGGTCTACAAACACAGGACCATTTTTCTTCACTTTGCTGCGTGTGCATGCGGCTAACTTAACGTTATATAGCTGATCAACTTTTAGTGTTTGATATTTTTAGAAGTGATCTGCTGTGTGACCATGCCATTCGAGGTTTTCTATATTCTTGACAGCTTGTTTGTGAAAGTCTGTCACCTTACACATACTAGATAGATGAGAATATATGAGTGGATAATACAGCTCACGGTTTAAGAGCTTTTTAAGCCCGCCGTTCTGCGTTACGCGCGAGCAGAAAATTATCGTCATCGTGAAATATGTGCACGCGCTCTTCTTTCCTCTCTTGAGCTCATGTCCTCAGCCCACAATTACATGAAGCGGATGCGTTTCACAGCATAGCACAGCTTGGTATAGTATAGCAAGGGGGTGGGAAAGGGAATTAGGGTGAGGAGGATGGGACAGAGTAAAGCATAGCATAGCCTTGTGTACTATAGTATAATGTAGGGGTGGGAAAAGTAGGTGAGGCGGAGGAGGAATGATGTTGAGGGTGAGGAGGAAAAATGGAGGAGGACGTCACAACTGGGCATTGCCCGCCAAGGCACTGAACCTAGACACGTGACTCAAATCATGTAACATGACGTCAAGCTAGTCGCGGGACACGTTCTCGTCAAAACCATGTGGCAGGTAGTCACAAGACATATTCTCGCCAAAGCGATGGAACTGCTAGTTACGCGGCAATTCAGGTGACTTAGTTGAGGTTGCAGAAGCCAGGAGAAGCTGGGTCGACCACAAGCTCCACTCTTAGCCCAGCCTTGCACCACTAATGCAAACTTCCCTGATTTTACCAAGCCGGAACCAAATGCCGGATTTTAGAAAACATTCGCTTAGACCTGCAAATGCCAGTGTGTACTCTGCTTATGCGATTGATTGATTGATTGATTGATTGATTGATTGATTGATTGATTGATTGATTGATTGATTGATTGATTGATTGAGGTTGACTTCCTAAAACCACGATATGACTATGGGAGACGCCATAGCGCAGGGCTCCGGAAATTTCCACTCCTTAAGTTTTTTTAAACTTGCGCTGACATCGCACAGCACACGTGCCTCAACATTTCGCCTCCATCGAAATGCAGCCGCAGCAGCGGGTATTCGATCCCGGGACCTTCGGTTCAGCGGCCGAGTGCCTTAACAACTAAGTCACCGTGGCGGGGCAATTGCTTATGGGAGGAGTGCCGTTCAAATTCACTTGGATAAGGGCTCCTAGAAATTTATATACTGATGCCCGTCCCCAATGGCACACGCATTAAAACAAAGAGAAATGCCGGTAATATCAGGTTTGTTCCTAGGTTTCAAAATGATGAATTTAGATTTAGATACATTTAATGCAAGTTGATTGAGCGACATCCAATAATTGTAACCATGTAACCAATAACTTGTCACTGTTTCCGAGACCCAAATTAAGGTGTAGAGAATGATTTTAGGTGTAAACAGTTCAATGCACCGCCTAACAAACCGCGGCCGTCGCGCGCACGCAGGCGCTGCAGCACATGTAGAAATTGCACTCCAAGACGTAAGTAATGCGCAAAACATTTTTATTTTCTATAAAATTTGAATATTCTTGCTCTAGCTTTCATATTGCTCGTTACGGTCTTCCAACAACGAAGATAACAACGGCGACTCAGTGTTCTTTCTTTTCCGATGTGAGTCCTCTCTGAAAAAAAAAAAAAGATATGTATTAAAGGTTAGTACGTGTGTACTTGCAACTACGATTCATTTGCTTTAAAGGCTTCATGCATTGCTGGCCCGGGCAAAATGTGGCTACATCTGTGTAAACAATTACCTACGCAGTAATTGCTGTCAAAAGAGACAATGATTCAAAACTCAGTAAGCGAATGCATTGTCATGCTACATTCCTGCTCCCTAAGTTAGTAACGCTTCAGATGTTAAAAACTTACACTTCTTCTTGTGAATCTTGGCGACGTAGCCGACGGCGTCGAGTCCGTATCCGTAGTTGTGACCGTAGACAGGCAGGCCGTGGGTGTATCCGAGAGCTCCGACTCCGTAACCGAAGGCTGGGACGTGGGACACGGTCGACACTGGAGCGTGGGCCACAGCGGTAGCCACAGGGCTGGTGTGGACGGTATGCTGCTCGCTGACGTGGAAGGGGTCAACCTTGGTCACTCTGGAGACAGCGGTGGCAACGTGGGCGGTTGCTACAGGGGCAGCGTGGACGGCGGTCACGGCAGGGGCGCCGTGGATGGCGGTCACAGTCGGGGCAGCGTGCACAGCGGTAACAGTGGCAGCTGGAGCAGCGGCCACAACTGCTGGAGCAGCCTGGTACACTCGGGTAACGGCAGGTGCTGTGCGGTAGGCGGCATAGTTGGTCAGCGCTGGCACACCGTGGATGGTGGTGGCGACGGCTGGGCTCTGAAAGTAGCGGGTGAAGGCGGGAGCGGTCTGGTAGGTGGCGACCTTGGTGGCCACAGTCGCTGGGATGGCGTGGACTGCGGTGGCGACGGCTGGAGCGGCAGCGACGACAGGCGCACTCTGGTAGACGCGGGTCACGGCTGGAGCGGCGCGGTAGGTGGTGACGGCTGGAGCGGTCTGGTACACCTTAGTGACTCCGGTGGTGAGGGCTGGCACGGCGTGGACAGCGGTGGCGACGGCAGGAGCAGACTGGTAAACCTTAGTGACTCCGGTTGTAACAGCGGGCACGGCGTGGACAGCGGTGGCTACTGCAGGAGCGGCCTGGTACACCTTAGTGACTCCGGTGGTGAGGGCGGGCACAGCGTGGACAGCGGTAGCAACGGCAGGAGCGGACTGGTACACCTTAGTGACTCCGGACGTAACAGCAGGTACGGCGTGGACGGTGGTCGCGACAGCCGGAGCGGCAGCAACAACAGGAGCGCTCTGGTACACGCGGGTCACTGTCGGAGCAGTGCGGTAGGTGGCGACGGAAGGAGCGGTGTGGTAGACCTTAGTGAATCCGGAGGTCACGGCTGGAACGGCGTGCACGGCGGACGAGACGAAGGGAGCGGTGCTGTACTGGCGGGTGACGACAGGGGCGGTCTGGTAGGTGGCGAATGCTGGGCTGGCAGCGACGGCGGTCAGGGCTGGCGTAGCCAGCTTGGTCACCTTGGTGTAGGTAGGAGCGGAGAGCACAGGAGCGGACTGGAAGTAACGGGTGACGGCAGGAGCTGTCTTGTACGTGGTGTACGAAGGCACAGCGGCGACGGCGGCGGTCACAGCGGGAGCACTCTGGTACGTGGTGACTGTGGAGTGTCCCGGGGCGACGACTGCGGCGGTCTTGTAGGCCGTCGTGGCCAGTGCTGGAGCAGCGTGGTAGGTCGCAACGGCTGGACCGGCGTGGTATGCAGCTACGGCTGGAGTAGCGTGGTATGTCGCCACAGCTGGACCAGCGTGGTAGGCGAAGGGCGCAGAGACCACGGAGCTGGAGGCGGGCACTGAGTACGACGCGCCGTACGGCAAGCCATATCCTACACGGTACTCAGCGACGCCGGCGAAGGCGGTGGTGGCCAGAGCCAAAAGTAGGGATGCCTGAATTTGCGAGATGATTGCATCATCATTTATGGAGAGCAAGAAAAAAGAAGGAAAGGAGACAAAATATTTCAGGACGCCCTACAACAACAAACTGTAAGCTTGAGTTCAGTGCAGCGGCATGGATGTATTGTACTAAATGCACCTTTCTTTGGAAACTGTCGAATACTTAGAGTAATTCAAGACTCGACCACAGCGTTTTCTTATCATGTACTTCGGTGTTCCCTGCTACTGCTCCATAATAATAGAGAAATTGCAATTCTCGTCACTGCCCATTTAAACTTCACGTCATGCTTAAGTCGTGTTTAAGATACTTAAATTAATTAGGCGGTGCATCTTCACTTCGATATGGCGCTAGCTCGCTCAGTAAGAGATTGCGAGAACTCTAAAGAATACAACAAAATTATCAACTAGAAGTTACTTTGAACGAAGAGGTGGGTTAATCAACCCTCCATTATTCTTATGACTGCAATTCGCTCCACCGTTGCTTGCTTCTGAAACACAAGCGGAGCACTTGGCCAGATACTCACTCCAATCATGGTTGCTTGTTGGTAGACCAAGTCGCCGATGCTGCAGTGCGGGCTGCCGGTCCCTTATATACCTCCGATCGAGGCTCACGCGAGAGCGAGAGAGAGAGCGAAAGTTGTTTTCGCTGGAAAGTTCTTCGCGGACACGAGTGCTGGTAAACATACGTGAAAGAAAAAAAAAGCAAAGCAGCGATAATCTGGATTGCATAGGAACATACCTGACAGATATGTACCCTCCATCAGATGGTGGCGACGACACCGTAAAGTAAGGGATTTGAGATTATAAGAAAAAACCCAAATTAAGGCCGTAACAGTGCGCGGTGAAAGAGCGAGTTTCTGAGAGACCGAAGCAGTGTTTCCCGAGCCTACACTTTAACACAAAGTAAAATTATAAAAAGCGGAACGGACTTCGTGCGAATCTCGCGACATAAACAGAGAACGAAATAAAGAGTAAAATATAATGAAAGGTGCTTTGTCGGAGCACGGTGCAGATGCCTCTGGCTTCACGTTTACGAATACGCCGTGCGTTTCGAAGGCTATCCGCCAAATTCCTAGACACATCATTCGACAACGCCCACAGGAGCCACAGGCAGGATAACGCGTCGCACAAAAAAAAAAGAGAATCCAGAGAAAGAAGAACATTGGAGCGTAATAGCGTGCCAAGCAGCTGGAGATCATCAAAATTCAGCTCATCCGCGTGGCTCTCGCCGTTAAAACAAGTACTCCACGTGCTGTGAAGTGCGCCAGGAGATTGCGCAATGGCTACGTGAGCGATTGCTGCGTTCGAACTGTAAGAAGCCGCAGTTGGTTGAGGACAGTGCATTCAGTTAGCAGTTTCCTTGGTTGACCCTGCCATACTTTATTTTTCACAGTACATTCGCCGTGATTTATTAGCTGCCTATTTCCCAAGCAGACCCGTCTGCGATTTGTTTTCGCTGAACATGAAACAACAGCGCTTGTACTGCGCAGCGAACTGACGTTGTAATGACTAGGTAATTGCTCAGGCTAAATGATGTCATAGGCACGCCGTAAGTTTTCTCTTCTGCTGCGTACAGTTGATCGTAAACTGATAAGTAGAAGTGATCACAGTTTGATAATTCCGGCTGCACCTGTCGTAGCTATTAATTTCGCGCACAAAAACGAAATCGCACGGTCAAGAAAATACACGTGCGTTCTCCCATAAGCCGCGTCGTATTGTTTACGTCATAGACAACCGAGGTATGAAATGGGGTCATTTTTTCTTTGGTGAAGTGGGGGAGGGGAAGGGGTAATATTCAATGACTTGCCTCCGACAGTAGGATCTATTCGTGAAACACAGCAATTAACAATTCCACGACAAGGTTCCACATAAAGGTTTGTGAACTGACCCTATGTATTAGTGAGCCGATGAGCTCATAATTTTTACGTCAGACGTTTGTGCAAAGATTAAAGGTCGTTATGTTGGGACGTATTTGCAATATGCAATTCTCCGATTTGGGAATTTGGGCATCCATAGGAATTTGGGCATCCATAGGAAGGAGTTAAATATCTGTATGTAGCTGTTCCCTAAAGATATTTTTCTAGGGAGAGTTCATGCGTAGATTTTCTTGTCATTCACACGCACATAAAAAAAAAGAATGAATGATAGATGAGGCGTAACTAACAACATCAAAGAAAAGTGCAGTGAAATGTTAATCTAAAAAATACGTCCTATTCATCTTAAGTTGTTCGATGTAGGCCGCCATCATGTGAGTGCGTGTGTGAAATTATAGTTTTAGTGAAAGTAGATGTGTACCACAAGAAATGGCACAACTTCGTGCCGTTACAAACATCATATTAGGGCAAGACAGCATGATTGCAGTGATTGCACCGCAAGGATAAGTTTTGGTACGATTTCCTTCGGGTATTGTGCGGCGTTGCAGCCAAGACAAACTAAAGAAGCGTGAAAATACAGTTGCAGTGTATTATTAAGAATTTCGCTTGCAAAGGAAGGATTGTATACAGCGCAAGTGTAGTAATAGCAAGGAATTCAGATCAATTTGGCAGCTCAAGTATAAAATAACTGGGCTAGACAATTAGCCACCAAGGTGCTCCTTTTTACCAAGAACTAACAATGGCATAAAAAACACAAACCATTTGTTCACATACACTTGCTCGAGCTTATTGGATCGATCGGGTAAGATTCGTGAATACGCAGACCAGATAACATTCACTGAGAAAGAACGAAGAAAGATCTTTAGTGACGAAGATACGTAGTTAGCTCTTCTTCGTTGCATGGGCATGCTAAATTGATTCAGCGTCACCAATTTGAACAGCGTCGCAAAGTTTCACTCTACTCCTTTTCTTACGTAGGCGCACAACGGCATGGAGGTTAGCATGACTTCCTCCAGTAGCTGCTTTGACACCAACAAGTAGCTCGGTGTTTCAGCAATTATTAGATCATTTCTTTCTGCATTTAGTATACGAATAAATGAAAAGTTGGTGTAGCTTGCAGATGAACACACTGTGGTTAACTGCTGCTGATACGTTGTTCAAAACCGTTATCCGTTTCGTTGCCTTTTCTTACTGCTTTTTATATCGCATGTCGTGGCGCCTCACACGCACGCTCATCGAGAGCTCGCGCAAACATTTTACAACCCCGACGCGTGGCCAAGAAACGCGCGGAGATGCACGTTTTTGATAACGAAACGACTCACTTAATTCTGCCCCTTCACGAACGAAACATTTGAGAGCCTTTATAGCTAGGGCGATGCTTTGAAAACGTTATCCAGGTTCAGCAGTATATTAGATATACGCATACTCTGTTGCAATCACACGCGGGGGGGAGGTGTTGACGCGACACAAGCATGCGATGCAGATGCTGCAGCACTGGCACCTGTATTCGGCGTACCGCAACGGTGGCATCACGAGAAGCGGCGCCACCGGCGTCGCACCTCAATATTGTACAAGATGAGAACGACGAAAAAATTACGGCTGGCGTTATAAGCTGTTGCAACACAAGAAGGTGAAAGCTGGGCTGCACATCGAGAGTGCACGATGTCTTGATTACTGCAAGACACAGAGGAGCCACGAAGTGGACACAAGGCATTTTCCTTAACCGAAGCGAATTTGTTAGTATTAGACCTTTGTGAGTGTTCATAATAGCCCAAGGGCCCCCACCTGCGTCAGTGACTCGCAATGGTCGCCACACCAAGTTCGAAAAGCTAGCGGTCGCGAGTATAGTCGCAAATGATCGCGCTCGCCGAAAATCAACCGTTCTGAATCACTCGCTCGCTTGATTTCGCGGTCACACGACTACACTCGCAGACATCTTGCGCGAGTCAGATACGCAAGGACTGTACATCTGCTTGTCTTGTGAAGCGCTGTAGGTCGCAATATAAGCTGCTTAATATAGCCGTAATCTGTCAGAAGTGCCAGTTTTAACGGCGTCATGCAACACCACGTGGCATTGCGTTACGTGATTTAGGCGGAAACATGTCACGTGACATTGGGTGACGTGATGTTGGCGGAAACATGCCTTGTGACATAGCGTTGCTTGATTTTGGCAGGAACGTGCCGCGTGATATTGCGTTGCGTGGTTTTAGGTCATCACGTGACATGTTCCAGCCAAAATATCACATGGCTATCAAGTGACCTCTTTCAGTAACGGCCAGCTTCGTTGTGATCTGGCTTTGCGGGACCTAGAGGAAGCTGCGTACGTTTAGTGTCGCTGGTGTCAGTACTGCCCGCACTACTCGAATCAATATTACATGCACTGCTATGTATAGGGCTCGCGTCACTGCTTAAGAGGAACGTAAATGTTGGGGCTCATAACGCTCACGCCAGCTGTGAAAAGCAGAATGGTATGCTCTGGCACTGTTTTGCGAATTTAAGTGACCGGAGGATCACCATGCGTTCACTAAGCGTCCTCATTTTTGAAACGCTCTGCGCTTCTCTGAAGAAATTCGGACCACCAGTGCATGGGCCCGTGTGTTGAAATGAAGTTCATTACGTCAGAGATGCGTAGGCGCGGGAGGACTCCATCCCTGCAAGGCGAAGTTTATTCAGTAAAAGCTTGGAGCCCTTCCAACGCCCTGTGAAGAGAGAAGTCCAGTGAAGGTGTTGGGACCGTAGCCGCCGTTGACGATGGCAAGCCGAGATTCAAGCAACGATTCACGACACGTCCCACACACCGTCTCTTTCTCTGAGGTTTCAAAGAAAATGCACTGCCCTAAAGCCATCGCAGCCACTTCGCGCTGCTGCGCGTCAGGTCTCCGACAAGGTCTCCGACAAATCACATACGGTCGCACTCTGGACGAGTGGCGTCGAAGGGGTTTCCGACAAACTTTCGCTGGAATCTCGTTGCAGCACCGGAGAAACGTTCCGAAGGCGTGGCATCGCGGTCGCGTACGTCGCGCTTGCGTTTGCCGTCTGTTGCCCGGTCCTCGACGGTAGCATCAGGGTGTTTTAACAGCAGCGGCTTGCCGCACTTTCCGTACGGTGTAATATACCGTGCCGTCGTGGTCAGCACGCAGCTGTTTCAGTTGGAAACACTTCCCATAGTGGCTCTATGCTCACAGTCACGTCATGAAAGGTTAAATGTGCGACAATGGGGCGATGGTACTATCGTGCTAACTGTGCGGTAATCCTCCACTGCTTAAACGCTCTATTGGCTCGACGGCGACGCCCGGACTCGCGCTCGAATATCAGGACTGTGGCGTTTTTGTGAAAGCGGCTGTACCAATAGCAGCTCGCATAATATATATCGCTGACGTGCTCGCGGGGCCGCCAGGGTGAGCAAGGCCACATAATGAACTTAAGAGAAGCAAAACCCGAGGCCATACGAAAAGCGTGGTATACTGCACACCTTTTTCTTACAGTTCGAAGTTTAAAAACGCGGCCACTCCGGCGTTTCATAGTAATCCCAAGTTGACGCGCCCTATACGAAATTCGTGCCTACGGAGACAATCACCTGGAACCTAGCCTATAACAGCTTCACTGTAAGATACTTGGCAGGTTCCACGCATAGGTGGGAATCCACGTCAAGTGACGCTTTACGTCACGCCGGGAAGCACGACCTCGAGCAGCAGAGCGTCATGGCGTTCCACTATACGACTAGAGTTACTATATATGCTACCGCAAACCTGCGGTAGCATATACAGTAACTCTATATTCGACGACACGCCCGAGCGGTAGTAAAATATGTGGGAGACTTATGCTGGACTTCGTAGAACGTTTTCGTTTTACGAAGTCCCGGGCCAACCTCGGGCGGGCCGCGGTAGCCTCGCTGACAGAAATGAAGCAATTGCGGGGCTTCCAATAGGTCCCCGTGAAAAAAGAATGCGCCGCAGGTGCCCACGGCCGTCCGGAGCCGTCGGGGACTTGTCAAAGGAATACGCTCAGTGGAGAACTCGTCCTTTACACAATGTCCTTTTCGACGCCTTTGTCCCACGGGACGCGCGGCTTTCGCAAATCCCGTCGTCACTTGGCTACCTACTTTGATGATGATGATTGGGGTTTGGTTAAGGAAAGGACACTAATTTCTGCAGCCCACGTCGGGAGCACGGTTAAGCGTCCGTGGGGGTATAGGGAAAAGGGACTGAAAGAGATAGGAAGGAGATAAAAGCTGCAGTGCAGGGCTCCGGAAATTTTGACTACCTGGAACGTGCACTGACAACGCGCAGTACACGGGCCTCTGGCATTTTCGCCTCCATCGAAAATACGACCGCCGCGCCCTCTTTCCCCTACACCCACGGACGCCTAGCCGTGCTCCCGACCAACACCTACTAGACTCTTGTCTAGGTGGTGTTGTCCCGACATGGGGGGCGGCAGAAATTAAAGTCCTTTTCTTAACCGAGACACAACCATCATACTGCCGTCATCTGGCTGAGTGAAGACGCTTTCGCATTCACACAACCCAGAAGTCCTGCGTTCCCGCTGAATTTTATGTTTCCACACGGAAGTGTTTTATACCCCTCTTCAATGGGAATTAACTGCGGAAATGGCATTAGAGTTCAGAAAAATGTTTATTTCGACTTTTGAACCGACGAATATTGAGAAACAGTAACAGTCCAGCTCTCGGCAGTCCAGGAGGCCTGCGAATTCGGGCGGAGGGCCACGGTCTTCCAGTACCGGTGGGGGCGTGGCCAGCAACTGCGGCGGAATCCTCTTCGGGGGGTCTCTAGTCGGGGTTCTCCAGGACCAAATCAAGTTCATTTCACCTCAGTACAGGAACAGAGACAAATAAAACTATGACATGTGCAAAGACTATGTATAACGCTATATACACGGCACGTTCACATAGCATTTCCCACTTCAGACGATACCACCAACACAGAGGGACTGATGTAAATGCACATTCAGCATAAACGAGTTGTCGCGCAACACACACGATTTAGAAAAATTATATACATGCACAATGTTTTTCGATGTAGCCAATCGCAAGTTGCCTTCTCCTTCTGTTCAAAAATGACAGCTTCTTTACATGCCTTCTTCCAAATGTCTATCTATAAAGTAGGAAATGCGATAGCCACACTGGTTGATTTTAAAGACCTCTTGAGCCTATTTATTGTCCGATTCGATTTGTTCGAGGTATTCGACGAGCGCTTCAGCCACTGTATGTGCCCTTTATCAGATATTCCATAATGGGTGAGATGGAAAAGAAGTAGCGCTATCACTGGCTGATACATTTATACAAACTTCGCGTTGAAAATGCTTCAACATGCGAGGGCAGAGTATGCACTTGAGTGTTTAGAGCAACGAGGTTTGGTCTATGCTCGCGGACCGCCATGGTGGTGTAGTGGTTACGGTACTCGGCTGCTACCCGAAAAACGCGCGTTCGATCGCGGCCGCGGCGGTCGCATTATCGATGGAGGCGAAAATGCGAGAGGCCCGTGTGCTGTGCGTTGTCAGTGCACGTTAAAGAACCCCGGGTGGTCAAAATTCCCGGAGCCCTCCACTACGGCCTTTCTCTCCTCTCTATCTCTTTCATTCCCTTTCCCCTACCCCCACGGAAGCTTAGCCGTGCTCCCTACACGGGCTGCAGAAATTAGAGTTCTTTCTTAACCGAACCACATTCATCATCATCATGCTCGCGGACGGCTTTCTTTAGACAAAGCGAAAACTACAGAGCCAAACTGCGCGTGTGTTCCTCTCTGAGGAATGTAGTACTGCGTATTGCGTTCGTGTTGAAAGCAGGAGGAATGAAATGGACATTGCTTCATTTTCCACGGGAAGCTCCTTAAAAAATAAAAATAAATATGTAATCCATACTAGGGAGGTATTTATGTGTCTTGCTTTTTGTTTGTCATTTCGCTTTCTTGCAGCTGTGAGAACGCCGCATCTTTTAAGTGCACCTCCACGACGAAATGACGTCTCCATCTTCAGGTGAGAGTCCGTCACTTCCTGCCTCTTCCGCGGACTCGCCAGAGAAGCTTGTGATGGACTTCATCGGCAAACGAACTTCTAATTTCTAGTCATTGATTTGTGGGGTTTAACGTTCCAAAACCAGCCCTGATTATGATAGACGCCGTAGTGGAGGTCTCCGGAAATTTCGACCACCTGGGGTTCTTTGATGTGCACTGACACCCCACAGTACACGGGCCTCAACATTTCGCCTCCATCGAAATGCAGCCGCTGCGGCCGGGATTCGATCCCGCGACTTTCGGATCAGCAGCCGAGTGCCATAACCACTAGACCACCGTGGCGGGCCCTTCTAAATTCTAGTGAATGACCTTTTTTTTCTGCCTTCAGTCATGCGTATCAGCTGTTTAAGGTTCATAAACCGAAACACGCGCCAAACTGCACCCCTTCGCGTCTAGTGGCGTACACGGGCAGACGCTTTTCACTCGCGCACAACGTTTCACTGCAAGTAAAAGTTTTCCGCGAATCTAGCGATTCGGTTGAGCATTCTAAATGCATAAAAGAATTATACGATTTGCATATTGCACACTGAAAATGTACACTCTTGTGCGATTCGGTTCGGCATTCTAAATGCGTAAAGCAATCACACAATTCGCATGTTACACACTGCAAATTTACACTCTTCTATGCAATAAAGCTGGAACTACTTTTGAGAAGATGGCTTGAACTTTGTATATATTTGTATGTATATATTTTGTAAGTGCATATTTCATACCTTCAGTTAAGAGTGTTTTTGTTTATGTTTGAATACCGCTTCAGCCTAAAACTGCTAAACGTCGTCTGAAGTGTATGCGGGGACGGGGACCTTTGTCAGGCTCGCAAGCCTTTAGTCCTCGCCGCCTACTTCATTGCTCATGGAATAAAGGCATTGAACACTGTGAATACTTGCGTACTATCACCGTTTCCTGCCAAGGAAACAGGGATCAATTAGCACCTTCTTTTTTTTCTTCCGTAGGCTCTGTCACGATTGCCTCGTTAAAGGTAAACTTGACCACATTTTTGTAGATTATGATGTTATTTTTCAACTGGCGGCACGCTTAACATGCACTGCTAAGATTGAGAGTGCTTGCTCGATTGCAGCTCACTGCGGTTGCATATCGACGAAAGGCCAAATGCGAAAGTAACGGTTCACTCGGACATACGTACACGTCAAAGCACTCGGTGGCCAAGATAATTCTGGAGTCTCCCACTATACAGTGCGCCTCGTATATCGTACCACATTGTTTGGGAAGCAAAGCGGCGGCAGCATATTTTTAAAAGCTTTAAGCAACAAGTCAACGTTACCCGTTAATTTCGACTATAGTTAGCATCATCTGTTTTAGTCATAGTAATTTTTAATCACTACGTCGCTAAAGATATGAGTGAAGTCGGGCTTGAATATTCAAATCGAGAAAGAGCTACGACGTTATGCTCACATTATCGTCTTAGTGGTGCCGCGTTGTTGACCGTCATGTTCCCACCTGCAATGACCTGAAATTATTTCTGTTAAATGATATGTTCTCTTCCTCTATGTCTTGCTCCGCATCCCTGCATATCTCTGCAAATTTTCGAGTGTGTGCGCGCGAAAGCATGTGTTTTATTATCCATATTGCTGCAGGACGTTATATGCTTTAGCCTCTGCATCAAAAGCGTAATTAGCCAATGTTACTTATAACGCGTAACTATGGCTTACCATGTTATATGAGAAGAAAAAAAAAAAAAAAGAGCAGCCGGGATAGAAAGAGCACAAGTTGGTGCGGTGCCTGAATTCTTCAGGCGGTTTTAAGCACAACGTATGTATTATGTGTATATCTGCGTTTGTTTATGTTCACTGCGCCCATCTGTGTGTGTGTGCATACGTGTATTCGTGTTTGAAAGACATTTTCGCGTGTGTGCGCGTGGGAGCATGTGTGTTTCTTTGTCCATGTTGCTACAGGAAGCTCAAATGAAATTGTTTACATAGCATTTTCTTGCGAATGGTTCCAGCACGGCATCGCATAAAATGCTTGGACAAACTTATCCAGAAAATTTGACGTGCCGGATATTCTAATTCCATGCCTAGAAACCTAGACTTAACTATAGCGGTAACTATTTGCACATTACAGTGGCGTAAGGAGCAAATGGGGTACACACAAGTTTGAATATAAACACTGCAGTATGTTTGTCGTGTGCGTTATATTATGGTGTCTCTCTGGCAAAATGCGCAACCGGTCCAGCGCCTTTGAAAGGTCTTTGCCTTCCGAGTGCGTCAAGCGAGGCGTTCTTGCGAAAATTCCTATCGTCAGACTAATACAGAAACACGTCTCAACGCTGCCAGAGGAAAACACCAATGCGGAAACTCGGCAATTACGCATTCAATAAAGCTGCAGGGTTTACCTGTTTTTAAGCACTTCTCCCGCCATCTCAGTGTATCGAATAATATCAACAGAGGTTGCCGACTTAGGACCTAAGCATTTGACTTTATTTCTTTCCCCGTCTTCTTGCGTCCTTTAGGTTTTGAAAAGAAAGTGCCCGATGGAAGGGAGGTTGTAAATTTTCGTTTAAATATTACGTCAAGGTAATTTACTAGATCAAAAATCGTGGCACGTACGGCTCTTTTTCCAAACTTATTTGTTTTTTGAAAACCAGCAAATCGTTTATATGCTCATTGAGTTTCGTTGATGTTGGAAATACTTCATTCACGACATTTTTTGTTTCTAATTCGTCTGCCCCTTCTTTCGCACCAACATGCGCTTCGGTTACGTAAGCTTTAGAACGTGGGAGAGCCGCTTAGCAGTCGCTGTTTTGGCAACGCCTGTTATGACGCATTCACGTCATAGAATAATTTTTGTTTATATTTGATCTTCCCGCTTTAATGTTGCGTTTTCAGCTGGCCGTCGCACAGTGCTTTCTCAGAATGCCACATAAATAGTGAAAGATGGCTATGTTGCCCTGACAGCATAAACGGAATACGTTGCGCTAGTAATGATTCCCCCTCCCCCCGTGGAGATTCCTTCTCGCCTCTGCAGCTTACTAAGTCTCGCAATAAACCTGAGTATTCTGCCGCTAACTTATTACCTTGTGTCGTCACATACCCTAACATCGTGTGAGGAACTCCATTGCATAAGGCCCTACAGGGGTTAGCTTCTAGAAGTTAAGTTGATCTTTAGCGTAAAAACAAGGGACATAAGCATTCCTCTTTCGAATGTGCGCTCTCTGGAACACGATCAATGCTGCCGTGATCGAACTCGTGACGTCGTACTCACCGGCGCTGTACAGCCACTATACACCGCAGTGAATTTTCTATAGTAGTGTCACCGTTGTGTCATGGTCATGTTGGAAATGCGTGGCTTATATAACGGGAGGCTTACACTAGCGCTGGACTGTAAAGCTGTGGTTGGTAGAACTTTGAAACGACCAGCAATAGGCCAGAGATATGTAGCAGCACACAAATAACGGTTACCCTTGGGTTTCGCGATGAAAGAACGTGCATCCACCGTGGCGCTAAACAGGCGAGTTGTATCACACCTTATCTCAATAAGGGGGTTCTATTACCAGCCACAGCAGCTGCATTTCGATGGGGGCGAAAGGCAACGACACCCACGTTCTTCAATTTAGGTGCATGTAACTTAGATATAATTTATCTGTACGAATTAATTTTGAACCTTCTACAGATAACAACATGGCACAACGTGCGGTAGCGGTTATATTTTATGATTGTGGTATCCGACGGAAGCTTGACTATCAATGCGTCGTGTTATACCTGCTTAGAAAAAAAAAGGAATAGCCAGTGAAATATAATAAGGTGTATTCGGACAGCCCATTTCGGCCATTGTAATTCGCAAAGTATGGGGCCCCAGAGCGGCCGAGATTTTGCAGAAGCATGAGCGTGAATATGTGCACGACGTGGTATGTGGCCTTAAAGCCTCGAGACAAAGTGTTTGCGCAACGTAATGCGTCATGTAAAGATTTGGAGCCCATTCAAATTATAACGTTATGCATAACTCCTGCCTTAGCGACATGCTATGCAAGCCACTTCGTTATGACTAGCCGACCGCACTGTGCGCTGGGTGAACGAGTGGATATCATGCAGACGCCACTTTTGTTGTTCCGATAATGAAGTTGAGAATAACAAACAAGAATTCCACCCCTAACAGAATTCAGCCAAAACGATCGATCTCGTGCGCAGCCGGGACAATTGAGTAAACATTGAGTTGGTGTGCCTAACAGATGCCCCTGTCGAGTGACAGGTCACACAAGAAGTCAAGGCACGCTTCTGCCTACTCGCTGCAATATGTTCAATTGCCGCATATACGGTAGCTTCAGTAGTTACACTCATCCTATTTTGAAAAGCCTTCTCAATCATGGACTTGCGTTTAAGCTATGACGCATACTTCGTAACCTTTGCTGTGAAGTGCAGGGAAGTTTTCTATATTCGTCGATCTGGTCTAGACAGTGACATTTGTTCATCTCTCCTTCGTAGCAGGTACTCGAGCCTGCCTTTACAGTGTACTCTTGTATCATCAATATTCATTTGAGACATTAAAGAATCTGGAAAATCACGTCGTCAACACAGGATTTCTCATTTCGTATGCAACATATCAAGGTAATCTTTGTGAGCTGCACTCAAATCATCAAGATTAAAGAAACATACAGCAGTATGTTCAGAAACTGTCGGGTTGTCCTTCATTAAAGATGTCTGCATGAAATCTGCGGGCGATTTAAAGGTTCAAAAAAAGACCGTTTTCAGCAAGAAAGGTCTGTGTTTACTTCTTGCTCCTGTGACCTCCGGATTGTAAATCCCCTCTCTCTTACTGTTCCCGCATTTAGAAAATTTTGCTGCCCTTCAGATGGAAAGCAAGACACCTGCGGTTCGCAAACAAGCCGGCTTATTATAATGCATGACGGAAAGCATCACTGCGGGTGGTAATGAGGCCGCTGTTTCCCAAGTCTCACTTACAAACACGCCGCGCTCTTATGGTAACTCGGAGATATGCAGAAAGCTATCTCCACTTTTCTGGATTTCGTGCCGAATGTTGGAAAAATAAGTAATAACGAACGGACATCGGGGAAAAAAAAAGCAACGAGCTTGTTATAAGGAATGTGCTCCTTAATGTACCACAGCACTCCGATAGGAAAGTTGTCGTGCTTCGTATGCGCAGTCATATTAGCATCCGATTAAGTATTTGAGATTCCTACTCGTTTTTTCGCCCTTTTTTTTTTTTGGCCGGCAAATCCTTCGTCAGCGACACACTGTACGGCGCTGCACTGTAATCGAGCGATTTTCGGCAGCGGCAGCCTTCCACGTGCTTCACGGCCTCGGAGAGCATTAAGGATATCAGTTTTCGATCACTCTTCGCCACAAATCAGCGGTTAGACGAGTGGCCTTCCAAGGTCGAGCATCAACAAGTATAGGTCTTTCACGCCTAATTTGACATTCGTTTTGCGCATTACGTCCAGTCGGCGGTTTACCGCACCTGCCTCTTTTAAGGAATATTTTAGAACCTCGACGGCTCACTTACACGACGATGTTAGCACCAAACAACACGTCAGATTGCTTTGCCTTTCATTCGCGAGTCGGTTGCTAGAGGTATCTAGCTCCTGGCGGAGGCTTCAGGGAACCCTGCAGCACTTTTTGAGCCCAGTCAGAAAACGGTAACAATCAGTCCTGTGAACGTGCTAGCCAAATATTATAGCGCTGCACGCACCAAGGGATTCGTAGTTCTGTTTCACATACAGCTTAAAATCACGTCTCTTCCCTAAACAAATGACATCACAAGGAGTGCCGAGGACGACACTTGAGGCAGCACTCGAGTAAACACCCTCAGTAATGTTTCATTCTTCGTTTTGAGTGCAACAAATAAAGGAAATGTATGTATCTTTTACTTTTTTCACAACACAAAAAGAATGTTAAGAGAGACAGCAGGTACTGCTTGTGCCTTGATCGGTAGAAAGCGCCGGCGATTTTCAGCTTTATTTGAAATCAAACTGCAAGTTGCATTTTGCGTCCAGTGCAGTAATATTTGGCTCACACGTCCATGGCAGCCTCCCCGACTGATAGTCACCGCTTTGTTAGACTATATGCATTCCAAAAGTGTTGCAGGGTCCCTTTAATGAGTCTGGTATATCATCGTGTTTGCGGACGTGAATGTAAGTGAGACGCCCCGCCACGGTAGTCTAGTGGCTATGGCACTCGGATGCTGGTCCGAAGGTCACGGAATCGAATACCGGCCGCGGCCGCTGCATTTCGATGGAGCTGAAATGTTGAGGCCCGTGTTCTGTACGATGTCAGTGCGCGTTAAAAAACCGAAGGTGGACGAAATTTCTGGAGCCCAGAACTACGGCGTCTCTCATAATCACAGCTGGTTTTGGAAACGTAAAACCCCAGAAAGCAAGATGTAAGTGAGACAAAAGAGGTAAAAAGGACATGACGCTGTACACTACCCCTTTTATCGAGCTTAACACACAATAGAAGGAACTTAGCCGGAAGCAAGGCGAGGATTCATTGCAAAACTGCAGAAACTGCAAAACTTGGTGATACATTGTGCATCACCAACCAGCCCAACTTTCTCCGTCCCGTCCATTTGCGCGCTGCTTTCTTTCCCATAGTGCTCCATTTCTTCATAAATCCCCTTCGCAAATTCATCAAATGCAGCGTTATGTACTTGCACACGGCAGTGGTCAGTATTATTCGGTCCTCGCTGCTACAGGATGGCCCTACATTGCTTATGGTTATTTGAAGACCCGCTGAACCCGGAAAGTTGTCGAAATTTGGCAGCACTGCCTTGAAGCGCACACAGGACGAACAAGAGGCGCCAGTCGTCTAGCCATTAGGTCGTTGTCCTGCTTGTGCTTGTACGCCTTGCCACTTAATTTTACGCTTCATATCTCCTCAATTAGTATGTATATTCTGAGCATCACGTGTATCTTTACATACCCCCATTTTTGTTGCTCCTCTTTAATTTATGCAGTATCGAGCTGTATTCCCAATAGCATTGTCTCTTAAAAACCCCAAGGCACCTATGTCTTCAACAAGCTTCATTTCAACCATCGATGTAACTAATTTACATTGATGCAATCAACCATCCATGCAAAAAGATTCCCATTCACACCTTTCTGCAGCTTGGTTACAATATATGTGGGCCTTAGGACCGGGGCTTCAGAGCCGTGGGTCAAGTGAGGCCCACAGAGACGACCCCGGGCACGACAGCCATCCGAAGAACAACAATCTTTACAACTAGAAACGCCCCACGCCGACTCGCGATCCAGCCCCAGGCTGGCGGTGCGTGGCGCGAGTGCATGATCCAGGCTAAGATTATGGCAGTTCCACAACCGAAAACAATATGCTGCAGTGATTGCTTAAACTCGCGCGTCCTTTTATGCCTTTTACAAAGAGCAGTTAATCTCTTTCAAAAACATAGAAGACGTCATTTTTTAGTGTAAGATAAACAAATTTACTCTTGACAACGCATTGTCGAGGTGTGACCACATAACTTTATTTTTTAGGGGCGAAGCTCCTTATGCCGTGGGTCTGTCCATCATTCGTTTGTAGTAGCCACCTCTAGTTCGTGAAGTGCTCACTAGATGGCGTGATGGCGCTGCGGTGCTCGCTTCATTCAGATGTATGGGAACGCGTAGTATGGGAGTCTGTCTGTGTGTCCGTCCGTCCGTCTGTCTGTCTGTCTGTCTGTCTGTCTGTCTGTCCGTCCGTCCGTCCGTCCGTCCGTCCGAGCGCTGCGGTGCTGCTTAGCTAGTACGTGAATTGATCAATAGATGGCGCGGAGGCGCTCGCTGCGTGCTCTAGTGTGATAGGAGAGCGCTAGATGGCGACAAACAGTGTTTGTCGTGAAGCGACATACCCAGAGTACGAGAGTACAAATACCTCGGGATATGGATAAATGATGGGAATAGATACATAGAAGTACACGAAAAAGCTATGATAGTTAAGGGAAAGAGGAACTCCGCAGTAATGAAGCATAGAGCGCTGTGGGGTTATAACAGGTACGAGGTAATTCGAGGTTTGTGGAAAGGTGTAACGGTGCCAGCACTTACATTCGGAAACACAGTGGTGTGCATGAGGTCAGAGGTACAATCAGGGCTGGACGTGAATCAGAGGACGGTCGGACGTCTCGCACTGGGCGCCCATGGGAAGACCACAAATGAGGCTGTTAAGGGGGATATGGGATGGTCTGACTTTGAGGGAAGGGAAGCTCAGAGTAAAATTGGGTACGAACAGAGATTAAGGAATATGAAAGAAAATAGATGGGCAGCGAAAGTATTCAAGTATTTGTATAGGAAGAACGTTGACTCACAATGGAGGAAGCGAACTAGGAGGCTTACCAGTAAGTATACAGCCAGTAACGAAACGGATGGGACGAAAAAGAGCGTTAAGAGCATGGTCAGAGCGGCAGAGAACTCGGATTGGATAGCAGGAATGGAGAAGAAGCCGGCATTGAACAACTACAGAAAAGGGAAAGACGAAATCAAGAGAGAAAAATTTTACGATAATTCAAAGAGAAGCGCTTACTGTTTGAGGTAAGGTCCGGTTGCCTGAGAACCCGAAGTTGCAGAGCGAAATTCACTAAGGAAGGGGACACATGTACGTGCTGTGGAAAAGCTAGAGAAACGACAGATCATATTTTGATTGAATGTACAGATGTCCACCCAGGTGTAGCTGTGGACACTACCCTACAGGAGGCCATGGGTTTCAGGAGTAACACGGGAAAGCTGAACATGTCGGCGATAGAGATAAGTAAAAGGCGCTTAGAGTATTGGTGGCGCAAAAGTATGGAGCAAGCAAAAGCGCAAGGTAGTTCGGGTAAGATTGTTACATCACAGCGGAACGATAATCGATAAAATAGGTAAACGAGGAGGAAAATTACTTGTGAGAATATGTGGGATTCGGGAAAAGAAATGTTTGTAGAGGAAAAAGAAATAAAGCTAGAGCTTGGTGGCCCGGCTACCGCCCCGTTATAAAGGGGACGCTCCTAATATCCATCCATCCATCATCCATCCACGTCTTTGATGATGTACTGGGCAAGATTCACGGAAGATTCACGGTTTTTACCGATGAACCTCCGGAGCTTCGCCCACTCATCATCATTCACGCCGTGGATATGCGTGGATTTTTTTTTTTTCATTTCACCCTTAAATGCGCGTGTGTGCCGCGTTGTTCAAAATAAAAAGAAAAAAAAAGTAATATCTCTCTGCCTGATCTCACTTCCTTTTGAATCAATTTAATACACTCCAATTTTTTTACCATACCTTAACTTGCTCAACATTATTGGGTGATTGTAGGGTCTTTGGTTTTTTCTAACTACCTGGCTCTTGGCCAGTCCCCAGAGTGCTTGTGTGCCATCCAATTTCGTTTACGCCTACATCTACATCTGCACTTATTCACTGTAATTCTAAATGTCATTCTGAATGACGCTGAGCAACCGACAAGTTCCTTTAACGACGAATAAAGGTAAATGTCCGTTTTTATTTAAGGATGACCACGAACAAGCGGTTGTTTTCATGTTCGTTTTTATTGGACAATTCTATTATGACTCGCCCGTTTGCTTTCTCCATAGTGGGTTGTGCCATTTCACTGGAGGACCATTGCAACAAGGTACAGCAGGACATCCGGGAAAGGCGTCTCTTCTCATTCATCACAATGGCAGAAAAAGTAAACGAAAAGGTAAACGCATAGGAACGTTGTCCGCAGACCGCATACCACATTATGAGGTCTCGGTTTGGGTTTTCGAAAAGTAGTCGTACAAATTCACGGTTGCTATATGTCAGCAACGACTCGACCCTGTCCGTAGCACAGCTTTGCGAAGAAATGAAACTGTCCTGAGGATGCAGCCATTCGCTTCCCACTCTGCCTTAACGTGCAGCTTACATAGGCAATGCGATCTGCCCGTCAACTTAGAGACTTCGCAATGGAGCATCGAGAGCTGATTAGGCCTAATTTTCGTTAGCATATGCTTCATTAAAATATTAATAGTTCCGTAGCCACGGAAGTGATAAAATGGGCATGGATCTTCTTGTATAATTTCAGGCGGATTTTTTTCACCAGGAAAACAGATATCATTGGCAGAGCACATCCAAATGTATACATGTAACTGACCGGGAAAAGCGGCGTAGCGGGCGCGGCAATCTGAACGCGCGATACCTCTTACATTGTGCATCGTGCTTCAGAAGAAGCGCCACGGTTGCCGAAGATGCGACAAGCAGTTTACAAGGCACCTCGCGATTTATGGTCCGTGCGGAGATTCCATGGATTACAGAAATTGTGTATATATATATATATATATATATATATATATATATATATATATATATATATATATATATATATATATATACTACAAACTTACCACATACAACATTATCGCGAATTCTTGGTAATGTCTCAAAAAAGAAAAGAACTGTATCGGTCCGACAAACAGACGACGAGCATAAAACACAAACTCGCACATTTCGATTGCTTCCCCATAGCAATACGAGCGTGTTTTGTCAAGCTGATGAGAAATGTATTATGATGTAAGGCTGCCAGGGATGCATTTATTGTTTTTCGCTCACCGCAAGCGACGCACTACTTTTTGGTCACGCCCCGCCACGGTGGTCTAGTGGCTATGGTACTCGGCTGCTGATCCGAGGGTCGCGGGATCGAATCCCGGCTTCGGCGGCTGCATTTCGATGGAGGCGAAATGTTGAGACCCCGTGTGCTGTGCGATGTCAGTGCACGTTAAAGAACCCCAGGTGGTCGAAACTTCCGGAGCCCTCCACTGCGGCGTCTCTCATAACCAAAGCTGGTTTTGGGACGTTAAACCCCACAAAAACAAAGAAAAATACTTTTTAGTCACGGAACTACACAGCGTAAACAGGAGCACTAGCTTTGACAGCGTTGCACCTGATGTGTGAAACGGAGTATATATAATACATTTGGACATCTTATAATATCATCCATAAGACACATGTTGTGTTGAATATAGGAGGATAGGTAGTCGAGGTAGTCCAGTGATACTCAGTACCGTAACCGTGAGTCAGTTTTGATGACTCGTTTCTGTTTTAGATGTATTTGTTGTGCCTATTTTTTCAATAACTTATATTGGGGCACCGTGCCCATCGGCGATACCGGTACAGCTGCTAGACGAGACAAAGTTTTTTTTTTTTTTTTTACAAAATTATGAACATGCTCGGCAGCCCTTCATATACCTGATTTAATCACATATCGCTGCGAAGTTCGCGTAGCGTCGTTAAAACTAGTTATTGCATAAAGTTATAGCCTCCCTTAAACATAACTGACTGTATACATTAAAGAACAATATCCAGTACAAAGTAATGCGAGACAGACCGGTCAAGCTCTCACACCTGTGAGCCTTTACTGGAAAAGAATCGCGGCAGCAAGCCAATAAGCACAAACGCCAGAGGCTCCGCCGGGAGCAGCCACACAAAAGGGCAGGTGCAGAAATCCGGGCGTGATGGCAAACAACTGTGCCTTGTCTTATTCTATTTTAAAAGAAAAAAAGTGCCTTGTAAATAGTGACCATACGCACACACATCATGAGCTGCTCAGAAGTACCGACAGAGGCATGGAAAGTTAAACGGGAAGTCGAATAAGCCGGAGAAGTGTCGCTACCCATTGGGACTGCCAGAGGCGTTCGCCGTACCACGAAATAAGGACTACTACTACTATAACCTCATTGGTCATTTCCGTCATTGAATGCATAATTAACCAGTCAGGAAGGACAAACAAGGAATAGTATCCGTATTGAGTTGTACGACGCATAGGCGCATTTGTTTAAGAGTTGTCGGCGTGCGTCTGCACCAGCTCTCCCGCTATTGTACAAACCGTAACCGGTTTACGAACTACCTAAGGTTCTGTCATTTTTCTTGCGCAGTAATTTAATTCGACAGCTACCATTTGCTGACAAAGATGCTTATTAAACGGCCTTTTACAGCGATGCTGTGTATGGCAAATATCAGGTGTTTCGTGGCCTTTGTGTGCAATAACTGTGGGCCTACACCGAAGGTTGTGTAAGACATCTGCTACATCCTCCCTCTCTCACACACACACTCACGAAAGCACGCAGACCATCAGCCATATGATGTTGCTGATATATCAACGCGTACTGTGGTTGTCAGCAATACTGCATCGCACGCAGAAAGTCTAAATGAATCGTGCTTCTCGTGCTCAGAAAGAAGAAAAGAAGGATGCGGGTAAAGCCGAGGGTCCGCCCGCCGACCTGCCCACTTTGCCCATTCTGCCGCCCGAGGAACTGTCGGCGGAGGAGTCAAAAGTCTGGACGAAGAGCATTCAGGTACGTGACTCTATAACACTCGAGTATAAACTGAGCTAGTGATCGGTGAAAAAAAGATTGCGCGAGGAGGAGGGCAGCGCCTATCCTTGCCCCCTCGCCCCTTTCCCCTATTGCACTTAATTCGTACAAGCACTTAAAGCTACCAGTACAGGTGTTCTGAAGATAACTTGCGCTATTTAATTACGCCGACGAAACAACAAACACTTGATTACGCTCTAAAACAGCGGCACACCAATGTAGCCATTCTCACTGTACAAGCTGGGCATTTATACCCCAGTACCAACAACACGGGGCCGAAAAATGGAGGCTAAGAGCGCTCAGCTTAAATTGAGGACGACGCAGCGAGCAATGGAATGAGAAATGGTAGGTGTAACATTAAGGGACAAGAAGACAGCGGAGTGGGTTAGTGAATAAACGCGTGTTAAGGTTATCTTAATAGAAATTAAGAAGAAGAAATGGACATGGGCGGGTCATGGAATGCGAAGACAAGACAACCGTTGGTCATTAAGGGTAACAGAGTGGATCCCTAGAGAAGGCAAGCGTGGCAGGAGGCGGCAGAAAGTTAGATGGGCAGATGAGATCAAGAAGGTTGCGGGGATAAATTGGACGCAGTTAGCACAGGACCGGTGTGATTGGAGATCTATGGGAGAGGCCTTTGCCCTGCAATGGGCATATACAAGCTGATGATGATGATGATGCCCATGATGATGATCAACAACACATCTTAACGATGTCATCAAAGACAGTCTCACTGATGTGTGTGAGGTGCACCAGGGTTAAGCCGAAAGGGCCAATCATTTCCTGTGAACGCTGCAAATCTGTGAGCAATGGCTATCCGTCCGCACTGAAGCACACCGGCTTGACGACGATACGTCGGTATAGAGTACGTGTGACGCGCACTTTCCGTTCCATGTATTGCGACGGAAATCTGTTGAATTTCCAGCAACAAAGTTTCCTAGAAACCAAAAGAAAAAAAAACAAGAATAACTGAAAACTTAGTGAATATTTAACGACAAATCCACAAAAAAAAATTATCTTTAATTACCCTGCCTTTCGTTGATATCGAAGTCAGCCAACATTACGCAGCCATGGCCAAAGGTATAGTATAGCCTTGTTATATACGTATAAATTTCTTTATTTATTATTTATTTAGTCATACTGTTAACCCTCTCTTGAGGGTCGTTACAAGGAGGGTCAGTGCATAATAGTAACATATTTGCAGAATAATGTAGAATTTGTAACACACAGACACTTAGACAAAAATACGCGGTTGTACAAATCTGTAGCTCCTAACATACGTAAGACAACTTATGTAATAATACATCTGTACAAAGAAAAACACAGTGACGTAGAACAAATGATGGACTACACAGTTTGTGCCAAATGCCTAGACAAACCTAAAAATCAGCCAAGGTCTCACACTCTACCACATCACTTGGTAATTGATTCCACAATTTAATAGCGTCAGGAAACTTCTTGGGTGGGCTATGACACCACTGTTATGTCTGGTCATCGTTCCAGAAGCGGCAGTCGTCGGTGTCGATCACGACCCCTCCTGCGGAAGAAAAGCACTTGCCGAAGCCCGGTGGGCGTCGGGCGTCCACCGCCCGGCGCTCCTCTGTCTCTCGGCGTGCGTCGGTCTCACGACGGGGTTCCGTGTCTCGGCGCGCCTCTCTGTCGCGCCGGCGTTCGTCCGTCGGGCTTCGGCGTGCCTCCCTGTCTCGACGTCGGAGCTCGGTGGGCCTTCGCCGGAGCAGCAGGGGCACCGACATGTTCTTGTCTTCGAGGCGCCGATCGTCCGCGGCAGCTGTCGACATGTTTCAGGAAGAGTAAGCGATGAACGAGAAACACCTCGCATCGTCACCCGCAAGTTCACCTCTGGTGTGAAACTTAATTCAACTACAGTGCCTTTATTGACCCTTGTGGTGGCTATAGCGTATTGGCTTGCTAAGCTAGTAGAGGTCGCGACACATCGAATCCCGGCCACGGCGACCGTATTTCGATTTGAGCGAAATCGTCCCCCTCGCTTCAACCCCCCCACCCCCACCCCGCCCCCCGCCGCCAAAAGAACGAAAGAAACAAACACCCATGTACTGTTGTGGGCAATATGAAAGGGAGCACAGGAACGAGCTGCAAACAACCTCGAAATCGAGTTGGAGCGATACGCGGAAGGTGCTGTGAAAAACCAAGCGGAAAGGAGGGCGCCCTTCCACTAACTGTTGGCACTCCCACGTTCCCAGTACTCTGGCGTTTCTACAAAGCGGTAACATACGCCATTTCACCGCTAACACGGTATCATTCGACATTCGATAAGAAGCGGTAATTTTCGCAGTGAGATGCAGCGATTCGTGTCCTTTTCTTGCAGTCTTTGTTTTCTTCACACAAGCGCTCGGTGCAATACGAAGTCCTGCACTTCGTACAGACAAACGCACCACAGGAGTGCCAGCAGCTGTTACAACAGCCTTCCCTTCTCCACTATGTTTCCGACGGCTGCCACCACGTATCACCGATAACTGGTTTTCAGGCTGCTTGCCACGCGTGCCTGCGTTCCCTTTCATATTGGTCACGATACTACTCTATTTAGGTGCATGGTAAAGCATTACTCCGGAGCTCTCCGCTGAAGGGCTTGCCCCCTAATCATTTTTTGAACGGGGACGCTGTCGGTGAAATGCATGGTAATAAAAAACCTTGAGAATTTTTCTATAACACATTTTTCGTACATTTCGTTAAACTTTGAGCCCTTCACGTCTTTATAAGTTATCTGAGAACTACTTAATGGCGAAGTAGCGTGCTCCCCACGCTCACTTTCATGAATTTCACTTTCATGGTCACAGGAAAGATCCCTACGCGTCCTTCTACCTGATCCTGAGCGTGGTGCTGGCTGTCGCAAACGCGGCAATGGGGACGGCTCTGATATACTTCCTCATGTTTTCGGACAGTGAGTATACGTATACGTGGAATTGGCAATGGCGAAAGCTTTCGGGTGGTCATTTCCCTTGCTTTGTAGAATAAGCCTTGGAAATGGAAGATTTCGAAAGATTTCAAAAGAAACGGACAAAGAAACCCCGAAATACAGCTTGTCCCGCTTGTCACATCGCTTGCTTCTACTTGGGAATAGACTTTAGCGCAACATATAGGAGAGAAAAGGACAGACTTAAATAAAAATGCAGAGGACGCGATATATATATATATATAATCGAAAAGCTGATTACTGAGAGCGACAGCAAACTAATAAGCTATTGCACACGTAGTTCAGCATGCAGTAAAAACAAAGAACCACGTATTAAACGGCATTGACACGTATTCTCGAATATTTATTTTCATAATTACATAGCCCCCAGACTTCCGTATCATCCGTAAGAAGGTTTTTGACGTCAAAACTTCCTTAACCGCAAGAAAGAACTATTCCAGTGTCACAGCATGCAGGGTAACTTAATGTAACAGCTTTTCTTCACCCAGTTTCGGTTTCGTTTGCAAAATCTTACGAGATTGCGATGTCATGATACAGAAGGCGATTACTTGGAATCAGCACAGTGCTGCATTTTAATGATCGCTCTGGCTAGCTTGATTGGCGTCTAGGTTCCAACACTGTTTTTGTCAACGAGTAAGTGTGGAGGAAGCGATTTGAGCGCCGCAATATGCAAAATATCATGTCAATAGTGCCCTATACATTCAGAGCCTAGCTTCCTGAGGAATCAAGCAAACTATTGAAAAAAAAATATTTTGGCAGCGGTGGGATTCGAACCCACGCCTCCGAAGAGACTGGTGCCTTAAACCAGCGCCTTAGACCGCTCGGCCACGCTACCGATGCTCAGCTAATCACGACGACGCAAAGTTAACTAAGCTGATCAAATTAACAGCTAAACAAGGAAAAAATACTGGCAGTGGTGGGATTCGAACCCACGCCCCGAAGAGACCGCGCGGCCACGCTACTTTTTTTTTCTATATTGCCTCTTTGTACACACCCGGTACAAGAGCAAGCTTTGGCAGATGTATACAAAAAATAGGCTCAGTGGAAAAGGAAAAAAACCATCTAGATTTTTTTTAGTGTTGTCAATGCTACGGCTCTCGACAACCACTCCGGTTGACATTTCTTCGTTTTTTGCAATTCAACAAATTTTAACATACATCCTCGAAAATAAGGTCGCGCGGGCCTTGCATCAGGCTCACAATAAAACTCTGCCATGCGAGCCATGCCATAGGCAGTGGAGGCCCGTTAACATAATTAAATCCTGCGGCAAGCCTTCTTCATCATCAACTGGAAGAAATGTGATCCCGTATGAATCTAACGGTAAATCCCAAAAATACACGCCCTCCCAGCAATGTAAAAGCACGTGGTCGATGGTTTCTGGTTTTTTACATATAAGACAATCTGATCCCCAAGGTGAAAACAAACTATGGTCTTCGAGAAATGTCTTCACAGATAAGGTGCCTGTATGAAGTTTAAAAAGGAATGACTTCGCAGCAGGGTGCTACTTCCATTCTTTTCACCCGCTTAAGGACGTCTTGCCCTTGGCCTCCACTGAATATGGCTCTATATAAGGGAACTGGGAATGCGGCATCACATACATCTTTGTACATCTTCTTACGCTTCGCGGAGAAAAGATATTCGCTAGAAAATCTGAGACAAAAAGGAGACACTTAAAATAACCCCTTTAAGGAATCCACAGACAGATCCTGGCATGTGATCCGTACCAACCACGTATTCAGGCAAAGCTCTCATCAACCTCAGCTGGCACACCGTGCGCAGGAAAGGATCATCTGTTTCGCGAAAGAAAGAAGAACCTGTTAACAATCTGCCTAATGAAGAGGTGTGGTAATCCCAACCCTCCATTCTTCACTCTTCTGAACAAGTTAGTTCTACTGCACCTCTCCCAACATGAAGCCCGAACAAAGACTGCGAATATTCGATGAAGCTTCTGTTCGCCCATGCACAATGCAATAATTTCATTACATACCATAGTTTTGAGACAATAAATAGGTTGCAAACAGTAGCTTTAGAAAACATAGACAGATTG
Source organism: Hyalomma asiaticum (assembly GCA_013339685.2). Taxonomy (NCBI): domain Eukaryota; kingdom Metazoa; phylum Arthropoda; class Arachnida; order Ixodida; family Ixodidae; genus Hyalomma; species Hyalomma asiaticum. The sequence continues at coordinate 63,803,989 of CM023484.1, forward strand.
TTACCTTTCCATCTGCCTCCAACTCCGTATCTTTTATTTGTTCCTCCCAATATTGCTACCGATGCTGGCCTAACAACGACTACGCAAGGTTATCTAAGCAGATCAAATTAACAGCTAAAGAAGGAAAAAAATACTGGCAGCGGTGGGATTCGAACCCACGCCCCCGAAGAGACTGGTGCCTTAAACCAGCGCCTTAGACCGCTCGGCCACGCTACCGGTGATCAACTAACCACAACGACGCGAAGTTGAGTAAGCAGATCAAACTGACAGCTAAACAAGCTAAAAAAATACTGGCAGCGGTGGGATTCGAACCCACGCCCCCGAAGAGACTGGTGCCTTAAACCAGCGCCTTAGACCGCTCGGCCACGCTACCGATACAGCTTCAACAAGTGTGAACGAGTCGGCGGCGTATGCAGCCGCTCGCAATACGCGACGCGTGCTGCGAGACGACCTCATTTTGTGTCGCGACTGTCCCTCCCTCTCCCGGAGCTGCACGAGAATAAGCCCTGGCACCGTGCCCGTGGGCAGCCGCTGCTACGCGACGAACGAGAGCACGTTCAGGAGGCTATTTATCTTTGACAGGCCACAGCGGAGGAAGTGACGCGACTCGAGAAGCAAGGCCGCAATGCAGAATTCTGCGCAACCCTGAACTTGAAATCGAAGGGGCGATGCCTCCAGTTCATGCCTCTTCGCGGCGCCAGCGTTTATATATAAGGAAACCTGACATCGCCTGGCCAACAACCGCTTTCCTTGTCAGAATTAATTCTGTACAGCTGTTGCACTCTGTACCCCCACTCCCGCTTAAGCTCCACGACTTGTCAAATGCAGCAGCGTTGTATTATGAAGCACAGACCAGCTACGTAGGAACATTCAAGTTCCTTTTCTTCTCGAGTTCCCTTAACAATTCACGCCTCACTTGAAGATGTCTATTATTATCCAGTGAGAGTGCACTGGCCGCGAGGAGGAGGCGAGCGGCTTGTATCTCCTGTACATTGAACACTGTTTTATTGCGAAATCGGTGCATCGTACTTTAACATATGCACCAGAGGCATCAGTTGCGCATGTGGCGGAGTACGTGGGTCATGCGGCAAGAACGCGCTCCACCTCACTCCTCCACCCCCCCCCCCCCCTTCCTTTTCCCGTGCCTGATAACTCTAACACTCGCAAATTACCTGCTTAAGTTATTGAAGGTGTGCGCTATACTGCTGCAATATAACTTGCCAGTCTCACACTTTAGTGATACAAATGGTATATTTTGTGTGCCTCGCTCAATACACAGCGCTCTTTTAGTGATCTCCCTAATTCTGTAAGTTACTTTTTCACATTGGGCAGAAATATACCACCTTAACCTATGCACCGAACATAGTACTGTGCTTAAAGCTGGTATGTAGCAGCAAGAAAGGACACGCACGAGCCAGCATAGCTGTGCTTGGAACCTTCGTTCCTTAATTGCAGGTTAGATGAGAATATGGACCGTCCCAAACAAACAAACAAACAAACGAACATACAAAAAAGCTTCAGTGATGCTGTAGGGAGTATTGGTTCAGGTACATAAGAAATGTGACGGAAATAATTCGGTCAATGATGTCGATGGTAGAGTTCTTCAGGCACCCTCCAATGAAGTCCGCCGGATAATTACGTATTCGAAGCTTCATACGGAGCATTTAAGCGCACTCATTCACCCTCGAAATTGTCATTATTTAAAGGCTAGTGAACAATTCGATTCCGATTCCCATTGGCACAGCCAGCCGGAAATACGTGTCTGTATATCGAGAACACCGAGATCTAAAACCAGCCTCTGAACTTTAAAATGCGGGTTTGCTAGGCGACTTCCTTACCTCCCTTTCCTTCACCGCAGACAGCACAGAAGAGCTCAAATAAGCGCAATAACCGAGCCACAGATAGCTCTCACAACACACAGTAGACGGGCCTCTGGTATTTTCGCCTCCATCTAAAAGGCAACAGCCGCAACCGGAACTGAACCTGCGTGTTTTGGATCCACAGTGCAGCACCATAACCACTAGACCAGCGCGGCCAGGTGGTCAAAATTTCTGGAGCCTTCCACTAAGGCGTTCCGCTTCTTCCTGTTCTTTCACTCCCTTTGCTGCACCACCACGGACGCTGAGCCGGGCTACTGACAAGGGCTACAGAAAATAGCGTTCTCACATTAATCAACCCACAACTATTATAATAGCTGGCCCAAACATAATGCACTTAGAACAGGTGCGAACGGTTAAGGGCAAACCACAATACAGGGGAGCTGTTTGAGCTGTCCCTGTAATCGCGACAGTACCAGTCATGCGCTCCTCGTCGCCAAACAGAAGCCTTGTGTTTAGAAGAATTTACTATGTCACAGACTATTAACACCGATAACATTACAACACAACGTCATCGCATTAGAACACAACTTTTTCATGTAAGGCATCCAATTACGAGTATCACAACACGGAGGTCGATGCAGCGTGTATAGCAGAAACTTCTACATGCTACCGACGACAAACGAATGCAACGCGTCAAGGGAGAGCTTCGTGGTGCCACGGCACAGATTCGACGGACAAGTGGTTCTTGCCTATAGGAAGGGCCTAACATACGCAGATGTTCCTGCGCACGTTGGCAGTGTTTGCTGCTGCAATATCTCACAACGAGCGTTAGAACTGGTGCGTGTCAGTTACAACCACTAGCACTGGAGTTCCATTAATCTAAATGAATAAAAATCGCATTGCGAAAACGCACACTTGAGTGCGACCCCCAGTTAAATTCGCAGTCACAACGATGTTGCGTGTGATGTTCATGATGATGGCTGTGGTTCAGTTAAGGAAAGGACGCTATTTTCTGCAGTCCATGTCGGGAGCACGGCTCAGCGTCTGTGGGGGGAGGGCCGAATGTCAGTTTCCGCAGTTTGAAGGTGTTTTACTGTTATTGCGAATATTAATGCGAATAGCAATAAAGTCATGTTTTCGGTCGCTGTCCCGTTGGACCAGCTTCCCTGATTTCGCCGTTGTTATTGTACGCCGTCATCGCGTCAGTTCGACGCGTGATCACGTCAGCCTAACGTCATGAGCCCGTTACCACGTTCGTTACTTCGTTCTTTCTAACACCCCCAGATGACACAATTTCCGCATTTCCGCTGCCGCAGAGCCGTAGAACCCGTGGGAACGCTGGAGCCGCTCTCACTGATCGCCGTTATACGTTATGATTAATGCGTACTCCACTCTACATGCGCCACAGATGCGCCGATTGCTGACTCTCCGCTTCCCTGTAACAGTAGACCGTAAGAAACGAAAAAGAGAAATGCCAGAATGGCCTGAGTACCAGAAATGCATGATATGAGCGAGAAGCACAATTCCGTTGATAAAAAGATAATAACACCTGTATGGCTCAGTTTTCTGTGTTTCTGTTACATTGCTCCTACCTAATCGGGCACACCAGTAGTGTATATTCAATACTATCACAACCTTCAGAGTCGGCTCCGGGGACGCGCCAATCCCTGAGGTAGTATGACACGTCCATTCATTTGCTTGTCGCAGAAGATGATTCATGTTTGCAGGCGCACTCTTCACGGAACACAGCCCTGCCATGGTAGTCTAGTGGTTATGTTACTCGACTGATGATCCGAGGGTCGAGGGATTGAATCCCGGCCCGGCTACCGTGCGATGTCAGTACGCTTTAAAGAACCCCAGGTGATCGAAATTTTCGGAGCCCTCCACTACGGCGTCTCTCATAATCAAATCGCGGTTTAGGGACCTAATCCGCCGAGAAAGTAATGAGTTGTCACAGAACACAATCTGTTACACATGTTTGAGGTGCACCCGATGTCTGCCTATACAGTAACTGTCACACAGAATTGAGCACCTATAACACGAATCCCGTTTGGTTTGGTTTTATTTTGCAGGTGGTCCACAGATACGTAAGTATGCATCAAAGCATGTTCCGCTGTCAAGCTTTCATGTTGAAACGCCAGACCACTGAAAACGCCATCGCAGAACGCAAGCTCCGAGCGGGGCCAACCCACGGCGCAAGGAGTTTTACTTTTCTTAACGCATTTACAGCGCTTAACCAGGAGAACACGGGTCTTCGACTGGGTGCTACAAAAATCAGGATTCAAACTAGTTCAGCTAACCTCATGTGACGGTGAGGGTGGCGTTATTTAAGAGGACGCTAAAGTTGATTATGTTCTTCATGGTACAAGTAAATTACGTTTTAGGAGTACGAAAAGCGCCACTCTAACCAGGAGAATACGCTTGGTAAGCTAGAAAACGCGCAAAGTGAAAATACAAGTGGCGACGCCTGTTATTGCGCTCGCATGCTAAGATGTGCGATGTCATACATTTTGACGGTACTTAATAAGCGCTATACAAGACTATTTACAGGTTAAAGGAAATATGCATCGCGTTCTAAGAGAGTCAGGAACTCAACATGGCGTGTGTCAAGCAATTTGACTGAGCCAATGTGACGAGAACACGCAAAAAAGAGAAAAAAAAATGGAGTTCGTGACGTTATGCCCTCGAAGTTTTGGCGCGGTATTCCAAGATGAAACTAAAATGAAATTTTGAATCTGATTTACTCTTCTAATGAACATAAAATGGCGAAATTAGTTAGAGTGGAGTTCGCCCAATATTAATCTGTCAGTCTAAACCACCTTAGTGTTTCACGTCAGTGTCCCTTTGATACCTGTGGGGTGAAGATCTATGACAATGACGTGTATGCACAAAAAATACAGCACAAATCTACCTGCACGCTTAACGAGTCTGCACTTCTTGTGCCAGTTCGGCGAAGCATCCTTCCTGGATGAATGGCCACAAGTGAATGAGACGCACACGGGAGTTATACCAATACCAAATTGCTAAATAGAAGGATGACAGTGAAGTGTTTGAAAAAAGCCTGAACATAACGTGGTATTTAGCTAACATGTCAGTGTGTTGCATATCTTATGTACCTAAGTGGAGGCGACCTCCTAGACTGAGGCTGTAAATTGTAGTGTTTTTTTTTTAATACTGCGCAGAAAGAAGGTGTTGTTACCATCACTTTACGATGCAGCCGCTTCAAACCCACGAGCATAGCCGACCTTAGTTACCAGTACCATAGTTACTACCCGTCCTGCCTACTACTGCACGGTTCTCGCTACACAAAATTTAATTGTTAATGTGCACACCACTTTTCACAGCATAGAGTGAGGGCACGAAACTAGGAAGCGCCGTCACGCGATTCCGCTAGCCAACCTCCTCTAAAAAGCCGTGTGCGTGGTGCTTCTGCGGTAGGATAAGGCACTTCCTCCGTGGATAAGGCCCACATGGTCGGCGGGCCGCTCGACTTAATTTGGTACGCGTTAACATTTAGTTACATCGAACCATACATGAATCTATCTACTGCCTATCACATAATCAGAACCAATCTGCCGTGATTGTTCCCTTTAAATGTTTAATATGACTAGGCTTCAAGATTGTCACCGGACGCCGTCTCCTAGCTTTTTCTTTCCTTCAGGACTGCATAGAGATAACTACGTCAGAAGGGCACGCGCACGCTTTTGGTCGAGTTAATTTGCTGCGCGGATTTAATGCAGTGAAGTGGCAGCTTTTTGAAGTCGAGCCCCCCGAGGTGATCAAGCGTCCGGGCGGCGACGGAAGCCAAGGGCAGTGCCTCGTGGTGTGCTTCTACGACCCCAGCTCGGCCGAGTGGGAGGCAAGCGTGGTGTTGAAACTGGACACCACCCCGTTCTCGGATGTCTGCACCCACTTGGTCTACTCGGACGTCACGATCGACAAGGACGCCGGAGGAGTGCTCGATTTCCACAGGCAGGACCTGGCTAACAGTGAGCCCCCAGTGAAATCCGTTGATTGATTAATACATTGGCTGTTAGATGTACAGGTTGATTTGTTGGTTGATTGCTCGATTTTGTTGCATTTATGTTGCATCTATTATGCATTAAACGGAAATTATCCTGTACTTAGGAAGTACAAGCTCATGACGTCATATGACGTGGCGTCATGTGACGCTGAAGCATTACCAGCCATGGTGTCAAGCAAAGGGTATATTCGCGATTCCATCTAAATGCTCGCTACCTAGCGGACGCTCCCGGAACCAGCCGATCCAAGGTTGACCTCGAAACGCGGCGTGTTATCGCATTACCGCGCGCTGTAAAACAGCTCTATAGTTCCTTAATCGACCCCACGCCGCCTCGAACCAGCCCGAAAAAAAAAAATTCACAGCATATCCACGGAGTGAATGATGATGAGTGGGCGAAGCTCCGGATGTTCATCGTAGATCGTGCCGAGTTCCGTATTAATTTAGTTAACGCGCACGCTACGAATCCTTATGGTTCAACTACGCACAAGTGAAATTTCCCACCGGCACTTCATTCCAAGTCAAGATCCAGTGCCTATATATATATATATGGGTGGCCGGTGAACGGTTCTCCAGCGCGAGCAGTCGGTATTTTTCAGTCGGTTTTTTTTTTTTTTTTTTGCGTCAAGCTTGTCTCTCGCGGGTGAGGGCGCGTTCTCCTTCTTTGCGAGCTGGTAGCCCGTTCATCGAAGAAAGAGCGTTGTCCGCCGAGGTGGTGTAGTGGTTACGGTACTCGGCTGCCACCCAAAATACGCGGGTTCGATCCCGGCCGCGGCGGTCGCATTTTCGATGGAGGCGAAAATGCCAGAGGCCCGTGTACTGTGCGTTGTGAGTGCACGTTAAAGAACCCCAGGTGGTCTAAATTTCCGGAGCCCTCCACTACGGCCTTTCTCTCCTCTCTATCTATTTCACTCCCTTTCCCCCCACCCCCACGGACGCTTAGCCGTGCTCCCTACATGGGCTGCAGAAATTAGCGTCCTTTCCTAACCGAACCACAACCAAACAAAGAGCGTTTCCATAGTCAACGCGCGTCTTTCGCTCTCTCTGTCTCTCTCTCTTTCACACAAGACAGCAGATGGAAGAGTGAGAGAGCTCGCGCGCCAGGAGGCACGCGCCGAGGGCGCGCCTCCCACACGCGCCCTCCTAGTAGCGCTTTCCTAGTAGGTAACGCGCTACTACGACGGACGGACAGACCCAAACCTTAAGGAGCTTCGCCCCTAAAAGAAGAAAATGCTCATCAACAGACTTTTGTTGCGTGCCTCAGTGCGTGTCATCGCGATGCAAAGACAGCAACACGTCGTTTCATCGGTTCCCAAGGAAGCAGACGACGCTTCGCGCAGGGCAAAATGGATTAAGAACTTGGGCATCGGCAAGGAGGTGACGGGAACTATGCTTTTCCAGGCACTTTACTCGCGACGATTTCTTCCTCCCCGTTGAGCACACAAATTATATTTGTGTGTGCGCGCGTTTATTATCATGCGCGCTGTTCGAAGAGCCGGAGTGTACTTTAGCTTAGGCAAGCGCGTGAACAAAACAGCGACATTGTTTAGACGTGTATAACTGGTAACGTTTTCTGAACATGTCAATGCTCAACTTGAACCACGGTAATATTATTGCTGACGTACTTTTGCCCGCGCCCCGCCACGGTGGTCTAGTGGTTATGGCACTCGGCTGCAGATCCGAAGGTCGCGGGATCGAATCCCGGCCGCGGCGGCTGCATTTCGATGGAGGCGAAATGTTGAGGCCCGTGTGCTGTGCGATGTCAGTGCACGTTAAAGAACCCCAGGTGGTCGAAATTTCCGGAGCCCTCCACTACGGCGTCTCTCATAATCAGAACTGGTTTTGGGACGTTAAACCCCACAAATCAATCAACTTTTGCCCGCATGCATTGTAGTAACTAGATATAAAGTGAGCGCTTGCCTTCATTCGCCTTCTTCGTCCCATGCGCGCGCTGCGCCTCGTAATTTGTTTGGTGGTTATGGAGGTAATGTGTGATCGTTTAACGTAGCGCGTTTGTATTCCGAGTTTCATCTGGTGACAATTCAGGATTTATTGCGCTCGTTCAACTTCTGTGCCCTCGACCTGTTCACCGCGCCTCTAAGTTTGTTTTCCGGCACTGCGCGTAGAACTGAACTCTTTTTAACCCGTTTATAAGTGACGGATCTGTACTCAATGGCGCAACGCCGCCCACAAGTGCTTGAATCTTTCTGAGAGGCCTGGTACGCATGAAGACTTGCCTTCTTTAACTTCAGGCTCTCTGGAAAGGCTCTTTATCCTTAAAAAAATCTGATGCGGGCCTCCGAACAAGTGCGACGCAATTATTTCCGCTGTTTCCCCGCTCAAATCCTTCAGGCAGATTAGTATCAGAAGTTCGACAGCAAGAACCCTTTCGCCTTCGACGAAGCATCGTGATTCGATCCCACAATAAAAAAACTTCAGCACAGCGCTAAGCGAAAGCGCGGCCGTGACCCTGGATGTAGACGCCATCTTTGTTTATCTGAGCAATGTTGCCAGATGAACCACTTTTTCTGGAGTTGCGAATCGCTCATACCCGTTGACCTTGAGCCAGGCGAAATGAGGAACATTAAGTACAGCGATGTTGGCTACCACAGGCGCCAGTCGAGGAAGAGTGATGTATGGATATGCCTCGGCTTTTTATACGCAAGTGGTAGTACATTCTGCTACAACTGCTAAGTGCTCGCGTTCGTTTCGTAATAAACGCCCGTGGTTGCATCGCCAATGACACCACTGGCATTACTAAGAACGTTCGAAAACTTTCCGTCACACAGGTGCGCAACCAGCTGCGCTGAGCGATAAGTGTGTAAAGCTCGTGAATGTTCTCGCACTCGTATGGTGCGCATGATGTAAACGCGTACAAAGTGTAAAAGATTCAGCTCGGTGGGTAAGAGCGTTGCTTTGACGAGGTTGATCAGAGCTAATTGATAAAAAAAATCATAAGTCAATTTCTTATAGACACTTATACTCTTTCATTTATGAGCCGTTTCATGGCATATACCCAGCAGTGTGTGCGTGCCAACAGCAGAAAATAATTATTGCCGACCTCATATGGAAAGGGTTCATCCTAACGAAAAGCTTACTGTAAAGCTAGCCTGGTAATTTGCGCTGGCAATGCACGCGAGTTATTTCATTGTAGCGCTCTCGGAATATCACGAAATTAGGGGAAATCGGTTAAACTACGCTTACTTGTGTGATCAGCCTGTGCTAATGGGCACTGAACCGAATCAAGCCGCAATGGCTACTGCCCACTCCGTGCGCAGAGCTGCTTCCCAAGTTCTTGGAGGAGGCGAGCCGGGCAAAGACCACCGTGCTGGCCGAGCTGCGATCTCGCGATCCGAGCGACACCGAGGGCATAGAGGCGACCCTCTTTCCTTCGGAGACGCCGAAGCTCGACATGTTCTCCAGCGCTGTCCAGGCGTTTCTGGGGAGCTACGGCTTCCTGGGACTGAGCCTGGACGTGTACAACCCGTCCAGCAAGCCTGGCACCGCTAATCGCTTCATGCAACTGATCAAGGTGAGCTAGCTGCCACGAAAGATTCAATTCAATTCAATTCAATGTCTTTATTTTCTCGAGTACCCAAAAGGGCGGCGAGGACTACAGTCTTGCGTGCCTAACAAAGGTCCAACACACACACTTCAGACAACGTTTAGCAGTCTTCTTTATAACATATCGCTCTTATACTCTCGGCTAAAGCGGTACTGTAACATAGACAAAAACGCTCTTTTAGCAGAATATATTCTATATGGGCGCACAGAATATCTAGATATTTATGTAACGTTCATAATTTATCTCACAAATCACCGAAATATAGATGCACAACGCTCTATTTTGTTTAAGCTCAAACCATATGCACGTAATGACCACACACACAGCTGCATCACGTCAAACAAACCGTACATAAATGTAAAAAGAAAACAAATACATTATGCGTTTAGAACAATTTTTTAGTTATCTCAAAAATCGCTGGATGGAGGCCAACCGGCTCGAAACCCGGCTGTGTGGTGTCCACATGTTGATAGGAATACTGTGGCCAGAATAAAGACAACGTAATTGGAGCGAAGCGCCATTCTTGCGACCACAGACATGAAACACGACAAGTTTCCTAGTGAAGCACACACCAGTGTCACTCCAGGAGACAGACATTTACAACTCAACCGTCGTCGTCGCCTGGCATAGTGGTTATGGTGCTAAGCTGCTGACCGGACAGAAGAGGGTTCGATCCCGGACGCGGCGGTCGCATTTCGATGCAGGCAACATGGTAGAAGCTCGCGTGCTATGCGATTTCAGTACACGTTAAAGAATCCCGGGTGCTCATAATTGCCGGAGCCCTCCACTGCAGTGCCCTTCATAACAATATCGCGGTCAGGCATGCGAAGCCCCAGCAATTTTTACGAGAATCAACACAGTACTGAATCCACGCCCTTATCCTTGAGGCTATGGCTCGCCATGTTGGAGGCCATCCGTTCGTTATCATACCGCTACCGATTACCCACTGGGTATCCAACCCACCGGCTATTTTCCGGCCTGGCGCTTTAGGAATAAACTGTGTGTGCGAGCACAAATACATGGGTGTGCGGAGCAAATAAGTATGCACAGTGGAAGCTACTTCATCACCACTGTGGTGGTCGCTTCCTTTCTTTAAAAAAAAAAAAGGAATATTTTTTGCAACCTGCATTGTTTCAGGGTCTGAAACCAGGCTTGTCCCAGCAAAGGTACTTGCTGGCAGTGAACGTGTATTTCGCCAAAGGTCACGACGCTGGACTCGACTTCAAGGAAATAGTGAAGTGAGCATTTGTATGCGTTCATTATTTGTGTTATCGTGAGGAAAACATAAGTAATAATCTCAGAGCCACCGGGGCACATTTCTCTATTGCACATTAATAAAATGAATCTTTATATACTACGTCACGCTTAGAGAGGAACATCGACAGGCACTTCAGGGAAGGGAAAGCTTCAGACGTTCCACGAAGTTAACTTCTGTCTACGACAGGAAGACATCGAGCGCGTAGTATTTCGACTTTCCCTTCTTTATCTATAGCTATATACTGAACTAAGAACGCAGTATAGTCGGGCCGGATCCGCGGTGCCGTCTTATATATGTACTGCGATGTGTCATGCATAACTTTTTTATCGTTTTCCTCGACAATCACTGTTGCAGCTGAATGTGTTTGTCGTTCTCCTATACGAAGTGGATAGCTGTGTTATAAATCGCAGTTCACATCAACCTGAATGAGAGCTGAGTGCGAAAACGTTGGTGTACCCAAACATTCTTTTTTTTTTCTTTAGGAGAAACGAAACAATCGAGTAGTTGCAAGCCCTTCGCCACATCCACGCAGCTCCACTCTTTTGTCACATTATAGAGGGCCATTCAATATAACTCACTTATACCCTGACTATACACACTAGCCTTCACCGTTTTTCGTAGTTACAGTTTTCAATCGCTGCTCAAAGTTCATGTATGCTGTGGATTTTGTCTCGACACGTGCACTAAATGTCCTGTCGCACAACATAGTACAGGATGATCTGGAGTCGCTTGTTTTCCGCTCTCCAACAGAAACGTCGACATACTTATTCTGGGAACTCACAACCTGCTCACGAACAACATGTTCACCGGCTTCCCGAGTCCTCTGTACGGGCCGAAACCGAACGACCTATCTTGGGTGCGTCTAAGTATCTCTGCCAAGCACGTACTAAGATTTAGCGCATGCATGCACTTGAAGCAACACCGCGGAAGAAAATCGGCAAGTGAATTTGAACTGATTATTTATTTTCGACCACTCATCATAAGTAGAATTGTTTCCCGAGAACTCTACCCACGATAGGACCGACGCGTCTAGCAAGGTTATCCTTCTTTTGCCCTTGCAATCCAGTACAATTTTTCTAAGACAGTTTCAAATATAAATCAATAGTGAAATTAATAAGAAATGATGAACATGAGTACATACTGAACTGTAACGCTCTCCGCAAATAGAATGGTATTATGCGTGTGCAACAAGATAAATGTTGCTGTTTATTCTTTGAATGGCTGAAGAACTGCCATACGGTAAGGCTTGGTGCGGTAATTGTACTGTAAAGGTGTTTATTAGTTAGTATTAGTAGATCAAAGCGCCGGAGCGGACCGGGGGAAGGCCACTCGCGGGGCAAGGTGACTTACATCAGACTCAGAATATAGAGGAGCGCATGCTCCACTCTATTCTGAGTCTGGATCTTTGTTCTGGACACGCACGTACAAAACATAATACATGACTGAGGATATGACAGAGGGCAAAAAAAGGCCGCTTAACTTCAGCTTGACGGTGCTCCCTTTCCCCATGCATACATCAGTGCAGCGAGCAATACCCGTGTGCATCAGTGCACACGGAAAAGAAGCCGTAAGATATTCCACAAGGACAAGAAAGAAAGAAAGAAAGAAAGAAAGAAAGAAAGAAAGAAAGAAAGAAAGAAAGAAAGAAGAAAGAAAGAAAGAAAGAAAGAAAGAAAGAAAGAAAGAAAGAAAGAAAGAAAGAAAGAAAGAAAGAAAGAAAGAAAGAAAGAAAGAAAGAAAGATCTCAGAGCGGAATAGCAGCATAAAAATACAGATATAGAAAGAGGATCACGAAGCGTTCAATACAAAGTATACAGATAGCGGCAGGGCAACACAGAGAAATCAACGAAAGAAAATGCTTTCGCTGGACAGTTAAAGAAATGTCACGGACAGAGATGAAAACAAAAAAGCCATAGTTGTTTAGTAGTGCAGGCAAGTCATATTTAGAGTCTGAAAACTGCAGTTTGTGCGTGGGTGAGGTGCAGACCAGTACTCGTGGTGCCGGGTTGGATAGTGGAGAGAGTCAGCAGCTTTAGCTTAGAAGACTATAACGTGTTTGTGGTTTGTACAGCTCCAAAAAAAAAGACCACGACGGTATTGTTGAATAAGTGCATGGTCCCACGGGATCTAAACAACGGTTCATCTCTCTGCACTCCTCTGCTTCGCTGTAGTATACACAAATAATATGCGGTGGGTGTGGTCCTACATACTTTGACGGAATGTCCCGCACACTGTGTTGTTGGTCACGCAGGACAGCGTCATCGACAGAGTGGTCAGTGCCACCGAAAGCACGGATCGGCTGGTGGCGGGTGTGCCTTTCTGGGGTGCCGAGTTCATACTGAACAAGACTGTACCCAAAAACGAGATCGGCACACCGGGAAAACTCGCCTCGAACGCGAGCATCGGTGGCCCTTACACGCACATTAAGGGGATGCTGACTTTTTTCGAGGTACGATCTACGCAGTCGAATTATCTGTGCATTCAGTGCTATGGCGATCATTTATCTGCCCGTGGGTTTCCCGTGTGCGTAGCGTACAACGCAACGTAAGGCCTACGTGAAAAATGAAACAAACGATGCTTAAGTGCATGATCGCGTGTTAAGCGTCGGTCGGTTGTCGGTAAACTGCGACACTGAAGTTATGGCATCGTCGCATCAGTTGCGCACGCCCACTTGCTTGTAAGAGGAGAGCCAGTTTTCGGCGATTAGGCTTCTCACCCGAAAGACGTGTGTTCGTTCCCGGCCGCGCCGGTAGCATTAAGATGGAGGCGAAATTCTAGACGTCCGTGATACCGTGCCACTTCGGTGCACCTACAGGTGGCCGAAGTTTCCGAGTCATCCACTGTACGGCGTGTCTCGAAGTCATATCATGGTAGTGGCACGTAAAACCACAGCCATTAATGTAGTTTTCGCTTTCCAGCACTGAGTGCGAACAGATGTCTTTGGCGCAAAGAAACAGGTGTGATGACTGCAGGCATGACACAAAAGAGATATAGGACGCACAAAAAAAAAAGAAAGAACGCAGATGGCGCTGTCTGCGTCTTCTTTCTGTTCGTATACTGGCCCTTCGCTGTGCATACAGATGGCAATAACCGTCAAGTCCAACCTTCCGCAATTTTGCATCATAAGCTGGATTGCACGTAGACTCTTTGGGCACGATAAGGCTGGTCTTCCTGACAGGCTGGTTTGCTTGTTAGGCTGGTCTGCTCAACGGCCTCAGGCACGATAGATCGCGACTTCCGGAAGCGGTGTTCCACATTGTGCCGTTGCAAAGGATTGTCTCTCAGGCCCACCATAAAATGTTTTAATCAGATGAAAGAGCTTTCGTTAGTAAGGGGCGTGGCAATTGAGTCCAAGCTCGAGCGCTTCATCTTGAACCATGTGTTCCCGATGTTGGCCATGCTGCTCTTGTTTCTTGTAAATCAATCAGTTACATATACGTAGTGTGGTGCCAATTTTGTGCGCCTGCTTCTCGCATGACTCGGAGATCCGAAGAAGGGGCCGCTTCTCAGGCAGAGAGATGTGGTACAAGAAATAAGGTGCAAAATTGCAAATACGTTTTGTACAAAAATGTTGTGCAGAAATCGTAAAACCTCGATCGTGTCGTTCACTTCATATATACCGAAATTTGCTAGAATGGTACGCAAGTATGACTAACATGACTGATACTCATGGCATCAATAAAAGGGCATGCTCGTCAGGAGCGTCACGACTACCGATAATAAAGTCACACGCGGGCTCATACCCTCATTGAACACGGAGGTATGATCCAAGAACACGCGTGTATGTGACACAGTTATGCAGATGTGAGCCACATGTGATTGAATGCTGCCCGTTGCAGCCAACGCCAAATTATATTCGAATTCCGGTGATCTTCGACTATCAGAGGTGGCGGGTTCGAACGCCTTTGTCGCGGTTCCGACTACCAAGAGTTGAATTTTGCCTTTCCGCCTCTTAAGCGACAGCTAGACTCTTAAGAATTTCTTTCTTTCTTTCTTTCTTTCTTTCTTTCTTTCTTTCTTTCTTTCTTTCTTTCTTTCTTTCTTTCTTTCTTTCTTTCTTTCTTTCTTCTTTCTTTCTTTCTTTCTTTCTTTCTTTCTTTCTTTCTTTCTTTCTTGCGGTTGAGTATTTCGGAACACACTGCATCACCTACTCTGCAGATCTGCGTTATGATCCAAAGCGAGCCCTGGAAGCATGCCGTCAACCCGGACGCCAGCTGTCCCGCAATGAACAGGGGTCTGTACTGGGTCGGCTACGATGACGCCTGGAGCATCAGACAAAAGGTAGACACCCCATGATTGTTATGACTTATCAAACCGACGTTGTAACGCCTTCACTACATGCCGGGTTTGCTAAACTGACGCAGGTCCGATATGCGCTCCAGCATCGTTTGGCCGGCGTAGCCATCAAGAACATCGAGATGGATGACTGGAACAAAGCGTGCCTGCACAGGACGTCGCTCGCGAAAACGGTGGCCAGGCAGATGGAAGGCTGCCTGGTCACGGCAAAACGCAAGAATTGAGTGTCCATCTATAGTTTGTCATCGAGCGTTTGTGTTTCTTCCCTGGAAACACCTCTTAACGCGAAAGATGGCAGACGGGACCCTGAGGACATGATTTACACGCGCCCTACGGAGCTTTCCTAGTGGACAGGAGTTGAAGATATACATAGTGTCGTATTTTATGATTTGTACGCCTATTGAGCGTACTTGACGCAATATTAAAGCGCACATTATCATCTCGCAATAATAGTAGTCGAAAATGCTTTAAACGGTCTATTTCACTAAACGCCGCAATGTAAGTTTATTTTGGAATTTTGTGTCACATCGCATATTCATTTCTGCGTTCTGAAATTCACATTGCGTTTTATTGCGGCGATATGTTACTGTATTACGACGTATATTTATACTTCAAACACTGACCAAAATAGTGAAGAACGCTTAAGCTCCAGATTCAACAGTGGAACGATATAGCACCATTGTGTCTCGTTCGCATCGCTTTCGCATAAAATATTCATAAAATTTAGCGCCTTTTCTATAAAAATCTGCAGCTTTTTAAGTTTCCTCGGAGCACCATTTCTGTTTCCTTGTACATTAAAATTACACTCTGAGCTGTCGTGCGCGTTCACTTTGGTTAAGTCAGTGTTTTACAATTTTTTTCTGAATTTCATTTTGGTCAATTCAGTTTTGTAGTTTTGTTCACTAATGTACTTGCTCCATGGCGAAGGATTTGCATAATCGGGTACGTGCTCCACCATTGCGCGAAAAAGAATATATATATATATATATATATATATATATATATATATATATATATATATATATATATATATCCACTGCGGAAGGTATTACTGAGAGCTTGACGCACTGTAAGAGACAAAACGCGTACGATAAGTACTTCAGAGGAAATACTGGCGGTTAGAACCAGCTTCAAATTTCGCGTGCTCTTATCAAACCTTCAACCCAAAGCCTGTTACTAGCCCGTGCTTTCTTTTTTTACTTTATTGCCTGTTTGCGCATTTCACGTACAACAGCAAGCTTCGGCAGCTATATGCAACAAATAGTGTCAGTCCAACTGGAAAGGCACCGTCTAGAATTCCTTCAGCGCTGTCAAGGTTACGACCCTCGACAACCACACAGGGAGACATTGCTTCATTTCCTGCATTTCAACGAATTTTGGCATACATTCTCGAAAGTACAGTCGCGCGGGCCATGCATCAGGCTCGTAATAAAACCAGCTGCCACACGTGCACGTCACATGCAGTGGAGGCCCGTTAGCATAATGAAGCCTAGCGGCAAGCCATCTTCATCATCGGCTGGAAGAAATCTGACACCGTATGAATCTTAAGACAAATTATTTTTTATTGTACTTCGATATTAAGCCCCAAAAGCCCTCCCAGCAATGTATGAACACGTGGTATATGACTTGCGTTTTTTTTTTGTTTTGGTTATAAAGCAGTATCATCCCCAAGGTGCTGCTTCGCATGATAACCACTTGAACTGCTAGAAAAAAGAAAAAGAAACTTTGCCGTGACCAGGATTCGAACCTGGGTTATTGCGGCCACAACGCAAGGTACTAACCACTATACGATCACGGCTGTCCGGGAGGGACGCAGGTGACGGGTTACTTGGCCAGCTTGGTGGAAAATGTTAATGGGATCTCGGGGCGCAGTAGCGTAGGAGGCACACAGTGAACACTAATATAGGTGAGAGAAAAAGAAAGGGAACATGGTTGTTCCGATCAGCGTCACTTTCCATACGCTTGTACGAGAGCTGTAATCGAAATCGGTTATCTGCCACTGCCACTTCACGTTATTCACAGAGCTATATTCTGTGAGAATTCAAATAACCGAAACTGAAGAAAAAAAGACGTGCCGTGACCAGGATTTGAACCTGGGTTATTGCGGCCACAACGCAAGGTACTAACCACTATACGATCACGGCTGTCCGGGGTGGGACGGTTGCTGCGGCTTCCATGAACAGTGTGTTACGGAAACTCGCCATTAAAGCACTCCTAACGCACCAAAGTGTGATTCACGCACTGTGTACAAGAAACACGTGACTGGAAAATAAAGAAAATGTTTGTGTTCCTGAGCACACTTGCGAGTTCTGCGAGCAAGAGCCGGTTGGCCGTCAGTTCTGCTTCCCTTGGTGCGGAGTGGGAAAGTAGGTATGCTTTTTACGTTCACTTTGCAACGACGATGAACAGAGAGACGGCAGGCGGCGTCTTCACTGGCTTGTTGCGAAACTGAACACGCAGCGAATCCGGTTATGCAGCACGGCATCCTGAGCCACGGACAACAGCCGAGCTGTGTACCTCTCGCGTTGAGTACTGAAAGAATGTGAATGATGACGTAATATCGATATCCTAGCTATAATGAATTCGCCACAGGCATGAAGTATTCGTAACATTTCACATATAGATGCGAGTGTTTAATATTGCACTATACGAAAGTTTCTTTCTGCACATGACAGAAGATGAAATGTTCCGCATGAATGCTGGCAAATAATGCTTATAGAGAATTCTGGGTGATGGGATAGCCGGGTCTAACGTAGCCTAATTTTCCATGTTCTCACATTTAAATAAATAAAGAAAAGAATCTGAGGGCCTATACCGTGACACGGAGTACTGAATACTATCCCGTGCTGATCCTTCCTTCTTGGTGAATTCCGCCTTCAAAGGCAGAGTTGGTCAATCCCTGAGAAATCTCAATTCCTTAATTGGTCGTTCCTGCATTGACAAGCAAAAATGACCGATCAGCGAGGACCAAGACGGATCAGTATTCAGCATTCCGTCCTACGGTATATAGGCCCCCTGAATTGACCAAACCCGACGTACCAACAAAGCGTCACAAGTCACTTATTGTTCCTATTTCGCCCTAAGGTATACCTTTCTGATCGTATGCAAACTGTACAATAAGAACAGCAGACATATACAGGAGGGAAAGTGCGGGAACCCAGCAAGCGCTGTTCTGCCTTTGTTCGTTATCTCCATTGGCTACGCTTGATTGCTCTGCAAACATGGACAAGAGTAAGTGGTATAGCTACACATTTGTTTAATGTAAAACATAAGAGAACGGTTAAGCTTGGCTTTTAGGAGCGGAGCCCTTCAGCTGCATTGGGCCCCGTTCGTATTGCCTTCTCATAAAACGCTCTTTAATATTATCACCTTCTCTTAAAATGCTGGAATATTTCTCGAAACAGAATTATGTTTTCTCGTACATTCAAATTACACTCCAATGTGTAACGCGTGTAGCTTTTAGAACACTCACAGTTTACCATTTTCCTCACGTATTTTGCTTTGCGAAACGCAAGTTTGTTCACTAGAGCACCTGCGACATGGTGGAGGGTTTGCTTGGCCGGGTGGTCCGAGAAACGGTGGTAAGTTCGATATTATCATTTCCGTCGTGGACGCCTACGCCGATACCGACACCAAGACCGACATTCGATTTACTGCAGCACCAGCATCCTAACGCTACCTCATTAAACATTCCCGCAGATTCCGCGCAATGTTCAAACCATGATTGCGCAATGCAGTCGACAAGATAGCTATGGCGGCGAGTACCGTGGCGCCCGAATGTAGGAAGAAGGCTGGAGCAGTATACGCCGATGACAGTGTATAAAACAAAGAGCGCTGTCCTTTCTCATACGTTCCCGTGCTGTGCTGCTCACTGTTATTAGCAAGAACCAATCTGCCCACGCTCCCCTGTTAGCAATTACGCATTGTTTCACTTTCAGCTCCAGAGGGGCTGACTGGGACTGTCTATGTGTGTGTGTACTGTATTATGTGCGCTTTCTCTCTCTTTCCTCTCTTTTCTCCCCATATTTCAACTCCCCCACCCCGTTCTCATGTTTAGAGTAGCAAACCGGTTGTAACTGGTTAACATTCCTGCCTTTCCCTCCTCACTATTTCTTCTCTCTTGACTTTTTTAGCCAAATGTTACTAGTGGGACCAATGTATTTGTGCGCGTGACGCAGACTCTACCAGCACATGAACAAGCCTAAATGGCATTTTATTGTTCTTCGTTACGTCTGCACTTACTTTCTAACGTAGACATTGAGGCACTCTTTAGACCAAAGAGACTCGCGCTACGGCTCCGGCATAAAGGGCATATCATAAGCAGCGTTCGATGGCGCATTCTTGCGCGGTCGGGCAATGCTGCAAACTGATAAGCGGATGAGTCATGGCATGGCACACGTAATATTGATTACATTTTGACAAGGGCAGATATCGAACTATTCACAACTGGATAACATACATAAGTCCGCCTATGCAATTGTAGGAGACAATTAACCAGAATAAACCAGTGTTACAGCCAGCCCTAACCAACACTGACCAACAGCCAATATTATCTGGTTATCCAGCCAAAACTTACCGGCAATGAGCTAACATTAGTCGACACTCAGCCACAATTAGAAAACATTACAGTAAGAATTACAGCAAGCCCATTAGGAACACATGCCAGTGAACCAATATTAGCCATCATTAGTCGCACTAGCCAAGAGTGACTGATCAATTACCCAATGCTAACCAAGGTTAGCGGCCAGTTACCTACCGCTATCAAATATTAACATACATGACAGCGGAACAAGCATTTGAGCACGGCGCCGCTGCTCATTAGTTTGAGGGGAGTCGTTTTTCTTTCTGGTTTCTTGTTTTTCCCCCCCTTGCGTACCGCTCATGGTGATCCAGTTTCACGCCTTCCAGTGGCGTTGTGCCAAGGTCTGCCCCAGTTTCTTGCTTCCACTCCACCGTCCCCTGGGACAGCCGTGATCGTATAGTGGTTAGTACCTTGCGTTGTGGCCGCAATAACCCAGGTTCGAATCCTGGTCACGGCAGTATTTTTTTTCCCTTTTTTTTGTTTCAGTTACTTGTATTCTGACATAATATAGCATTGAATCACGTGAAGTGGTATTGGCGGATAACAGTCTTTGATCGCAGTTCTCGTAAAAGCGCATGGAAAGTGAGGCTTATCGGGACAACCATGTTCTCTTTCTTTTTCTTTCACCTATATTAGTGTTCAATGTGTGCCCCCTATGCTACTGTTCCCCGAGATCCCACTAACATTTTCGACCAAGTTGGTAATGTAACCGAACATGTCTGTCCCTCCCGGACAGCCGTGATCGTATAGTGGTTAGTACCTTGCGTTGTGGCCGCAATAACCCAGGTTCGAATCCTGGTCACGGCACACTTCTTTAAATGCGAAGCATTTCTTAGCGAACTTTGGCGACTTTGAGCGTATCTACCTAGCCGCCTACGACTTTTCGCTCTCCTGGCCGTTTCGTTAATGTGATGTATAGGAAAATTCGTATGCCATAACATGCCTGCATGACGAACATAAATGACAATTCATGACATGCATGTCATGAGCGCCATGATTTACATGCCACGGTCTTGGTGCTCTCCTGGCCGTTTCGTTAATGGTATATATACGAAAATTGGTATGCTATAACATGACTGCACGACGAACATAAATGACAATTCATAACATGACAATCATGACATGCTTGTCATGAGCAGCATGATTTACATGCCACGGTCTCGGTGCTCTCCAGGCCGTTTCGTAAATGGGATGTATACGAAAACTGGTAAGGCACAACATGATAGCATGACGCACATAAATGACAGATTATAACATGAAAATCATGATATGCATGTCATGAGCGGCATGATTTAGATGTCACGGTCTTGGTGCTCTCCAGGCCGTTTCGTTAATGGGATGTATATGAAAATTGTTATGCTACAACATGACTGCATGACGTACGTAAATGACAGGTCATAACATTACAATCATGACATGCGTGTCATGAGCGGCATGGTTTACATGCCACAGTCTTGGTGCTTTGGCGGCCGTTTCGTGAACTTCATATGTACCAAAATCGGTCTAGCGAGACGACAATGCAGATCCATTTTACGTTCCTGATGCGTGCTTCGCATTTCCTTGATTCCCACTGCACGTGGGATCTGCTAATTTTTTTTTCATTTGGTTGTTATTCCCTTCCCGCAAATTACCAACCGTTATAATGCGATGCAGCCAAGCCTGGCAGAAATGAAATTACGGTAATTAGATTAATTTTAACTGTCATGAGTAATGTATTGAATTGTTGTTGTGAGCTGGTAATTTAGCGCCGTAATGAATTACCTCAAACGAGTGATTTGAAGTCAGTTGCTTATTACCTTTACAATTGCTTTTGAGTAAAATATTGCGTGTACGCTACACTTATGGCATGAAGAAATTGACAAAAAAAAAGGAAAGAAAAACAACAAAAGACAGATAAATCAGAGTGGCAGGCCTACAGAATTTCGGAAAATCCCCGGGGCATCCAAACTCAAAGCCTTGAATAGCGCAGATAGGAGGCCACAACCCTCGAAACTCCAGACAAGAGGGGTGACCGAGTGCTCCACGCTTTGCCGAGTGTCGGACAACTCATCAACAGAATGCAGAGGCTTCACATCTGTAACCGTGTCCCACCAACAGAGAGAGATTTAAGTTGGACTAAACTGCCACGAGTTCCGTAGTCCCAAGTACCCATGTTCCTAGGTACAAATTGTAATGTTTAGTGCCGTGGTCCCAGGTTCTAAAGATCTCGGTCCCAGGTTACCAGGATTTTTAGGTTCGCTGGTTCTAGGTACCAATTAATCTTCTGTCGAAGATGGTCAAGCAAGCTTCGAGACATATCAGAGAGACGCTTCATTAAGACATGGCCAAACTTACAATGCCGTGCCTTAACGATATAATTGGAGCGCAATTCGGCCCATTCGCATATGCACCCAAACTAGAGCGCACAATTTCAATTAGTTCAGCTACTAAAAGCTGGATTACTTGTTTTTATGTGTGACAGTAAAAAAGGTGGTCGAAATTTCTGGAGGCCTCCACTACAGCATCTCTCATAGTGATGTCGTGGTTTCGGGACGTAAAACCCCAGAAGTCAATCATGGACTCAGAGCGGAGCTCGTGGCCGACCTAGCTTCTTCCGGCTTCTACAATTTCAGCGAAGCTAAGTGACTTGTCACGCGGCTAAGTGTTACACTGTCTTGGGGGAAACATGTGACGTGACTAGCCTTCACGTCATGTTACGTGATTTGGGTCGCACGTGTATAGGTTCAAGTTGTCTTCGCGGGCAATGTCAGGTTACGGCGTCATCCCCGTCTCCCTCGTCCCCCTCCACGTCATTCCTCCTACTCATCACCTCCCTTCCCACCCCTCGCCACCCTAAGCTGCACACGCCTACGCTATGCTTCACCCTCTTCCCTCCTCCTAACCTCCACTTTCCAACTACCAATCTATGTTATGCTATCAAACGCCGAGCGCATGAGCGCAAGAGAAGGAATAAGTGGGCGGATAAATGCCGTGGATTTCATAGAAGCGCGCGTGCACATATTTCATGATTACGGTCACTTTTGTCCACACCGAACAGATTACGCTCGGCCTAAGCAGCCCCACTGTTAAAAAACAAAGAAAAGGAAAGAAAGAAAACCAAATACGCTGCAGGGTATAGCCAAATCATAGGTGCGGTTGATCTCAACAGGCGTAGCGACGTGCCCTTGGCTGGGTCGCTCGCTGCAACAGCCCCATTATACAGCCCCATTTTCTCCTTTGGCATAAAGGAGAAAACATTTTTGGCTACTCGTGGTGACACCCCTACGCAGTCTTACCAAAGCTGATTTCATGACGGAAGCAAGTATAAGCGTTCCGTGGGACTGGGAAATTTTTTGTTGTGCTTCTGAACCCTGTCGTATACGTCACTCCCAGTGACCCACTTTTGCGAGCCTGTTTTTCGTTGCTTCCAGTGTACTCTCCACATTTTGCGGGGTTGGTGTCCGTCCCCCCGGATAGCCGTGATCGTATAGTGGTTAGTACCTTGCGTTGTGGCCGCAATAACCCAGGTTCGAATCCTGGTCACGGCAATTTTTTTTTTCACACGTTAGCTAGTAAGTGTTTTTTTTTATTATCGTTATTATTTTTATGCTGCATACATGATATAAGACCTTGCCTTTTCGTGCCCGTGAAGGAATAGCGCGTTAATAACGCTGTGTTTTCTTCATGACGTCGTAATGGCAGCAAAATGAATTTGTCGCCTTTTCATTTCGCATATGTGAACTAGCATCCTCCCTTCGACGACTAGGTAGTACCGCGAACAGCGCCCCATCGAAGCATCGCATTCTGCGTCAGCACCGGACTAGTTAGGTGGAAGTTAAATCGCTCGCAAGCACTAACAACGGCTCCGTTATGCCTGGTTAAACAGAGGACGTAGTTACGCAGAAAATTCTTTGGCAGCAGTGGGATTCGTACACACGCCTCTTAAGAGACATGTGGCTTAAACTAGCGCCTTAGGGGACAGGAGAATAGTGTGGTTGTTCGTTTCAACACAGGTGGCCACCTTGATACATTGTAAGCAGTGTAAGTGTAGACAAATTGAAAGAGACTGTTTTCCCGCACGAGTCTAAGAATAAACTGCAAAGGGTAGTAGTAGGTTTACTTTATTGCTATGAATGATGACAAATGCGTAAGCATGCTTTCTTCGATATTGCTTGCTGAGGAGCTGCAGTTTTTAGAAGGTTTTGTTTAATCCCGCTCACTGTTATTCCTTGTTAGAGCCTCTTACAAGTTTTTAAAGTACACAGACAGGCCGATTCCGATATTTGTTGAGATGCAAAAAAGTCCACTTGCGGCTGTTCGACACCTTCCTATCATCATGCTCCGTTGGTTGGTTTGTTCATTTGTCGTCCTCTTTTCGGTTCTCAGTTTGTTTCCGCGCATGCCTTTAGATTCAATCGGCAAGCTTTACACGCACATTGCCAAGATACTGACGTCACGAAAACTTTCTAATTATGCATCGTTTCAAGCGGTACGTGTTCAGACGGCGTGTATTCATGTAGACCAGCTCTGGCATTCTGAAATACAGTTGGAAGTTTGCGCCCCTCCTGTGTTCCTTTCTTCATTCGTGTCTTTTCGCGCTACCCTGTAATTTGTTTCAAGAAGGCACCAACTTGCCCAAATAAGGGCGTTACCGCCTTAGCCTGCCTTACTGCCTGCGTGGCCGAGCGCCTTAGGCCACTCGGCCAGGCTACCTTTTCCCTTTCTTCGTTGCCTTGTTCAACACTGTACCGAAATATCAAGATACACACGCCTACATTAACTTCGCACTGATGAAACCGCGTTTAATGCTTTTTCACGTCCTTCAGCGCATCGGAAATAGTGCCCAGTCTGGTGAGTTATAGGCTGGGCTACATAAGTCTCCCTAATCTGCGCGGCGCTCTCTCTGAAAGTATTCCGTGATGGTTTTAATCAATGCACATGTGCGTGGCTCACAACTCGCCGCTATCAGCTGTGCTTTTGGTGTTGTATTCTTCCGGACGCGCACGAGTTGCGACGCATGATGTCGGCCATACTAATACTAACGACGAATGTCAGTGTCGATGACGTGAATTTTGATTAAGGGGAATGAATGTAGCTAACCGAAATAAAATTAAATGTTCTGGCAGCGGTGGGATTCGAACCCACGCCCCCGAAGAGACTGGTGCCTTAAACCAGCGCCTTAGACCGCTCGGCCACGCTACCGACGAACGGTAGCGTCGATGACGTGGACATTGACTAAGGGCAGTGAACATGGTAGAGAACAAAATGAAAATTCTGGCAGCGGTGGGATTCGAACCCACGCCCCCGAAGAGACTGGCGCCTTAAACCAGCGCCTTAGACCGCTCGGCCACGCTACCGACGAATGGTAGCGTCGATGACGTAGATTTTGACTAGGAGCAGTGAACATGGTATAGAACAAAATAAAAATTCTGGCAGCGGTGGGATTCGAACCCACGCCCCCGAAGAGACTGGTGCCTTAAACCAGCGCCTTAGACCGCTCGGCCACGCTACCGACGAATGGTAGCGTCGATGACGTAGACTTTGACTAGGGGCAGTGAACATGGTATAGAACAAAATAAAAATTCTGGCAGCGGTGGGATTCGAACCCACGCCCCCGAAGAGACTGGTGCCTTAAACCAGCGCCTTAGACCGCTCGGCCACGCTTTTTTTTTTTAAACCAGTTTATTGACACAACACAAACATAAATAGCAGGTAACATACAGTTTTTTTTTTCTTAAACAGCAATGCAGACTACTACAGTAGTCTCGATGGTGTTATTTCTTAATAACGCTACCGACGAATGGTAGCGTCGATGACGTAGACTTTGTCTAGGGGCAGTGAACATGGTATAGAACAAAATAAAAATTCTGGCAGCGGTGGGATTCGAACCCACGCCCCCGAAGAGACTGGTGCCTTAAACCAGCGCCTTAGACCGCTCGGCCACGCTACCCACACCTTTCCCTGCGTAGCGTAGTTAACCAATTTTGCGCAACTACATTCTCTTTATAAGGTGACCTACTTTACTCAACACGTGGACGCTCCCTGCTTTTTTTTCCCGCCATACCTGTTTCTCTCCATTTTCCGAAAGCTCCCATGTGAGTCGAAAGCATGTGCAGCATACAGGAAGGGAACATTTAATGATTTTACAAATTTGAGGATTTTAGTACCGCTGTGGGCCGTCGAGAGATAATAATCATGTTCGTTGGATGTTGAATAGATAAAGTAGGTTTATTAGATGGATTTTGGTAGATATTAGAAAAAAAGCTGTTTTATTGTGTGAATGTTCACTCGAAATATGAACTTCTCTCCGCCTCCTTCTCCCGCTCATCTTTTATTCACTCATTCGCCTCTCATAGTGCAGTGTATATAGCCAATCTGGCTTAACCTGGTTAAATAACCGGCCTTTCGGTCACACACTTTTTCCTCCGTCAACGACACTTTGTCCCAGAGAGCTTCCGTGTTTATATTTTTATTGTTATTATGGTTAGTCATAATAATCAGACTATAAAATGCTCTAATTTAACTGATTTAGCCTTGCTACGACACCCGAAGCCATTTGCGAGGGAGCAAACTTTCGCTCGAATTCTCGCCTCATTCGGTAAATATCTCTCCTCCGCATGCGAAGTCGATGCAATAGTATCTTCTTCATGACCTTGAAATCTTTCAGGATAAGTTGTGTATTTTGCGAACGACGTCTCCTTGCTCGAGCACTTTTTTTTTTTTGTAGGCAGTCCCTTTCTTATTGATCCTGCCCTTTTTGCACAGCACTTTCTGCCATTGTCCGTTGTGGGACAAATAATTTAATTTACGTTCAAACTGAGCCGTTGTGGAAGCTGTGTATATTTCTTTTTAAATTTCACAATTCGTCTTTTCTCAATTATTCAGCGTTACAAACGACCGAATAACCGACAAACGACGTCCGTATTACTCTAATCAATATCAAGTGACGTCACCTATACTGCCCCACCTAGAAACATGTCACTGCAAATGACGTCGACTATTCATGTCCTGTGCTATACTACTGGGCACGGAGGAAGTGCTGTTTCACATGAAACAGAAAAGGACAATACACTGAATAGCAGTTCACCGACTCTCAAAGACAGTACAAGGGACATACAGAGAAGCGGCAGCGTTCCACCTGCGCAATGAAGTTCGGGTTAGTGTTTCTCGAATAATGGAGAACGAAAGGCCCTTTCAACTGACTGTAGTTGGTGTACTGTGGTAGCTGACATGAATTCCACACAATTAAATGGAAGACGTAACGTATGTTAGCACTGTAACGACGTCTTCGCGTGACCGAGTCGATTTGAAGATGCAAGCGTTTGTGTCGAATATTGAATACGGCCTCCGAAGGTGAATTTCGAAATGCAACAACAATGAAAATAGAGTGCACACATGTGTTATGCAAATTAGAAGTCGCGAAGCTCTGCGACATCTTTTTTAATGGACGACATTCGGAGTATACTGGCCAGTCCTACCACGAACCAAATGGTCTCTCCAGTCTTAGAATAAAGGTCAGGCAGTGCAGAGCAACGTAAGCTGAAGAAGCAATGAAGAAGCTGCACGCTT
Source organism: Hyalomma asiaticum (assembly GCA_013339685.2). Lineage (NCBI taxonomy): Eukaryota > Metazoa > Arthropoda > Arachnida > Ixodida > Ixodidae > Hyalomma > Hyalomma asiaticum. The sequence goes on from CM023484.1 coordinate 63,831,079, forward strand.
TCGTCGGCGCTGTGTGCACAGCGTGCTTCCTGTACCAGTGTTACAGCGTGCTGGGAGTCTACCTGGAGTTCAATTTCAGCGTCACCATGGACGAGCGACAACGGAGCGATTACATCGTTTTTCCCGCGGTCACCGTGTGCGTCGATGGCTGGTGAGACGGTCGCCGTTTTCGCAGGAATCTCGACAGTGAAAAATGCGAAATGAGACTAACGGGAGGACGGTACAATTTTGTGACGTCAGTTTCACACTCTAGTGTTAGCGTCGCGCTCTTCGCTTGTCCTCGTTTTGCTTTTCTTTCTTTATTTTTTTAACTTTTCGGTCAAAGCCTAAGCAACCAAGTACATGGTTCCTAAACAAACACAAACTGAAACAGCACCTCTGAGAGCATTCTTGAATACGCTGTCGCCAGTCCCTGTGAAAAACAAGCTATCCATGATGCCTACCTAGCTGCTACCCTTAAGTAATTAACAGTTCGTAACCAATAGAGTAAGGTTGTGCAAACAGGTTCTAAGCAGAAAGGAGCGTCCACGGTGTTATCAGAAAAATCGCACGGTAATCCTAAAGCACCAAAAAAGCATAAAAAACGGGGCAATGCGCCGCCCGTTAGTGCACCGATGTCACGGATAAACTAAATGACACAGTTCGCAATCCTTTTGAGCTTTTAGGGCAGCAAGTGCGTAAAGCAAGCCACATGACTAGTAACACTACCACATTTCTTGCGTTAAATTGATCCGACTGCAAATTAAGTTAGCGTAAATTGACTTGCGATAGGCATACCTCCGCGCCTTGACTTCGTAAAATGAGGAAAGATTAGAAACTGACGACGCAACTGCACACTTCAAATTTCCGCATACAGACAATCGTAATCTAGTGAGCTGCAGGTTTCCTGCCATGATCGTCATCTATACAGCAGAGCGGCACTTCAGATCTATGTCCATATTATACGTTGTGGAGAGCGCACCATTTCTCTACGTATTGTGTCGGTGACAGAGCGGTAAGCGAGTTCCTCCTCGATTTGCTTTTCGTTCGCAGGCTTAGCACCGAAAAGCTGTGCGAATACAGGCCCAACAAGTGTGAGAAGCATAACCTGGTGAGTAATCAGCAAAAAATTTAGTGAGCGTTAATTGGGTTCGTATTTAGAATGAAATCGTATTTAGAATAAAACAAGGGATAGAATAATGGGGGGCCTGAGCCGTGATCGTTAAACCTTGCTGAATGACCAATGAAGTTTTCATCCATCCGGTAAACACATAGCATAAAACGGCGCTCGTTCTGTGGTACAGTAGGCACCATGTGGATGCGATCAGTACGAGAACAGAAAGGCAAAACTTATCTGAAAATCGTATTAACCAAAGGAAAGTAAAGATAAAATAGAACAGTATGCGAGTGGGTAAAGTGAGGTCGCAAAGTGAGCTCCACATGGAGTGAGCTCCATGGTGAGCTCACTCCATGTGAGCTCCACATGTAGTTCCAAGACGGTGGTGTCGCGCTTAGTCGTCTTTGTCCCGTTGACAATTTCTCCACGCTGCTGCATCGAAATGTACGCGGCTGCGGCCTTGCAGTGCCTTGTTCTTGGCTCTTAGAAACGTCATTGAGGCTTTACAGGGGAATGGAATATAAAAGTATGAGCTTTAGAAGCAGAAGTAAAAGCCCACTTTTGAAATAGTATTATTCGATTTTAGGTAAACACGCCATAACAGTAACCACACGAAAATACATTGCTTCAATTTCGAGTTAGCCAGGAAAAAAATAGAAACGCATTATCCAGAAAAACGCATTGTAAAAGATCGCATTGAAGAGGTTCCAGTGCGTATATCTTTTTCTATCCCTGCTTCAGTCACGCTGTTTCAACGTCAGTCCTTTGGGACATGGTGAGCTCTCACAGATTTGCGCCGGACATGGCGGACATGGCGGACATGGCGAGCTCTCACTCAAATTTGCGCCGTTCTTTCTAATAAGCTGTTTCTGCTACCATTCTTTTATTTGCCGATGCTGACTATCTGTTCGACATGCACCGGAGATCAGCCTCTTTGCCTTTACAGAATATAAAACCAGTCCGTCAAAATCAATCCTACTAAACGCACAATCGGTTATATAATTCGTGCCTCTCTTGATTCACTAATAATTTTCTCTGTGAACGACTCTCGTCAGAAATTATTCATCAGGGGACGTTACGCCCGATGTACGCAGATGTACGCTCCCGGCTTGTACATAGTCCAGTCCATACCTGCCCTGAGGAACGCCACGGCGTTTCCAGTCCAGGACCTGTTCTCTTGCGTTATGACTGCTGGCAGCACGCGTTGTCCTGCTTACAACTGTAGCAACAGGTATGGTCTGCACGTTATTCCTGCGAGCCTTTTGCCAAGGGACACCAAAGTTAAAACAGAGATATAATGAGAGAAGAGCTGCGCGGAAAGCAAGGAGGCTAACTAACTTCCCTGCTTCACTGTCAGATACCGCGGGCGAACCGCTGCGGCAAACCAGAAAAAAAAAAAAAAATCCGGAAAAGTGAGAGGACCGAAGGTAGCGTCAACTCGGCGTTCTCGAAGCACGCCGCGAAGGCGTGACGGCACACATTTTTGAAAAGGCTTTTAAGTGATTAGTTATAATTATCCGCAAACGAGAATTATGCAGAGCCCTATGTACATAAAGGGAGTGAAGACATAATGAGTTACAGTAATCTTTTCTGAACAAAAATGCAGGCGCATCGAAAGCCGCGACGTCACGGACTGGTGCCTGCGTTAAGGACGAGGCGGGAAATTCAAGAACGAAACCCTAGCAGTTCATTTTCTCTGCTAACAAGCAACTTCGTTGCCTTGCTAAACGGCGACTGCTCTCTTTTGAAGCAATACTTAACCAGACTAAAATAATTTATTGTTTCAGTTGTCTCTTCGGTACCAGTAATAAAGTGTTCGGAAGTGTAGGGGTTTAGTTTATTTTTCCCGTTCTCGCCTGTTCAAATGCAAAAAAAAAAAAAAAAACGTTGACATATTTATGCATAAAATATATCACGACAAAATAAGAATAACTGGAATATTCTGTCGTCACCCTCTTAAATTTATAGCAATTAACTCAGTTAATTCTACTTGCGAACACGTAGAACGACTCGATCTTATTGGCGAACAGGCTGGCAACGACCTTTAAGATAAGTGATCAGCTAATTAGGTCCAACTATGCCAGGACGCTCGGCGATGCATCGCGCCAGTTTTCTGTACGAAGAATAGCGCGTTGTTTTGGAACTAGAGCTTGCTATAAACGCAACCTTTCTTCTTTTTTTTTGGGGGGGGGGGAGAGAGAGAGAGAGAGAGAGAGAGAGAGAGAGAGAGAGAGAGAGAGAAGGTGGAGGGAGGTATGGGGTGCCTAACTGCCCTACCAAAACGCTTTAATTCCTACATGACCTCGTCGAATGATAACAGGCGTTCTAAACAACGTAGTTAAGAAGTTCATTAGTAATCTTAGAAAATGAATTATTGTTAAACGCGTAAGTCTTAATTCCATTTGCACAAATCTTAATTAACGAGTAAGTCTTAATTCCAGCATGTACATTAAATCATCTGTACAAAGTGGATATGCGTTGCTTAGCGCACGAAATTAGGGAACATCTTTAACACACCACGCCATATTTCAATTACCAAGACAAGTAATATTGCTCACGTTTACTTTCCTTCTTGCTTCGCGTCCCTCCTGAAACACTTGTTTTTCTCATGCGAATTGCAGGCTTGAGAATACGTACTTCAGGATGCCATCGCAGCTGTGTTTCACGTTCGACGTAAACGCGATACCACGACAGGAACACCCTTTTCGCGATTGTCCAGGCCAGTGGAACTGGGGTGAGTACGCTTCGCTACAAATCGGGCCACAGCCCCGATATCGTTTTCTGGTTGCATGCGTAGCCGTCTTTCGTTATTTTAAGCCCGAGGCATAGCTCGCGCCGTGATCACCCTACATCTCAGTTGTGCCATTGTGACAAGAGCTACCTGTATTGCTCAAACAGCGTCTCCGAGACACGGCCGCGTGCGTAGGCACTCCCGATTTCGATGTCTATGCGCTATTATCGAATCCAAGAGCCATTGCTCTCTAGGGTTTTACGTTCGACTACCACGATATGATGGGGATATGATGGGAGACGCCGTAGTGAGGGGCTGCTGAAATTTCGACCTGCTGGCGTTCTTTAACGTGCACTGACATCGCACACTACACTGGCCTCAACGTTTCGTCTCCATCGAAACGCAGCAGCGGCGGCTGTGATCCGATCCCGCGACTTTCGGATCAGCAGCTGAGTGCCATAACCACTAGACCACCGTGGCGGGGCACCACATAACTATAACAGAATGAGTATGTATCAAAGCGTTTATTAAACACAAAGAATAAACAGGTGTAGGAAGCGGTTGGGTGGTGCCGCTAAAGTGCAGGGCTTTATTAGCGTTAGCAGACCTCCGTTCCTAGTCCAGGAGTGCTAGTTGCACTTCCCACCCTTGCTGGCGAACCAAGCCATCCGCTTCTTCCTTCCGGAAATCATGCCGGTTGGTTCAGGTGTGGCAATTTCGGGTGGCATGTTCTGGCAACCGCACCGTAATGTCAGAGACAGTCGGCCTGCCTCGGCACCATGGACTGCAATTACAGATACCTTGTGGAATGACTGGCACGTTTCTGGCCAAGGTTTGGACATGTGTGCGTCTGTGTTCGGCGCCAGTCGTGAGAGTCCCGCACGGGCTGCACTTCCGTCGCTCGCGCCCTTGGCGCTCAAAAATGTCTCGCGTTGAGGAAGTGTTTTCGTCAGAGTGGTCGATCACTCTCTTGACAAACGGGTGATTAATAGGCGCACTACAGGCGACCTCTCCGTAACTGGAAGTCTGCTGCTGTTGTTGCCAAGTTGTGGACGGGAGCATTAGCATCCGCTGCTTTACATGGAGTGGACAGGATACTGAATAGGTCAAGCGTTTCATTGAAGGCATAGTGTGGAGTGCACGTAGTGGCTCTAACACTATTTTGTCGCTACGCGCCCTGTTACTGTACTCTCATGCGATCAATTCATTTTTCTGATGCACCCATGTTTGCGACATTTCACAAAATGTACTTGTCTATCTACTTCTGCCAGCGATAACGTATACTGTCCGTTGTATTGTCATGTCTGGCAGTGCCAGACCACTGCGGCTCCTAGACAGTCTCATGAAATCTCGTGAAAGTTAGCAAGTCTCAGAAAGTGATCGTCAGAGAGTGGGACCTTTAGTTTCGTGCCGTCACTTTCACGTCATTGTTTATGTCACATACTGCTATTGAGAAAAGCGCAAGGTTTCAAAGGGAGCGAGAATTTTCTTAAAGCTTGGTATAGATTTGAATTCCCTCCAGCAGGGTTGGAAAATGCATACGGATAGAAATGGCACTTTTGCTTATTTCTTCTCATTAGCATAAAAATAATCGTGCTGTGAAGTGCCATCCGCGGCGTCTTATTCGTGACGTGTTAAACTAATACGCGAACAGCGCCGCTTTGTGATGCTCCTATGAGATCATTTACACTAAAGTTCAGCCGCTCCTCCTTGCACTTTTTCGGTGGATCCTGTACACTCACCTTCATCTTCTCCTCCACGACCTCCTTATCTAATATTATCCGTTTGTAAAGTCTACTTTAACTGCGAAATCTAAGCAATTGCTCGAGTTGATTGCATATTAACATGGAAAACGTTTTCGAAAAACGTTTCCCCGCTAGTTATGATGTTCAGTGGCGAGTGGTAGCAAGTAACGCGTACTGTAGTCAGTCACAACATGATGCTTAGTTAATTAGGTTTAAATACGTAATATCCGCAGACTACTGAAATAAATATAATTCTGTCTCGCGCAATCCTATTTGGATAATTTATTAGGTCATAATTCTTCTTTCTTTTTTGTACTTTGGGATCTCATCGACCGCACGCATAAAATATTTGATCAGTCCGCTTCATATGCACGACAGTGGAAAGTTATTGACTCCTACGATCTAAGCAATCTCCAATCAGTCACTTTCTGCGCAGAGCTGGAGCTCCGGTACAAATTCTCTCAGCGTGACACTATGTTGTTGCTGCCAAAGTGGGTGTACCCGCTGTTCGTGCATCAAACTGGGCTCAGCCCTCCCGACCAGCTGTCCGCAGTGCAGCTGCTCCCGGGAAAAATCATCCATGTCAGCGTCAAACAGGCAAGAATAACAGTGACGCATGCTGAACTCACAATGTTTTCCCTTCGCAAGCAATTTCTCTGAGTGGCCTGTAGCCTCGGTTAAAATCTCCAGAATCGGGTTTGGCCGAAAGCTTGTCTTGAAGAGAAAGTCTATAGTGTGAGATGCTTGCGTACATACGCACACAAGTCCTTTTGTGTGAAAAATACTTAGGCATGGTGGTTGTGAGGGCCGATTTCTGCGGTACGTTCTTAAACACTTTCCCTGTTGGAATTTTGAGCGTTCACAAAGTTATGAAGCTCTGCACTGATAACAACGTAATGCGTACCTGATGCTCCGGACTACATGCAGCTGCGTACCTTCCGGCTTCCGGCACCCTACAAGAGCATGTGCACAGACTACAAGGCCCTTGGCGCTTTTCCGGAATTCAAAGGCATGCTGAACTACGACGTATGTATGCTCAGATGTCGAGCAAGATATCTTTGTTTCAGTGCTTGGCGAAGAAAACACAGCCCATTCTTTTTTCCTTTACATTCATTCAACTATGTGCCAGTGTACTCGCTGTAACTCCATCCAGTGCAGTGTCAGTGAAAGCCAATTTATCGCAAAAATTGCTAGCGCGATATTCCATGGACATCGTTTCGGCGGAACCATTTTGTCATCCGCTTGGATGGTTGTGACACCGGCAGTGTGATAAAGTATCGCAGTGGTGAAAGTCGATCATCGGGAAAAGAAACAGGTACTGGAGCAAACCGGGACGATAGCAAGGTGCCCTTTATATTTGCATACAGAGGACGCGCAGTTCAATAGTAGGTGTCAAGCTTGACTCGAAATTGGTCGTTAGCGTATGCTGCTGTACACAATTGATACTGAAATCGCTTAGGGCGTACTATTCAGCACCTCGATTAGGTAACGCTTGTTGCATATGTTTGAGCGTTGGTGATCGCCTTGCCTTGATGTAATATACATTCATAACAATTCATCGGTAACGTAGAGCCCTGTGTGATATGAATAAAGGCAGGGGAAAGGAGAGGGTAAAAAAGAAAAAGGCCATGAGGGTGTAAGGTAAATCAGTATTCAAGAAAGTCCATTGACTTCAGAAATGACGAAAGTGCTTTAGGACATGTACTACTGTCCCGTGCGAGTACTAGCCCTGCATAATAAAAAGGAAAAAAAAAACAAAGCAATTGGGTGTGTATGACGTTTAAAGAGTTTGCTACATAAAAAGGTATGCACTTTTTTAACAGCCGGCTTTGGTAACGGCGAAGTATGTTTATAGGGTATTCCTAGATCGTCACACGAAACTAGAAGTTGCGAAAGAAATTATAACGCTGACAGGGTCGGATCATACATATATATGCAGTGCATGTACCCAGCAGGATGCGCAGTAATTTTTCTTTTAAGTTTATTAATTATCGCCGCCAAACTGCAAGTTCAGCTAGCACGGCATTACCGCTAAGCTCACAGCGCTCTCTTACATTTGTATACTATACATCGTTACAGCAGTTCATACGCGTGGCTTCTGCCGAATGTACAGATACAAGAAGGCAAAAATACTGCAAATGGCTGTTATGAACACTGAAAGCATTAACGTCGTCCTCGACGAATCTGCAATATTTCGGAATATATTATATGACGCCATAGATACCGGTAAAAAATATTTTCCCCTTAGATTTCACATTATTGTTCGTGCTGTTAGCTTTGCATGCAGAAATGCGCCATGGAGTTGGAAGTGATCCACTGTGGCTGCATCCAAGTGACGCACGAGTTCACGGCCAGTTATCCAGCTCCAACATGCGATTTTACAGCGTCGGGTGAGCTTTTATTAGTTATTATTGCATATAAATTCAAGCTCCATGCATTTATGCTACTCAACTTCATAGCGGCACGTACAATAAATTATTCAGCACGATTATTTTGAAGAAACTGTGAACCTGTCATTAAGTTATTGGAAGAACACATCTCTGTATCACACGTCTGTGAAATAACATAAAAGCTGTGTGGCCAGTGCAGAAAATATAGCAAAACGCAGAGTCATAAAGACGGTGCTGACCGTCTTCATGACGGCGCTGAAAAGGCGATTTGAAAGCAAATGCCGGATGCGCAGTGTATTTGCGTGTATTTGCTTTGATCTTGCGTGTCAAGTATGTGTACCAAATCGACATCGCTTGCACAGCACGACCAATTTGATAGTTTAGGTATACGCGTATCAACCCATTTGCGATGTGTACATACCAAGAAAACATGCTAAAATATTTATGATATGCAATATATTTTCGATTTTTCTATACTGTACTTGCGGCACGAGGAAGAGTGATTGATTTGTGGGGTTTAACGTCCCAAAACCAGTTCTGATTGTGAGAGGCGCCGTAGTGGAGGTCTCCGAAAGTTCTGACCACCTGGGGTTCTTTAACGTGCACTGACATCGCACAGCACATGGGCCTCGACACTTCGCCTCCATCGAAATGCAGCAGCCGCGGCCGGGATTCGATCCCGCGACCCTCGGATCAGCAGCTGAGTACCGTAGCCACTAGACCACCGTGGCGGGGCCACGAGTAAGATCTCTGCCGTTGTGCTTGCGTGATCTGAATCGATATGACAGGTGAAATTACATGCTCCTATATGTGAGTACTCCTTTTATTAAATTGGTACGATGTGTTATCTTAAGTACGGAGCCCTTTAGGAGCCCGGGCTGTCGGCGTCTGATGTCTGGTGTCGCCTTTCAAGCAAGAGGGAAAAGCCGACCCACTCCAGCCTACGACAATCTACACAAACCCTTTCACTCAGCCAACCACTTTACCTTAGATTATATAGCCACAACAACAAAACAAGCACAAGACAAGACAAAATCAGATAAACACAAGATAGATATCGATACCGACAATTTTAAGAGAACAGCAGCGAATCAATAACATTATGACATATGCAGTGCACTCCCAGAACTGTGTAGTAACGGAACGTGCACCCAGAGTAACACAACACAAACAGAACGTCACTATAAAACGATAATCACACAAAACATAAGCATACCAAACATTACATAAAAAGCGCAACATACCGCATCATAACAAGCACAACACAAGGGAAACATAGGCGAGCCACCGCTCTGCACTTCCTAAACCTTTAACGTTGAGCGCAGCCTGTATACCCGCCGAGTTTACCGCTGGGTTTATCATTGGGTCTACCGCTAGATTTTATTGTTGTTTTTAGATGATGCTCGTTTATTTTTCTGTGCCTGGGTAGAGCGCGGATGACTTTTTGAACGTGCAATGGTGAAACTGTAGGTAACGATGCGTTTTATATATATACCTTCCAGGCGACTGCTTCGCCGCCCTTTCAGCTAACGGCACGTACGCGAAGTGCAAGCGTACCTGTGGACTACCCTGCGAGTGAGTGAAATCAGCTGCGCCTCCAGCTATACTTTAAGCGACATCATTCGCGATACGAATATAAGTACCTTTCGTGAAGCACGCGTTTTCCCTTTCAAGAAAACAAACGTATCTAACTCTTGTTAGTCTCCACGAAATGTACCTGCGCAATTTACGTTCCGCCATTTCACTACCGAATTTCTGGTTATTCCCCGTTCTCAGTATGCACAATGACATCACTGAAGCAATGTCTCAACAACAAGACTTCCGAATTCTTCTGTGCACACGACGGCTTCACTGTGTTCATCCTTTACGGGCCGTTCGTGACCAAGTGCGCTTGTCACGGCTATAGTCCAAATGTGCGATGGACCAAATGCGACGCGTGTCAATTTCTGTGTTGGTCGCCTCTGCTTATTTTTTTTTTCTTCCGCGGACGAGCTCACGAGAGTCAGCAACGGGCTAGCTCACCGTCATTTTTTACTCGTAATCATGGTTCTGGGAGGACCGAAGTCTATTACTGATTCACGGCTCCAGCCCTACCGCTCTGGTACTATGGGACAGTACAAGGTATACCTACGCGACTTCTGAACGCCGCTCCGCATCTGAAAGGAGCTGGTGTCCAACGCGCGCCACTCACTCTAAGCCAAAAAGGATCAACGGGGGCATAGGGGTTAGTCCTTTTAGGGACTAAATGTGTTGCCACAACTCTTGGTCCCTTTGGGGATCAACGGGAAGGGGACGAACGGTTAGTCTCCTAGCAGTTAATCTCTTCGTGAACATTTAGTCCCTCCGGTTACTCTCTGGAGGATGAAATGTTCGTCTCCGCAATTGCTCCCCAGGGATTAAATGTTACCCGTGAGTTGCTTTCTCTGGACTAAATGTTGGGCTTGCAGTTACTCCATTGAAATCCAACTGCTTATCAGTTCATTTGTTCCGCAGCTGCGACTTCTTCCGTCTTCCTTGTATGCAGTTTTTCTTAAGAGGTCGAGTATTTATCTCAAACGTGCTTTTGCGGGATAGGCACTGTACGTGAGCTGCTCGAGCGAGTGATATGGACAGATCTAAACAAAATAATGGACAAAATGTAAACAAACAAACAGTTTATTACTTTTTCACTACACTATGCAGCATGCTCGCCACACGCACTAGTGGAGTTGACCGCACGCCACTGCTAACACCAACCATGCGGCATATCGAGTCAAATGCCTTCAGCATCTTTGGTGAAAAGTTAATCTCGAATGCTTAGTCCAAGGGAATCAGCATTGCGAAGGCAGAAACGATGGCAACGAGTGAAGGATTCCAACAGGGTGGTGCTGTATCCAAACGGATGCTGTCCAGCCGCGTTAAGAAAGTTCGGTATCTTCGTTGTGATGCTGAGGATACACCCAGATCTTCCATATGGTGAGGATATCTTTAGCATGGCGTAATACCCGGAGTCCTTGTGTACTGCAAAAAAATTATTCCGGAAATACTAATTACTTGCGGCAGCAGTGTTCGAATAATTGTTGCTACATCATATCGAATCTGTTAGAAACAGGAAAAACACTTTCAGGGAGCCTGGGAAAATTCAATTGAATAACTTAGATGTGCTTATGAAGTTTAAGAACTTGGCTGTAGAGTCTAACGCTGCAAGCTTCGACACAACACGTTTGACCGCCCGCTTATTTATAACTAAAGATTGCGTGCGCTTAGCATGTCTCGCCGGCGTCATTTTATTGAAACGCTCAATTTTGGCATGCAAAAGGCTTTAAAACGCCTGTACTAATGAACACCGCGCCATGAACGTTATGACAAAAATTTATGTAATTAATAAACAATTAGGAGTGCAATTTCAAAATTACACATAACCAAATTCAGAACTCGGACTACGAGCTCGCTGGTGCGAACGATAGCTGTTATACTGGCGCTAAACTTCAATTGGCCAATCAACCAGTTTTATTGTGACATAAGTTAATTACGCTGCATAAAATATACAGACGAGGGGCCCAAAGTACAATGACTGCAACGGGACCCTCGGTGAAGGTTACCGATAAATAATACAAGGATTAGCAGCAGTATGAACACTAAAAAATAAATAATGCAAGACACATACCGGTATAAAAACAAGAACGCAACTATACAAGAAGACAAGTAATCTGATAGAGAAATACAGTACATAGAAACACAAATATAGTATTAATAAAGGAAAAGGCAGAACAAAACCTAAAGCTAGACATGCACTAGGCAACAGCATCGTATCCAAAGTGCTCGTATACTTCGAAGTAAAGTCCCTGCATAAGTGGTTATAAAGAGACTTTGAAGTAGAAAGAAGGATACGGACGTACACGCTTCTGGTTTTCTTTTTTGGAAGGCTGCAATATTTCGTCATGAACAACGCGTATAAATTTAGTACCGCGAATGGGTGCCTTGCAAGTTGCGCTAGCTTCGGCGAACGTTTGGCCCCCATCGTGGCTACGCATGTCATGCTGACCCGAGCAACCCGTTAAGCTTTCCTGGTAAAGCAGCATTAGGAATCCTCTACAGCACGAGTTGTGATTAAACACGCACGTTTCGTTGGGAAGATGAGAATGCAAGTAAAAAATGTGCGGTTAACATGACATCCGAAAAGCATGCAAGTGAAATAACAGGAAGCAAGCAAAGCTTTGTTTACACGCACCTTTCAGGCGAGGTCCCATTCAACTCGTAGCATTCCGATGGCACAGCACTTCATTCCAACAACAAACCACGGTTAACACAACGCGGAGAAATGATATATAAGAACGGCATGGCCAGTAGCAGCCACAACACCAAACGCACGAAAACAAGAATACATCCACAGCGCACCAACATAGTCGCGGGCCAGCGAGGCCTAGCTTGTCACTGCAGCACATGTGAGGAGAGAACCGGCACGCTGCGCATTGATACAACGTGCGCGTGAGCGAAAATTTCTGCATGGATAGCATTATTTATTTTTTGCTCTAGTGACACATAAACGGCACCACTTCTTTTACACCGCAGTGTTCACGACCGTTTACACTAAAATAAACTGCTAAGAGCAAATTTCCTAAGTGCAATGGAAAGAAAAATGATAGGGGTAACACTAAGAGATAAAAAACGAGCGGAATGGATCAGAGAACAGACAGGAGTAGCCGATATTATCATATCAATTAAAAGAAAGAAGTGGACCTGGGCAGGACATGTCATGAGGAGGAAGGATAATAGGTGGACAGTAAGAGCGACGGAATGGATACCACGAGAGGGAAAACGCAACAGAGGTAGGCAAAAGGTTAAATGGAGCGATGAAATTAAAAAGTTTGCGGGCATAAAGTGGAACCAACTCGCTCAGGATAGGGTGGATTGGAAATCGTTGGGAGAGGCCTTCGTCCTGCAGTGGACCTAAACAGGCTGATGATGATGATGATGATGATGATGATGATGATGATAACATGCCAAAACCACGATATGACTGGAGGTGCGGGACTCCTGAATAATTCAGGCACACTTTAAAGACCCCCGAATTCTTTTACGTGCCCCTAAATCTAATGACACGTGCGCTTTAACATTCCGGCTGCATCGAAACGCGGTAGCCATGGACGGGAATCGAACCCGCGTCGTGGACGTTAGCAGCGGTGTACGTTTGCCGTTTAGCTGCCACAGCGAATATGTTGAAGTATTAGGAACTTTTCTGCGTCACCTAGTGGGACGTAGTTACGTGACATGTATATAAGGTTAGCCTTTTCACAGTAGTGAAGTTGAGTGTACAGAACGACAAAGACAGCACTGTAAAAATAAAAAAATAAATAGAATATAGCATGTTCAGTGCAAAAAACGCAAAAGAAATAATATAGGTCTAGGTTATGAGTTCCCTAAAGCAAACGGTTTTTGAGTGTCATGTTTATGTATGACAAGCACTGTCGGGAGGCCTTGCTAACTCATTACCTCTCTTCTTACGTTGAGCGTTTTCTTTACCCTCGATTTCAGGCAAATACAATACGACGTCCGTATCACCGGCATCTCGAATGAAGAGGTATGCAACACTTTGATATAGCTATAGACCTTAACTACAATCTCAATAACAAAACAATATCTACGGATCTCTGAATTAATTACCGAGGAGGCTGAAAATATCATTGAACCTATGTATTTCGCTTTCAATACGCTTAGCGACAGAGAAAAACAGTTGAATCTACTAGCTTGTCAATCTTATGAATTTTTTCCCAAGAACATATCTAGAAGGCTTGCTAGGACACTTGAGTCACATTAACATTTTGCGTTGTGAAATAGGTTCCAATACTTACGATGCATTTCTTTCCCCTTTTTTAACACTCATTCGCAGGGTCCAGCCAAGGCGGCACGGTAAGTCAGTTGCTTTAAGCCCCAAAGACTTCTCACCAAAGCGCTTCCACATGAGTGTGCCGATTTTTCAGTCTATAACGGTAATTATGTCGTAGGTTAAATACTTTTGTTTTTCTAATAAGCTTCCGATTTCGAATTACCGCTTACGAACCTCCTATAAGCCGTAGCCCTAACATAACACCCTATATTTGGCTGCTGTGTCACCATTAAGGCACACATCGCGGCCAGGAGATCTAGGCTGAAGCATCAGTCACTTATACGGGGTATAAAGTAAACCCAACCTCCAAAGCTCTCCGCAAAGCCCTAGCACAATGCCCGCATGGTTTAAAAGAAATGGGCGATAACACACATGTTGCTTTCAGGCCTTTTACCTACGGCAGGTCCCGCGCATGATTTTCAGCTCATTCGGCTAAATATATAACGGTGTTAATGTACGTGGTGCGACGCTCTCACGGGCAGCAATGGAAGTCAGTCTTTGTTTCGTATTAGGAGCACCTCAATAAAGATGCCCTCCGTAACAATAATTATGATTTAGTGATCAACTTCGTTACTTTTTTAATGCAGGGAACGATTCACGCTGAAGCTGCGCTACCGCTCAGACACTGAAGAGCTGGTGCTGTACCAGCCATCGCTGACCGTTGAGTATTATTCTGCATGCTTCACTTATGTGGACACGCTAACGCATCAATATGAGCACAAAAATGACGTAAGCATAGCATAAAGATTCGTTATCCATACAACGTTGCAACCATTCTAAGGCGAGCTCTTGTAACCTACTTATTACATAATTATTTCATTACTGTTTTGTTTGTTTTCATGCCTCATGAGTGTTTCTAGCGGCAATCCGCCATCACTACGATTGGGGTTCGCAGTTAGGTTATTAACGGTCCGTGATCCAAAAGGAATGAAACTGGGATGAAGGAATTCTTACATCAAACCGACCCTGTCGATCAAAAACATAACATCAGAGATATCGGCCTGGCGAAAGAAGCCGCGGAGAGTCAGGATCTCCGCTTGCTTTTAATTGCGTGGTGAGGGCCCCCGTCACCTGGGCCTGTGTAACGGGGACGGGGAGTGAGGGGCCTCCTTATCTGACGGAACAAGCAAGTCGTCGTCATCATCATCGTCATAATCATCACCATGCATAACAGCATAACAAGAAAAGCATAAGAACATCGAGGTTTGGACGGGCGCCCATCTGTTAGGGAATATACTTGATAACTATCCAGTGAACGCTATCCGACGAAGTTTATGAAAAGTTGGGAATACACATTTCTTTGTCGGCGTTCATATAAAAGTAAAAAATATACGTTCGTTGGCCGGCGTTCATCTAGTTGTTCAAATACTGCTTTGATAATGGTGTCTTTCCCTATGAGGTATCCCGTTTGGATGACAGACCTTACGGTGACTAATTAAAATTTAACCTTGAACATCACGTTGTGAGAAAACTGAAGGCTGCAAGTATGCGAGCTTAAATCAAATTTTACTAAGAAGCAAGCTGTCAAACAATGTAATAGGCATTTGGTAATGTCATATTAGGGGCTAATATTACGACACCAATTTTATGATGCCCCTTTTTTAGTTTAACTTTTCTTTTTCTTCAAATGAATAGGCATAGAACACACGAAAAACCGTCACCTGTGCATATACTCCTAGTACTGCTCTTTACCGTTCCTTTACATTTCTCCCACATGCGAGCCTGTTCATATTACTATGGCTTTGCTATTTACTATTACTATTACTAGTTATTATTACTGTTACTATTTTCTATATTAAAACGACATTCTTTTGGTCTGATTAAAATCATTGCGTTGTGCAAATGTCATGCTTCGCACTCCTTTTACTACTTTTGTTAACTCAACAGAGACGGCACAATATGGGTCAGAGAAGACCCATTTGAGTCACTGTTAAGGCACTAGGCTACCATGGATAACGTGTCACTGGCAGAAAGCTTTGTACTTGTCCAGCCACAGATCATACCTTAATGAACAGATTATTCGTAATGCCGGGTAGTTTTGCCTGGTGTCAGAGCTGCTACGTAAGTGATTTCATTATAAAACGCTCATCGCCCAGACTACCAAGTTAGTCAAGGTTAGGATGCCATACAACGCAGTCCGAAAATAAACGTAAGCAAGTCTGGAATTCAGCCGTTTTCTAATGCCGTACGTCTGCAGTGCATTTTCTCGTCCATTCTTTGCAGAGTATCGAGTTTATCGCTTACGCCGCCGGCTACCTGGGCATATGGCTGGGTGTCTCGGTGATGACCTTTCTCCTGGACATGCAGGGATGGATGAAAAGACACAGGTGTGTACACGACTCGTTCTGTCACCGTGAACGACTTGTAATTGATTTCTGTGGCAACTTTCTTCAGTTTCTGAGTTTACACTATCGTCATACAGAAAGTTTTAGCCGTGGCGATATCATGATAAGTTCAAGCACGAAGAATTTCTGAACTACTGTAATGTGTTATGCTTCACTGTTTTGCCTTCATTTTTGTAACAGCGTCTGAATGAGCAAGTCAATTGGGGCTACTCCATTCTTACAAACCGACTAGAGAGCGACTGAACTATACACTTTATGTAGTTACGCATAACATCGCCTGCACAAGTAACGCGAGATATTCAGTTGCATCTCAACGTACATTTTTATACAAGGCAGAGGAAACTCAACAGAAATGCACCATTGTCCCTGTGACAATTTTTGACGCTTTAACATTCCACCGACTGACACTGTAAACTGCTCATGTCTCAATGTATTCAGTGACTGCATTAACAATGAGAAATTCGAGCAAAAGTAAAGTGAGTGGTGTTCTCTCTTTTATGCGCAGCCTCTTGAGAATGCATCATTTTAGTAAGCATTGTTTTTCCCATGTGTGTAAATCTCCCGTGTTAACAGGATAAGTGTACGTTGGATCCTTTTTATGCTTGGTTATGCTGCTTGTCTGGAGACATACTTTCGTTTCTTCTTCATTTGAACCTGCATTCCGACAATCCTATCAAAATATACCGAGGAAAACAAACGTCATCGTATATATAAATACTTATAATCAGTGCTACTGAGACTGCCATATAATAACTGCGTTTAATCTTACAGTCGTGCAATCGAGAACGGAATCATTGATATCTGCATAAAGAAAGCCCCACATTTCCGGTGAGTATGCGAATAATAAAGCTGATGGTAACTTTGCAACACGAACGTGCTACGAGGTTATTTTATACTGCATAATGGGCCGTCAAATATAAAATAGCAAATTAATTAATGCCTTTTCTAGGCACAAAGGGCGCGAATTACGTTTTTATGTTTTATTTACTCACGAACTAGCATCGAGCTCTCGAAGCACCGGAGTAAGACGTATGCTCCATAAGCAGTTCTGATAACGCAAAGTTTGCGGATCGAAGGGCCAACAAAGAACGGAAATCACGAGGCTAACATTCTTATAGCGAGGGTTTACTTGTTAACATCTCTGCGTTTTGCTTACTGAACTTGAAATAAATATGAAACCCGAGATCACAGATACCTTCTATCGCTTAACGTTCCAGGTGGAGACTGCAGATTAAACAGAGACAACTTGCCTCTACACATATCTTTCGGGCGCAGGCCGCGCCAGAGAACGGTTGGGGAGCTCTTAATGAATAAGGAGGCTCTATCTTCGCTACTTCACCACAGGCTGTACTCCTGAACTTTATATACGTTCAGCACTGAAGCAATACGCGAGTATGAAACTCGAAACGTGGCTTGCATCTGCACCTTGTAGAGGCGTCTTTTTTTTTTTTTCCTTTGAACCTGCATTCCGACAATCCAATCAAAATATACCGAGGAAAACAAACGTCATCGTATATATAAATACTTATAATCAGTGCTACTGAGACTGCCATATAATAACTGCGTTTAATCTTACAGTCGTGCAATCGAGAACGGAATCATTGATATCTGCATAAAGAAAGCCCCACATTTCCGGTGAGTATGCGAGATTGGTATAGAGTAATAATAAAGCTGATGGTAACTTTGCAACACGAACGTGCTATGAGGTTATTTTATACTGCATAATGGGCCGTCAAATATAAAATAGCAAATTAATTCATGCCTTTTCTAGGCACAAAGGGCGCGAATTACGTTTTTATGTTTTATTTACTCACGAACTAGCATCGAGCTCTCGAAGCACCGGAATAAGACGTATGCTCCATAAGCAGTTCTGATAACGCAAAGTTTGCGGATCGAAGGGCCAACAAAGAACGGAAATCACGAGGCTAACATTCTTATAGCGAGGGTTTACTTGTTAACATCTCTGCGTTTTGCTTACTGAACTTGAAATAAATATGAAACCCGAGATGACAGATACCTTCTATCGCTTAACGTTCCAGGTGGAGACTGCAGATTAGACAGAGACAACTTGCCTCTACACATATCTTTCGGGCGCAGGCCGCACCAGAGAACGGTTGGGGAGCTCTTAATGAATAAGGAGGCTCTATCTTCGCTACTTCACCACAGGCTGTACTCCTGAACTTTATATACGTTCAGCACTGAAGCAATACGCGAGTATGAAACTCGAAACGTGGCTTGCATCTGCACCTTGTAGAGGCGTCTTTTTTTTTTTTTCCTGTGTTCAATGCTTAGCTGCATTCAAAACCATTCGATCTAAATAACAATAAATTTTGAGCACCTAGGACAAGCTCGAACTTCAGGGTGGAGAGAGAAAAAAAAAGCTTTTATTGACTGTCATCAGATTAGTTTTTATATAGTACTGTCATCAGTTAGAGGAGCAGGTTGGCCGGGCCATGCCTGCCAGCCACTTCTT
Source organism: Hyalomma asiaticum (assembly GCA_013339685.2). Lineage (NCBI taxonomy): Eukaryota > Metazoa > Arthropoda > Arachnida > Ixodida > Ixodidae > Hyalomma > Hyalomma asiaticum. The sequence goes on from CM023484.1 coordinate 63,849,725, forward strand.
CTGCTCTATGCATACGGCTCCAAGCTGAACCGATGGAGATCAAAAATCATTACGCAGCTGCGTAGTGCATCTTGACAGATCCACGATTATGGTATTCATGGCTTCCTAGATATTCTTTAAATTCGAAAACTGAGCATGACAGCTTTCTGGTGTCTTTCTTCTTTTTTTTTCTTCTGATCGCAGACTCAAGACCAAAAGAAAGGTGGAATGATCCAGTAATCAACATCCGCTAAACACTCTAGTTGCAGCATCAACAAAAGTGCCGCGGGAAGAACAATGACACAAGAACACGAACACAGCAAGTGAGCACTGGCACTGCGCTTTATGGTGATTTTGCGTCGCTAGTAGCGAATAAACTGGTCATTTATATCTAGATGGCAATTGCTCCACTGTCGCTTTCAGAACCTAGAAGTGCCTTGACGAGACGACTATTGCAAAATGTCAGATGAAAAATATAATTATTGATTGATTTGTTTAACGTCCCAAAACCGGTTCTGATTATGAGAGACGCCGTAGTGGAGGTCTCCGGAAATTTCGACCTCCTGGGATTCTTTAACGTGCACTGACATCGCACAGCACACGGGCCTCAACATTTCGCCTCCATCGAAATGCAGCGGCCGCGGCCGGGATTCGATCTCGCGACCTTCGGATCAGCAGCCGAGTACGATCGCCACTAGACCACCGTGGCGCGGGGCAGAAACATTGTTGGTTGTCTTGAAGCGTATACCACGAAGTGAAACGCACGATGCATTCGTTCATACTGTCGTGCAGGAATATATATATATATATATATATATATATATATATATATATATATATATATATATATATATATATATATATATATATATATATACACACAAAATTTCAAGTCGGCGAATTTATAATGCCAAGGCTGCCTGCTGTCCTAAGCGAGAGCTCCGATAAACAGCAGTCACAGGGATTCCGAGGCGTTTGAGCACAGGTGACGACCTGTCGCTTTACAGCTCGCTTTGTCGTATTCAGATACCAATCATATTAAACCAAAGAGAATCCTAATTTCAATTGCCAAATTCGTTAGTGTCCCGGCTGCGACAGTTGCATCTTCAAGGCGAAAGTGCTCCGTGTACTGTGCGTTTTCAATGCACGTTAAAGAAGCTTAGGTGGTGAAAGAAAATTTCGAAAGCCTCAATCGACTACAGCGTACCTCATGTCGTGGTTCTGGCATGCAATAGAGGGGCCAAAGAGGTTCATTACAGGGCGCATTTGAGGGGTGAAAATTTAATAAAGAAGCAGATACATGTATGTGCTGTGGAAAAGCTAGGGAAACGGCAGATCATATTTTGATTGAATGTACAGGTATCCACCCAGGTGTAGGTGTGGACACTACCCTGCAGGAGGCCATGGGTTACAGGGATAGCACGGGAAAGCTGAACGTGTCGGCGATAGAGATAAGTAAAAGACGCTTAGGGTATTGGTGTCGGAAACGTATGGAGCAAACAGATACGCAAGATAATTCAAGTAAGATTGTTACTTCACAGCGGAACGATAATAGATAAATTATGTAGGCGTGGAGCAAGAACTTGTGAAAATATATGTGATTCGGGAAAACAAACGCTTGTAGAGGATAAAATGAAGGTAGAGCTTGGTGGCCCGCAGGCTACCGCCCAGTTATAAAGGGGACGCTCCTAACATCCATCCACCCAATACTCTCTTGTTGCTGTAACTGTGTACGTTTGCCTGAAAGCACACGTACGCAACGGCGTACCTCATCGACTGTTGCATACTGCGCACATGTCCTGCTGTCAATTGCAAGACGTGCTCACGAGTAACGATTATAAGTGCTTCTAAATTCGAAATACGTTCTTCTAAGAAGCAATCATTTGTCACGCGGCCGCTGTTCGATCGATTCAGACTCGTGTTCTGCGCATGTATTCGCCAGGAACAACAACTAATCGTCCACGGCAAGCCGTTTACAACTTCTGGAAAAAACTTACAGCGGCCATGAACATGCACCAGGCAAACAAATGTATCTTTCCACTGTTTTTAGACATTCAGTAATTTTGAGCGCATTTGTCAAGCTCTAAATGGGCATTTTTCTACTTCTAAAAGGTCCCGCAGCTTTGCCAGTCATCTTACCAGCCAAGGTCGCTACGTTTCCCGTAATGTATTGAAAATATACGTGATCTCATGGAGTTGTCGGTGTGACTGAGTTAGCTATCGCATACTCTTGACCCTTGCAAGTGATCTAATGCCACGGCCGATAGAATAATAACCGCTACATCATTACTGATAAATTGCGTGAGAAATGAAATATCAATAAAAAGAAATAAAGTTACCGAGAACGAGCCGTTCTTTAGCCTTTATCGCCTTTATCGTGGCCTTTATCGACGCTCAATACGTGCTTCGCAGCGCTTCCTAGGAAGAAAATAATTAATGTTTCCTTTTATTTGAAGCAGATTTATGGCCTCTGCACTTGAGCCGTAGCGATTGCGGTCTATTTTTCTGCATTTAATCGCCCCCTCCTTATTTTTTATTTGTTCATTTTTTAATGTTCTCGAAGCGACTGCGTGTATTGAGTATTGTTTAACGGATGCGAATCACAGGATCAGTCCATCTTGGTTTCTTCCTCAGCCTGCAAATAAAAAATATCAACAAATTGAAAAAAAAAACAATAGGCAAAGCGTACGCTAGTATTCATAAACAGTCACAAAAATTCATTTGTTCGATACATGTGATACTAAGATCGTTAGAGAGAATATGAGGCCGCGAATTGAATTCCTTAAAAACAACACCATATCAGTGCGAATTGGGCGCTGACTTGAGGCTATTTTCTCATAAGTTTCCCTCTGCACTGCAGCCAGTCGTGCATTCTCTACGGCGGCTTACATGGCATTCTGGTGAAAGCGCTGAGTTGCTGGTTGGCTTTTGCTATGTGATCTCGCCTAACAGTTGCTTCTTTGCCCAACTGAGATACATCCAATCCTTAGTGATCTTTAAAAGTTTAAACCTCTCTAAATGCACGTCTTGATTCTCGATCCTAAAACTACGAGGTGTACTGCCTGACAGCTGCTCTTTCTTTGGTTGTACTATTGCTATGTCTTATAAACACAACGATTTCGTTCCCTTGGTTTACACCTTTTCTGTGCATTCACAGGTTAGTATCGTGCGGTCCTCGTCACAGCGTAAATCGCTCTCCAAAAACTGGGAAGGAGAAGCATTATAGAATAATACATTTTACTGAACATCGTTCGGACAGTGGCCGAGAACTTCGTCATGTCGCTTTTAGGAAGCTCTTCCATAAGTTCAAGTGGTGTTCTGAAAAGCTATATAAACTGAGACATTTTGGCATGACTACTTCTATAGTGGAAAGACTAGAAGAGCACACATCTTTTTTTATATATATCACAAGTAATAGAGCCAAGAAGGAAAGCCGAGTACATTTGTAATCACTTAGTGAACAAGTGAACAGAAGTGACATTCTCACCCCATTTTTTGTCCAGTCGCCGAGAACAAGGTATTGACGATTTTCTGAATTTCTTTCCTATGAGAGAAAAGTAAGACGGTACAGAAAGCGGGAATATTTGTACACTTTGTATTTCTTAAATCGCAGACAACTATTCGCTAAAGCACTCAATGTCTTCGCCTCATTAGAAAGTCTCGTCAACTGTTGATGTTGGTTCGAACCCTTATCTGCGCATCACTTGCGGATTATACTAGTTTTCTGACTTCTTACTGGCGACTGTCCAGCTGACTGTATTAAGTAGTTCTCGATGAAATACTGCTAGCAACGTCGTATTCAAAGTGAGCAGAGACGGAGATAGGGATGCTTGTGTAGCACAAAATACTCACTTGTGCAAATACGCTTTGGCGTGGAGATCCAAGAGGAACCCGAGAGCTGACATTCCTAGCCAAATGCCCAGATACCCACCGGCGTACGCAAGCAGCTCAATTCGCTATGTGATGTGAATAGAAAAAGACAGAGAAAAAAAGGAGAAGCTGTCATTGAACACACTGCGCGTCTTTAAAGAGGTTTTCAGTTTCTAGATTTTATGGCCGTTGACAAGCTAAGAATTCCAAGTAAGCGCTCCGATACCCACCGACAACCTAAAATGTCTAAGGCTACAATCACGAGGCACGGCTGGGCATATAAGGAATGTAGGGGACATATGACATTGCACTTTGAAGAAGAGACAAAACGAGGGTGGCCTTGAAATGGCCCCTCTTGTCCGGCCATGCATACTTGAGTGCCGCTGTTTAACTCGTATGACTTGCACAGATTGAAAGCACGTGTACCACTGTTCAACTCGCATAACTTGCATGAACTGAAAGAAAATGTCTTTACCCGTAGGCGTACGTAGAACAGCGGTACAGGTATCGGTACATGCGCTTATGCAAACGTAACGTGTAGTCCGTTTATTCAGCACACCCAGCAGCACACTACGTGTCGAAAGCAATACGTAGATGGTAACCCACCAATGTCGTTTCTCTGTCTTCTATCTAAACATTCCCGCCCGCCTAAGAAGTTCTTGCTGAATTACCCGGCTACGTTAAGGTATCGCCTGACATATCTGTACTGAAATTTTCGGTAAGTAAGCCGGACTTCTTGCTGTGCCGTAAAGTGCCGACGCGGCAGCGCGCAAAGAACAATCAATGTATGCTCATTTGCTGTGCAAACGAAATGCAAATTCTCAGTCGAGTTAAAGCGCCGAGATGTGTCCTAACGTATTATAATGGTCGATATGCAGCAGTTGCCTTTAGTTTTCCTGTATATATCCTCTTTGGCAACGGTCGATTCGGCTCACTTTTCAGTTCATTTACTTATCGTTCCTAGCCAGACTCGCACCACGTTTCGTTTCTTTTGCTGCGCCATCAAAAACTAATTCAGCTAAATATTCCACAGCACGTCGCGTCGCTCTCTGCCGCAGCCTTCAGTCGTGGCTCGCTTTATTTGCGTACGTGGACGTCGTTGTGTGCTTTGCTGGCGTCATACCCAACCACTGTGGACATTCAGCACTCTCGAGGCGTCCACTCGTAACCGAAAAGAAAAAAATAAAGGGTCTTTTCCACCTCTTATGCGTGCTGCAGTTCATTGCCTGTAGCAGTGGCCCATCAAGGACGCTATCCGGCAATGAATAAGCTGGCTCAAGGGCACTACCTGCCATCCTCAATCGCAGGTGCTGTTCGACGCGCTTCACTTTGCATTAATATGATCTATGATATCGAGGCGACAACATGGATAGGTGATCTGTGACACACCTATTAGAGTTTTTGAGTAGCCTTCGTTCATAGTCGGCAGAAGATGCGATCAAGTTCAAGTCGGCCGTAAATGCGATCGCGCTGTCAGCAGCAGCGATTACCAGTTGAACGACATACCAGTAACATATCCAGAAGACGAGCTTTGACACTTTTCACTGTCACACAGGCCATCACACGTACCGATTTAAAAATTGTAAACTTATTGCGTGGTTTTACTCTCGTGTTACCTTCCCTTGCCCGTGCAAGACAGTCATTACAACATTGTGACAGCATGTTTAGTGTTTTCAACGGTAGCAACCGCATGAACACACATCATCGAACGAAAACCGTTTACTTAACTGTGAGCGTTGGCTGGTACAGCACGAGCTCTTCGATGTCTGAGCGGAAGCGGAGCTTCAGTGTGAACTTCTCCCTGCAGTCGAAGATCAAGTGTGTTGTCAGCAGTATACGAGCAATGCGAACTGCAGGGTATGCCTTTCAAAGGAATTCACCTAAACGTGAGACGAATTAGGTACCGCATCCACAGTACCGCCTCACTCTCATGTTTCACGCAACCACTCACGTACAACACACTCAAGGTAAGGTGGAACGAGAGTGAATTCAGTTTACGCAAATTCCCTCGACGTTATCCCGTGACGTAAGCCTCACAAGTGCTTAGCACAAGACACTGATAATTACAGAACATTGCCTACTTGAGAAAATCAAAACAAAATATTTTTTCATTAATGTCTGCCACATCGCTTTGACTTACCTCAGTTCTTGCTTGGTATTTGCCTTTTTCAGTTGCTGAGGTTCGTAAATATTAGCAACATAAGATATTATTGTGAAATTATTAATTCCTTATATTACTTTTATTACGCACGTTTCTGTCATTGACAAGTGTTCTTCATTACCTTCTAATATATGTATTGAATAGTGTTGTTTTCTTTACTGAAAGCCCTTTTGTTGCATGATCCCACTGCTGTCCCGTTTGCTTACGAGTGGGGATGTTGGCCAAGTTAGGAAACACGTTTTATGTGTGTTGCATTTCGCCTGATCCCGATCGCATATTACACTGTAGTACGCGTACACATGCCGGGAAAAAAACATTACTATTATTACGTCACATACTATCTGCCGAGGATGGGCTAAATTTAACACTATCACGGGGGCGTTCGCTTATTTCCACAATTGAGGGAACGCGCTTATTTGTTTGTAACGAAATCAAGGCTTCGACGGAAACCCGTTTGGCCGGGAAGAATCGTTGAGTAATAAAAAGACGAGGACGCCGACCACAAGAGAATAAAAATGTATTGAAGTTTCGGAGCCCAGAACGGGAGCCTTGTTCACAACTAGAAGCGAAGGAAGGAAGCTAGGCGCTTAAATAGTCTAAATCACGCGACCTAAACATCTTGCCTAGCCGGGGGGCAGGTTACCGTCCGTGCGGTTGAGCGTAGCTTCGGTAGCTTCGTGTACGATCTGGTCACCTTACAGAATGGAAATCTCGGTCGTTACAAAAGTGCGCTGCCTCCTGATCCTCAATAATACCGGCCTTATACAGTATATGTACCAGATAAGCTAGGCCCGTCCGCTGTCTGTCAGCAGTTAAATGTCTGCGCAAACGCACTTGGACACGTATTACTATTCAGTTCGCGAAGCCTATAGTCTGTCGTTCATATATGCGGTGTTCATATGTTCCATATGATCCCAGTGAAAAACATGCATATTTATACTTGTGTAAACACTAGCGCTACAAACGTCGCTATTCGCTTTCCAGCCGCTATCTTTGTTATAGCACTTCATAGTACAAAAAAGAAAAAGATTAAACGTGGGAAAATAAAACCTACGCCTCATCAAGCCTTTCATCAACGTGAAGCCTCTTATACGTACATTCTTTCCCGTGCGGGGCCCTGGAAAGAAGGAGACAAGAACATTGTTTCAACAACCCTCTCGTGCACGCGTATGTAATTCTTTAAAGATTTGTTTGTTTGTTTCTCTGTTTGTTTGTTTGTTTGTTTGTTTGCTTGTTTGTTGTGCGTGCGTGCGTGCGTGCGTGCGTGCGTGTATGTGAGTGAGTACGTTTATTTGTTCATCTGCTAGCTTGCTTGTTTGTTGGTTAGGGTAATGTCGTCACGGAGCACTTAAGCGCGATAAATTTGATGTATAAGAGACTATGATACAGTGTTTTTACACTGCCCTTGCGTAAAACATTATTTGATTTCATTGATTTCTGGGGTTTCACGTCCCAAAATCACTGTATGATTATGAGAGACGCCCTAAGTGGACCGCTGCGGGAATTTCGACCACCTGGGTTACTCAACGCGCCATGACATCGCACAGTACATCGCCTCAACATTTCGCCTCCACCGAAATGCAGCCGCCGCGGCCAGGATTCGATCCCGCTACTTTGGGATCCGCAGCCGAGTGTCATAGCCACTGTGGCGGGGCGGGCCAAAAGATCACTTCTCTTCACGGCTATACACGTATATGCTTTGCGGCATTATATTTGCTTACTGCAGTGAAACCATGCAGAATGTTGTTTCGACGTCTATACAGGTCTTTCTGGTTAATGCGACAGGAATTATGCCTATAGATATCAAGTTAGATAAGTAACTTGAGCGTCATGAGCATTCATTCTACACCGTCAAAGGCTCAATCTATCATATCATTACTTTTATATTAATATTATTGCTATCCGCTTCTCTTTTGGAAGTATGATTCCAGTCGTTATTACGTCTCGGCGTCCTGCGAGGAGCGCTGCACGGAGGTTAATGTGCTGAAACCAGTAAACTTACCATTACACTTGCGGCATATTGTAATTTGTTGTGTACAAGAATCTTACACATGAAAAAGAAAACAAATAAATAATATGCCAGGAGTCAAGGAAATTTCGTTAAAAATTTCCTATGCCACACAAACAAGAGACGTGCGCTGGATGTAGTGTAATTTGGATCAATCGTATGTGACCTTAACTACTAAGTTATACGTGATTATATCGGCACCCACTTTTCAAAAACCATTGCTATATTAAGACAGTTTCCTTCAATAAAATACGACCATCCCGGACGAACGTAACCAGCTCAAACATTTAAAAAATGCAGACCTGTTCATCGGAAATTGCAGATATGCGGACGTCGTAGAGAATTTGTCTGAAAAAGCAAGAAAGGCAAAACTACGTTTTACTGGGACACCTCGCTTTAAACGTGAACATTCATCATAAATCTGCATTTACTTTATTTCAGGATCTGCGCAAGATCTACGCAGCATGCGGATACTGTAAAATGGCAGCGCAGAATCCCAGTAAGTGTATGCAGTTTATTGAAAGCTTCGGGTCACTAAGTGGAGAGCGTTGACGTGCTTCCCGCAACAATGCTTATTCACGATTGTCAAGCATTTCCATACACGCGGCGTGCAACTTGATCAGAGCAGGAAGCAGTGTGCCACAAAAGTACACTTGGCTGGCTTATTAAAGTGTACAATTGATAGAATGTTTAACTTACTCGCACGGTAGGCCACAAATGCGAGCACACTCATCGTAGGTGTTCTTCTCCGTGAGTGTGGTTTTGCATTGTTCTGCAAGAGAGCGAAATCGAGTCTTGTATGGTTCAACATGCACACACCGAACAACTTGTTCTTCGAGGTACCGGTGATGTCTGTGTCGTCACGGCTGTAAGATGTCACGGATATATCAAAAGTGTGCAGACCAAATCACGACAAACATACCGTTTGAGGGCATAATTTCTATGATAAAACGCCGTACAACTGAAAAGTATGGCAAAGCGTGTGCGAATTCTCTGCCATAACGATTTCATGCGGAATAACATAAAGATTACAATAACGTGCAGTGAAGAGAGTCCTATGCCTTGGCAGCATCGCCACAGGCGTGAGCCCACGGTAGCTTACATGCTTGGCAGATCGCTTCTAGATACTGCTCGTTCATCAGCGCTCCCTGCTAATGGATCTCTTAGAAAAACAAAGAAAAACGTGAAGAATGACCAGCCATTAGTTCAAGAAAAAGTTAAGAAAAAAAAAACAACTTGAAATTTATGGATTCCGTATCCACTGAACCCACGACATCTATAGTGCGGAAGCCTGCCATGCACTGTAGCCATTACGCCGTAAACTCATCCTTTCTATATTTACTTCACAGTAGCTATTCAAAGCTGAAATGACAGTTGTAGGAAATGCACACAGACCTCGAAAATCTGTTGAACGTACGTGACCGTGCCCGTCGCTGAACCACCTCTTCAAAGCAACCTTTCATTCAAATCATTACCTTACTGAAAGCTATACACGCAGGAACAAATGGAGGTTCAGCGCAGATAATATTTCATGTCTGTAAGGCACTTATTCTCACCACTTTTCTCGCCCCGCCACGGTGGTCCTAGTGGCTAAGGTACTCGGCTGCTGATCCGAGGGTCGCGGGATCGAATCCCAGCCGCGGCGGCTGCATTTCGATGGAGGCGAAATGTTGAGGCCCGTGTGCTGTGCGATGTCAGTGCACGTTAAAGAACCCCAGGTGGTCTAAATTTCCGGAGCCTTCCACTACGGCGTTTCTCATAATCAGAACTGGTTTTGGGACGTTAAACCCCACAAAACAACCACTTTTCTCACCATTTCTCATAGGCAAAAGGTCCTTATAACCGCGTACGCAAGCTAGGGCTCGAAACGCAAGACGTTATCATTTCGCAAGGGATCATCGCATTGGTCCCACCTGTAGAAGAGCTTCTTCAGCCTCACCAGCTCGACGCTGCGTCCGCGTGTCGTGCTGCGACAATTCGCACAATTCATCGCCATTTGATAACGCGGCCGACAGGACGGTACGCTATCAGAATTCAGCATTATGCCTATATATAGGCGTAACGCTGTAACCTTGAATGCCTACGGGCACTCAGGTTACTTCAACAATGAAAAACTCTTGATATTAATTATTCATATACGCGTTCACACTCCTCAGTGAGGAAATATCGACACACGCATCCGGCACACGTATCAAATATTCCGTTCGTGTGCAGTGACACACGGACGGAATATTTTTTTTTATATATGATCCACGTCCTTGGTACCACGCCCACGTACGCAACCACGCACGAGCCCAAGTCTGAAAAATGGGCAGATATACAAAGAAAGAGTGGAAAAACGAGATGATGCAGTACAGCTTCGATCGCAAAGGCTTATTTATTATTCAAAAGCTGGACGTGCATTTTACGGAAGCTGTCTGATAGATGGTCTTCGAAGGCCACTATAGTGGCCTTCGAATATATTGCATGCGTCTCGAATAACATTAACCAGTATCAGTTCGAGCGTTCTTGATCTGCTAATGTATTTTATAGAGTACTTGTAATATAAAAGCGTGTTGTTTTCGATTAATAAACCACCACTGACCGAGCATCAAGGCCACGATGTGGCACACAAATCTTTGCGACGTTCAAGTTTCACCCAAAAACGCGTTGCACAAACAAGCACACCAAGCATTGTCTGTCTAGCAAAGATGGCCACTTTAATGGTGCTAAGAAGCGTGAGGAAAGCACTTTTTCTTTTGTGCTATCTGGATGCTGTTAATCGATGCCTCTGGTAAGATGGCGGCCTCCGGCTTCACATTTAGGAAAAAATCTCCACTCCAGGATTTTTTTTTTATCCTCCTTGCATTACACACCGGTTAAGCTGAACGGATTTTCGTCCGTTCACTAAGGACTCAGTGCATGAAATGCATGTCAGCGGACTGAACAAATAGTGAATAAAACATTCCTAAGCATCTTCAGCGCCCAGAAGACGCGAAGACGAAAGCCTTAATCTGTTGCGCACCTTAATCATCATCATAACCAGCCTGTTTAGGTCCACTGCAGGACGAAGGCCTCTCCCAACGATTTCCAATCCACCCTATCCTGAGCGAGTTGGTTCCACTTTATGCCGCCAAAACTTTTTAATTTCATCGCTCCATCTAACCTTTTGCCTGCCTCTGTTGCGTTTTCCCTCTCTCGGTATCCATTCCGTCGCTCTTACAGTCCATCTGTTATCTTTCCTCCTCATGACATGTCCTGCCCAGGTCCTGCCCAGGACCTTAATCAACACCTCCCAACTAATTCACAGTCTTAATGCACCTCAGTCTATCTTAATCTACCTTGCTCTGTCGTGTTTCGCCATTGTCTGCCTTAATTTAGTTAATCTGCCTTAAACCTTCTGACCTGCCTTAAATGATTATATCCTAATCCTCCTTAACACGCAACTTAAGCCGCGTTATTACACCTTAACCTAAGCAGCGTCTCATCATCTGCCAAGGCCCCGAGTTCCAATTGTTGAGGGTCGTTTATTTCAGTCTTAGTAGCAAGTGGGATCGACTAATAGAAGATCGAGGTTCAACTCCTATATCTTGGGTTTCGGTCCCACAGGATAGTTAACTCCACTACAATCACTAATAAGTCGTTAACTAACTGTGGTAATCTTTACCAATTTCTTAGATACACTTGACATGCTTTGATTCTCTTCTGGCCTTTCTTGGGCCACGTCATACTTATTGTAGCACATTATGCGCTGTTCATGTCGACGCCGTGGTCGTTGAGGGGCACTTTCCTATGCGTAATATAACGCTTTCGCCTTTAAAAACAAAACAAAAGGAAGCTGCTGTGGGAGCCCACCTGACTTGCTGAAGTTGCACGTTGGGAACGGGTAACTGGCAGTGAACTCGTACGTAGCCTGAACGCAGCCGCAGTGGGTCACCTCCAGCTCCATGGCGCACTTTTGCATGCAGAGCTGCGGTCAGCAGAAAAGCAGTGTAAGCGCGTAGTTAGCCTGTACGGGACACGTCTGTTGATGTTAGCCTATAACTACTGCTAATGGTAAAATGTCAGACTGGTAAAATATGAGACTATGACAGCTATACGTTGTTTAGCACATGGCTTCAGACACTCCTTGCGCATATAGTATTTTGTATGCTACAGGTGCCGATACGGGGAGTACTAACCAAAAATCAATTAATTTTTTTTTCAGTAATATGACAGACAGAGAGGGCCGGGGGGGGGGGGGGGTCCAGGTCTCTGACTTGTGAGTGAGTCCAGGTTTTAGTGCAGACTTCTCCAGCGACAAAACAAGTTCGGCAGGAGACAGACTCCACGTCTGTAGCTATTTAAAAACTGGTCGACCCGACGTCGGCAAGTTGGCTCGGCCCGACCTCGTTTCTTTTCTCTTTTTTTAAATTCAAGTGGCCCGCCATTTGGACGACCGTCATCGGCAACTAGTTGGCCAACGGCATGGGGTCGACGTCGTGCTCGCTGGTTGTGCTTGTATATGGGCCAACCTCGGGCATGCACCCACCCTAGCACTTGCCAACGATGGCAAAAGCGTGACCGCTACTCCTTGCGCATCATTCACAGCCACGATGCCTAACCTGAGTTGACTTCTGGAGAGTCACAGACTGAACATCATGACTCTCGTTCCGGGGACTACGTCTCCAGGCACTGCAAAAAGCAAAACTGCCTCTTTCGAAATGGTTGAAAAGGCTTAAAAGCATGCTTAGAGTTGACACGTAACAACGGCACCGGCGTTTTGACAATGTTTTCATTTCGTTACTAGGCAGGATACCTGTGAGTTGATGTCTTCGGATGTGCAATGGTAAGGGTCACAAAAAAAGAATATTTCTTAAAATTTTCTTCGATGGCTCAGTAGCCGGAAATTTAGGACGTATGCTTACGAACATGGAAAGACGTTGCTGCACGTCGTGGAATCCGTTTGCAATAAGGGTAAGACCGCAATATGATCTGTAATCAGTGTGCGGGCATTTGCAGGACAGAGGCAGCCTGCAGGTGTGGAACTCAACTAAAAAGGCTCTGTCTTTTTCAAAGGGACGAGTACTCCGCTAACGGCATGCAAATGAGACGATGCAAAAATTTACTGGCGTAGCGGGATGCGTCACGTGAAGTATTCTTACGAGTGGGCTGCAACTCACGGTAACCTCTTCTACCACGGGTGACCCCGTGTGTGCACATATACTGTTGCCATCACCACCGAAGCTTCTGTCATTTTGGTGTTCTAACCGGATGACAGCCCGCGTACAGGACACCAGCCCCGTTCCGCGCAAGCACGATGGATGGACAGCATCGTCGTATACGTATAGAAACTACGTGATTTGTTCAGCCAAATCGGACATCGGAATGTGCTCGGTTTCCGTGCCAGGTCGCGACCTCTTCCGCTTCCTCACCCTGACCCGGGCACTGCCTTTTCTGCACTGAGCCGTTCCCTCGTGCTCCCCGCCTGGCTCATTTTGTATTCATAGTTCTCGCCCTTGACCTCGGCTGCTCGTGGCTAACCTGGGCTGCAATGTCCGACCAGTAGCGACACTCGTCATTGCTACCTACCAACCTCGTCAAGTGACTTTGAACACTCGACTACGAGGCTGGATGCTTATGATGGGCTTGCGCGACTATTTGTGTGTATTGAAAGGCGTTTAAAGACAAGACACGACATGCCGTATACGAGTAAACTGCTGTCACAAACGCGCTCCTGTGAACGCAGCAAGTATGGCTAGGAAGCGCATGATTTATTGCGGACATAGTACTAGCGTTATACAGGTCACAGCCCTTGCAACGATTTATGTTGTGCCCTGACCAAAAGTTAAATAAAATCTTGTTGTTTTTTTTTATTTCAGCGATTGTAGTGCTTTATAGGTATGTCAAAAGCAGGATTACCGTTGGCGGCTACTTTGTGCCACATTGGCTATTTTTCCGACCCCGTCTGGTTGAGAAATATTCAGGTTAGCTCCTCATGGCTACTTTTTGGTTACATTGAACTAACATTTTGCCGCACTTACTTTAAATTCTTGTTATTTTCTGAAGAAATAGCACGGGCGCCTAACAGGTGCCCATGGAGCTGTCCTTTTTTTTTTTTTTTTTTGCAGTGATCACGCGCATTCAATAAGTAGAAGCTTCTCGACGTTGGGATACTCACGTCATGGTTAAGTATTCCTTGGAATTCTGGGAATGACCCCTGCGACTTGTAGTCCGTGCACATGCTTTTGTAAGGAGCAGGCAGCCGGAAGGTGCGGAGCTGCGCCGGAAGGTTAGTTTATTTTAGCATGTCTAAGCAAGCACCGAAAAGTGAAATGATGTAACTGGCTTTATAGGTGGCAGTCATAATGAACACGACTTGCAAGTGAGCGCTAGAAAGGCGCACACAAGACTTCAAGTATTTGCGTGGTTATGCAATGACACTTGGGAACACTGTGGTTTCAAAACTCGTTGACCACATAAGCATAGAGTTAGGCGACCCTGCCAAACTAGCACGAGATTCACAGAGCTCACCTGCTTGATAGTGACTTGAATTGCTTTTCCTGGAAGAAGCTGCACGGCAGAGAGCTGGTCGGGAGGACAGAGACCCGTCTGGTGCACGAACAGCGGGTAGAACCAGCGAGGCAGTAGCAGCATCGTGTCGCGTTTCGAGTACTTGTAATGCAGCTCCAGCTCTACGCAGTCCAACACAGGGTCACACAACACAAGTTTATATGCCCAACGGCCGTATGATGTATTAAAGACAAAAGGGGTCTAGATCGCCCACGCATTTCATTGCATGCTTTCAGAATGAATGTATCGTTGTCTTCAGACAAAAAAAGTTTGTTCAAGGAGAGTGATCCCTGGCGGATTCACCGGCTACATCACCTAAATTGTCATACATACCGCAGAGTAAGTACTTTAATTAGTACAGTTCTTTTAGACATCTTAGCGTTTGAATTTTTCGCTCCAGCATCCTCCATCGCTCCCAATTATATAGGGCTCGGCGGCTATAATTACGCTGTAGAGGTTGGCAAGCGACGTTTTTTTAATTCTCTGTCATTAAAAAAAAAAAGAACGCCTTGTGCGTATGTGTGAATGGTGATGCTGTTCGTCGAAAGCAGTCAACTCACCCCACTCCCACTGGTTCGGGCAGTCTCTGAAAGGGTGCTCGGGCCGTGGCATGGCGTTCACGTCGAACGTGTAGCACTGCTGCGAAGGGGCCCGGTAATAGGTGTTCCTGATTCTGATAAAAAGAAAAAAAAACGGTCGAGAAAACGAACAATTGCAAGCACTTGTCACAGAAGCAAGAGCAGTACCACGATGACATACGGAGGCTGCTGAATCTGCTACCGCCGACTGCACTCCGCGAAAATTTTACGTCTACGTGAACTGTTAGATGAACTTTAGCACTCCTGCAATGCCCGTTAAATGCATACCTTATTACGGTATCAGTTACGGTTACGTTGCAAGCCTGCGTTATCGCCGTTATGATATAGATGCGTGACATTTCTTTAGTTACGTCCCCGTCATACAGACCGGCCGACCGACAATCTATAACACCCGCAGGACCGGGTGTTGTGTCTTAATCCCACAGCGTGGTGTAAGCTGAATTCGGTGTTTTAGGGCCACAAGTGATGCCTTATCATCCCCGATGTACTCTCTCCCTCTATGCAACCCCTGCCTTTCTTCAGCATAAGTGAACTAGAAGAGAAGCTCAGGGGAAGATGGACGCTTGAATCGATGAACAGATCGCTAAAAACGATGTAGAACAGGGCATATCGCTGGAGCTCCAGTGACACTCTCTGTAGTACATCGTTTTTAGCGATCTGTTCATCGATTTATCATAAATGGTTACGTAGCGCAAAAATGTTCACACAGGGCTGTAGAAGGGATACGGAGGAGCGCTCGTCCGTGTCCCTTCTACAGTCCTGTGTGAAAATTCTTGCGCTAAGCAAGCAGTTATGCAGTACCAATAAGTACAATTGCAAACTCCTGCCTCAGCACTCAACAAGGCATCCTCCAGTATTCTGTTTATATTCGGAATGAAGCTACGGACGCGCTGCCCCGGCGCCGATGTCTCACAAGCCTGATAGCTTTCAGACATGTATTCTACATCATGTACAGCCTTCCGCACGCTTAACACGAACGCTCTGATGCGTGACCTGGACCACTTGGTCTGACGCCAGTGCCGCGAAGTGGTGGGCACTGTCGACGCCATAATAACGGTTTAAATATTCATTTATTGAATGAATAAACAAACAATATTTCGGCAACAGTGCCAACCATTTCGCGGCGCTGGCGCCAGTCGAAGTGGTACAGGCCACGCATCAGAGCGTTCGTATTAAGCGTGCTGAAGGCTGTACGCGTCGTCCCACGCTTGGCGTCGTACGTGAAACGAAGAGTGACGCGGCGAATGTTTACATGTCTTCAATTTCTCGAAAATCATGCTCATTCGGTGTCACGTAATCCTGCAGTGAATAAATTCGTGCGTATGCGCATTTCTTTGAGTGTGTGCCGGAAGCTCAAGCGTCATAATCACATGAACATTGCCAATCGTCGTTAAGTATTTTCCGCCGTAGTTTCTTGCAGTTCCTTTCTGTTTTGAGCAAGCTGACCAGCATACAGCTACAAGCTACGTGTTCCTGCCTCGAGTAGAACGTATTGTTTTCATTGTTGTTGTTATGCACCTGAATAAGATAAAACATTTTCTTTATTTAGACTCATAGAGGCGAACGAGTGTAAGCGTAAAGACAGTATTGTGTACTACTGACAACTAATCGTCCGCGGACTGACAACTTGAAATTAAGGATCCACTGAATTCTGAACTCACTGAAACTCGGAGATTTCTGGATTTCGATGCCGCTTAACTATAGCTCAGGTCAAGCTTTCAACACTCGGGCGGCTTATGTATGTTTTATTTCGCAAGTTGTTCGAGAGGGTATACGTAACGCTCAGTCAGCTTAAATGGAAAGATAGTTGTCACGATCGCTATTACAGGGTGACTGTAACCCGCCGCGGTAGTCTAGTGGTTATAGAGCTCGACTTCCGACCCGAAGGTCGTGGGATCGAATACCGGACGCGGCGTCCGCATTTCGATCGAGTAGGGGACGAGTGCAAGCGAGAACGGGTCGCCTTTCCCTTGTTTCGCAAAGCCGTCGACTGCGGCGAATGGTCGACTAAGAACATCTTCGCTGCCGAAACAGAGGAAAAATTAACTGTCATTGCTCATGGACCTGGAAGACCAGCGACAACTCGTCAACAGGGCCAAGAAGGCAGTGGAAGCCAGAGGGTTCCTGGACTGAGGAGTCCTCCCACCTTCGGGTGGCACCGGGCATCGCTCGGAGCGCCGTTTCGAAAATAAACGTTTATTCCTCCTCCTCCTCCTCTTCCTCCTCCTGCTTTTAGTCTTTTTAACGCAACGAACAGACAGCAAAAATCCACCATGGCAGCCTGATGGATATGGTGGCGTGAAGTTTGCGTGCTATAATTAACATTTTCCGACTGTATAGCACCAGCGTCTTGAACGTAACGGACGTCGAAGTATACAGCCGCGACACTCGTGCAGACAAGAACGCTTCTGCTGTGCTCAATCACGCAAATGACACGAACCTGTCGGTGCAGTTGAATGCGGGGCATTGGTGATTCCCTGAAGTGATGACGCAGGTGAACAGCTCCTGGATGGGGAAGGATGAGTTCCTGCGCAGCTCTGGTTTTGCCTGAGGCAAGTACAGGCCGGGAGCGTATATCTGTTGCCAAATTTCAGAAACGTAACAAAAGTTAGCCTGCCGTGGGTGTATGCACCAAGTCAATGAGAACGTGCGTATACAAGTGACGCAGGAGAGAGGCAGACCCTTACAAAAATACCATATATGTCGATATCAGGAATTGGGCATATGTGGCTACGTATGGCACGTGCCCGTATGTGGACGCGTATTTGCCTAAATCGTGATAGAAACTGATGTGACAATGAAAGGCACACACGGGGAATGCCACGTAAGACTCATATATATTGGGCAAATACGTCCACGTACGGACACTTGACACGTACATTCATATATGCATATATGGCCATATATGCATCTATGGGCTATATATATGGCACGTGTCCGTACGTAGCCGTATTTATCCGATACGTATCAGAGTCTTTCGTGGCATTCCTCGTGTGTGTCTTTCACTGCCACATCAGTTTCCATCACGATTTCGGCAGATACGCGTCCACATACGGGCACGTGCCATATATAGCCACATATGCCCAATTCCTGATATTGCCATATATGGCATTTTTGTAAGGGGAGCTGCTCCATCCCTGCGTTAGAAACGCGCACAGGGCGAGCAACAGTATACGTGTTCACTGCATGACCCTGATGTTTGTGTGCGTCTAGCCTTCTATGGTATACATTACATGTGCGTAGCAGTAATGTAGCATACAAAATATTCGGCAGAGGTGGATGACATTAGCTCACCATGTCGTGCTTGTTGCATTTGTTTGGCACGTACTCGCACAGCTTCTCGTTGCTCAGCCTATATGTAGTAAAAGCGAAGACAGAAAATGAATTAATAAATATCGCATGACAAGCGTGTGGTCGAGAAGCAAACACCCGGTGATTGTACCAGTGTACGCTATAGAATTCTTATCGCATTTTACTGAGCCAACGGTGATGACATCGTTCTCTGGAGGGGGCCGGGGAGGGCGGTTCAATTTTAACGAGAACGTAGGAGGAGTAGGCACTTTATGCAGTGCATGCAACTTCCTTGCTCGAGCCTGAGGAATCCAGCAGCGAAATAAGAAGTTAAATAGCAATAATAGCTATGCCTGTATGGTAACAATATTGATGATGATTTCTGTAGCATGTCCCCAAAGTTCTTCACGGGGATCGACAGGTCCGAGAAGCCGTTCTGAGAAGCATTGCACGCAGAATATGCTAGGTGAAATGAATACATCAACGTCTAGTATCGTCCTCAACTTTTGGCACGTTCTTATTTTGGCCGATTTTGTCGCCTCGTGCGTTGGCAAGGATTCGGACATGTGAACCCGTTTGTGGCCGCGCGACACCGTTAGCAAAACTGTGCAGCTGAGTATCTTCTAAATCATGAAAACAGAACATATGCTTCCTGCAACCTCGCCAAGCGATAATTGCGAAAGGTGCCACCTCCTGAATTGCAATAACAAATTCTCGAAAGGTGGACTCTCAGCGGAAATGACACTGGAAAATGCTACGAAGGTGGGGGACGGGAGGGGGGAGTATTTATTTATTTATTTATTCATTCATTCATTCATTCATTTCTGGCGCACGCTTAGGAAATTCCGGGCGCCGGGCGCATTTGATCAAATCAATAGGAGAGTAGTGTAAGCGTAGGTGCCTACGTGCTACCTACCAGCAGTGCGATTTCACACGCTCAGTAGCACGGCTGGTTGCTCGAGTATAAGACTTGCCAAAGCCGTAACAATATATATTTGCATAGGCGCGACACTTCCACTGGGAACACTTCATCGGTTAATTATTGTTAAATGGGTATACTATAGCCTTCTACACCGTATAGTTAACAGAAGTGTGCTCTAACGCAGTATCTCTTCTATTGCTTGACAGTTTTTCCGCTCGAAATAAGAGAGATGCTGAAGTTGGACTGCGGGGCCGAATGGTGATAACGTGTGCGCCAAAGTACGATGCGCAAGATTAAAAAATCGGGGCTGGATGCAGCGGGACACGCCTACTACATATGTGGGAGGGCAACATTTGCTTTCCCGTTACTTCCACTAAAACGCAAACTTCCTATAATACGGTTCAGAGGTCAACGGAACCGCGATAGAAGTTTAGCTTAAACTGTTCGCTTGTCCCGGTACAGGGAAACCTAGTCTTTTACTTAGATGCTATCGTCACATATCAGCCTAAATGTCGTCCAGCTTCCGCATTTCTCGAAGGCCGAGGAAATGTAGCGTCATTATAATACATCATTACTTTTGCATGAATACCAACATGTTGTACGTCGTGTGTCGCCATCTGTTGCCTCGCCACGGTGGTCTAGTGGCTATGGTACTCGGCTGCTGATCCGAAGGTCGCGGGATCGAATCCCGGCAGCGGCGGCTGGATTTCGATGGAGGCGAAATGTTGACGCCCGTGTGCTGTGCGATGTCAGTGCACGGTAAAGAACCCCAGGTGGTCGAAATTTCCCGAGATCTCCACTACAGCGTCTCTCATAATCAGAGCTGGTTTTGGGACGTTAAACCCCACAAACCAATCAATCAGTCGCCATCTGTTGTCTCCCCGGTTCTTTATGTCGGGCTTTAGCCCGACGTAAAGAATCAAAGCGAATACTTGTTGCTGGTCGCAGGTGCAAACTAAAGGAAACTAGTTTGCGCACACTCCAAGGGCATTCTAATGCATAGCAGACAAGCGGGCATTATTCTGAGCTCTTAATTGTGATGGTATATCTAACATACGTGTCGCAAATGGACCGCGCACGAGCGGTGGCTTCAAGACGCTGCTGACATGAACAACACAACCAGCTATCATCGAAAATAAGTTCTTTCATAAAGCTTAGTCTGCAGCCAGAGCTTGTTTCAGTTGTTCAATTCCCTTAACTTCTTCAGCGTTTCCCAGATCCTACATCATCCTTCAGTTTTATTCCACGGTGTCTTTCTATCCGTTGTTTCTAATATTTGGATAAGCCATAAGCGATTCCCGTGCAGAGAAAGGAGAAAGCGTAAGAACGTTGCTCTTTTCAAAAGCCTATTTCATTTCCTCATGCGCCGGCGTCCAGACCCAGCCAGGGTTGAGAAAAAGCGCAGACTATATGCGAAAACTCACCAGCCGTCGACGCACACAGTGACTCCGGGGAAGATTACATAATCACCTCTCTGCCGCTCATCCATGGTAACGCTAAAGTTGAACTCGAGATAGTAGTTGAGCAGCGTGTAGAACTGATACAAGTACATAAGGAGGCAGGCAGTACCCACCAATATGTGCAGGTAATTCATTGTTAAGACTAGGAAGCTATGGCAAGCTGCTCCGCCTGCTCCGAGTACACACAGAGGCTTTTGAGTATAAGAAGAAAGGTACCTGTTCGAATCAAATTTATCGATTTATATAGGTCGCGGAACACGCTGACCTTTCTTTTTTATTTAGCTGAAACCAGATATGTTCTTTCCTTATTGACAATGCTTCCAAGTGGTCACGCAACACTTGCCCACTTGTGAATGGTTTCTTGGTCCAACATAGAAATTTCTCAAAGCTGTTTGTAACTTCTACAAGAAACATGACAACCTGTCATCCGTCTTTGGGTGAACTGCCGCAGCGACTATTGCTGCTTTCTTCATGCTACGGCCTCTTAGAACAAAACATCGTGAACGTGAGAACCTCCAGCGCAAATCGACAATTTCGCCACTCTAATGACTGTGCTTCAACTTCAAATGAACCGTGACAAGGTTCAGAACCATGTCTCGTATCCTTAGAAGCGACTGCAGTGTAAACCTCACGTGAAACACATAAAACGAAACTTGAAGGAATTGGAAACTGTGTGAACGTGCAGCTGGGACGTGTCTTTTACAGGCAACACAATGAAAACGAAATGTATTTTCCGGTGAAGAAAGAACGACGAAAACCGAAGTGGCTGCGCACTTCAAGCTTGACACGTCAATCAATCACCCAACACTAAATTTAGCAAAGATCGGTGAAAACTCCATGGCTAGGACAAATTACCTGTCTATGCGATACGGTACAATAGCTTCGCCTGCTTCCTTTTTTAGTTTAAGTTTGCAGAGTCAATCTGAAATCGTTATGTTGGGCCCTTCCTCGCAAAATAGAGAGTGCACATCACATCCCTCCGTAGCAATGTTTTGTGATCACAAGAAATTGCGAAATGTGTAGCCCTGAAACATGAGCAACGGTCTATAAAAACACGACATTTTTAAATGAATGTGCACACCGTTTCCGCCCATGAACCAAGGTAGGCGTTAGTTTACGCCATAGAGTCTCAGATGGTGGTAATGCCTTCCTTAATGTATAGCAATATTATTTTCTAATGTTGGTGTCCAATGCCACTTAAAGAAAGTGAAAGCACGACAATAAGCAACTCACATTTATATGCTTGGTGTGCATCGGGGCTGCAGAGGAGCACTTGAGTTAATTGCCTTCAAATATTGCAAGTCTCCATGCATGGCATTTATTTATTATTTTTTGGGGGGGGGGGGGGGGGGGCTGGTGAGCAGCAAGGCGTTGCTTTTCAAATATTTTCTTTTCATAAAAGGTCGGCTATTAGGTAGCCCTTCAAAGCGCGTACGTAGTATGGTACGTAGGAGTTACGATCTGTTGGCATCCTATATAAACAAAATTTGTCATTGCGCTGCTAGTGAAAGACATGATCTGGGGCACTAGCTGTCACGACATTTGTAGACACCTCGCTTATGACGCCGCCCAATGTGCCCACAGTGAAACGCCGACAGTGCTTATACCCTTATGAAATATATATGCAGCGAAACAGCTTAACCACATCGCCCCTTCGACAACGCGCTTAAGCACTTGAATACAGCCTTTAATCCACTCGCTTATACAGCCTTGATCCATCACTATAGCTACAAGTGCTCAGAGACGTTTCACGACGTGATGCTACAAAGCTGCTCCGCCTCGTCGTCTACCAGCTATGGAACTCCAACGGCTGGTTCACCAGCGCGAGTGCCTAACAAAAGTGGACCTCTCGATTCATCCTCCTTCGTTCTCATAATCTATCGTTATCGCCATCGGCAACGCCAAAGCACGAGCAGCACAAGCGCACGAGAGCGACCAGAAGAAGAAGAACGTTGTCCCACGCGCTACGCTTCTCCTGGTGTCTCCGCTGAGACCTGCAAGCTGTCCTCTATCCTCTGCGTGCCAAGCGACCGCCAGCTGGCCGTCCTAGTAGCCCAATGCCGGTGCGCATCTCGGAAAGCAATAGGCGTGGCGAGAGGATCTGGTTGCTGGTCGTGCACGTTCTGCGATGTGCGGCTCCACCGGTCTGCTTCAGCCCGATCTTGCTGCTCCATAGCTCGGTGAGTGCAAAATTGCTCCGTACACCTGTTGACGAAGTTTGAAACGTTCAAGGGCGATCGAGAACGTGAAGCGTGTAGCGTCGCCATCGCGGACGAAGCCGATACATGATGGCCATCAAAGGACATGAGCACAGGCAGCACGTTATGGCATGGAAAGTGGCCACGTAGAAGAGTACCTATGACGCATAAATTTTGCGCTTACAGAGGGATATATAGGGCGCGACCTGCATACCCATACATATCTGTAGCTTTTTCATTTACACCCTTAAGGGTGCGCATTAGCTGGAAATAGGGTGTTGCAAGATGTTTTTTCTTTAAGAACACAGTTATTTTCAAAAATAAGGGTGCGGCATGTGTGATGACAAGAGTGCCGGTAACGGAAATACCCTTTTTGCACCCGTAAGGGTGTACATTTTTTTACTGTGTCGCAGGTACCAAAGACGGGATAAGACGCAGTAAAGCGAACTGTCTGTGCTAGGTAATCTATGTCATATACACCAAGATATTGATGAATGAGAAATAATTAAGACGTAAGCTTGGTAGTAAGATGCTAAGGCCCACTTGTAAAAAGCAAGCTTAAGTTTCTTCATTACCATTACTTCCATAACAACCTCTAAAGTAGCTTTATACAAGGGACAGCCTCGATTTGATTTCTATAGCGAGAGCAAACATTGTCTTTTTTTATTACTTAAATGCTTCCACGTGGGCAATGCAGTACTCATAGAAGTAGTAAACCACTTTAGGCATACGGACGTATAACAATTTAAATCTAATATAGTTCCGTCTGCGTACCCCAGAGGTCCCAACGGCTCATCTGCCCACGTTCTCACAGTGAACTTTGGTGAGCGATATGACTCATTACCGTAACCTGCCACTACCTTTCTGCCTATTTATATTCAGAATATTACTGTCCCGCGACTAGATGAAGGTAAATCCGACTGACATATTTATTAATCTACGAGGTTACTATTGCAGTGTCTTTCTTAGCACGCCTGAGGGCAGCAACGGCGACTACTTGAATCCAGGATATGTATAAATACATCACTTAAGACTAGTACAGCATACGTGGAAATAAAATCACCTTCATTTTGTCGATATTGTCCCGTAACTACATTTCCCACCGAGGACCCCATGGCTGCGGTTCTTTCACTACGATATCAGATATATCAATGGCACTTTTCCCCAACATCCCATTTACTATTCGAATCATGCTGCGTAATTAACTTACGACACTGACAGAATCAGTAATGCTTGGACACACTGAGCAGTCTTTCTGACCGCTTCACGTGCATGCTCTTATTAACAGCTACGGACGTTCTAAATGTGAAATTTCGCTCAAAAGCTCACCTTCCATAATATTAGGCTTAACTCGCAAGGACGTAGAGCTTTGTAAGCAACACAAACCCCTTCAACATTCACCTACTTTGCTCGATCGACAATTCACAAGGTGCTTTTTTTTTTTTTTTTTTGCATGGCTTAGGGTGTGGTCATAGCGGCAACATGCAGACACCTAAAGGAGTCGCGTAGCAAGGGTGTTTGTACAGCATATACAAAGAGAGCCACTCATCACCAAGAATATGAGCAGGCTAGCATAAGTATTATGCTCATGCCATATAGTGCAATTAAAAGCCATGCCATCCCACGTTGCCGGTGCCGTCCTCCAATGGCTAGTTGTGTGGCGCACTGCACAAGCTCCTATAGTTATCGCGTATCTTATAAATGTTATCGGCCACTTATGCAGAAGTCCGGCAGCGCGTACTGCCTGCTGGTGGTGCTTAGCATGTGGCTGCTGCGGCTACTTCCGCTTCCGGTGGCCACGTGTCTGCTCTCGTTGCTGCTCTTCTCGCTGACCGGCGTTCCAGCGGAGGACAACGAAGCCGCGCGCGGATTCGGGGTGAGTTTTCAAGCGCGGTTTATTAATATTTCGCCTTTACTCGGTCGACTGCGAACAGCAAGTTCTCCTCCTAGTAACACGCTTCTGAGTTAAGTTGTAGCATTTTTCGTTTCTTGAAACTATCTTCTTTAGTGAACACCTTAGTGAAACCGCTTGAGGGAATTTGATGGAGTACAGCATGGAGGTACACTTAAGCAGTTTGAATTTGAATTGAGCCAAGAAAGGTACAAAAGCGACGAAATATATGATAAGCATCTGGATCCTTAGCATAAAGCTAGTTGAGTAACCATAGCTAGCTGAGTAACTAGATCCCCACTTCACTTACCTAAAGGTTCCGCTAGGCGTGGTATGTGTGAGATGTTTATACGTCACTTAATGCATAACGAAGTTGCAAATATATAGATCGAAGAATTCTCGCGCATATCTTACTTTAGGAGAACAACTTAATGAGCAAACAGACAATGAAGCTTAGGAGGTCATCCGAAGGTCGTGGGTTCGGTTCCCACCGAAGGCAGGTTTGTCTTTTCGTCCACTTTAATTCCTTTCTACTTTCTCCACAATTACAATACCACAAGCAACTTCCCCTATGCCTTCCTAAGCTTCATTGTCTGTTTGCTCATTAAGTTGTTTCTAACAAATAAAGAACGAGCCCTTGACCCCTCCCTTTAGTTATTTAGGAGAACAAGCATGACTGCGACTGTAAAGTCGATAGATGGCAGTCTTTGTGCCGCACATATTTATATGCTCTTGCCACTACAAGTGGTTAAAAGGGATTCGGAGTGCCCCATTGCGGAAATCATTACAATAATGCATATCGGAGTTTTGGTACTTTAAACCCCAGAATGCTTTCGTTGAACTAGTGGCTGCTCTTAACACCGTCCTGTGTGTGGGTGCCTCTGCGCGCGCAGATCGACTCGGTGCTGCTCATCGCGTCCTTCTCGCTGTTCGTCGCGGCCGACTCGACTACCTTGCCTCTGCGTTCGGCCCTGTGGCTGTTGGGCGTATCCGGGGCCCGCTTGCGACCCCTGGTATTCGTATTCATGGTGACCTCTTTCCTGGGCTCTCTGGTCCTTCCCGACTTCCTGGTGGCCCTTGTGCTCAGCTCGGTTCTCGAGAAGGCCGTTTTCCACCTGCAGTGCAAGTTCGTCTCGCAGCAATTCCGTTCGTCGAGCCAGCCAAAGGCACGTGTATTTCTATCGGAAGTCTACGGGTAGCGACTTCCGATTTGGGCTAGTTGGTATAGGGATTCGTGATTACGCGTCGGCGCCACAGAATACGACGAAGCTCTGCAAATGAAAAAGAAAAAGAATACAAGCATTGTGTGTGTGTGTGTGTGTGTGTGTGTGTGTGTGTGTGTGTGTGTGTGTGTGTGTGTGTGTGTGTGTGTGTGTGTGTGTGTGTGTGTGTGTGTGTGTGTGTGTGTGTGTGTGTGTGCGTGCGTGCGTGCGTGCGTGCGTGCGTGTGTGCGTGCGTGCGTGCGTGCGTGCGCGCTTCATAATATATACTGTGCTTCGCCGTATTCTGTTGCGCTGTTTCATAATTGTAAGTTTTGGGGAGCGCAAGATCCCAGAACAAGCAAACGAACATGCTACGAACGATTCCTAATACACACAGGCAGATGGAAGTGGACCACAATAGAAACAACAGGTGGCCACAACTATCACCCTTTCGGCCTGTCGATGCCTGTAGCCTGAGTGGATCAGCGATATTTCGTCCGTAACATGTTTCACGGCGCTAGTGTCTCTACGTCCAAGCGTCTAGTCACGTGGTACTTTTGAAATCTCGCGCCCTCTCAAGTTATAACCCCCATCCCACGAATTAAAACCATTCCATCTATTAGCATAGAAATGCATTATGTGGGCACTAGTTACCATGGTTTAGAGTTTGTGCATTGTACATTTTGCGTTTCGAACAACTACTTTAAATATGACTAATTACTATCTTTTATTATTTTTGAGCTCATTTCGAGTAATAGCCTGAAGTGGTCATGACGACAGTAAAGACTGCTAAGTTGGTTGCGCCCTTGTACGCGCACGTGTTTTTATTTTATTTTAAGCATGGCGTAATATTAGGAAACTACACATATAAGACTCTTGCGCGAGTGCAACGTTCGCTCTTCGAACTTGGCATTTTGAACTAACAGGCATATCAATAGCAGATATCCGTTAACATTTTTTTCAATGCGTGTGTTTATATTCTTAATAATAAATTAAGCTGTCATCGAGCCTGTCGATTTTTTTTCTTTAACAGGAGATAAGAGTATGTACTGACTATTCTGCTGCAATTTCAGTTGCAAAATCGTCGGCCCACTCTGTCACCGGTGCACTACGAACGCCTCGTGCAAGAGATGGACACCATCCTGCAACGGAAGATCCAATCATCACCGCCACTTAGTGAGAAGTATGTCCGATTCGATTAACACTGTTCTAAGTTATAGCCGGAAAAAAAAATTTTAGGCGTTGCTCTGCTGCCGCAAACATCAATAACCAGCGGAGCTGTGGGGGCTTAGCAAAGCATTGAAAAGTTGAGCAAGGGAGAAGCTGTTTTCTAGGAAAGCTACACATAACCTTTCTTGCAGTATATATAATCCACGTAGACGCAAGGAAATAATTAAAGCATCATTTTCCATGCAAATCAAGTATCTATTTCGTCTACACCAAGCGCATCATAATCTTCACTCCCTTCCACTACTTTCTCTGTCTTTCTCTTTCTCTCTCTTTCTGTTGTCTTGCTTCTCTCATCGGTCTACCCTCTCTCTTTTTTTATTTCTCTCTCTCTCTCTCTCTCTAACAGCTTTTTTTCGCGCCCATAGCGAATAGTTTTACTACCCTCGGTACAATGCTGTCATAAGGTTCCCATAAATGCGTGTTCCGTAGGCGTGTGTGTATATCCTAGTGGTTGTGATGCTCGCCTTCAGACCGTGGGTACCCGGGTTCGAATCAAGTTTATTCTAGTGAAGTTGGTTCGAAGCGCCTCCCCAAGAGAATTTATTTTCTCTGAGTTATTTATTTCTCTATCTGCACCTCCTCATTTCACTCTTCCCACTTTACTGTATCATGGTCTGTATAGTACGGTCCTTTCGTCCGTGCCTCCTTTATCTGTGTTATTCAAACATCCGTTTCTTTCCCTGCTTTAGTCCCCCTTCCCCATACCTCGCACAGGGGAGCTGAGGTGTCCTCGACGAGAGACAGTTAATATGCTGTGCTTTTCTTTTCAATCCAAGAATCTGTCTCTCACCAACCTACAGGGAGGCTTTAACAGCTTTGCTGTAAAACTCCAGGAGACCTTGCTTGCAACTTGTCAAGAGTGGTGACCACTTTGATAGCTTCGCGGTCTCGCAAATGTGGTGCCATCGATAGGGTATGCGACAATTGAATAATTCAGATGTCATAAAGTAGCTGATCTTTAAAAAAAAAAAGGGGGGGGGGGGGGTCAACAGCGTTATTTGTACTGATAGTGCACAAGTTGTACACAACAAGTTGTACTGATAGTGCACAATTGTAGCCACCGAGTCGGAGAGGCACACAAGATTGAAATTTTCTACGAGTGTTAATTACACCTACGTATAATGCCAGATATTTATTTATAGGAAGATAAAGAAAGCTAGGCACGCCCCGTTTCAGCCGTTCTCATGATATACAAAGTTCCCAATGTCAATCTTTTGTAAGCTTTACTTGTAGCATTGTGCTGCCTTTAGTTGACTCACTTTGTTCCTGATGGAGATAATGAATCTATAGTTGATTTCTTAGCTTTCGAAATAAACTATCACTCAATTTGACGTCCTCACTGTTAACGCACTGCCTATCTGGCACACATTCCACATAAAAAGGAAGAAAATTGGGCTAGGGGAATAACACGCTTATTTTTATTCGACGACTAAAGCAGCACGCTTGTTTTACCAGAGCTCGTAATGTTTCTTGGTCGGCTGATTTCTTGAAAAGTACCTTCAAGCAGCTCCGCCAGTTATGAACATGCCATTGAGCTTGTAGCGTAAGTCTCTTGTCTCATTAAAAAGCCGATTTAAGCTTAATGTGTAAAATTTGTAATATGTTGCAAGCGTTCCAATACGCGCATCGCTTCAGATCGCGTATTGTTTCACAATGGGTCGAAAGGTCGAACCGCCTGTGCAGCTTCGTATGTTTGCCGCTTCAGTTACAAAACGTTAGTTATCGCCACTTTGTGGGAAGAAATACAACTCGTAAAACCACCTTTGATCTAAACAGGGCTCTTTCGATCTAACACAATGCGCTATCCTCCCATTAGTTAGGTCATCTCAGTTCAGGTACCGAGTGGCGGTCTGTCCCCTTAGGTTATGGTGCGAATTATCTGATAATGTAGTAGTTTAGGCTACAACGTTGTCAACGTTATAGCATTGCTATGTGACGACATCATCAATATTACAACGTTTAGGCCACATTGAAGCTTACGCAATTTTGAAAACAGATCCTACGGACTCCTTAGGGTTTCGTTTACCGATAGTTCTTTGCTATTCCCGCATGCAGGGACAGCCCCAGCAAGTCTGCAGCTTCCGCCAGGCGTAGTCTTGGTGCCCGTCTCCCACTGCGCAAGATGGCATCCGTCATGGAGGACATCTGCGGCAGACTTGCGTGCGGCTCTTCTTGGATTTCGCCCAAGGTCCAAGGTGGCACGCCCGACTCTCAGTCGCGCAGCGCGACTCCACCGCAAACGAGCGACGAACAGCCGACGTCGGCGACGCTGTCGGTGCATCCGGAACAAAGCAAGTCGGCGCCGTCTCCCTCACTGTCAACGGCATCGGCAGGGCACAACGAAGAGCCAGAGCAGCAACGGACAATTGGCTGGCGCCCCGCAAAAGGCAGTCCCGGAACCGAGAGCTCTCCGGCGACGTCTTCGCTGTCCCCAAGAAGGACGCGGAGAAACTCCTGTCCGACGGTCGCGCAGCTGCCAGTAGCCATTGCTGAGAGGCTGTCGGACCCGTCGACTCGTGCCACAGAGCGTGGCTGTTCGAGCGAGCTGCTGCAGCGCAGGGGACACGTAGCCGAACGCTTGGGCCAGAGGCACAGTTCCCTCAGGTGGGTATTGTATACGAAGCGTTTATTTCACTAGCAAAACCAAGATTTTATAAGGCCATCGGGGGTCAAGAAAGCTGTGTTACTGGCCACTGCAACGTCATCCATTCGTTGCAATCATCTGCGCTAGAATAGACCTTCCAAGCCTCCTACCCTGGCTATGTCAACGGAAACGGACGCGCTCTAACACGTTCGTCCACCAGTGTCTCTGTTGCTGCTGCTTGCGCTTACAGCTTCGAAGATTCTTCGCCAACTTGCACCAGACAGCCGTTGACTCAGTTTCTTCATCTTCCAAGTTCTCTTACCGATTAACAGGCATTGGTTACTCTCTTGCAACTACAGATCATATCCCTCCCGGAACGTCCTGTGACGCCGGCGCTCTCCGTTTCTGCAATTCCCAGGAGTCCGTTTCCGGCGAGTCCAGCCCGAGCGCGACGGGGAGGAAGTTTGACGGCTAGGCGTTCCAGCGTCGTGTTTCCCACGGAGCTGGGACCCGACGACCGCGAATCTGGAAGCGTCGTGGCCGAGAAGCTGGTGCGCGGCCGGCGCAAGAGTCACCGACATTCCGCCACACAGCAGGTATCGCGCATAACACACGCCGCATGAAATTCGACGGTGGTATGAATGTAACAGGAAAAGCAAGTTGCATCTATTTCAATATCGTTGCAATGGGACGGGGTGGAGGAGGCAATAACGTCAGTGAATTCGAAAAACTCATTCCGCCGCCTGACACGGCTGCAGTGGAACTACGGCGAAGCGGCGGACTCTGCGATGTCTACGAGAATCCTGGTGCCTTGGAACTACTCTCGCGAAGACCTGGCGCGCAACGCATCTCGTAAGCAAAACTCGACTCCGTTTTGACTGATTTATTCTGCTTAAAGTAGATGTTTTTAAGGACGCGTTGCTCTTGCTCATTCCAGTCTCCCTAGTGTTAAGTTACACCGCAGACTTTATATGTGTAGAAAAACAGCGTATCGAAGATGAAAACTGGAGTTTCCGAAAAAATTTGTCCAAGGAAGACGAGTTAAAGCGCAACAGAATATTGGATATGTTACAATCAAGTTCAAGTTCCTTTATTTTACCACATACATGTAAAGTTCACATAGGTGGTTGGGACGAGGGAAGAAAAGCTGCATTAAAAACAATGTCCTTAGAGTAGAGACATTTACGAAACCGCACGTACTACGTGATACCCTACGCTTCAAAAGTGTTAAAAGAATCGTAAGAGGATAACTTATAAATTAAAAATTGAACGTAATGGCCATCTTGCTATAGTGGAAACATGAACGAAACGTCTTCAATATAAATAACGAGGAAAAGACGACGACAGCGATTAATAGACGAAGGCAATTAAAGGTGGGAGAGTAAACGAGGGCGGATATCCGTTTCTCTGTTCTACACTGCGCGTAGGTCAGAGGGCCCAGAAAGATACGAAGAGAACAAAGTGAGCATGCGCGCACGGTAAATGTTCAAAGCAGAGGATGACACTTTTCAGTGTTTTAGGGTCGTCACGAGAAAGGGGCATTGCGGGGTAGTAAGCAAAAAACAGGGAAGTGAAATAACGGCTTCCTTAGAGTGTAAACACAACTGCAGCCGTTTAGCCTTAGAAGTTTCTTTTGCTGACCTTTAACCTCCACCTGATCGAGAATAGTTGAAAAAAGTGACAAATTGATATACAACCGTGTTGTAAGGAAGTAACTAAATATAATTCAATGTTATGCCGAATAACATAAGGTGAAGAAGGTAATGTAGCATTATGGAGAAGAACGTATCCACTCTTTTTTTCCTCAGGTACGTCGGTGGATTATGAGAAGCTCGCAAATGAAAAGTAGGTGATCGCCTTTTTCTCTCTCTCTCCCTCTCTCTCTGTGCGATTCTGCCTTGAAGCGAGGACAGATGTTCCGAAAAAAGAAAGCTCCCAGTTTGTAGCTGCGGCACGTGCTTATGTTCGCACCTCGGTTCTGTCCTCGTTTGAAGCACTTTTTCCTAAACGTGACAACGGTTTGGAGAGTATTGATTGAAGTACGGTTGAAAGCCATAGAATACAATGCACTTAAAGTAGGACGTGCTGTCAATGTAATCACTCGAGATTAGTTTGCTTGCTCTACCAGGACAGTAAAAGCTCTACCTGTTGGCTTGGATTAGCTCTAACAAGAATAATCAGTGCTTTTCTCTCAATAAATATAGTACAAATATAATATACAAATATAGTATACAAATATATTACAAATAGCTGCTGATGTTTTCATGAGTAAACTCGTGGCGAAAGACGCATCAATCGGAGATTATTTGTCAGTGTAGGCCGAACTGACTACCGACAGGTCGTTGTTGCATGGAGTGGCACTTGCTCTTTAATGCTGCATTTTGCTTTGCAGGATGTGGCTCACGATTAGAAAGACCTTTATCATCGGGGTCGTTATGACATCTACGCTCGCATCTGCCTGCGTTAAATCAACGAGGGCGCTCATAGCTGCAGATGTTTCCAGGTGAGAATGCGTGCGTGCGTGCTGGGAGGAGAGAGAGACTGAAATAGCCTCCTTACAAAAACACAATTTTCCATTTAAGCTCCTTTTCATTCCTTATACGCATTAGACAAACGCATCTATCGATTTTAACGCGTCATTTCTTTGATTTCGTTTAATGACCAACGTTGCTCAACTCTCATTAGTCATGCTTTCGTTACAGCTTGGTGCATGACGTCTACGAGTTTCCTTTATACATAATGTTCCTATATACAGCAGCCCGACTGCTGTATATAGCAACAACCCGCTGTTTGTTCTCTAATTCTTGTGATCTCTGCAATGCACCTTTCGTTAATGTTGAAGTATGGTATGCCGTCGTTTGTCCCTTCCTGTCTCGCCTCATCATCTTTAACAGGGCCGTCAATGACTAGGCGTTGCTGCCCAGGTTATTGCATTCGTGGTCAGCTAGCATTCATATAGGGTTCAGCCTCTCGTAAATAGTCTCAGACTAAGCATAGTCCGCATGTGACTGCCGGATGCATAACGGCACAAATCCTACTGCTGTAACTGGCGCATTCCTCGGCATGGACCATGAGCTTATACACATCGCCTGCCGATTTTCTGTACTTACCAACATTGCTTCCAGTAGACTCAATTTATATTGATTTTGCGTTGTCGCTATCTCTAGGTAAGCTACTCCGGTAGGTGCGCGTGCCATTTTTCCGTTCGAATCTGCCTCCAGCTCAGATATTATTTACATGCCTCTTTCGAACTCCGCCATTTAGTCACTCGTCAAACGAACAAGACTTTTCCTGCTCTAGGCTGATGTGCCGAAATCGAATCATTCTTCCAGACCTACCTGTACAATATTGCCGTCATCCAGAATCGTATGGCTTCTTCCCCCAAATTGCACCCCTTTCGACCATGTGCCCCCCGCTGGCGCATGTAACAAAATAAGTACGTAACAAACTGGCGAAATCACAACTGCGCCTCCCCCCCCCCCCCCCCCCCGTCTTATCTTTCCACCATAGAGACATAGAAAACCATGCGCTGTCAAACATTTTGTGACCTGTATTACGCAGGTACTCCTTCAAAGTGAGCGCGCTGGTTGTGCTACCCGTGGCATTGGGCACCACACTCCTCTGCTGGACCGCGCTGTTCTTCGCGTACCTCAACGAATAGTAAGCGTGTCGCTGTAATGCTTATTTTGCACTTTGCGCGCGATGTATGCACGGAGGCCGAACAAAGCTTTTCGTTCGCGAGCGTTCACTTGCCATTGGCTAACAAGCTTCGCTGGTTATATGTCTAGCATGGTAAAACATTTTCTGTTGCGAACAAGTCCAGCAAATAAAGCATTACTTGATACAGATCATTTTCTGGCAAATGAGCTCTGCGGAAACCCGCAAGGTGGAGTAACGTTTATGAAAGAGAAAAGAGAGTTTTAGTTTGTCCGTAAACTTCACGTTTGCGGATACCGGTTTACCGTGCGTGTTTACGGCCGAAGTAGAACTGCTAGCGCCATCTATTCGCGGATTGCTTAACTACAATGCATTCGATTTTCTCTTTAGTAGCGTGAGCGTTTTCTTCGAAAGAGGTAATGAAAGTACTCAGAGTCAATTATTATCTCACGTCCAATGCTTTACACTAGCAGGCAAGCAAAACGGGCAAGTCACAATAATAGTTTTTTTGTGTGCGTGTGCCTGGTTAGGCCCCGCATCATCAGGTGTCGCCACCAGCGCTGATGGTCCCGTACACTGTCCCGGTAAACCGGTATCTGTAAACGTGAAGAAGTTTACGGACAAACTCTCTGAGAAAATTAGCATCCACCCATCCTGTAGCACAATGCTACAAGGAAATCCATACGGATTTCTCAGAAATCTCAGGCGTTGGTCCCGGGTTCGAAACCCGGACCAGGACGAATTTTTCGGCAACTAGGAAGCTTTCATTTCTGAGAAATCCGTATGGATTTCCTTGTAGCCTTGTGCTACAAAACGGGTGGATGCTAATTCTCCCTTTCATAGATTATTTTCTAAAGACAAAAACATATATTTAAGATACGACGCGTACAGCGCAAAGCTCTCCCTTGTGCGACATTAATCTATTCGCGCAACTTTTTCGCAAGAGGAACTGAAATATATATCTATGACGAATATGTCATATTCCACAATTGGTACATCTCACCATAACGAAATTTGCCGCTGTTAGGCAGAATTTAGATAAAGAATACTTGCAAGTGCAAGTGCATCAACGTAGAAACTTTGAAACTAACATTGTTGGATTATTTGATTTCAGAATAGTACTAAACTATCTGCGGTACGTATAAGGCGTCGGGATGCTTAGGCCAATACTTTAACTACAGACTACGGTGGCGGGGTATTTAGATGAGAACGAAATGTAGAACAAATTAAAAAGCTAACTGCGTAGCGCAAGTTCAGGAACAAGTGCTTTTGGTACGCAGTCTTTATTGACATTTTCTAACCTAAAATATATAGCTGACCGCACGAGCTCAACGCACATAAGAACATCAAAAGTGGAGCTACAAATAACCACGTTCAAGTTCAAATTCAAGTTTATTCACGTTCTTTCTTACATAAAAACATGATTGGTGAACTTTATTATTACATTACTGCGGGAGATCCACAGTTGTGAAGACGTCAGGGGGACCTCTAATACTAATAGACATGCACGTTTCGTATGCATAATCTTTAATGACAGTAACTTTTTTTACTCATGGCAGAAGGTTTTGGAAGTGGGCTTGTTTGCAATCCGCGAGTATGTAGTTAAAGAACGTAATTGAAACAGACGGACAGTTTGTGTGTTTCCCTGCGTTTGTCCAAATATCACCTGCATGCCTGCTTCAATTTAGTTCTTCGATTTTATTCGAAGAAAAGTTCGGTGCATCTCGATGACACGCAGGCAAGACACTAGCACTGATTTTCGGGGACAATCTCGACCTGAGAACGTCAGAATAGATGCCGGAGACAGTGCACATATATACCGACCACGCTGATGTCACTCAGCCCTCCTGAAGAGCTAAAAACGGAAGCTATGAGGTCGCGTTAAATCCGCTCCAATTATTTCTTTCCCTTTGGTGCTTAGTGTGCCATATTCGTTTACATAACAGCAGTTAGCAACAGCAACGGCGAACAGAGCCCTAGAAAAGTTACGACAGAAATTTGAGCTAGTTGGTAAGGGTTTACTACGCAAACGAAAGGCGTGAAGACACCTACACACTAGAGGAGTAGACAACACGGAAGCCGACTATAAATGGAAGGACTGCACTGAGGCGAAAAGGAAAGAAGACACTTATCTTAGGAATGGTAGCCCACCTGTCAAACGGTTACACGTGCTGGTCTACGTGAGACACAACTGTTACGGGAGACTACGAGGGAAAACTTCGCTCGAAAGTAGGTGGAATACAAGTCCCAACTTTCCCCTACTTTAGCTCGGAAACGAAGACTTGTCTGTTTAAGGCCGCTCACCGATCAAGTATTTCACTCGTACAGAAGTGCTGCGCTATACGCAAATTGAAAGTTAGGCATGCGTTCCTATATCCAGGAAAACGATTTGTGTGAAGTGTACATAGTGTGGCCTCTACCACATCACTACCGAAACGTTTTGAGTACCATTAACATTAAGGAATATTAAGCAACAGAAATCACTAAATAAACCTCATTTGGTGTGGGCATCGTGGCCGATTGGTCTAAATGCTGATTTTAGCAACCGTCTCTTCGATGCTGTATAGGGCCGATTGTCACCAATGAGAGCTTCCACGCATGCGGCTTTTCTAAAAACCGTCGTTAAAGGCAATATGTTACATCCTGCTTGCCGTGCGCTAAACGACAGTGCAACCATATTGTACGTGTTGAAGGGCGTGAAAGAAACGTTAACGCTCTACTTGTTCCTGGTCAATTGGAGCGACGCAGAAGTTGAGTTTCGCGAAGTTGAGTCGGTTCACCAAAGTGTGTTAAACATATCCCGTTACTACACTTGTTTCCAGACCGTTGCTATATATATTGCTTAAGATGACATAGGCAGGCAGCTAGGCGGTTCCTTAACTGTCTCTCTTCTCTCAGAAGCTCGTGGTAAAGCGCTAGCAGCTTCTGCTCTCAATGCACGAGTCTATAGTACAGTGGCCGGTTGTTTTCAATCTCCTTGCCGCATTCTCACCTGCAGTGACGAACTCGCACAGCGATCGTCCGCCCTCGCCATTTGTGACATAATGCAGCAGAAGCTGAGCAGATTGGGCAAGGTCACGTAAGTATAATATAAACCATCGTAATAATCATTAAAAAAGAACATCGCTGAAGATCATTACCTAGTGGGACTTTAAAAGTGATTACGAGTTAACTTGGATTCGTAAATTGCGCTTGAACTTTCAGAATGTTAGTCCTGCCGCGCGCAGCGACTCCAAGCACGGGAATGACGTAGGCCGCATTGTGAATGATATTGCTTTCGAATGGGGTTGAAGCCGCCGTATCGAAGTTTCGCCAAGAAGCTCGCAATGCCGCGGTTGGTTTTTACAGCGTCTTCTGATGTCTATAAATGACATTTGTGGTAAGTTATAGGATTATTAATAGATTCTGAGAGAACCGATGAATCAGTCTGTTGGCGTTAGAGAACCTTGTCGCTGCAACGAATGTCACTCGTACTCGAAGACGGTTTTCCAAGTCCACGACACGACACTAAGGCTCGCCTGTAATCAACAGCCTTCTGATATACTTAAGATAATGGAATCTACTTCCCGTTTCAATTCTATGTATTTTATAGCGTGTCTTTAAATGTTTCGCACCTCGCTGCTGATCTTACTTGCAGACATATCAGTAACCATTAGTATGCTGTTCGTAACCTTCGAACAGAAAACAATAAAAAGGACTCTCTGAAGAGGCAACATTAAATTCCCTCTTGAATGAAAATTAGTGTCCTTCACTGCGCCACCATACGCGTGTACATGCTATTTGTGGCCTGGGATCCAAATAATTCAGTCTCGATTATGGGTTAGCAGGAAATTAGAGAAAAGTTGAGTCAGTAGCTGACGGCTATACAGTATGATAAATGTTACTCGTGGAGCACTCGAAGAACAGGTACTGGGAGGCGCATACGCATTAGGCTCGTGTTTGTCCGATATCCCCATCTCAAAAGTACAGCCGTCAAGTGTTGTGCAGATAACCATCATCATGATTTATCAAATCTTCCAAAGCAGTGGCTATACCCCAGATTTTGTAAGAAATAGAATAGCGCGTTATATTGACGGACTTTCTTGATTTTTAATAATTTGCCTTATACTTGCGCAGCATGGACCGAACTAACAAATCTTTTGTTCGTAAGCGCTCACCGCCATTTGCTGGCTACTTTCGCCAAGCATACGCCCATTGTCATGATTGGCTTGAAGTTCATCTTACAAGCTATACTAGTGTAAAATGTTTTTGTGGACACATGTGCAATTTATTACTATTTGTTGATTGATTGATTTGTGGGGTTTAACGTCCCAAAACCAGCTCTGATTATGAGAGACGCCGTAGTGGAGGGCTCCGGAAATTTTGACCCCCTGGGGTTCTTTAACGTGCACTGACGTAGCACAGCACACGGGCCTCAACATTTCGCCTCCATCGAAATGCAGCCGCCGCGGCCGGGATTCGATCCCGCGATTTATTACTATTTGCGTGCTTGGATGTGTATTTAAGGACGCGTCAAAGAACAGCGGTCCGAATTCACTAATATACTTCCCGCTACTATTGATTCTCGGAAAGAGCTTCGTCGAATCCCGAGACCCGACGTAAAGGTGTATTGTTAGCGAAATGAGCTGATCAGTGACTCGCGACACTTACGGACAAAAAGTTTCGGGAATTAGGCCCTTCGTCCGCAGGTGGCACTGAAGGTAACGGCGCATATGCTTTCTCACGTGGCTCGTTAACAGGTTACAAGAACGCTTCTGTTTCACCGTTTGCTTGGTCACCA
This sequence comes from Hyalomma asiaticum, assembly GCA_013339685.2. Taxonomy (NCBI): domain Eukaryota; kingdom Metazoa; phylum Arthropoda; class Arachnida; order Ixodida; family Ixodidae; genus Hyalomma; species Hyalomma asiaticum. Next base: position 63,888,088 of record CM023484.1, read on the forward strand.
CGCTCGCCTGCACTGCCATACTATTCACCAGGTATGTGACGCACACATCTATTCGTGATCCTATTAGCTCTTATATCGAATGGTTGCTATCAATCTTGTTTTAGTCATACCCGTTGCGGCGAGACATTATATATTAGTTATCTAAATCTAGATAACGGAATAACAGGACGCCTGTTTTTGATATGTACGTTATTCGTCGACATCTCAACTAGAATCTACCTGATATTGGTTACTATATATCCAAAAGACGAGAGCTATATTGGCGTTACTGACTCCTGCATCGAAATATCAGCAGTTTGGCGTCTTGTCAACGAATTTACGCGTATTGTGAATTCGTATGCACGTGTTTAATAATTATTTTAGGGCACTTGGTTCATATAGAGAGCAACACGTTCCTTTTGTGTCATTAAAGCAGCTATGTGCGGAGTGGATGTTGTCAGCTCGTCACGTCACAAGGGGCTTTATACGGTACAACATGACTTCACCGCCAGGGTTTTCTTGCTGTTGTACGTCCACTTCTCTTAAAGACAGCATCCAATTGATTGAACTGTAAACAAGTTTTTTTTTTTTTTTTTGTAATGCAAACGACGAGTTTGTCGACCCAACCAGGTAAATAAAGCAGAAAAAGCACAACCGCGTACTTAGATTAAGTTGCGCTTTAAAGAAACCAGGGCAGCTAAATTACCGTGAAATTGGCGCCTATGCAAAATTACTACGACGCAACCAGGTAGCAGACGGAACGTCTAAATATGAGCACAAAGCTTGCATCACAGCGTTTGTGTACTCGCATTGCAGGCTGCTCATCACTCATGCAAAATGAAAACAGTCATCAGCATGAAACTGAAAGACACTGTCGCAATTTGCATACTATATACTTTTTTTTTTTTTACCGAGCGTCTTCTAACCATAACGGTGGTAACGGTTGTAATTGTGGCAACGGTGTTATATGGTATAGCGGACGGTAACTTACCATTCCGAGAGAAATCGTTTTCTCTCCTTAGCGACCTTTTCAGTTTCTCTTAGAGTATTGGTGGAGAATCGATGTCACTGTGGCTCCGATGATATAAGTTTACTGAAGCTTGACTGCTTCAGTTACGTACCGACCTGCTCACGAAACGCGCCGTTGCAGCAAAGCAGAGTTGGTGACGTGCGTGACGCTGGCCGCGTTCGCACTGGTCTTCGGCCTGCCAAGCATCAGCGGCTTACCCCTGCGTGACGTGGTCGCCCACCTACCCTGGAACATCATCCTCATTCACGGCGGCAGCCGCTGGCTCTCGACTGCGCTGAGGGTGCGACACGCTATTGCACGTGCATGCCTGCTGCGTATCGAACAATGCGGACATACATGAAACGTTGCGCGTATGCTTTTTGCCTTACGTTTCAGAGTGCATTTTTCTTTTGTTGGTTCGCGCGACATGATTATCTACCTTTCTTTAGTTATACATAAGCACTTGTTCATTTGTACTACCCACTCCTGCTTACGGCTTCAGTTGGAGGCCAGCAGCTCGGTAAAAATTATCATTGCTAATGCACTAGAAATAAAGAATTCGGATACTATAAAGTGTGAGTCGTGCACTCCCCTTTCCTCCCGTCATCCTTTCGACCTTCCTCAATGCCGGATAGCCCAGCGAACCAATCACCGTTTAATTTAGCGCTGTACAATGAAAATCTTTATATTAAAATTCGGTAGTAATACGGAGGAATTGTTGTGGGGCGGAGCAGTGCGCGAATATGGGCGGGGTGTGTAAAGGTTAGTAGAGCCTTGTCGACGGGGAGAGCAGGCTTCGTCGTAGGTGTCAAACAAGGTATTCAGAAGGGCAGAGACAGCGCATCCACGCGTCGTCTTCATTCCAACACGAATCCGAACTTCTCGTGCAGCCGAGCCGTGCTACTTTTCAAGAGTTGCAAAAATAACGTGTCTCCCTTACTTCGCTCAAGTCACGCCATCGTATGCGTGGTCTCTTGATAAGAAGTTTTGCCTATTCTTTAGGGGAACAACATGGCGAGATTCGGTAAGACATGGCGAGTTCTGCCGAGCCCAAGAAGACCTATAGCTACGTTAGCTTCGCTATGCTTGGATGATCTGGCAAAGCAACTGCGAGGGCATCTACAAAATCTTTTTTTTTTCGCATTAAGCAACAATCACTGGCAGGTTAATTGGTGATGCGTAACTTCGCAAGTGTAACAGCACAAATACGAGACGAGAAGAGCAGTATTCCTGGTCTTCTTTTCTCGTGTTTGTGCTGTTACGCTTGCGAAGTTCAGCATTATCGCCCTTTCTTTAATGAAATCAATGTAGTCAGTACGTTGACCGATAAATCAATGCCATTTTTACTGACGCGGAATCGCATTTTAGGCATGGCACCAGCACACTTTCATCGAAATTAGCAACCATCACGGCGCAACTTTCGGCATATCACCTACTCAAATCATAAGTGTGCCGGTCCCCGGCAGGAACAGCTCATGGATCTTGTTCATTGCATGGTTGTAGGCCAATGACTTCGCACCAGCGCTCCCACAGGCTCAGTGATTAGGACTTCACATTGTCCGTTCAACACAGGACTCTGGGCTGGCAGTGTGGCTGGTGAGCAGCTACACTAACGAGCGATTCCGCGACATGACGGCCACGTGGCAGCTGTTTGTGCTGCTAGCCGTCTCCTCGCTCGTCAACGAGGGTGGAGAGCAGCCCGGCATGCTCACAGCACAGCTGGTGCCAATCGTGACGGACATGGTGAGCCCGTTGTCAATTGCACACCACCCCGCGGCCGCAGATTACAGCAATATGCAGTAGCTCTACCGCAAACATCTGGTGCACGCATTCTCCCGTATATACCCCACAAAATTGCAGCAGAAACCACGTATAACCACTGCCGCTATCACAGTCAGTACGTTGAGGTATCTGCCGTTGAAGTAACATGAAGCATTCACATTCGACTGAACGGTGTTCCGTCTCCTGTTGAGGCAAGCGCTTACGTCAGCTGAAGCCGCTGGGATCGCTCGACTCGAAGCTTAGGCGTGACGTGGGGTGTTCTTTGCTAGATGCAAAACGTTGCAATAAGGGTAAGAAAGCGTCCACTAAAACTCCCTAGTTGAAATTCGCACGTGGCAACATTGTTGTTAATACTGTTATGTCGTGTACACATACGCTGCGCTGACTCCACTCGTGTGCGTGACGTCATCGCGGTTAGACGACATCACTCGTGGTCAGATGAGGTCACTCGTGTGCCTGCGCGTGTTGTGTACCTTAGACACCCCATTTGTCGGTTTGGTCAAAATGCAGGAAGGTTGTTAACGAAAGGCTGTATGCACTTAAAAAACTAATGCTTGAACTATTCGGGAGCGATAATCCCATCTATCTCAATGATCTTATATGTTTTAGCGAGCACGGCTGGTCGAGAACGCCAGGGGGCACTAGAACTCATGGTATTGGTAAGAGCCTCGAGTGAACACTCTTCTCGTGTATTATGGCGAGAGCGGCAGAGCGCTGGTAGGGAGTAAAGCCTTAGACGTGTACTTTGTATTATACAAGACGATGTTATAAACGTGGTTTTTAATATAACTGAGCTGGAGTATTTTTTGTGTAACCACTGACTTTCTTTTATGGACACATCTTTTGTCTTTTGCTCTTCTTGGCAGGGCATCGAAATACAACGCGATCCTCTCTTCTTCGCCGTGCCCGTAGCCGCAACCTGTTACCTGCCCGTGATTACGCCCATCGCGCACCTCGGGCTCGTCTTCGTCTACGAGCACACTACCGCCACTGTCGGCGAAATGGTACGCTGCTTGCCCCGCACATATAATTTAATCTTGAGCTGTCGCCTTGATACGCCAGAAGAAACTGAGCTCGTTCATGGGCGTTTCCTCACAGCTGTCTGTAGACTGTCTGTACAGATTCGTTTTACGGCAGCCGATGAGCCTAATCTGCACCTAATTTATACAGTCGTTGAGTTGCAATGTTGCAAATAAATACATTAAAATATCATTAAATTATTAAATCATTAAACATAACATCACAGCGTTGAGACGAGTCGAACTGACCGTTCAGTTCCGAAAGCTCGAGCGAAATTGTCGATACCTATTTATACAAACGAAATATGATAGACTGAATATAAATTAGGAAAAGGTTGCATATTGTCTTCTTTCCTAGTAAAATTACGTTGTGTGACGGGCACACTCACTCAGCTTAACCGCACCTAAATAACCACAAGGGAGCCGAGTGCATTTTAACAAAGCCATGCCAAATGTTGCAAAGCGTTACATGTAGCGTTCTTATTACACACAGCACAGACGCTAACCTGGCTTGACGACCCAAGGGTGGTTCAACCACTTGCATTTGCAACTCCTTTGCAACATGTGTCTGGAATATCAGAAAATATTGGATCGACAAAAATTAAATAAATAAATAATAAATAAATAAATGCTCACTTATCCAACGCGCTATAATTGAGAACTACGTTGAATTAGGCGTCAACATGTTTGACGATGAAGCTTAATGCACCATTCTTGAACTGGCATTCATGCACTTCTACCGTATGTCAGCCTCGTCAAAATTGTAGAAAAAGCCTCGCTTTAATTTAGGGCTATTTTCGCCATGACTTCTTGTTGTGGCTCGAACGCCTGTGACCATCTCCGATTTATCAACTGATGGTGCGACACAGCAAAGTTCCGCGCATTATAAGACACATCTTGACGCCAGTAAAACGACTTGTCAGCCAGCACTTGTGGGTTCATTTTGTGTTTCTCCTTTGCTCTGTCCCTGTACGGGGAAATATCAGAGGCCCGTGTACTGCGCGATGTCGGTGCACGTTTAAGAACTTCAGAGGGTCGAAATTTCCGGAGCCCTCCACTACGGCGTCTTATCACATCACGGTTTCGGAACGTAAAATCCAACAAACCAACCAAATCTCGCTATGCTTGTATAAAAGTGAAAACGACTCTTGGAAGTCATTTTCGCGTGCGTACGTAGAACACACTGCATGTTTCTTTAGTTGAACATCTGCGTACAGTGTCTTAGTCCGTTGGACAGGGAACACCATCGCTTCGACCACCTTCGACTGGCCCCGCCTTTGACATTGAAGACGGTCTTTTGTCTATGGTAGATTTCTGGCCTTGTTGTTACGACGTTTCAGTGTTAAGCGCGGATCTTTTTCAGACGCGGACGGGACGGGAAACGCCCGTGCGTGTGCTACCTTCCTGTCCCGTCCGCGTCTGAAGAAGTTACGCCCTTAACAATGAAATGTCTTTTTTCCTCGCCCGATGCATTCGCGGTGAATTTCGACACTAGCAACTAAGGATAGGAGTCAGTGTATTTCTCGTATAATGAAGCAGAAACCTTTCTTACGCAGGCGCTGCTCGGCCTTTTCCTGAAGGTGGTGACAACGACCGCGCTCACCTTCTCCTCCAGCACCTACTTCTTGTTCCGCGCGACGTCTACAAATGACACATTGGCAGCGCTCATGAGTGGATGACCCCGCGCGAGTGTCATTTGGCCATCCACAAATGACAACGAAATTTTTTTTTAATAATGTCGACAATCTTAATGCTTTACGGGGTGTTTCGACAAACGCACGGTTGTGTTTGCGTTTCTGTTCACGTGTTTTCGAAGTGTTATGATCCGTCAACAAAACCACGGACAAAACGGTGGACCATAAGATAAGCGCGCGGCGTACCTGTGACGTGAGATGTCGCCCATACTGACAAGAGAGGAGATCGCCTTCTCTGACGGGCATACGGCTGCGCTCGATATTATGTCGCCTTAGGAACTCGAGCCGCTGGAAACCATCCGGATATTTCAGCGGCGACGGTTCGATTTCTTTTTTTTGTTGTTGTTGTTGGCCGCGAAAGACAATCGCCGTTTTCAACTTCAGGAATTTTTCAGCGTTGCTTTAATTAAATTTCGTGAGTTGCTGTGTGCGTTATATTTTCGTTTCATTTTCTTAAACAATCTTTTTCCGAGTCTCTCTCTCTCTTATATCCATGGTAACTGAGAGAAAGCGCGAAGCGGAATGAAACTAGAACACACGGTGAAAACGAATCATTTCCGTGGAAATCTGCGAATGAAAGGTTTCAAGAATTGAAATATTAAAATCCAAGATAGGTGCACTTTACATATATAGGTGAGTATTGTATTCGATTGGTGAGATCTGTGTCCATGAGAGACAATATTTAAATTAAAAGTTAACACACTGCTCTGGCAAGAGCCTGAGAAAAGTAAACCCGAACATCTGTTGCTCCACGCTGCGAGCGGCCCTACTTAAGTGCTTCGCGCCTAAAACTCCCAGGCCTGCGCACAGGACTCAGTACAGATGGCAGCGCAAGCTAGGTTTTGCTGCTAGATTTCCTCTCGTTCAGTCTCGTTCTATTTCTCTTGCCCCCCTCTTCTTCCTGTTATTGATTTTTCCGTTTGATTCTTCTTCGCTGTCTTCTTATTGGTCGAGTTCGTCGTAGTCTTCGTACCCGTCGCCGTCCTTCCTCCTAATTTTCCGCCGTCTTCTTCCTCTTCTTCCTTTCCTTAATCGTTTCCTTCATCTCCTTTCTCTCCTCCTCACCTCATCCCGCTATTCCCTTTTCGTCGATGAAAGTACAGCCAGTGACTGACAAACATGGGATCTCAACCCGTTGTGTGCTTCTTGTCGCTTCAGTGACACACTCGGCCATGTAATTGCGGAGTGCCCTGCATCTCCCATGCAGTATGCATTGCTAATCGAGGAATACGGGCATATTTGACTGCGGTGGGCGACGCTGACTGACTGCTTTTTCCCAGTGGAAGTGCTGGTAGACCTAATATCAGGCCCATAAAGCCCTCTTAAGCTTTTTGAACAGCACCGCTTTGACTTTCCCCTTATTCATATGTTACTCTTTTCTCTGTGTTCCCGTCCTCATTTCTACCTGTTCCCTCCTCATGAATGAGAAGGCAGGCAATGCGTCCCGCTCGGTGGCCGTTGCCAGCTTGCTCCTTCCTTTGTGTCCTTGGATGCTTTATGCCCTCATTGAAAAAAAAATAATTCTCAGGCACTGCTCGTACCATACGAGAGCCACAGCTGAGAATGCAACGTTCTCAATCAAGTGGCGAGAGTCAGTCAGGTGTGCAGTGCCACCGCTCCTATTGAGCTGGGTTCAAATCCTCCCAGGCATGAAGCTTTTTAACAGCTGAGCAGTTTAAGGCCGAGGTTGGTTCTCAGTAGCCGCCGTGGTCGTTCGCAGTTTCTAAGACAAACTTTCTTGGTTAGGTAGTATTCGAACCAGGGTATACACACGCCACGCAGGCGAGTGTCACTATTGGGCACCCGTACTCGGAGAACATACCTTATGGGAACCGTATGATTGAGTTGTAACGACGGTTGTAACACAACTTGCTATGGGCGGACAAAAGGAAAGATTGGGAGGGAGAGATAAAAATCTAGCAGATCGCACGCTTTGTGGAAATCGATGTCATGCGAAAGCAATTAGCGTGGAATTTGCCTATGCCGAACTTATTGGCATTCAGCTATCGCTAGGAGTAGGACGAACGCCTGTGTGCAGGCTGACCACAAGCACCATCACCTAACTGCTTACTGGGTCACTTGCAACATGTACCGCGTGCGAAGGGCCGACGTGGACTATTGGTAGCTTGCTTGCCTGTCACCTCTGTGCCCCAGGTTGGATTCCTATCCCCGCACGCTTGATAGGTTGGCGCTTGTATGTCTGTCCGCTTGCGATGTCTACATTTCAATCATAAGCTATACGATGAACGATCTGCCTTCCTCTTATTCAAACCACGCAAAGTTTGTTCTCGTGGGGTTTTCAATGTCCATTTAGGTAGTCCTCTGACCAACGTAAGCCGCATTGTTAAAATTCAAACACCCGTGGTGGATAACCGCATAACCCGGGCCTGGAGCTGTGGGTATGAGCCGCACCTGATTGTACCATCGTTAATCGTGACGTACGTGACGAGTATATCATTTTAGTGAGGTCCAGATGAATCACGTTCCTCATGCGTTGATACCCTACCATTCTAATTTTGGCATGTGCCAAGTAAACGAGACGGTCAAGAGAGCGCCGAAACGTAGGCGGCTAGATAGCTATAGACAGACAGGTACGGTTAAAGTTGCTCAAATCCGCCAAGAAATGCTTCAAATTGAAGGGAAAAAGAAGACGAAACACAAGTCTCCGGTTGTGCAGAAGGACAAGCAGACCTGAGCTACAGTGCCTAGACTATACCTGAGCTTGCCCTACAGACCCACTACCTACATTTTTGCCCCCAGCCCACTGCTACATGATTGTGATAGTGAAAACGATAGCGCCACATGATAACTACACACAGCGATATCATAGTGTAGTGATACCACGAGTGACAGTGATCGTACAAGAAATACGACGAAGACGAGTAATGAATGAGAAGAGCCCGGGCCCTACCACGGCAGCATGCGCCGTGCCGTGTATCGGCAATACATTCTTCTCTTCTCGTTTAAGTCCGCCGCGGTTGTGTAGTGGTTACGGTGCTCGGCTGCCACCAAAAATACGTGGGTTCGATCCCGGCCGCGGCGGTCGCATTTTCGATGGAGGCGAAAATGCCAGAGGCCCGTGTACTCTGCGTTGTCACTGCACGTTAAAGAACCCCAGGTGGTCTAAATTTCCGGAGCCCTCCACTACGGCCTTTCTCTCCTCTCTATCTCTATCACTCCCTTTCCCCTACCTCCACGGACGCTTAGCCGTGCTCCCCACATGGGCTGCAGAAATTAGCGTCCTTTCCTAACCGAACCACTATCATCATCATCTCTTCTTCTTCTCGTTAAGGGACCGATAAACAAAGCTAAGGGAAAGCTAAGAGACCAATAAGCAAGGGGATGCCAACGGCCCAGCTGTCTGACCGGTCTTCGCGACGTTAGATCAGTAACGCTGCCTCAATTTTTTTTTATTGAAGCTGATAGCGGTTAAGGACACCGGCGGAGGACACCACTGCCGCTAATTTCACCCACTGTAAAGAGCACATAAGAGCTCACGATGTAAAAACCGCAAGCTCATGCCGTGCAACGCGCAACCCCACGGGAAGCCACGGAGGCGCTTCATGCGACAGGCGAAACAGCGATTTGCGTCTGACAAAGAGGCAGATAAGCAATAAATGTTATACACGCAGCAAATAAGCTGCACATTTGTGTAATTCACCCACTTCGCCGCTTTTCCTACTGCCATGCGCCTTCAGTCAAATATTTTCTTCAATTTTTCGCCGCAAAGGTGTTTTTGTTTCTTCAGATGACGGCCGACTCGGCGATGTACGAGAAACAATAGAACACTTTGTCAACTTCAAAGGCGCCGTTCTATCCTATGATGTCCTTCAGTGGAACCTAAAAAAATATTTGTCATAGTATGTATTATAGCCTGCCGACTTCCCTTCAGGATGTTGAACCGAACACAAACCCGAACCAAAAACCACACCCGAACCGAAATTTCGCCTGGTACGGGACCCGAACCCCAACCCAAACCGAAACAATATCGGTAATCGGTTCGGAACAAAGCGGTTCAAATAGCTACTGTGCCGCGACCTGCCAGCAGCGCCTCGTCGCTGCGATTTATTCCAGCCTTTCTCTCTGTTCGTCTGTATCGGTTTATTTGACTCATTTTCTTATTAAGAGAAGTACCTGCGGATACCTAGAGGTTGAATTCGGAACCGAAAGACGCGAGTGCAAACCCAGCCGCGTGGTCGTATTTCGATGGAGGCGAAACGCTGAGGACCGTGCACTCACCACCTGGGATTATGTGTGGCAGTGCACACATAAGCCCATGTGGTCAGAACTTCAGGAGCCAATAGCTTATCCCAGACACGTCACGTGATACTTGGCGGATGTAGGCGCAGTAATGACTCCTTCCTAGTTGGCTGAAGCTACGCACGACTTTCTCCACTTACGCTGAGCTAATGAAACGTACGAAAATAGCAAATATCAAAACTTGATTACATTGGAGAAATGTTCTCCACTTAGGGCGATTAGCATTTATCTCTCGAAGCCTTCGTATTATCTATCCACCTATATCTCGAGAAATCCATCAAGCCATATATTCATCTCTCGATCTCTACGTCTGACTACGTCACAGGCCTGCAGTCTACGTGACTGCAGGCCTGTTAACATAAAGAGCAAAATAGCATGTTTTTACCGAAACAAACATAACGCTGCAGCTATGTTGGGAACGTAAAGGACGAAACCAATTGTTACAGATGGGCAACATGGCGGAGCCAATATGCTCCGCCATGTTCGCAACTCTATTTGAACGAACGAGTGCAATGATTAAGGTCTGCACCGAGTTCAGATCTCGGGCAGCATCAAACTGGCTTCAAATGCTCCGCAACGTTCGCAACTCCATTTGAACGAGCGATTGCAATGAATAAGGTCTGCTCCGAGTTCAGATCTCGGGCAGGATCGAGCGGGCTGCTCTGTCACTTCGGAATCTCCTTTAGGAACGAGTGAGTGCAATGGTTCCGGTCTGCACCGAATTCAGATCTCTGACACTATCACCAAGGCTTCAAATGCTCCGCCACATTCGCAACTCCATTTGGACGAGCACCTGCAATGAATCAGGTCTACTCCGAGTTCAGATCTAGGGCAGGATCGAGCGGGCTGCTGTCCCTACGAAATCTCCTTTTGAATGAGCAAGTGCAATGATTCGGGTCTGCACCGAATTCAGATCTCTGACAGGATCACCAAGGCTTCAAATGCTGCGCCACATTCGCAACACCATTTGGACGAGCACCTGCAATGAATCAGGATCTTACTCCGAGTTCAGATCTAGGGCCAGGGATCGAGCGGGCTGCTGTCGTCCTATGGAATCTCCTTTTGAACGAGTCAAGTGCAATGATTCGGGTCGGGGGGGGGGGCACCAGATTCAGATCTCTGACAGGAATCACCAAGGCTTCAAATGCTCCGCCACATTCGCAACGGCCAGTTGAACGAGCAACCTGCAATGAATCAGGCCTTCTATCCTATGATGTCCTTCAGTGGAACCTAAAAAATATTTGTCATAGTATGTATTATAGCCTGCCGACTTCCCTTCAGGATGTTGAACCGAACACAAACCCGAACCAAAAACCACACCCGAACCGAAATTTCGCCTGGTACGGGACCCGAACCCCAACCCAAACCGAAACAATATCGGTAATCGGTTCGGAACAAAGCGGTTCAAATAGCTACTGTGCCGCGACCTGCCAGCAGCGCCTCGTCGCTGCGATTTATTCCAGCCTTTCTCTCTGTTCGTCTTTATCGGTTTATTTGACTCATTTTCTTATTAAGAGAAGTACCTGCGGATACCTAGAGGTTGAATTCGGAACCGAAAGACGCGAGTGCAAACCCAGCCGCGTGGTCGTATTTCGATGGAGGCGAAACGCCGAGGACCGTGCACTCACCACCTGGGATTATGTGTGGCAGTGCACACATAAGCCCATGTGGTCAGAACTTCAGGAGCCAATAGCTTATCCCACCCGCGTCACGTGATACTTGGCGGATGTAGGCGCAGTAATGACTCCTTCCTAGTTGGCTGAAGCTACGCACGACTTTCTCCACTTACGCTGAGCTAATGAAACGTACGAAAATAGCAAATATCAAAACTTGATTACATTGGAGAAATGTTCTCCACTTAGGGCGATTAGCATTTATCTCTCGAAGCCTTCGTATTATCTATCCACCTATATCTCGAGAAATCCATCAAGCCATATATTCATCTCTCGATCTCTACGTCTGACCACGTCACAGGCCTGCAGTCTACGTGACTGCAGGCCTGTTAACATAAAGAGCAAAATAGTTTTTACCGAAACAAACATAACGCTGCAGCTATGTTGGGAACGTAAAGACGAAACCAATTGTTACAGATGGGCAACATGGCGGAGCCAATATGCTCCGCCATGTTCGCAACTCTATTTGAACGAACGAGTGCAATGATTAAGGTCTGCACCGAGTTCAGATCTCGGGCAGCATCAAACTGTGCAATGATTCGGGTGCCCATTCAACTGATCCCGCCAATGCTATTCGCAACTCCATTTGAACGAGCGATTGCAATGAATTAGGTCTGCTCCGAGTTCAGATACGGGCGGGGTCGAGCAGGCTGCTCTGTCACTTCGGCAACTCCTTTTGAACGAGCGAGTGGAAAGATTCGGGAGTGCACCGAATTCAGACCTCGGGCAGGATCAAGCGGGCGTCAAATGCTCCGCGACGTTCGCAACTCCATTTGAACGAGCACCTGCAATGAATCAGGTCTGCTCCGAGTTCAGATCTCGGGCAGGATCGAGCGGGCTGCTCTGTCACTTCCGAATCTCCTTTTGAACGAGCGAGTGCAATGATTCGGGTCTGCACCGAATTCAGATCTCCGGCAGGATCACGAAGGCTTCAAATGCTCCGCAACGTTATCAACTCCATTTGAACTAGTGGTTGTAATGAATCATATCTGCTCCGAGTTCAGAACTCGGGCAGGGTCGAGCGGGCTGCTCTGTCACTTCGGCAACTCCTTTTGAACGAGCGAGTGGAATGATTCGGGTGAGCAGAAATTCAGACCTCGGGCAGGGTCAAGCGGGCTTCAAATGCTCCGCCACGTTCGCAACTCCATTTCAATTGCTGTTATGTGGGGTTTAACGTCCCAAAACCAGCTCCGATTATGAGAGACGCCGTAGTGGAGGGCTCCGGAACTTTTTGACCACCTGGGGTTCTTTCACGTGCACTGACATAACTCCATTTCAACGAGCGAGTGAAATGATTAAGGTCTGCACCGAGTTCAGATGTCGGCCAGGATCGAGCGGGCTTCAAATGCTCCGCAACGTTCGCAACTCCATTTGAAAGAGCGATTGCAATGAATAAGGTCTGCTCCGAGTTCAGATCTGGGGCAGGATCGAGCCGGCTTCAAACGCTCCTCGACGTTCGCAACTGCATTTGAACGAGCTCCTGTAATGAATCAAGTCTGCTCCGAGTTCAGATCTCGGGCAGGATCGAGCGCGCCGCTCTGTCACTTCGTGAACTGCTTTTGAACGAGCGAGTGCAATGATTACAGTCTGTACCAAATTAAGATTTCGGGCAGGATCGCGCGGGCTTCAAATGATCCATTACGTTGGCAAATCCCATTTGAACGAGTGAGCGCAATGATACAGATCCGGACAGAGTTCAAATTTCATTCGAACAAGCGAATGAAATAATTCAGCTCCGCACCGAGTGCACGTCAAGGGCAGGCTCGAGCGGGCTTCAAATGCTCCGCCACGTTGGCAATACCATTTGAATGAACCAGTGGTATGATCAAGGTCCGAGCCGAGTCAAAATTCCATTTGGACGAGCGAGTGCACTGATTCATGTTCGCACCGAGTTCAAATCTCGGCACAATCGAGTGAGCTTCAGATGCTGTCACCCAGAGTAAATGTTCGCTTGAACAAACCAGCTCAATCACTGCTGTCAGCACAGAGTTCGAATCTCGGGCAGGAACGAGCGGGCTTCAAGTGCTTCGCCACACTGGCAATTCCGTTTGAACGAGCGAGTGCTATGATCAAGGTCCGAGCCGAGTCAAAATTCCATTTGGACGAGCGAGTGCAATGATTCATGTCCGCAAGGAGTTCGAATCCCTGCACGATCGAGCGAGTCTTCAGATGCTCTCACCCGGTGTCAATGTTCGTATGAACAAAGCAGCTCAATCACTGCTGTCAGCAAGAGTTCAAATCTCGGCAGGAACGAGCGGGCTTCAAATGCTCCGCCACACTGGCAATCAGTTTGACGAGCGAGTGCTATGATCACGGTCCGAGCCGAGTGAAAATTCCATTTGGACGAGCGAGTGCAATGATTCATGTTCCCAAGGAGTTCAAATCTCGGCACGATCGAGCGAGTTTCAGATGCTCTCACCCGGTGTCAATGTTCGTTTGAACAAAGCGGCTCAATCACTGCTGTCAGCACAGAGTTCAAATCTCGGGCAGGAACGAGCGGGCTTCAAATGCTCCGCCACACTGGCAATTAAGTTTGAACGAGCGAGTGCTATGATCACGGTCCGAGCCGAGTGAAAATTCCATTTGGACGAGCGAGTGCAATGATTCATGTTCGCACCGAGTTCAAATCTCGGCACGATCGAGCGAGCTTCAGATGCTCTCACCCGGTGTCAATGTTCGTATGAACAAAGCAGCTCAATCACTGCTGTCAGCACAGAGTTCAAATCTCGGGCAGGAACGAGCGGGCTTCAAATGCTCCGCCACACTGGCAATTCCGTTTGAACGAGCGAGTGCTATGATCGAGGTCCGAGCCGAGTCGAAACTCCATTTGGACGAGCGAGTGCACCGATTCATGTTCGCACCGAGTTCAAATCTCGGCACGATCGAGCGAGCTTCAGATGCTCTCACCCGGTGTCAATGTTCGTATGAACAAAGCAGCTCAATCACTGCTGTCAGCACAGAGTTCAAATCTCGGGCAGGAACGAGCGGGATTCAAATGCTCCGCCACACTGGCAATTCCGTTTGAACCAGCGAGTGCTATGATCAAGGTCCGAGCCCAGTCAAAATTCCATTTGGACGAGCGAGTGCAATCATTCACGTCCGCAAGGAGTTCAAATCTTGGCACGATCGAACGGGCTTCAGATGTTCTCACCCGGTGTCAATGTTCGTATGAACAAAGCAGCTCAATCACTGCTGTCAGCACAGAGTTCAAATCTCGGCACGATCGAGCGAACTTCAGATGCTCTGACCCGCTGTCAATGTTAGTTTGAACAAAGCAGCTCAATCACTGCTATCATCACAGAGTTCAAATCTCGGGCAGGAACGAGCGGGCTTCAAATGCTTCGCCACACTGGCAATTCCATTTGAACGAGCGAGTGCTATGATCAAGGTCCGAGCCGAGTCAAAACTCCATTTGGACGAGCGAGTGCACGGATTCATGTTCGGACCGAGTTCGAATCTCTGCACGATCGAGCGAGCTTCAGATGTTCTCACCCGGTGTCAATGTTCGTATGAACAAAGCAGCTCAATCACTGCTGTCAGCACAGAGTTCAAATCTCGGCACGATCGAGCGAACTTCAGGTGCTCTCACCCGGTGTCAATGTTCTTATGAACAAAGCAGCTCAATCTCTGCTGTCAGCGCAGAGTTCAAATCTCGGGCAGGAACGAGCGGGATTCAAATGCTCCGCCACACTGGCAATTCCGTTTGAACGAGCGAGTGCTATGATCAAGGTCCGAGCCGAGTCAAAATTCCATTTGACGAGCGAGTGCAATGATTCATGTCCGCCACGAGTTCAAATCTCGGCACGATCGAGCGAACTTCAGATGCTCTCATCCCGGTGTCAATGTTCGTTTGAACAAAGCAGGCTCAATCACTGCTGTCAGCACAGAGTTCAAATCTCGGGCAGGAACGAGCGGGCTTCAAATGCTCCGCCACACTGGCAATTCCGTTTGAACGAGCGCGTGCCATCATCAAGGTCCGAGCCGAGTCAAAATTCCATTTGAACGAGCGAGTGGAATAATTATTCATGTCCGCAAGGAGTTCAAATCTCGGCACGATCGAGCGAACTTCAGATGCTCTCACCCGCTGTCAATGTTCGTTTGAACGAGGCAGCTCAATCACTGCTGTCAGCACAGAGTTCAAATATCGGGCAGGAACGAGCGGGCTTCAAATGCTCCGCCACACTGGCAATTCCGTTTGAACGAGCGAGTGCTATGATCAAGGTCCGAGCCGAGTCAAAATTCCATTTGGACGAGCGAGTGCAATGATTCATGTCTGCAAGGAGTTCAAATCTCGGCACGATCGAGCGAGCTTCAGATGCTCTCACCCGGTGTCAATGTTCGTTTGAACAAAGCAGCTCAATCACTGCTGTCAGCACAGAGTTCAAATCTCGGGCAGGAACGAGCGGGCTTCAAATGCTCCGCCACACTGGCAATTCCGTTTGAACGAGCGAGTGCTATGATCAAGGTCCGAGCCGAGTCAAAATTCCATTTGGACGAGCGAGTGCAGCGATTCACGTTCGCACCGAGTTCAAATCTCGACACGATCGAGCGGGCTTCAGATTCTCTCACACGGTGTCAATGTTCGTATGAACAAAGCAGCTCAATCACTGCTGTCAGCACAGAGTTCAAATCTCGGGCAGGAACGAGCGGGCTTCAAATGCTCCGCCACACTGGCAATTCCGTTTGAACGAGCGAGTGCTATGATCAAGGTCCGAGCCGAGTCGAAATTCCATTTGAACGAGCGAGTGCAATGATTCAGGTCCGCACCGAGTTCAAATCTCGGCACGATCGAGCGAACTTCAGATGCTCTCATCCGGTGTCAATGTTCGTTTAAACAAAGCAGGTCAATTATTGCTGTCAGCACAGAGTTCAAATCTCAGGCAGGAACGAGCGAGCTTCAGGTGCTCCGCCACACTGGCAATTCCGTTTGAACGAGCGCGTGCCATCATCAAGGTCCGAGCCGAGTCAAAATTCCATTTGAACGAGCGAGTGGAATAATTATTCATGTCCGCAAGGAGTTCAAATCTCGGCACGATCGAGCGAACTTCAGATGCTCTCACCCGCTGTCAATGTTCGTTTGAACGAGGCAGCTCAATCACTGCTGTCAGCACAGAGTTCTAATATCGGGCAGGAACGAGCGGGCTTCAAATGCTCCGCCACACTGGCAATTCCGTTTGAACGAGCGAGTGCTATGATCAAGGTCCGAACCGAGTCACAATTCCCTTTGGACGAGCGAGTGCAATGATTCATGTCTGCAAGGAGTTCAAATCTCGGCACGATCGAGCAAGCTTCAGATGCTCTCACCCGGTGTCAATGTTCGTTTGAACAAAGCAGCTCAATCACTGCTGTCAGAACAGAGTTCAAATCTCGGGCAGGAACGAGCGGGCTTCAAATGCTCCGCCACGCTGGCAATTCCGTTTGAACGAGCGAGTGCTATGATCGAGGTCCGAGCCGAGTCGAAAGTCCATTTGGATGAGCGAGTGCACCGATTCATGTTCGCACCGAGTTCAAATCTCGGCACGATCGAGCGGGCTTCACATGCTCTCACACGGTGTCAATGTTCGTATGAACAAAGCAGCTCAATCACTGCTGTCAGCACAGAGTTCAAATCTCGGGCAGGAACGAGCGGGCTTCAAATGCTCCGCCACACTGGCAATTCCGTTTGAACGAGCGAGTGCTATGATCGAGGTCCGAGCCGAGTCGAAACTCCATTTGGACGAGCGAGTGCACCGATTCATGTTCGCACCGAGTTCAAATCTCGGCACGATCGAGCGAACTTCAGATGCTCTCATCCGATGTCAATGTTCGTTTAAACAAAGCAGGTCAATTATTGCTGTCAGCACAGAGTTCAAATCTCAGGCAGGAACGAGCGAGCTTCAGGTGCTCCGCCACACTGGCAATTCCGTTTGAAGGAGCGAGTGCTATGATCAAGGTCCGAGCCGAGTCAAAATTCCATTTGAACGAGCGAGTGGAATAATTATTCATGTCCGCAAGGAGTTCAAATCTCGGCACGGTCGAGCGAACTTCAGATGCTCTCACCCGGTGTCAATGTTCGTATGAACAAAGCAGCTTAATCACTGCTGTCAGTACAGAGTTCAAATCTCGGGGAGGAACGAGCGGGCTTCAAATGCTTCGCCACACTGGCAATTCCTTTGAACGAGCGAGTGCAATGATTCATGTCCGCAAGGAGTTCGAATCTCGGGTAGGATCGAACGGGCTTCAGATGTTCCGACACTATCGCCAAGTCCTTTGAACAAACAATTTTAGTGATCGGAGTCATCACGGTGTTCAACTGTGCGAGAGTATCTATCGGGCTTCAGGTGCTTCGATGCGATGCTAAATTTCATTTGAACAGATAAGTTCAATGATTGAAGTCATCACCGAATCCAAATCTCGGGCAGAGTCAAATGGGCTCTGCCCGAGAGTCAAATGGGCTATGCCCGCTCTGCCCATCGGAGCAAATTTGAATTTGCTCCGATGATTGGAATGTCCAAGAATGTGGCTTTGGTGAAGCCGAGTGGGCTTCTACTGTCTGAACAGTACTTCAATTTTGGGCAAGCCTTTTCAATTATTGAATTCATCGCTAAAGCTCTCGGCAAGGCCGCACGAACTTCTACACATTCAAGATGGTGGCGGATATACAACGAGCGTCGAGCTGGTTGGATGACTGAAATAGTAAGGCCAAGTTGGGCTGTGGGGGCAGAGATAAACTGGCTACTACTTAATCTATTCATGAACCAGTTTCATCAGTGAAAGTAACAAGCCGAGAAACAGACATGCAGACAATACTGATTGAACCAGAGAAACAGATTTTGGACCAACCATTGCCATGACTGAAATAACCGCACTGAAGCCGGTTCTCTGACCCGTGGCTGCTAACGATTCAGCACGAAATGTTAACTGTTCAATGATTGAACTTAGTAGTCTAAGATGGACCGTCGTGGCTAAGTGAAGCGGGCTACTACCAAATATATCCGAAGGCTTATATTGAACAAACCATATTTTGGGACAATGCCAAAAGGACATGTGTCGATTTGTGAAAACGAACAAGCCAATGAAATGTTATCACGAGGTCAACCCTCGTTACAAAGGTAAGCTAAGCGTGCTACTGTTGAGCCAACACGACGATTTATGAAGAAACCATTCCCGCGATTGAAATAGCGACCCGAGGTCAAGCCTCTTAAAGGAGACGGGCTTATTCCTATGCTCATGGAGTAGTTGAAAAAAACAGAGTTAGATTGTTCGGATAATCACCCCTATAGGTCAACTCTCCGGCAAAAACAAACAGGCTCCGACGCGTGATACATAGCGTCCCGTTTTGAAGAAGTCTGGTCAGTGACGACCTGAAACGAAAGAGGAAGGTTAAAAAGAAGTAAAATCAGTGGATGAAATAAGAACTCCGATATTAACTTTCAGCCCCTGACGCCCTCCAACAGGTGCTAGAGATATTTGCAGATAAAATCAATGCATACATGAGTGAAACAACCCCTCTGAGAAGCCCACAAACGAAAGCCAAATATATGTTCCACCGATTCCATATCGTACGTGAATGGACAGTAATTAACGATCACCAGCATCTTGCAATGGTACGGTCAGACAAAAATATATGAAAACTTGTTATGTGGGGTTTAACGTCCCAAAACCAGCTCTGATTATGAGAGACGCCGTAGTGGAGGGCTCCGGAAATTTTGACCACCTGGGGTTCTTTAACGTGCACTGACAGTCGTACAGCACACGGGCCTCAACATTTCGCCTCCATCGAAATGCAGCCGCCGCAGCCGGGATTCGATCCCGCGACCCTCGGATCAGCAGCCGAGTACCATAGCCACTAGACCACCGTGGCGGGGCAAATATATGAAAACTTCAAGAGATTCGAAACAATTCGCTATTTGGTGCCACAACTGGGACACTGAATGACAAGTGCGAAGGTCGTGAAGCTCACAGAATGAAACACGAGTCCCATCTATTTGCAACACGAGACGACAACCAAACTAAGATGTGAACGTATTAAACGAGCCAATGAGAGTCCGCGGAAGAGGCGCTAGAATCAACAACGTACCATTACAAGCGCGCAAAACGAACGAACATCCTTACCCTCTTGCCAAGGATTTACAGATCAACTCATGACAGGCATTAGCGCTCAAGACAGGGCATTAGGCAATGAGCTGGCCTTAGTATTCAGCTTTGTATGAATTACAATGCACAACTATTCAAATGTAGAGATCAATTCGTGTACAGCCTAGCGCAGTGGAGTGTAGCCCGACGTCCAGCTTGAGATTGGGGATAATGTGACGACAGTCTTTCGAGAGAGCATCCACACGCACTGGAGACTGCACGGCATCACAAAAACGCCACGGGGACGAAGACCTGACGCAGTAAAAGGTTGAGGCTGGATGTAGTCTCACTTGATGTGATGCCAGGGAATTATGGATGCGCGGGCTAGTCCAATGTTCTGTAGGACGAAAAACGTGAACACGTGAAAAGCCTGAAACCGCATATGGTATACTTTCCAGTAAATACAGTAATTCAAAAAGACACAGTCACTGCATGTCATGCCTGTATGCGCTGCACTTACCAAATACAGCCGCAAGGGGGTCATCCTCAGCAGCAGATCACAAACAGCGGGTCCATCATCAGTGTCCACTGCTCGACGTTATCTCTGGAACGTAGGTTACAGCACCCGCAGCAATGTGGCTGATGTTCTCGTGAGCAGCAACAGGAGGGGGACGCTGGGAGAATGAAACATCGGGCATACATGTTAGTAATTCAAGTAACTCCAAGACATAGACACTGTATGCCATCCCTGTTTACGCGACACCGAATGTAGCACAGGCGAAGAAAGTCATCCTCACCAGAAGGTCAAACGGCGGGTCCATCAGTGCCTCCACTGTCCGACGTTCTTAGTAAAGAACAGTATGCGCTCAACATGGCTGATGTTCTCGTGAGCCGCAACAGGAAGGATTAGCTGGGGGCCTGGGACAACACCGGGCGTACACGTTAGTAATTAAGTAACTCCAAGACACACAGCCGCTGTATGCCATCCTTGTGTACGTCGCAATTACCTAATGTAGTACACGCGAACAAAGTCATCCTACCAGCAGGTCGCACACTGCGAGGCCATCGTCAGTGTCTCCGCTGCTCGACTTCTCTCGAACGTAGGCAGAACAGCATGCGCAGTAACGTGGCCGATGCTCTCCCAGAGCCGCAACGGGAAGGATTCCCTGTCGCTTCAGTGTCCCGTTAATCAACTAATAATGAATCGTGCAGAAATGTAGTCTACAAAGAAAGAAATTTGCACACTTCGTGGACGCAAATGTTTTTATCGAGCAGACGATAGCCATGGGATGTCCTGGTTGAGCATATGACGAGAGAAGCTTAATCACGAGTACCCAGTCAAGAAAGACGAAAGCAATGAATGAATGTTAACCTGACGGCCTTTAGGCACTCCAACAGGAGTGCCTAAAGGCCGTCAATCACAAAAGCCAGGCAATCTGGACGTTTAAAATAATTTCACGTAAACGAAACGGTATTCTATGCACTTCAATTTTCATCTAGATCAGCTGTTGGGCGTTGGTTTCAAAGCGAGGATCTTAAGGTGACGAGTCTCGCCTATAAAGCACGGATGAGTATTAAAAGGATGAGTATTCTCTACCTCTGGCAAGGAAAGGAGAAATGCTCCATTGGCTTGTATGACACAATCGGCGAGGAAGTGCAAAGGAGCAACACGACCGGCCACCGGACGAGTGGTGTCTGAGGTCATCTCAGGAGCGCTGTCGTCGATCACACACGATGAGCTAGAGTGAACTCGCTGTCCTTCGCAATGACAGGCAGGCGTCGGCAAGCTGGAACAACACAAGGTATAATTGTTTAACGTGGTAAGAACCATTCTGTGCATGTGCAACCTACCAAATCTAATGCACCAGTAGCAGCAATGTCATGTTTCTGTCAGGATGACGCCATTAGCGAAGAAATTCCACGGCGGGAACACACATTCGGCCATGGAACTTCCGGTGCAGAATGTCATCTGTGAAACATAGGAAAGAGTCGATGCGCAGTAGCCAGTTCAATATATCCTTATGGGCCGCAACGGAAGAGACACGTGGAGAAAGTAACGAAGTCGTGCGTGCAGGTATTTACTAAAATTAGTCGTGCAGTTCTTTCTGCGGGCATGAGTATCGACGATTGAATGCGGGGAACAGCCACAGGACGGTAGCAGAGCCCGCGAACTCGGGTAGGACAGTCTTTGACGCATAGCTCGTCCATCAACGGGACATCTGCAGGCTCTGGTGGACCTGAAAGGACACGAGAGCCCTCTGTTAAAAAACACATCAAAAGATGCATTACACTTACGATGTCCAGATCATGTGCTGCGCACCATCCATGAACTCGTGGACGAACTCGTCGCGGCAGGCGGAACAAGGGCCTGAAAGTATATAATCTCGAAACAGCATGGTTAGCACAGCAGCCTGAACAATAAAGCACATGCAGCAAGCAAGAACAGCAGAAAATGTGATCAAATTGTATGTACAGTGAGCGTCCGTTGCACAGCACGACTCTCGCCAACTTGTACAACATCCGTTGTACAAGCGAATTCCGGATGCCGTTTGCTCCCGCGAAACCACATTTCGCTCGACGGGACTAAACCATGCCTCGTCACGAAATACTGGTCGAGGTCGCAACGTCATTTGGAAACGGGTCATTGTCCCTGACGCAATCGAAAGAGGACGCCTGTCGACAAGCCTGAAGCTACACGCGTCGCACCCCCCAACCCGATCCCTGCCCCCTTCCAATTCCGCCACGGAGAAGACCCGCAACGCAGGTGGCTGCACCAGCCACCCACGAAAAACGAAGCATTTTATTAGTCACCTAAATTAACAGCATTTTTACATTGGATATTCACAATCACAGTCTCTTCACAGAACTCATTCGTCGATGGCGGGCCATCCTCGGTAGCCGGTGTCTGTCGGTGTATGCCAGGCTGCCGGGGCAGGGCATCTGAAACGTTCAACAATATGGCATTTTAGCGACGCGAACTGAGGAGGAACTGACGCACTCACCGTGAACGACGTTCGCACGCGTACGTTGGACGTGTTCCAAAATCGGCCAAGGTGGGCGGCGCATCGAACAAAGTGGGCGAGGCGCGGAAAGCCCACAAAAGAAAGATGCGCAGTGAGGTGGGCCACTTACTTTGGCTGCAGCATGGAAGCGCTGACCTGCAGCCCTCCTCTTGCAGCTCCTGGGGCAGTACGCCCAGGGCTCTACCGGTTTCTGAAAGACGTAGGTTAGATCATGAAAGAGCTACACACATAAATTAAAAATGAGCTTTTTTGGAGGAACATTTGATTTATCTCTGGAGTTTAACGTCCCAAAGCCATGACAGGATTATCAGAGACGCGGCAGTGGAGGGCTCCGGAAATTTCGGTCACCTGGGGTGTGCACTGACATCGCACAGCACACGGGCCTCAACATTTCGCCCCCATCGAAATACAGCCGCCGCAGCCGGGATTCGATCCCGCGACCCTTGGATCAGCAGCCGAGTGCCATAGCCACTAGACCACCGTGGCGGCTCAAGTTTATAAGTGCAAGATTAGCTGAGCTCATAGAAAAAAAAATAGTCCTGCGATAGCCTAGACGACAGTGAGCAATGCGAAGTTGGTTGCGTCGTCATAACGCGTAGGTGGATTTTTTTTTATCCCTGGGGCACGTTAACTGAGACGCCCTGCATAATTAGTTGGTCGAATAAGAACAGTAACACCACTCGGATTATTTAGATTTATCGAACCGGCACTCGCAACTACACAGACTAACAAGTAACAAGCTACGTAATATAACAATCGCATTACGAACAAGAACAAGCACTGAACTCGAGACAGCACATTAGACAGCACAATCACATATCGGCATCAAATTTTCAAGTGGAGCACAGCATGGCAGCTCGCATACTGATCATCTTGCTTTCGCAACCATCCCAACCACGAGCCAGTAAGCTACTCTACAAAAGCGTATGACACAGTTATGGCGTCATGTTTCGCGACTCAAACACGGTGCAAGATATACGCCGTCTTGGTGGGTACACGCTACGGGTTCACTTGTAAGATGCGATTTACCAGAGACGGTATAGCATCGGCATGCGCAAATTGGTCCAGTGACGCCAGCGGTCGCGTATCGGCGATGTGACGAAGCTAAGACAGAGAAGGTTTTTATCTTTCGTTGCTACAGCACGCCATTTCCTGCAGCCCTTGTAGAAGCCCGGCTCAGCGTCGCGGCGGTAGAGAATGAAGGAATGAATGGAAGCGAATGAAAGGAAGGAAGAGAATGAAGAGGAAGGGACGAAAAAAATGGAAGAATGAATTCAAGAAAAAACCACAATGGAGCGCATCGGAAATTTTCACCACCTGGGGTTCGGCACACGGGCATCCATAATTTTTTTACTCCATCGACAATGCCACGGCCGGGCTTGAATGAGCATATTTTGGGTCCGAAATGATAGTGCAGCAAGGCCAAAGTAGGTCAGCTGATAAGGCGCTTGTTTCACGCAGGATCGACAGCTGGAAAAACACGCAGAGTCATGCACCAAACCGTCTGTCATACAATCTGATTCTCCCGCAAAGTATACCGGTTATAGCATCGCGATATAAAACATTTTCATCCTTGAAGTTTCGTTGCATCACCGAGAGGTATCATCTGCCGGCACCGGACAGGCGGGAGCGCTCCGCTGCTACTTTTATCTGGTCGCCTGCGCCTCACGAGCGACCTTACCTTAACGGCACGTATCTTACACCGTGCTCATAAGCTACGTCGAAATCGATAAACACCACCCTAATCACGTGCAACATAAACACTATATCTAATATCTGCGAACGAAGCGACAGTATGTGATCCTATTGCTGAAAACTTCAAAAGTTAATTCACTATAAAATGAACAATAATTAAAATAGCGCGCATACACGATCCCAAGTAACCCTTTCAGTTCTGTAAGTCACATGAGGTCAGCAACGTAACACTCTCTTTAAAAAAAATACTTCAACGAATCTAGACTTCGAGTACTTGAACCTATTGTCTTACTAACAAGAACCGACTCGATATCCGGTGAAACACTGCAGTAACTACCAAGTTCTCGTTTTGCCTTACAAAAACATGCACAAGTTATACTGTTCCTACCTGCAAAAGTTATCAAAATCACATGCCCGTTACGATAAGCCACATCGGAAACACTTAATAAAAAATATTACAATAATCATGGATAACTTAGATTCACGCATGCTCCATCGCATCTCGGAACAAACACGTAACAGCAGCACAGCCATTTATCAGAGCAGAACTTACGATTATTTTATGTTCGAGTCACTTGTTTAATGAGTATGCTACATATTCTGCTACACACTTTGTTCGGGTTTCTCTCGAGCTCTGTATAATAATAATAATAATAATAATAATAATAATAATAATATAAAGGTCGCCTCCACAGGTACGGGAGTTATAGGGCCATACCTTCGTATCGTAACCAATGCTCTATGCGCGTTGTATGTAGCGGCCGTGCCTCTTCTGAAGAAAAAGCTTTAAAAAAAACGAAATACGTTTTCCATGCCATATTGCTTCCGCGAAACCACATTTTTTACTCGATAGAGCGTTTAACGCGCGCGTACTGGCTCGTCGGTCGGGTAGCAGCGTAACTCTTGAACTCACTGTGACGCAGACGAAAGAGGACGGCTATCCTGCATGTGTATTAGCTAAGACTGAAGTTACATGCGTCGCCACACCCGTGAAGCGGCTCGTCAATTCCGTCACGGCGAACGGCTGACATGACCATAAAATTCGGTCGCAAGTAGTGTAGTACACGGCGAATAACATGGCTTTTTTTTTTTCTTAGCATAGTCTAGCGAGCGAGAAACTCAGATGGCAGCTTCTCTATATATACTGCACACCAAGTCATTAGGACGGGAACTACGTATCTTACTTGTTGAACGATGACCAGGACTTCCGTGATGAGCCGTTGACGACCCGCTGGTCCTCGAAGAACGGGCCACAATGAGTTTCCTGTCCAGACGACACCAAGAACGGAACCACGGCAGCCATGACTTGCGACTTGTAAGCACGCTGCTCTTGTCTGGAGAGCCACTGGCGTTAAGCCTATGGTATCGCTCTTGCACATGTCGAGCAGTCTCTCGTAGCAAACGGAACTGCTGCGGCGTCAGCATGCTTGCGAGGCACAAAGTTTTTCGAAAGGTAGGCTCCAGACATATTCAAGTCCTGGGGGTCAAATGCAGTTCGAGACCACGTAGAAGGCGCATGGGAACACGCGAAACGCCCTCAAGCGCAGCCACCCCCAGCAGCTGGACAACTTACGACGCAGAACTCAGCAGGGGCCACAACACGCACACAGGTCGAGAGAAAGAAGCGAAATGGCTGTCAACGTCGGGATGCTCGTCCCTTGGCCACGATGCCGAGCTTCTTCGCGCATGCGTCGACACTCGCGGACAGTACTCTTCATTCGCGGATTGGTCTACCCTTGCCCTACGTCACTGGCTCTCATGTGGCCAAGATGGCCAAGGCGCAGTTCTTATCGCGGCGATCAGCGTGACTGGCGATGTACAAATAAAATCTAAAGAAAAAAAGTTGGTAGGGCGAAGTTGGAATGTTCGAGAAGCTTTTGCTGGCACGAAGTGCGTAGTTAGCGCCCTTGCTTTCGTTGTATCGTTATAAAACGCGCACATTCGCGTAACTGTTACATTTAACGCACAATTTTCAAAAATTAATCTGGA
This sequence comes from Hyalomma asiaticum, assembly GCA_013339685.2. Lineage (NCBI taxonomy): Eukaryota > Metazoa > Arthropoda > Arachnida > Ixodida > Ixodidae > Hyalomma > Hyalomma asiaticum. Next base: position 63,914,266 of record CM023484.1, read on the forward strand.
CGTTATCTTTACTACTGCTTGCTCGCACAGTCTGTCTATCGTATTCTAGAATTTAAAAGGAAATATCGCTAGTTAATGGAAGGCTACTGCGGCTGAGTTCACGGTGTAGCTGTGGCCACGAGCGTTCCCACCATGTTCCCAGACAAATAAATCACAGGATATTTCGCGTGCAAGAGCCACGGTAAAAATACGAAGCATGCCGGAAATGCCTGCTTCCGAATTAATTTTGCGCCCCTTAATCTCGCACCACCAAAACTAGAAGACAAAGTACAGCAGCGCTGTGTTGACAAAAAGAACATGGGAGGAGACAAATCGGGCGCTAATAATTAGCTTTCCGTACGTTTTCACGCCGATACACACAAGGACGATCAGAATAAACGAAATTGGTTGCGAGATAGCATCCTGTAAACGGTGCCATGACACATGTTGCTAAGGCACACATTCTGAACTCGATGGAGCGACAGTGGAGGCACGCTGGCACAATTGTCTTTTTCAATGTGCAAGTGTGCCATGTGCGAATACGGTACGGGGACGCTGAAACAATGCAAGCATTCTACCCAGTAACGTTACGCAGCGTGCAACAAAATCCGGACGACCAGCGGGAGGCATCGCTGACGTCACGCAACCCTGGGGGTCCAGCTCCTGCACAATTAAGTCTAAGTCGTCGGTTTCGCTACCTGGAATAAGAAAGTTGCAGACCTCGGGGTGAAGAATCGCGCCTAATAAAGTTTATTCTCTCCCAGCACGAAAAGGGCTCCGATATTTCGCGCTGGCTTTGTGCAACGCCTTGTAGTCACAGGCAAGAGTTTGTGCAACTACAGTTCTCACACTCGGGGATTTATCCAAAATGTCAATTCTGGGAGGTGGGAGAAAGGAAGTTATTTGTTGGAGGTTGGTCTAGCCAGTATGATTGGGGGGGGAGGTGTTGGTAACGTCCTTAGAGGGGCGCAGGGAGGGTCCCTGTCCACAGCGTTGATTTCTTCAAGATCAGTAACGCTCCAGAGAGACCAACCCAACACCTTGATGAAGTGCACTAGCGTTTTAGTTTGTCGCGTCTGTCGAGCACGTTTGTTTGGACGGTCGTATGTAGTACACACTACGCGTACGCGAACGTTGCATCCAACTGGCTTTACCACAACCGACGCGCCTCGCCGTCGACAGCGTGCATCTGCATTGCGACCGCTTTGGCGTCGTTACGACGCTTCGCGTATGCCTGAGCACCAAAAGCCACCAAAAGCCGTTTTACAGCGTATAAGCTGGCATAGGCTCATTACAATAGCCTATTTTGCCGGCGGTATAGTGTCCGTCACTGCCTACGTCGTCGCCGCCGCCGGTGTCCGTAACCACTAACGGCTATTTCACACAGTGCGAGAAGGAAAGCTCTGTGCCGGTGCGTACTCTTACTTCAGGCGAAAATGCCAGAGGCCCGTGTAGTGTGCGTTGTGAGTGCACGTTAAAGAACCCCAGGTGGTCTAAATTTCCGGAGCCCTCCACTACGGCCTTTCTCTCCTCTCTATCTCTTTCACTCCCTTTCCTCCACCCCCACGGACGCTTAGCCGTGCTCCCTACATGGGCTGCAGAAATTAGAGTCCTCTCCTAACCGAAACACAATCAATCCCGCTCAACTAAAAAGCTCAACAGGAGTGGTGCGCCTCCCGCCCCTGGCATCACACCAGCTGGCTGGGCAATGGCCGTGGCTGTTGTCAGGCACGGCTCTGGCTGTAGCGCTGGTGTTTCAGGACATGCGCTCGTCAGCCGTTGTCTGTGGTTTCAATTTCGACAAAGACGAGGGGAAAAAAATCACCGCCCAAGCACTCCGTACAAATGGTTAACCAGCGAAGCTGAAATGTGCGGCCCCGAAGTCAAGTGCCGCTGGAGAAACTCGCCGAAAGCGGGCGAACGCGCTCCCGCAATTATCACGTCGAGGCTGTTCTGCCCGCAACGCCGCTTCTTCGGCGCGCCGTTGTTGCAAGCGTTTGACATCGCGAGCTAACTCGGCGGCGTGGTTTGCAGGATCCGCCCGCCACTGGCGCTTGCATTCCCGTTCGCGATTTAGCGCGGCTTGGAAGGCTGCCGGATCGTCGGTACGCAGTTGCTGCCGGCAGTCGGTCTCGCGGGTCTGTTCTTGTGCCCGGACTGCAGCATCGGCCCGGCGAATGCAAGCTCTCTCACATTTCCACTGTCGGCGCTCTTCTAAAGTTGTCCGCTGTTCGGGAGTTCGTAGGATCCGTGGCTTACCCATGGAAGCTCTCAGTCGAAACTGATGCGCGCGTGCTCGGCGCCACGGCTGTGACGGGATGGACGACGTCACTCACGGCCCAGCCAATGGCGCGCGGGCTTGGGTACGACGCTCAGAACGACGTAACTGATAGCACAGCCAATGTAGACCGCTCGTGACACAGATGCCGAGCGCTGTAAAAAAGAGAAGGAGACAGAGAAGGATGATGAAGGAGGCGACGAAGACGGCGCGGTTACGGTGTTCAGTTGCTGACCGCGAAATACGGTAGTTATATCCCGGTGGCCGGTTCACACTTCAGTGGAAGCGAAATGCTAGGGGCTCGCGTATACTGTGCAATGTAATTGCACGTCATAAAGAATTCCAGAGTGACCGAAATTTCCGAAGCCGTCCATTACCTTTCCTAAATCATCTCGTGGTTTTCGCACGTAAAACCCCGCCAGTTATTATGGTCTGAGTGAATGGTAGCGTTTCGTTGTTCGCCATTTTCGCGCACAGCGTGTGACGTCAAGAACAGCCTTTGCACATTGCGTGAACAGGACCGCGCCGTCAGCCCTGCAATACCTTGAATGTGTCCTTTGGCTGCGCTCAAATACAGAGTGGCATTCAGACCACTACGCTGCGAGCAGCGCAACATGGCCACACTTTTTAAAGTGGCGGTCTCACTCCATGGGCTTGACTAAGCCATTATAGTCAGTTTTTGAGTGGCTGCGGTGACGCTTCTGCTTGCTGTACAAAGTTGCCTTATAGGTCATTGAAAAGCTTGATGTCTTTAGATTTCAAATCTCTACATTGAAATGAACTACAGCGGGTTAATTTAGGGAAGGACAGCCGTGAATTAGCGCTAAAGACACGGCTTTAGCAGACAGTGTGTTCCAGCTGTAAGTATAGTTTGAAGACTACGCTACAACAATGTCCTCGCACAGCACCTTTGAGACATAATTATGTAGTTACATTAAAGACGACATTTTTGTCGCGTCTGTGCTTTACGTTTATTAGCTTTTAAAAATAGCCAACTATATGAAATTTTGCTGCTAATTGTACGGAAACTGTTTCTCGGAACAAGTTGATTTTTGGAGCGAATATAGAAGACAGCATTTTCAGTCCGACTGCTCAAATTTATTACCGTACGAGCAGTACGGTTTTTGTTATAATAATCTAAATTAAGCAATATCAGCGTACATGGTCCGACTTGTGGCAATCTTACCGGAATGCTACTAAAACACTGGGCGTGAGTTTGCACACGAAGAAAGTAGGAGCCCTATTTGCTCCAGAAATTAATTTTCAATATGGTAACCAAAAATGTCAAGCGAAGCACTCGAAGCTTTATAATTCGTTGCGCTATAAGTATAAAAAAAGTTGCCGTTAATTTTGAAACTCCGTTGAAAACAGAGCCCGCGTAGATTAAAAGGTACCTCTAGGGTCCGTTGTCGTGTTTATAGACGTGAATCACAGCAAAAAAACTACAGCAGTACGGAAGAAAAAAAATTCAATTAGTTTTACAATTACAAGAAAAAGTTTTTGGCTAGCGCCACCTACACGAAACGAACGAAGACAAAGGGGGTGGGGGGGAGGGATTAGAGAATAAGGACAGGGAGAGAGAGGACAAAGACTGATCGGCACCATTATTTATTTTCAAAAGTATACGCCGCAATGCCGGGTCCTTTAAGAAATGTCATTAATTAGATCAATTAGTAACGTCATCGATGGTTATACTTGAAAAATCAGTGCAAAGCCGCTTTAACGTGCACCGATCCTAACTAAACACTTGTCCCTGCATTTCACTCCTGCGGCGTCCCGGCTTCGACGTCCTGGCAATGTGTAACTATAGTGCCTAGAATATACTAGGCACTATAGTGTAACTGCGGACAAAAGCGACGTTACCCAAAGTTGCCAACCTCCCTTGGTAAAGTTCCCTTGATATGTTATTCTTGCTTGTCCGTTCGTTGATTTTTTTTTTTTTTACAGGCGGTACAGCTATTATAGTTGCGGATATTATAGTTGTGCGAGACCGCAGTGGCAGAAAAAAAATCCTGGCTGCATATTGTTTTACACATGTAATGTTATAAATCATGCACAAAGGAACTTCCAAATTTTGATGACAATGACAACTTTAGTTTTGTGTACGTCACCCGCAATGCATAATTAGACCAAGTTTGATTACCTAATTATAGTTATTCAAACCAAAGCCGCCATTTTTGCATCCGTAACGAACAATGGCGATTGCCAACTGCGAAGGTGCTGGTAGCGTGGCCGAGCGGTCTAAGGCGCTGGTTTAAGGCACCAGTCTCTTCGGAGGCGTGGGTTCGAATCCCACCGCTGCCAAATTTTTTCTTTTTTGCTTCCTGCTTCTTTTCTATTTTTCTTTTTTTTTTTTTGTCCTATGAAAGGTTATCTCTGCGGCAACTGCTGTAATTAGACAATGTATGTTCGCGAGCAATGTCAAGACGTATTAAAGTGTTTTCTCTTGTTTTTCTCGTTATGTTTGTATTGCAGCAAAATAAATCGAAGTCGCTTGGCCACTGCCCATTTAAGTCGTGGGCGAAGCCAATTTTCGTCGTGGGCCCGGTATGTTTTGAACGTTGTTCAAAAAAAAAAAAAAGAATGTTGCACTGGGCAGGTTCACATTCTAATTGGGAAAAGGCAAGGGGTGGGCGAAGCCAATTTTGAAGGGAGGTCGGTTTGTGGCGTGACTGTTTTGGAATTGGGCAAAGTCAATTTTTGCTGTAAGCCCCCGTAATTATGGGAGTGGGCGGGTCGCTGTAGATAGTGGCCGATTTTCACAGTTATCAGTGTATTTCAGGGTAGGCAAAGTCCACTATTAGTGGATATATTGGCTTTCAACCTGGGCCAACACAATTTTTCAGTTATGTGATGTCAATTTTGTAGTGGGCCACTGAAACTTTTGGGTTGGACAAAGTAAATTTAAGCAGTGGTGTCAGCCCAGTTGTGAACGTGACTCAACTTAGTTGGGCAAACTCAATTCAGGGGTAGGCTGGCGAAAGTTTGGGGGTGGGCAGTTTGGCATCAAGCCAGGTTTTAACGTGGGTTAAGATTAGGTAGAAGCAATCTTGTGAATCGGTCAAGCCAATTTTCGGAGGGTGCTAGGTGTTGGAAATGAGTGACAGACCATAGCCTCTATGGACGGACAGACAGACAGAGCAACTACATAAATGGGAAAGACGAAATCAAGAGAGAAAGTTTATATAACTCAAAGGGAAAACCTTTAATGTTTGAAGCAAAGTCACGATGACTGAGAACAAGAAGTTACAGAGCAAAATTCAGTGAAGAAGGGGATACATGTACATGCTGTGGAAAAGCTAGGGAAATGACAGAGCATGTTTTGGTTGAATGTAGACATATCCACCCATGTGTACGTGTGAATACTAACCTGCAGGAGGCCATGGCTTTCAGGGAAAGTAAGGGAAAGGTGAACATGTTGGCTATAGAGATAAATAAAAGGCACTTCTTGGATTATTGGTGGCCGAAAGGTATGGAGCACATAGAAACGCTAGTTCGAACAACATTATTGATTCACAGCAAAATGCTAAAAGCTAAAATAGATTGGTGCAGAGAAATATTTTTGGCAAAATGTGTGTAATTTGGGAAAAAAAGTGTTTGTAGAGGAAAGAGTAAAGGTAGGGCTTGGTGGCCCACGGGCCACCACCCCATTCTGAAGGGGAAACCCATAGCATCAATCCACCCATCCATCCATCCGTGGGAAATTTGAACTGAATTCAGGAAAACCTCTATTGCATCCATCATGGGTAGAGTGAGAGCGGAGGGGAACAGCACAATGGTTGGGAGGGGGGAGAAGTGAGGGTGTTATGTATCAGGGGCAGCAGAAGACGTCACCTTTCGACGTCATTTGCAGCGAAGCAAGCATATATGCGGCCATTTTTTTGCTTTGCACTTTGACCTGAGGCAGTTATAAGCTAGGAAGCGAGACAAAGTTTATTATACACAGTAACATCACACCACTCTTAAAAACCAACAAATGTTGTTATAGCAAATGAGGTAAAAACAACTGTAGGGTATGTGTCACATACATAGCCAGACTTAAAATTTCATGCTACTGAAAACCGATTACAATTGCAGACACAATTTCGAAAACGCAACTGGAAAATTACTCTAGAGCAATCAGTTGCTTCTTACGTTATTACATAAAATGGGATAAGAATAACGTAAATTCCCTCCCACCCAGTGCAAAACCTGCTTAAATGAAAGAGCTGCGGTACTCCTGTGTTTCCTTTGGGATTTTCTATAATAATCACAATTGACGGGGTTAAGTGCCAAAACCAGTTATTATTACAAGGCATACGTCACCGTGCACTGCTCCGGAGTAATTTGAACAACCTGGAGTTTTTTAACATGCAACTAAATCAAAGTATGTGGGTGTTTCTTGCATGTGGCCTCCACCGAAATACACTTGCCGTGGCCGGGATTCAACTCCACGACTTCGAACGCCGCAAGGCAACACCTCGCCTCTGAGCTACCATGGTGGGTGTCGCTATCTACGATTTCCTGCAATTTTTCACCACCCCTATGACACACTGACACAGGGGTTTATCCAGCATTTTGATCTAGGGGGGAGGGGTTGAGGACCTACCTGGGGCGGTGTTAGGGGTGTGTGCATAAATCCCTGCAATGACAGCTTTCTTTCTTCGCCTGTATATCAATATCATGTAGCAGTGGGCTGAGGGCAAGAGTGGGTCGAGGACACGGGAACGTTCCGCATGGAGCGTGATGGACGGTGGACATTGCAAGCCCAAAAAGTAGCTACTCTGTTAACCGTATGCGCCCCATACATAGCCATGACATGTACAAGCTACCGAATGAAAGTAACTGATTGCAATTACAACTACAGCATCGAAAGCATAATTGGAATCCAATGCTTCTCATGTTACCTACAGCGGTCTTCAATGTGAAAGCCTATCATGAATAGCGGGGCCACCAGTTTCGCAGATGTCATGGTTGCTAAAACCTACCGTCAACAAGCAACTCCAGAAAACACCAGTGCTGCACCGCCCTGTCCACATAGATGGCTAGAGAGGAAGTGAAGCTGGGTGCGACTGCAGCGCCACAAATGCGCAGGCACCCAGGTGGCAGTTCCATGCAACACTGTCAAGTTTGAAAACTGACGCTAGTATGGTAACATTGTTCCTTGTCTTCGTCAATGCTTTGAGCACATTGCTCTCTACGCTGCTGTTCGCAGCTGCTTACAGTAGCCAGTAGGATAGGCTTGCTTGAAATGCTTGATGAACTTGGTCCTACTCATCTTTACTCTTAAGAGATCACAACTGAAAGGTTACCAGATGTTCTATACAAATTTATTGTCTTTTTTTACAGCAGGAACACTGATGGTTGTAAATGAAGAAAGAAGGTGGAAGGTAACAAAGGTAAAAATGCTATACTACCCTAACATGAAATGTACAAAGCACAGGGAAAAGACACATATCAAGCAACCAAGTGAGAATCATCTCAAGAAAAATATGAGAGAACATACATGCCGGTGATATGAGCACTATAAATACAGATGATGTGTCCAAGGGTGCAAAAACAATAACAAGGAAAAAGAAAGCAGTACGAAACAACAGAGGCAGCCTTTGAGCAAAGTTGCTTAGTTCATCCACACACGATTACTTTGCCGAAACATTACAGTGCAATGATCACTGTGATTTACACACTCAAAACCTGTCCCACATAGTTCTTCGCATTAAGTTTTGAGATATTCGTGCTCACTAAAGAAAAATCTTAGCTCCATCATACTCAATATCGCACACAACAACTTTATGACATCCTTTGATAATAGAACAAAGCACTCAATACATCTTAACATTCTATTAATTTTGGCCTGTTCACAACTAAAATAATTACATTAGGAAGCTAGGCTGTGAGAACCTTCTGTCTCATGTTGCTCTTTAATATCTAAAACATGCTAGCAATTGCTCCAGTACCAGCGTCACAGTAGGTATATTATCAGTAGATTGTGGAAGCATGATAAATTACCTATCTTTGCGACAAAGCCAGATGCCTAAATACACTGAAGCAGTATTCTAACAGCACATTTGAAAAGAAGCTATTCATGCAGCTCTATATACAGTCCTGAAGCACCTGGCATTTTAAACGGTCCTCCGAGGTAACCTGCCAATATGGCAGAAGTGTGCGTCGAGCTCTGGATGCTCAGCCCAACATTCAGGCATCCACAAGGCCAAGCTTTCCAGGCCTAACAATGCCGAACCCATGACATGAAAACACATTTTTACGCTGCCTTAAACACACACACACATTGTAAACTGATGCGCACCTAAAAAATGCATGTTTTAACTACGTACACATTGCATACTTGTGTGAAAGCATACAGAACACATGGCCTGTCTGTTTTTCATGTGAATGCCAAGGAGCTAGGTACAATGTCTCAATTCTGCCATGCCTGCTATACTTTCAACCACAAAAGTCAGTCATGTTTTACTGACTTACGTGCGTGAAAGAGGGACAAGTGTAGCTCAAAGCATAAAGATAAGTTATGATGCTCATGCATCCGACAGCTCACTGACACAGTGAGCCTTTGTATAACTACTAAAATTTAAAGAATGTGAATATGGCTAGATGAGAACTGTATAATTATAAGTGCCAGATTTGGGCAGAACTGGATTATATGCACATATAAACACTGCAAGTGCACTGGACAGCCAGCACAGGTGAACTAAAACATTTAAGTGCCTTCTGCACTGACATGCACGCAGCCTACAATCCGTCAAAGCATGTTGCAGATCAAACGAGTGAAAGCAACACTGCTTTGCTTGCGGATGCACAACTTCCTAAAGAAAACCCAGAAATATAGCAAAATTACCGTGGTCCTGTCTTCATAAAAGCTCTTAACAAATTGCAAGCAAAAATTTGTGCAATATGACAGGAGAAAGAATAATTCCCGATAGCACTGGTTTAATCTGAGTTGGGAGCCGCATGATGCCTGTAGTTTCATGCAAATGTCCAAACTGAAACTTCCACAAATAGGTTTTAGCCAGTACGCATATGACTCAGCAATGTCACTTTATTGTAATATCAAGGCAAAGCCGTGGCCTGAGACACTGGTGGTGACACCTCGTGACACCATTCTTTGCTAAACTGCTCGATATGGGATGGATACACCGAATAATTGTATATAACAAAGTAAACATAAATATTTAGTCTTCAATATTAGCATGTAGAGGATGTAGGTTTCTACTGGATGCCAAATATGACTAAAGCATAGTTAATTCACATGTGGTTTTATTAAAATGACCCCCGACAGTACGTATTAGACTATGATGCTGTGTGTCTTCAGCTATCATAAGCTGTTTACTATAATGCACAATTGCAACTCTAGACATCTTCTCACCAAGAAAGCTTGAACAATAAAATTTTCCAGCGCATTCTAGTCTAAAGAGGGTGTCAATAAATGGCGTGTACCACCACTGTTTCTCATTCCCTTTTCAGCATTATAAGAAAAAATTGGCTCTGACAGTACAATATAACTGCTGGATGAATCCCTCAAATGAATGCATCAGCTGTAGTATATCTATATTTTACATTACTGGTGTTCCACACGATTATGCTGATGTATTCGTACATACATTTTTCTTTTCAATGCAAAGCACAAGATAAACACAATCTCCAGACTGCTGCCTCAGCACATGTACATGTCTGTTGTGCCATAAAGGCACACATAAACACAAAAGAGCATTGTAACAGTAGCGCAAATCTATTAGCGTAAATCTATTATTAAATGTAACATGGGGAGAAGGAGGCATGCTTTTCAATAATTTGGGTTACTTCAACCCATTTCATTTCATTCATCACATGCGCCTTCAAATCTATGAATAAAAATACACCACTGAAAATACATCACTGAATGTCAAATTGGCGCATAGCCACTTAATTGTTTCATTTAAATAAAATAATGACATTAGGAAACGTGTGCCTCCTAGTTCACTCACTCTAGTTAGTTGCTCTTGCAGCCAAGAACAAAATGCATCAGAGTACAAAATGCAGCAAAACTAGAAACAATTCACAAGAACCAAGGATGAAGATATGCCAAGATGTCAGGATTAAATGCTAAAAATAGCCTACTGGTTGATTGCAACAGGTCCACAGAAGCAGTTCCACTTGGAAGGGACAGCAGTTGTGGCACACTACTCCTGTTGCTCTCATGGAAGCACATTATGGCCATCCAACTGGTTGCAGGAACCCAGCAGGGGTATATAAGCAATGCCTCAGCTGATGTTGGAAAAGTATGTCAGTGGAAAAGAATGACATAAGGACTGAGAAATGGCTCGAGTGGCAATGTTCACACGTTTTGTACAATAGTAAATGGCCACTTCTTCAGGCTACTGCGGTGGCTGCCATATAAAACACAGGTTCCAGTTATTAGCTAAGAAATAACACATAATAACGAACAAAATTAAAAGAAATGCTTGAACTTGCGCAGCAAGTATCAAGCCATGTGACACCGCTGTGGGCACCAAAATTACATGGGAGATGGTGCTCCAATCTTCACCCTCGCCACCGTAAGCACACCTCGACTCGGCTCCATCCCTTGGGCAAAAACGGCCATGACATTCCTTGACGAAGTGATCGTTCTACCTCAGTAACACTCTTTCGTTGGAAAGAGTTACTATATAAGATTGTTACTCTGTTTCAGCAGCACTTCCTAGCATATCGTGAGATAGCGACTTCATTAATACTCCCCTCGCCACTGTTTTTAGAGAGGAGCTGCTTTATGTAATCATTTAAATTAGGCTTCTAGCGATCCGCGATGACACATCTACTAAGGAAACACCCACCTGCTGACACAGCACACGCCTACAAATCATTGTACCATGAGAATTACCGACGGTTGTAACTGACGCACGACAAATGTTAAATTTGACGTAGTGCACTGTCCTCCAGTTGGGAAAAACTGAGGAATAGTGTTACGACGAGGCACACCTGTTGCAGGACGTGCTGTAAACAATGCAATTACGTATCCTGCACACCAACTGTATACGTGCTAACCACGGCACGCTCATGACAGTAATAATGAACATATTAATTTAACTAGCTTTGGTTGCAGTACCACGCTCCATCTTTTTTTCCATCTTTTATAGCGTGCACAGCATTCTAAACAACATAACTGCTTCACAAAGATCTACACAGTCTCCTCCTAAGTATGTTTAAGTCAGTGATGCCACAGAGCAAGTGCACCAATTCTGCCGCATCTAAATCCTAACGAGCTTTCACCCCAATATGCTTACTGTAAAATGTGGCCAAATAATGAGACTCCCACAGAGGAAAATAATATAAATCACTAGATGCATCAAAGATCAAAATGGTGTGTCAATACGTTGTGGTACAGTGGTAAAACAAATATTAAAAAGTTCAATTTCCTAGGCGCACTTTCAAAAACCACACGAGCAATCCCTTTCTTGTTCTTCCACACTGGTCTTGGCACACTTGTAGTGGCTAGGCAAGATCGTCACAGCAGCTGACTTCGTGACTGCTTGGTTCACCAGGAATCAGAACAGCAATCACTGGCACACAACATTGAAAACAGGCTTCTCAGATGGGTCTCTGCTGACATGCACTTCTGAAACCACAAGGCTACCACTCCATCCTCTTCTCTTTGTAGTCGCATCCATGGCAAATGGATGATGACGAGGCAGTTTCACCAGAAAGTAAGAACACTGTGGTGCACACACAGCCAGAGGATGGATGGCTGCAGGAGAGTCCATCAAATCTCCACAATGACAGCATTTTCTGGTCACGCTAGAGTTTATCATCTATGATACAACAGGCCTGACAAATGAGAATTAATGACGCTAACTTTGCAGGGTGCTGCTCAACCGTTTGGCAGGAGGCCATCACTGGTAGCCATGTCCAACTGTTCCTTAAATTCTGTGAAGAGCCGCTGCAGCCGCAAGTTTGAAGCCAGGAAGGGCAACACCTCTTGCAGCAGGCCACGCTTGTCCAAGCCCTAAGAGCATAGTAATTGAAACGCTAAATCAGATTGTACTGATAGATTATTATTTGAGAACATTAGTGTGTATAATTTCACCACTGCAGCTTGGCTTTTAGAAGAGAAAAGCAAGATTAAGGGGGGACATGGGTCTTTAGACCAAAAATATTGTCAAATCAATTTTTGGAAAGTAGCATTTCTGCAGTCTACATCCATCTCTCTCCATATTTTTCAAGCTTCCAATAGGGGAAATTGCTTCCCCTTTTCAGTGCCCCTTTAGGCTGTAGTCACTGGGCAAGCATTCTTCCTATACAGTCGAACATCGATATATCGAACAGCGCGGCGATCGCAAAATAGTTCGATATATCCAGAATACGATATAAAAAATCGAGTAAAAAAATGCGTCAAAAACTTGTGGAAAACAACCAATGAACGAATTATGGTGCAGTAAATACTCACTTGAAGATTCAAACAAAGCATTTATTGCGTTGGCTTAAAATACTGAAAAAGGGTAGCCTGCTTTTTGTTGGCAATGGCTTGTTTGACGACTGCGTCCTCAATGTAATCCAGGCGATCAACAAGTGATAGGCCGGTGCCTTCAATCGCGCCGCAGTGGCGGCGCACAAGGGCCAGAGCAGCTATGACCTCAGCTGATGTAGGGAGTGGGGCATCATCAGCGCTTGCGGGATCCATCTCGGCAGCGTTTTCATTTGGCTGCTCAGCAGTAACTTCGGCGATGATCTCCACATCCGTCAGCTCCACTGTTGTACCAGTGCTGCCGTCACCCCCAACGAAGTCGTCGATGCACATGCTTTGCGGCTCGGCACCAACAAAGCTCTCCAGCTTGCTCCACGTTTCGGCGAGCTCGCTTTCTTCATCTGCGCATGCCACCCCAGCTTCCTCGGATTCTTCCACTGAGGCCTCGTCAGTGCAGCCAGCGAAGCCCGCATGCTGAAAGCAGTTGGCTATCGTCGACTGCTTGACGTTATCCCACGACGCTTTCAGCATTTGGATGGCACCCAAAAGATCGATTTTCAGGTCTTGGCACATCCGGAGCTTGACAAGCAAAATTTCGATCAGCCGATGCTTGTAGATGGACTTAAATGTGCAATAATGCCCTGGTCCAACGGTTACAGATTCGAAGCGGTGTTAGGTGGCAGAAATACCACTTCGATGTTGCTCAGCTAGGCATCGGTGTGGTGTGCCGTGCAGTTGTCGACAATAAGGCATACCTTCCGTCCTTGACGCGCCAGGTCCGAATCCCACGCCTTCAGCCACTTGAGGAAAATATCCCTCGTCATCCACGACTTCTTATTCCAGGCATAAGTCACTGGAATGTTGGGGCTGTTCCGCATGCACCTCGGGGTTTGAAACTTGGCAATTACAAGTGGCTGCAGCTTCGTGCTTCCATCCATATTGGCAGCCAATAGGACCGTCACACGGGCCTTGCCTTGTTTGCCCCCGTGGCACTTGTCCCCGCGAGTGTCCAGCGTTTGTCGCGGAAGCATTTGCCAGAATAGGCCCGTCTCGTCAGCATTGAAGATTTGGTTCGGCTCATACTTGGCGAGAACTTTGGGCCACTCGTGATCAAGACACTTCTGAATTTCTTCATCATTGGCGTCCTCACTCTCTCCTGACACCGTCTTCCCGACAATGTCGAAGCGAGTCTTGAATCATTGCAGCCAACCGCTGCTCGCATTGAAATTCTCGGCGCCAAGAATGAATGCAATTCTTTGCCTTCTGTTGCAACATCGGTCCCGATATAGGAATATTTCGGGCCCTTGCGTTGATGAACCACTTGTGAAGCGACTTCTCAACATCTTTGAAGGCAGCTTTGCGTACACGCCGCGCGCCCGAGTGCTGACTCTTCTCGGCCTTGGCCTTTATTAAGAGGGGACGTGGCTTTCGGTACAAACTTTCTTGTTTTTTGGTGTATGTTGATGAAAATTGGCACAGACACTAAGAACTGCTCTGTGATGCTTTCATAAAAATTTCAAAGCAATACAACAAAAACTTTTTGCATGACAAATTATTCCTTTAGCGAACCTCGTGGAGGGTCTGGAGTACTTACAAAACTAAGCAAAAGGTTGATAAACACTGGATGCACAGCCAAATGTATGCAGAAGGGGGTGACACTCCCAAAATATTTTTTTTGCAACGCAAAGATATGTAGTTTAGGTTTTTTCCAGCGACACTGCAATAGGCACACTTGCACTGGAAACTAGAAACCCTACCAAAAAATTTCAAAGCATTAAAATGAAAAAAGAAGAGTGTCTCCCCCTGAAGCAGAGTTCAAGGAGCCTTACAAAACAAATGGAATCAAAATATGTGAAGTAGTTGCCAAGATATCTGCTCCACGAGCTCAGCGACATGCCAAAAAAACTGTTTCGAGAAAAGTGCTCTTAAAGTTTAAGCACGTCTTAACTTCTCTCAAGCACACCATTACTGTAATTTTTGGTTTGTTTTGCGACATTAGACTTGTTGGACATGTGGCCTCCCATCTGGTGTGCCTTTGTTGCCCATCTTTATTTTTATTTATGGCCTCCTTTTATGATTTACAATGACCATTTTGTATGCATAAATTTCAATGCAAGTTACCTGCATGAAGGGGTGGTGTAACAGACACTGCAGAATATAAAGTTTGTTATACAAATGGGTCCACTAACTGTAGTAATTTACCAGATTTCTTGGATTCATGCTAAATGTAATTAGTGGTCTTGCATATGATTGCACAATAATGAATAATCACAGAATTATGATCGCAACACATGGCTCTCAACATGACAGCTATACTTCCTTCCCAAATTAAGAGACAGTCAAGGTAAAGACGTTGTTGTTACTGTGATTGATTTCTGAGTAGCTTATTTCATGAGGCAAGAAGTTGAGGCATGAGGTTGAGTAGCTACAGTTTCGCGCTGCCCCCCCCCCCGCCCCTCGCTGTTCTGCGAGGCAATGTGTCAGAACGTTCGCAAGAACTTTCAGTGATACTAAGCAAGTCATAAAGTGCACCTAAACTACACTACCAGTGCTTGCTGACCGCACTTCATTTGTCCGCGAAGTGAGCGATCTGAGCGATCGCGGGGTCCAAGTCTACGCGCGCTGTGTTTGGTAGCGGCGTTTGCGCGAAATGCCGAGCCGCGTATCCGAATAGTCGGCGCGCAACGTGCTTGGCCTCGCGGTTTGAGTAGCCGATGCCCGAAATGCCTTGCCACTGATCCGAAAAGCCGCCGTGCGACGTGCTCGGCTGCTCCGCCAGCAGCCGATGCGCAGTTAGGCCTAGCGCGACTCCGAGCCGTAGGCGTGCGGTGTGTGTGGACGCGGCGCGGGGCGTCAAAGTACCGCCTACCGCACGTAATGCTCGGTTGCGAGTCTGCGGTGCCGCCGCATGATGGCCTTCGTAGGTCCGACGCAACCGCGCTGCTGATAAGCGGAACGTCCGCGAGTCCGATGTCTGTCGGTCGGAGACGCGCTTTGCAATGTTCGCGGCACGCCGCCGTTATCTTATCGCGATCGTACGTGCGGCGGGTGTGTCCCGTGCGCCTGCCAAACTAAAACGTAGTTTCGTTCTCAATGAGCGTCGATCAGCAACCACAGAGCGAGTGCGAACACGCAACTACGTAGCGCCACTCGACAGCCGTAACCTCGGAAGGCGCAAGTAGCAGACGATGTTCGCCCCACGTGGGAGCGTCAGACCAATAGCGAAGCGCGCTCGGGCAATATGGCGGACGCGGCCAGTCGGAGCCCTCAAAACGACCTTCGAACATTTGCTTTTTGTGCGCTTGTTTTGGCGGGGAGGAGCTAGCTGAAGCGGGAAGTTTGAAGACGGAGAACTGCTCTTTTCAACGCGCCCAAGATGGCGGCGGCCGGTAGCGTAGTCGCGGAGCTATTGCAGTTTGAAAAACGCAGTTTTTTCGTTATTTGCACGATGATTTTCGCCTCCTTCGTTAGTAAAATGAATTATTTAGGGCATTTCTACGCGGTTTTCAGCAAAGATATTTTGGAATCGGTGAGAGAAAGAGTTGCAGAAACTGAACATACTATTTTCAAAAAATCGATTTTTTTGGCATTTTTTGCGATTCGAAAGCCGCGTCCCCCCTTATGTCGCCTTTGTTTTTGAGCAGAGTACTCAATGTGCTCCTTGGTATGCCAGACGCTTCTGCGACGCTCGACTTCTTCTCGCCATTCTCCACGCGCTGGATTGCTTCTAGTTTAGCAGCAAAAGTCAGGGTCGTCCGTTTCTTAGCGTTTGCAGCCATCGTTACACACACCACGACGTGCGACAGGCCTAACTCCACACACACGAACACTACGAGGCTACGAGCACAACGATCGATGCGATGACAGGGAGGAGCTAGTCCAACAAGTGCAGTGCGTCGACGCTGCAAGGATATGCGGCGTGCGTACGCCTCTACGTTCAAGTGGCGCTCTCGGCGCCATCGATGTGTGCAGCAGTCGTAAACGCCCACCGCAATACCGCTAGTTTCGAGAGTGTTGCAGGAAAGCTCGCCGCCTGTCAACGGAGTGCGGGCAGTCTGGGGTGGCCGAGTTCAATATATCCATTATGCGTCAAACTTCATTCGAAATAAAAAATTAAAAATGCATGCGATTTCCCACGTGATATAGGAACCGTTCGATATAGGCAATAATTCGATATATCCGTGTTCAATATATCGAGGTTCGACTGTATTTAAGCACCTCTGCATCAATAGTGTTATTCTCATGTACTATTGCAATACTCATCTACCACTGCTACTCTGCCTGTTCACAAGCCAGCACCTTTGGTCATTAAGAGGCTGGTTTCTCCACAAGACTTAGTGAACTCGTGGATGACCTAAGCCCATTTCGAACGACAAGAGTGTAAGAACGTTGCATCAATTCAGAATCCTGCTAAGCTCTAATGGCTGAGCTAGCTGACCTGTGAAAAACAAACATGAAATGTGAACGATTATTGGGTCAGCTATGAAGAAGTAAAGTAAGCTGACTGGTTACACCATAAAAGAACAAATCAAATACTTTCACCACATTGTTGGCTGAACCTTGCTTATCCTATTAAAACACAGACTCAGCTGCAACGATTGCATCCTTACTATAGACCCTTTTCATAAACTGTAAAGCTAGCTTCCCTGCAATGCAGCTTGCCCTACTAATGGCGGCATTGGCAATTTGGAAAACAGTGTGTACAAGCGCAATTTGCTTGCGATTGGGCATGTAAAATGTCGACTCAGTCCTTCTAATACAAACATGCACAAAAAGCGGGCCTCAGCATGTGCAACTTGAATTTTGACAGCGTTTCAATCAAGACAGCTGTCGCCATTAGTAGGGCAATTGTGCAGTGCAGAGAAGCGCACTTGCGAATTATGAAAAGGGTCTATAATCCACTAGACGATGACAGGGTGAGGTACGCACATACCAGTATAAATGGTTCCCACGATTGCGAGTTGCCACCGACAGGGCCAAGGAATTGTGCGCAGAGATCTTTCAGTCGTGTTTCCAAACCTGAAACAAGGGCATGAGTTTCAGCAGAAAAAATAAAAAGGCAGTCAGTGCAGGATGAAAAGCTTTTGTATACGGTTTGACATCACCATAACAGCAGCAAGAGCCCTACCCCAAAAAACTTCCGGTGGTGTGAGGCTGTTAGTTTACTACACCAGAAATAAAGGCATTTTTCAAAGTTGTTAAAATGAAAGAAAAGTCTTTCTTACAATTTCAGTTACAAGAAAGGTCCAATGCACTCCAAGTCTAATATTCATAATTTTGCTTACGCCTTACTTTGTTGCTTGCTTGCGAAAGTTATGGGTAGGCACATTCATGATAACATTCATGTAGTGCGACAAAGCTAGCATTCGTGTACTGTGGCAAAGCTAACACTCGCATGCTGTGGTGAAGATAGTGCTGCGCTGCAGTAATATTAACACTCGTATTACATGACGAAGCTAACACCCGTGTACCGTGACGAAGCTAACACTCGTGCACTGCAGAAAAGCTAACACTCATGTTATGAGGCAGAGCTAACACTCGTGTGCAACAGCGAACCAACACTCCTGTACTGCAGCGAAGTCAGCATTGCTGTACTGCTGCAAAGATAACACCTTTTAGTGTGGTAAAGTGAGTGCATGCATATGCACTGTTTAGGACTTTACTGGTGTTTTTCCAGGGGCAACACTGTGCGAGTACTCTAAACATGCAATAAATATCTCTTTTCTTTTTTTATTGCCCCATGTTTAGCAGTATATTTCTCTGTAATCTGACACGGTATTATTAAAGGGATATCTGAACTCATTTCGTACTTAAAATTTTGATATTCACACAGTTCTACTATTTAGAAGCTTCATTCTGTGTCCCAGAAAATAATTATGTATAAAAGGTAAAACTGACTTCAGAAAATATTCTCATGTCATCAGAAAATAATCACGCCACCATGTCATGAAATGAAGTTTTTTTTTTTTATTACTGTAAAAAAACCTGGCATTCCGTATCAAAACTTGAAATAGGACAGTTCTGCGTCAATGGTACAGTAATCTACATATACAACAGATACAGATAGCTTCAATTCATTCCTTTTCATTAAAATGATCTCATCACAGCAACACTCACCCTCAGTGGCAAGGTACCGTGCCAATGTGAGCGTCCAGAATCGGTACTCAGTGGACGACTGCAGAGCCAAAGAAGCTGCAATCTGACCATCCAGAAAGCTGAGCGTGCCAGCCTGCTGTAGTGAGGGGCCTGTGTGAAACACAGACTTGGCTCGCTGGGGAACCCTGCACAATGTGAAACCACAGGAATCTTAGTTAGGGCAATTCGAAACTCTAATGCAAGGCTATACAACACATGAAGCGCTAGGCATGAACAACATCGTTAATAGACAGGCTTGAGTCCTTGTAGCCTGCTGTTGCCACAACGGGAGCCACGCCCATCTAACCAGAAAAACAACTTTGTCAGCAGCACTGGTAGAGTAAGTAATTGCTGGGGTTTCATGTGAAAAAAGCACACGATTATGAGGCACACCACAGTGGCGGGCTGCGGATATACTGATCATCTGAGGTTACTTGTGCACTGATAATGTGCAGTACAAGGACTTCTACCATTTTTGCCTCCATGGAGAATGCAAATTTCATGACCATAATTGAACCCACCCACATCCTTCGTGTATGCAACTGAGAACCAGTGGCAGTGTTGGGCCACTAAATGACAGAAAGGATGTGGTAGCACAGGATCTCTCGCACAGACAAGAGAAGACTAATGTTGAATTCATCTCAACTTGACTCTAACACAGGCTGCAGGTTGCATTCAATCTTTCGCTTATCTTTCTTCACAACTTCTTCACACCGTAATTGCTAATTACAAGGTACGGTCCGATACACACCTGAACATGTTGTGCTGGAGCGATCCCAAGGGTAGCGTTGAGCTCTTGACTCCATCTGTCACAGCTGGCATGGACGCATGATGGTCTGAACACTGTGCCACGGCATCTTCGCTTCCCGTAAGGAGCAGCCATGAGCCAAGGTCCTTGCTGAACAGGTATGACTTGCCCGTTGTGAGGGTCAGCAGTGGCAGACCCTCGTCCGTAATGTTGGAAGCCCGAAGCGTGGCTCCCGCTGTGTCGCGGAACAGGAGCGCCACTGATTCGTCGCGCACTGTGCAGACACGCTTGCTCAGGTCCCAGACGTGCAGTGAGCCATGAGTTGTCAGGACGAGCACGCAACTGCCTTTGCACAGCATGTGGGCCACAGGCCATGACAGAAGCAGTGGTGGCATGAGCTTGGCTCCCGTCCGGCACGAAAGGGCCGTCAAAGTCCGGTCTTCACACACCACACACACCACATGGCTGTAATGGCGAGTGAGAGGTGTGTTACAATTGCACCAATAGATGAGAGGCGTGACTAAGGCTTCCATGTGGAAGCCAAAACGTTATTATATTTGACAACCCCCCTTTTTTTGTCAGTGTTTCGTTTTTATTTCTATCATAAGGAAGAAGAAAATTCAGGATGCAGTGCCTTCGCCCTTTGCCTTAACAGCCGCCGTGCACTCAATCCATAAAATTCATTTTCTAAAGCTCGCATCATCAGCCTTGCACACCTCCCTCCCGCTATCCTTCCTTTCTCAAGAACTTGAATTTGCTGCTCCCACAGCTCCACGCCACGGCACCCTTCAAATGTACCATGCCAAATGTGTTGCTCCTCGACTGTTTGCTGGCGCGTAATCCTGCACAGTTCTCCCACCAAAATGACAGACCTGTGCTCATGTTTGTTTGTTGTGTGAGTCTTTCCCGGCAAAATGACTTTCCCCTTGTTTGATTCACCAATGGGAATGAAAGATTGTCATCCGATCAGTGATCATCAGCAATACAAGACACTTCCAGCAATAAGAAAACACACTGTCATAGATTTGGATATGGGGGTGTAGTATCGTGAAGGAATGCAAAGGCAGCATAGTAGTGTGTGGCTTAGTTAAACAGTGCTACCAATACTAGCAACACTTGTACCGTCCTGGGCAGCCTGCCCTGTACGTTATTATTTTTGTAATTTTCAAGCTTACGCACTGTACGCGTGAATTTTGTACATATGAGCTCAATGTAATACGCATAAATGATCAGTGTCAGTAATTCCTTACGCACAAGTCAATTACCACAGCGCCTTCATAACGTGGATGGGCATCTATGGGGATGAAAAAGAATTTGTAAAATCCAAAAATGTGCCACACAGAAGTTCACAAAGTCTAGATTTAGCTGCATGTTGAACTATTTCTCGGTGCCAGTCAAATTTAAATCCAGAATCAACTGCGTGATGTACTGCTTTCAACCCTACAACCACGACAACAATTTCTCTGATTGTAGGTGCTGTAAGCTACAGTGACAAGTGGCACCAAGTGCTTCCAGTACAGTCCTGCTACCTTTCTTTGGAAGCTATTTTTCTCACCTGCTAGCAGCAAGGGCAACTCCTCGACCTGAAACCAGGTGTTCCCAGAAGACTGTCTCCTCCTCACTGCACCGCACTTTGCTGACTGTCCGTGATCCAGGCACTGGAATGTCTGATTGCAGCTGAATGCTTCTCAGCACTTTGGAGTCTTCAAGATGTGGCACCTAAACAGAAAATTATGATTTATTGTGCCATGCATCGTCATTACATGACCAATAAACGAGGGTCCAATGTTTGAGAAGTGGACATTAACAGCATATTTATTCACTGAGCTGGTAGGTAAGTCTTGCCATTAGCGCAATCCCCAAAGAAAAAACACAGAACACAGAAAAAGGGGCTGAGAATGTTCTCTGTTTCGAACCTCTTTCTTTTTAAAAACTGTGGTACATCGGCAAAAGTTCTGTTTTTTGACATGTGGAATCACATAGATTGAAATACAAACACTTTTACATCAATTAAAACACGTTCCGCAGTTCTTTGTTTGCACCAATACATGCAACATCAGTATGATTTATGATCAGTATGCACAATCGCAACTAAAGCTATGCCGCCAGTTGTCTTTTCTCCCCCCTTTTACTTGCGATCTTTTTGGAAGGGTCGACCTACACTCAGTCTCCTTATAATCATGTAAATATGACATGTATAACAACACACTGCACCTGTTGGGTAAATTGTTGCGATAAGAGCACAGCTCAAAAGTACAATTGCAATACTGCTGACTCCATGTATACTGTGGGGAAAAGAAGAAGGAGGGGGTTGGGGTGGCACTGCAATATAGTAACTGCAATATAGTAGTCTGTGTTTTTTTATGTTTTCTTTTCATCATCTTAAGTTTCCCATGAAATGCTTATACTCGACGGCAGGCACCTGAATTCATTGTGAGGTTAGCTGTAGTAGTCATTCACAAGCAAAGTGAAAGGCGCTTCAATTCCTACCTGCATGTTATGTAAAACCACTACCAGCGAAGGAAAACAGGTTGACCCCTCCACTGCTAAAGAATGGGTGACAACCATGCCGCCGGCTTTAATCGCAAGGTATGAACCTCATGATGTGTTTAGCATTGACAAGGCAGGGCTATTTTATAACCTTCAGCCCGAAAAGAGTCTGTGCTTTAAAGGTGAGTCCTGCCCGGGCAGACAAAAAAGCAAGCAGCGAGTTACGGTTTCATTTTGCTGTGACGCTGATGGGTCAGAAAAGGTGTTACTGGCAAGTACCGAAAGCCCTGATGCTTTAAGGCAGCTGGTCGGCCACGTCGCCTCTACAGATCAAATGATAAACGCGTTGACGACATCGGCTCTGTTCATGGAGTTCATGACACACATGCACTGTAACATGTTGTCCTAAAACAGGAAGACTGTTTTGCTGCTGGACCAACACGCAGCCCGCCTGAGACAGATGACACTGCAGAGTATCAAAGTGGTGTTCCCGCCACCAGACACTAAGAGTCATCTGCAGCCACAGGATGCCGACGTTAGAAGAAACGTCAAGCACTATTTCAAAGGTTGTGTGCACCATCTACTTGCAAAGATCGACCGAAAGGATGCAACTCTACAGATCAGTCTTTTTGACGCTATGCATTTTATTGCAGTGGCCTGTGATCGAGTCACCCTGGCAACCATTGCCAATTGTTTTGCGAAGTGTGGAATTTTTAAATCTGCAGTGGGCACCACCTCACAAGTGCCAGACACAATTCCTGTTGATGTCTGGAATCAGCTTAGCGTCGACTGCTGTGCCAATGATTTTATCGCCGCCTGTGGTCTGCACACAGTGGAAGACATTGCGGAGGAAGTGTCGTCGCAGCCTGATATTTCAAGCAGTAATAAAAAAGATGACCATGCCAGTAGTGATGACGGCGGCTGAAATGACGCACACCCTCAATATTCTGCGGTGTACTGTGACATCCAATAATGTGTGCAAGAGCATGTCGTCTCAATTCTTCAGCTTTCAGAATTCTTTGCTGGCCGACCTCGCAGGACAAAAAAAACTCAAGACACAAGTGAGTTCTTTCCACACAAATTAATTTTTATGCTTACCTTGTGGTTTGAAAGTGGTTTTTTACTAGTTTTTTGGTGATATTAAATTTCAGGCAATGCAGAAATTTTGCCTCCCTTGAGATTCATATCATACTATAATGACCCATAACTGTACTTAAATGTCCAAAATATGG
The DNA here is from genome assembly GCA_013339685.2 of Hyalomma asiaticum. Lineage (NCBI taxonomy): Eukaryota > Metazoa > Arthropoda > Arachnida > Ixodida > Ixodidae > Hyalomma > Hyalomma asiaticum. Next base: position 63,937,560 of record CM023484.1, read on the forward strand.
CCCTCAATTCATCGCTCGTGTGAATGATTCTGCATTGCAATTTCTTGTTGATGCTTCATAAGTCCATGACGGTACAGGAGAACCCCGCTGTTATGCTTCTCAGGAGACCACAGAAAAATAATTTATAATCCGGGTACAGATAACAGCCCATAAACACAGTAACCTTCACAGTGCCCGGTAATAACAGTAAATACCCGCGTATAATATGAACCCAAATATAATACGAGGTGATATTTTAGGGATGCGAAATGAAAAAAAAAAAATTTTTACCCACGTATAATACGAGATAGGAAAGCGCAGAGAAAACATTTATTGAACACAGGACCCGCCACTTCAATCGCTGTCGTCTTCAACTGCGCTTCCTTCGGACATTCCCTTGTCCGACAAATCGTCCCGCAGGTACTCGTCTTCAGTGCCATCGAGGGCATTAGAGATGCCGCACTTCTTGAAAGACCGACGCACAAGGTCCTCTGGGATGCTTGCTTCAGCCGCCCAGTCGGCGTCACTGCAGGCTCACCTGAGCGCATCCACTCTGCGTAGCAACACCTAACCGCATCCTTGAATGGTTTGTTCATGCAAACATCGAGAGGTTGCAGTTGCGACGTCATCCCTACCCGGGATCACGACAAGTTCCGTGCCGCAGTCGCGCAAGAGCTTCTTTACTGAATCGGCCAAATGGCAGCGAAACGCGTCCAGCGCCAGGATGGATGGAAAAGAAAGCAGGGCGCCGGGCCGTCTGCACCACACGGACTTTATCCAGTCTAGGACAAGGTCCTCGTTCATCCAGCCTTTATCCTGACATCTCATGATGACATTCTTCGGCAGCTCCTCACCTTTCGGCATGGTCCTGCGCTTGAAGACAACATAGGGTGGGTGCTTGTGGCCGTCCGCCGTGCACGATAACATCACTGTGACTCGCGTCTTCTCGTTGCCGGTGGTACAAACACAAACTTGCTTCGAGCCCTTCTCGTGAACGGTAAGAGGCGATGGCATGTCCAGGTAAACTGGCGTTTGATCGGCATTGCCGATTTACCCCAGCTGGAAGTTTCGCGAGCGGCGCAACGAAATAACATGGCGCTGAAATGACACAAGAAGCTCTTCAAAGGCTTCAGGGAGCTTCTGAGAAATCGAGGTTCGCCGGCACAGGGAAAATCCGGCTCGGCACATGTAGCGGTATATCCAGTGCTTGCTGGCTTTGAAATCCGAGCTTGACATCCCCTTTTCTCTTGCCAGCTCCCTCGCTTTCACCTGCATCAGTTCCATGCTGACTGGTAAGTGCGCCGCCCGCTGCTCTCGAACGAACTCTGTCAGGGCGAGTTTGATTTCTGGGAATGCCCCATTCTTTGGACCGCGAAAGCTTTTTCACTTTCCGCTGCATGCGAAAAGCGCTTCTTTTTGTCGTCGCCATCCGCGGACACTTCCCTCGGTGACTCCAAACTGTCTCCTGGCCGCACTGTTGCCGATTTTCTCGGCAGCTGTGATGACATCTCTCTTGAATGCAGCCGAGTACTGTTTTCAAGGCCCTAGCATGTCGCACCTTCACGAAGCGAGGTTCACACGTGCACAAGTCTGCTGTCAAGGTACACGCTACAGAATACTACTCGGCGATAAAGAAAGAAATGGCGCCAGTGCTCACCTTTGCCACACCAGGGCGCGAAAGTAACGAGGCCAAGCCGTAGCCACTTATACACAAAACCAAGCCGTAGCCACGCGGCCATTACGAAACCGAAACTTCAAGCACAACTTGGTTTTTCGAGCAGGTTTTCGTTCGGATCCGCACATAGTAGGAGGCGGAAATTTGGAACGCTAATATTAGGGAAAAAAACCTCGTACAGTAGAACCCCGCTGATACGTTTTTCACGGGACTGTAAAGTATAAACGTAAGAGCCGGGAAACGTAAGAGCCAAGAAATGGGAAAAATGGGAAAATGAGAGAAGCGGTGATCGGCACAGTTTCATTTCAGTGCTAGCGCTTTCAGTGCACGCATCGGCACACTCGGCTACGATTTCGTCGACAGAGAAAACCTCGGAGGTGACAATGGCGTCATCGATCGAAATGTAATCATTGTACGCGATTCCGTCACCAACAGTTTGCACCGCTGTGCCATAATTTAGGTGGCAGAAGCTGTAAACGCAATTGGAGTCGCCCATTGTGCAGCTAATCCTACAGTCAAGCCAAGTCAAGCTACGTGAAAAGTCAATATTTCCGTCGGCAGTGGCCGCTTGGAATGCCGATTCGCGACGTAACATGCGGGAACGTTCCCACATTGCGACGTAACAGCGGGGTTCCTAATGCATTGAATCCTATGGGAGCTATGCCGGGACCGGCCAAAAACGATGTAACAGCCGGGAAAACGCAGCAGCCGGGAACGTAACAGCGGGGTTCTACTGTATTATACGCGGGTTTTTACGGTAGAAAGAAGTGACATTCTTTGTTTTCTATTTCCTTTTCCACAGAAGCATTAGCGCAGCACAAGGCACTGCTTATAACACAGTTGTTCACTATATCACTCACCTTAACCGTGGCCGGCATGCTTTGCTTTAATGCTGGAAACATAGCCTGATGCCGGTGAGGAGCACTGCCTGGCACAGACTGGTGGGCATTGCCAGCCGGGTGCCCTGAGCTTTCTTTCTGTGCCTGGACAAATTGCAATTGTATTGCATTAACAAAAAGGCATGGCACAGGGAAATACTCCACCAATATTGAGCAACTACTTTGAAAACTCCATACCTGAAGTAAATAATTAAAAAGATACAGTTAAACCTCCTTATAAAAAGGTCACATCTGACACTAATACCTTTGCTATATCCGAAAATCCATTGTGAATGTATATTTGTAACACTGTATGAAGGGAGACTTCTCACTTTCCTCAGCTACAACCAATCGTTCATTATATCAAGGCTTCAGTGTGTAGAAGTAGAGTTTGATTTAGAATACACACAGAAACCGAAATAGAATAACAGGGTGATGTCGCAGGAGAGAATGTCAGCTCCTTTAGTCAGCCCAGCAAGTGCACTGCAGCAGAAGGGACAAGGTGAGTAAGGAAAGACATCCATGTAATGCAGTGGAACAGAGGGGGGGGGGGGAAGGGATAAGTGACCACTGGTCAGCCTAGGGCCATGAGTGCTCTGCCCGAATGAGTGTCATAGCAGTCAAGTACCGTATTTACTCGCGTAATTTGCGCACTTTTTTTCACGATTTTAGAGCTCCGAAAAGGGGGTGCGCAAATTACGCAGATATTTCGCGAACGCATTTGAAATAACGTGTAATATAATGCAACTAGCGCGGTAACACTTTTGGATACGATCTCACGTAACACCGCAAAACGCTGGTGTAAGATAATACGGCTGCTCCAGGGACAGTTTTCGCAGTCCCTTCGCGTTGAGAGCGCGCACGTAGAAGTGTTTACGAGCCGCCCGCTCATGGCTGCCGAGACAGCGCGCGTGCCAGCGCTATCTCGGCAGCCATGCGATCGCTCGGCAGCCGAGCGACACCCCCCCCAGCCTCGCGTCTTTTCATGCTCGTTAAAGACGGGCGGGGCCTTTCCTCCCCGCATCGACGGGAGGTGTCCCGATTGGGGTGATGTTATCACACCTGCCATCCGAGCGACGGAGATAGGCCGGGCTCGTTTGATCTCTGCTTCAGCCGTTTTCGTCGCCCCCACTCGCATGCTTTTATTCTAGGGACCGTACTTTGGGCTTCGGGGGCTTCCGGAGAAAAGAATCGGAAAAGGGCTTCGCACTCGCAGCTCCTTTTGCGTATGACTGCTCTCGCCTGCGCAGCGAGGGGCGCGGCCGCGCGGCTGTTCAAAGTCTGTCCGTGCATGCGTGCCGGCGAGCTGGGAACGGGAGCGCAAAATATGCGAGGATTTTTTTTTTTGCAAAGCTCGCTAAATATTAGGGGGTGCGCAAATTATGCGGGTAAATACGGTACATGAGCATGGGCGGCCAGCACTGCCTATCTTGCAGGTAGTCTGTTGTGAGAGCAAAGGCCGCTTGCTTTGTATGTGCAGTCCTTCCTAGTGCCCACTGTTGGCAGTCACGAGATTTAGAAACGCATTGATATAAGGGGCAACACATGATGACTTCTTTCCTAAAAGCGGGAATCTGTAGGGGCAAGAAATGTTTTTATAAATAACCACCAACGGTTCTCAAGAGTTCAAATTCACAGGAGGTGCTTCCTATTCAGCAAAATACCACTTTGCAGTACCTATCAATGAAACTCTCATCATTTGCCAGTTTGAAACAAGGGATGTTGGATTGTCAAACTCTATTGTGCTTAGCAAGTTCCCCAATCCCTAGTGGTTGAAGGCTTCTTAAACATCATTGCTTGATTTTTTAAAAACATCTGTTTACCTGCTGCTGCTGCTGTTGTTGTTGCTGCTGCTGCTGCTGTTGCTGATACTGTAGTGTGCGGTCTAGTGGAGGTCGACCGCGTTTCCTCTCGGGTGGTCTTGCAACTGGTGTCGCCTCTACGGCTTTCCGCTTGCCTGTTGGCATCAGCGATTCACTAGCAAGCTTGGCTGCTGGCCTCTCAGACCTGAGAAGAAAACTAACACTTAGCAGCAGTAGCAGCAAGTAATAATTTTTCATCTACTGTGGTGTTTAAGCACGCAAGTACTTTGATGCCACAGTAGATAAGCGGCTACATATTGATGGGCCCGGCATTTTGGGGCTCTTGCATGCTCAACATACCGTAAAAACCTGCATACAGCTCGGACCCGCATATAGTCCGGGGGTGTCATTTGGTGATAGCAAATGCGAGAAAAAAGTTTTCACCCGAATACAGTCCGAGGAAAATGAAAAAACGCATTTATTTACACACTTGATTATTCGTCGTCAAACACGATCTTTTCCGAAGCTCCCTTGTCGGAAATATCCTCCCACTGGCACATCATCCTCAGTGCCATCAAGCACACTTGAGATGGAGCACTTTTTGTAGGCCCGACAAATGAGCACCTCGAGAATGCAGGCCCAAGCCTCGACTATCCATGAGCAGAACATCACTAGCGAGGCCCATTTCAGCCGTCCAGCAGGGGCCACTTCTGGTTCTCCAGAGCTCATCCACTCCATGTACAGGCACTTGATGTAGTCCCTAAATGGCTTATTAAGGCACACATCAAGCGGCTGCAGCTGGGATGTCATCCGACGACGAACTTGGTGTGGGAGTCACGCAGCAGTCACTTTACGGAGTCGGCCATGTGACACCGAAATGCGTCGAGCAGAAGCATTGAAGGGAGCCCCAGCAGTGCTCCGGGCTGTCAACACCGCACGTACTTAACCCAGTCCAACACTAGTGATTTGTAAACCAACAACTTGTTCTGGCAGCGGACGACAACATTTTTTGTTAACTTCTCCCCCTTCGGCAGTGTCTTTCGTTTAAACACCACGTAGGGTGGCAGCTTGCAAACATCTGCCGTGCAGGACAACATTACAGTTACTCGCGTTTTCTCGTTTCCAGTCGATCGCACGGTAACTTGCCTGGAGCCTTTTTGATGCACCGTTAGTGCCGACAGCATATCCAGGTACACCGGTGTTTGATCCACGTTGCCGATCTGGCCCAGCTGAAAGGGGACTGCCATTCGCAACGCAATCGCATACTTTTGAAAGGCCACAAGCTGCTTTTCGTAGTTCTCTGGAAGCTTCTGCTACATTGACACACGCCGATGTAGGCAGAACCCAGCGCGGCTCGCCTTGAACTCCTCCGGCTGAATGGCTTTGTCTCGAGCGATCTCCCTTGCCTTCGCTTGTAGCAGCTCGATGTTGACAGCGAGGTATGCAGTTCGTTGCTCCCAAACAAAGCCCGTCAGTTCTCGTTCCACGTCAGGAAACGCTCAATTTTTTGGTCCGCGGAATCTTTTTCTCTGGCCGCTGCATGCAAAGAAGGCTTCCTTCTTCATCCAACCACGAACGCTCCGCTCGTTGACTCTGAACTGCCGCTCCGCAGCACAGTTGCCGATGGTTCCGACAACAGCGATAATTTTTCTGTGTGGTCCTGACATGGTGAAAGATCACAGGAGCGAAATTGTGGCCGTCGGAACGTGCGCCACGTCGTAGCAATGGCCACTGTCACCTGTGCGCAGACACCTGATGATGATGATGATGATGATGATTATAGCACCACGCTATGCCGAAACCAAAACTGTGAATTCGGGCCAAAGATTCTTGGGAGCCGCATATAGCACGGGGCCGAAATTTCGCACCCTAAAATCTAGAAAAAGCAACCCGGGATATACGCAGACTTTTATGGTAATTAGCAGAGGTGCGTAAATATATTCTAAAATTTCGAATAATGTTTGATTCGATTTGGCACTTGAAATAGTGAATACTTTTCGAATGGTTGACCAATAGTCGGCACCAACGAGAAAACTTCCTTCCAAATTACCACGGAGCACATAGCCCAACTCTTGAAGACTATACTGATCCCCATATCTAGAAGTTATTGCTTAATATTTCAGTGTCGCGGAAGCGAAAGTGTCATCAATCTGCTGTCATCATGATGATATCAGTAGTTTTGTTGGTCTAAAGTGCCTAGATACCTTGTTCTTAAAAAAAAAAGCGATAAATCTAGGGACTTTATATTGGTCGAGTTATTGCGGATGCATTGGAATGCTCTCTAGCACGCTCCCCTGCATGTAGGAAGGAGAAAGGTTAGGAGATGGCGTCATGTGACAATGTTGAAGCCTAGTCACAAAAAAACTTCAAGGGGAGAATCATGGCAAATAGGCCTGGGTTACGTGATAGGCAAGAGGTAGATTAATTAAATCCCTTGAATTTACTAGAGGTCGGTACATCTCACCTCTCCACCTACTGTGCAGGCTTTCGCTCTCTCATTCTGTGGCGAACAAACTAGTGACACTCTTGCTATCCCACAGTAAGATTTTAGCAGGGAAGTTGTTACCGAGCACGCACCTCTGAAGTACGGCACGCGATTCTGCGAAGCGTGGCGACTTCCCAAGCAGCTGGCACTGATCACATTGTTTTGCACCGCGAGAATGGGCGCTAGAGAGCACATGATGATGTTCTGCCAACAGGAAGGCCCAGCGTTGAGGGAAAGTGCAGGAGAGGAGGATGGCAGTAAAATTCAATAGATGTTGCTACCTTTAGTTTAGTAAGAGGCTTTAAGGTATGACAAGTGCCTCCTACAGTTACCTAATACCTTAAAGGCTCTAGTCTCTGCTGTATGCAAGCCTACCTCAGTTTACATAATTGCATTCTTTGCAGTTAAATCTATTCATTATGTTCTTTTGCCAATGTTTATGAATGCAGTAGATCCTCGTTGATACGTTTTTGAAAAATAACGCAACGATGAAAGTACTATCCGGGGAAACATATGATCGAAACAAAAACAAAAAGAACAATTGCGGTTTCACGGGAAAAGCAGAGCATTGATAGTGATATCAAAATGTATTATATTTCACGAAATTCAGGCATTAAAACTTCAAGAAACAGCAATAAACATCACCGCGTCGGAACACGCCCGAAGGCACGGCCAAGCATGTGGTAAAGATACCGCGAGCGCTTGGCGCGACACTGGTCGCGTTGGGAGCAGAACGCGTGCCTGTTGTCCCTTGCTTCTGCTTAAGGGGGGACGCGGCCTTTGAAAGTCGAAAAATCGCGGCAAATGCGATTTTTGGAAAACCGCATATTTGGGCTCAGTGTATAATAAACTACCTATTCTGTAAATATCAGCGCCTAATTCAACGTAAAATCACCCCAAATCACGTATATCGCGAGCCGCGGCACCCTCTGCACCGGCCAAACGCGCGCCGAAACATCCAACTTCGAGCGAGCGCCGTTTTCGCGCCATTCAACCTACGGCCGCCATTTTGGTTTTGTTTTGTTCGTAAATTCCTGCGCTTTTTTCTTCCACCATCGGCGGGAGCAGTGGTGGCGTGGTCAAAGCCCGATTCGCTTATGATTGGGAGCTCGCGGGGGCTTTCGAGTTTCCCGCGGCTCACACGTGAAGCCGCGATTGGGCTAAGCGCGCGCTCCTCGAGGAAGTGGGGGGATGCGCGACTGCCATTGGCTGCCGCGCGCGATGACGCGCCGTTCTCCTCCGGCGGTCGCTCTCTGCGTCGTCTGCTACGGCTAGGCCTAGCGCCTGCTCCGTTGCTGTCGCCGTGTGGCTGGTCACTGCTTTCCGCTTCGCTTTTCGTTATCGCACGCGGTACTTTCTGAAGTCGCCTCCCCGCTACGATCTCTCGTCGCGCTTTCGCGTGATAAGCGCTCTGCGTCTGCAAGATCGTATCGCGGTCGTGCGCGCCGGCAATAGGGACGCTACACGCGTTCGGCTGTTCCGTGCGCTGACGCATTACGTCAAGGCTGATTCCACGGGGAAGCGTGCTACCCACGACCACGACTAGCCTTATCATGCCGAAGTTGCTTTTATTTATCAGTGCAAGGCTACTGCAGCGATGTTTCCAACTTCTAGGTATTCTGCGCCATTGATAGATGAGGCGTAGTTGCCGATGTTGAAGCGCGTCTAGCATATCGAATCGGCATCGGCGATCGCAACCCGTTTATGGATAATGCTGGAAAACAAAACCAGGAGAATCGGAAAAGAATAGCAGTGCAGAAAAATGACACTTTGTTACCCTTCAGCGTTATTTTAGACACAGAAATGTGCTCGTAACTTTAAAAGCACGTTTTCTCAAAACGACCTTTTGGCCAGTGAGGCTGTTTAGTCGGGTGATATCCCTGGAACCGTTCATCTGATTTCTATCAGTTTTATTTTATTGTGTACCTTAATAAATTGCCCACACAAAGACAAAGCCGCTTTTTAAATTTTTTGTGTCTGTAATTTGTAATAATTAATTCAAATTTCATTGATAAAAGCCAAATGGCGAACACCAAATCCAGTGCTCTGCTAAAAATTTTCAGCAAGGAAATTTAAAATAAGAGCTCTGTCTTAGTGTAGAGCACCCATCCAGGAGTCATCATAGTAAATTTCACAGTGCTAGCACATTTACCAAATTCACCAGAGCCTGACTAAGCAACCCATGTGGACTATCCTGATAAATGGCTGTAACTTGGGAACCAGTGGACATAAATGCATGAAATTTTGTGGTTATTCAAATGGCTTTGCTATCAGCCTACCCTGAAAATTTCATTAGGATATCTCAACAAACAAAAAAGTTGCCCTTCCAAGGTAGCCTCCCCCCTTAACTACTCCACATCTTCAAGCAGATCACGTAGCATGGAACTCTGGATACACATTCAAATCATCATTTTCTCAGCTTTCCCAAACTGTGTGCGTCGTCACGAGTACACAGCGTGCAAACAGCACTGAGCGAGGACACACGGGCCGCGTCTCGCTTAGACGCTCGCACACATTCATACAAAGTCTAACATTTTCCGTGCGGGAAGGCGTGCACACCGATGGAATGGCCTCGTGTCAACAGGTCACGTGAATGGACACATCATGTACATTGCGTTGGCCAAGCCAAGATTACTGGCTGAGCGCATCGTGTGCAAGTTGACTGCCAATGCCAGCAGGTTTATCCTCTAGGCGCTCTGAAACGTCCAGCTTTTCTTTTTTGAACTAGTGCTCCCCTGACGCGCCAAACGAAAGTGCAATTTATTGACAAATGCTTTTGTGTCCAAACAGTTCCTGGCTGTTTGAGTGGTGCTTGAGAACAGCAAGCGCTGAACGAAACCTGCGCTTCTGCTTGACGACATAGCAGGCCCAAAGCACACGTGGTGTACTTTCGCCAGCGCACGGATACAGTGGTCACGCGGCAACGCTGTGCACGGTTACATGACACCACGCGTTGACGACTTATTCAGTTTGACGCAATGTGATCACCCCTGTAATAAAGTCACCGGCGCTATAACCTGGCGATAAACGCATCCTCACTGGCAGGGACCTGGCACGGTACTCGTGGACGAAATCCTCCACTTTGTTCTCGAGTTCTGGGTGCACAGCTCAACGACCATGAAATGACGTCTTCCGCGCGTTACACACCAACGGTTTGAATTTCTGGTTGCGCCAGTGCCTGATGCTTTTCTCAGACACTCCAAACTGCCACTGCGCCGACATATTGCCATTCGCTTCCGCGAATTCAATAACTTTTCTTTTAAACGCGGTGGTGAACTGCCGCCGTGTCCCAGTATTCACAGCTGGTTGCAGACTCTCAGAGCAAGGTCACCACTCGCCAGGAACACTAGCCGAACAAGAAAAGAAAAATGGCGTTGTCAGCGTCGGGCGTCGGCCCCATGGAGGCGATGTCGATGCTGATGCCGAAGAAGCATGCGACGCTCCCCGTTGCCAGACGATCGCTCGGTTTGTGCCAAGGGCCAGTATATAGGTCGAGGGGCGACATTCCAGTGACATCTTGCGAAAAAATCTCGACCTGTATTCCGCTCTATACGGTACCATGTCACGGTCGAGCAGCAGAGACAACAGTATGGTTGAAACTTAGCATTTGCTTTTAGAGCCTAACTATACCACATGGTTATTCCCCACAATTATTCTGAAAGTCCCCCCCCCCCCCCTTTTTTTTACATAGTATTACTGTGCAAGTGGCATGGTGTTCAAATACGACAAGCATGGTTCTTGTGGGTGCCTTGACCATTGATGGAAGAGCCATCGTTCAACCAGTTCATAGCAGTACTCCTGATGGTACACAGCACAACAGCGGCGAAGTGATGGAGGGTAGGGATGGTCAATGAATAAGCTGGTAACTTCAATCAGTGGCCGCACCCCTGACAGTGAACAGTGCCACAGCACTGAGATTATTCAAGGGTTGATGAAGGCGCTTCTCTGTTTCTGCTCTTTCACACATTTTTTTCCTAATGAGCAAGATTTTATAGCCACAATGCCTGAATTATGCATGACTAAAATGTGCTTCTGAGAAGTAAGCTGACGCAATGTAATTGGCCTTCCTCCAAACTAGTATCGTGTAGACTAAATCCATAACTCACAGGTCAGAAGCTGCCGTTGACACAGCTGGCGGAGCAGAATTTGGCAGTGTGATCACTGCTGCCGTGGCAGGTGTGTCTTTTTCCAAACTTGGAGCTTGCGTCGCAGGTGTTGCCGCCTGTTCTTCCTATAAAGACAGAAACATCCAAGTGCGTGGTATGTAGATTAAAAATGAACTTGCATGCTTATAAGTCACACTTTTGTCATGAACATTACAAAGCAGAATAGACCATGGCTATAGGAGGCTGTCTAGCTTTGCAAGCATGCGTGAGCTTAGTGCTCTCTACAATCTATGCAAACTGTGATAAACCAGTGACTCCTCTCGGTCAAAGGAACTCTCAATGGCTATCAGTTACGCATGTTCTTGAGAAGCTACTGGCCTTCGCTTAAAGCCTTCAATACACTAAATGTTACAAGGTTTCCAGCATGCAAGCAGTTGAGGGGAGCTCTCGATTCGAGTCTACTGGAAAAGCATTCACAAGAGGGTGCAAAGTGACAAAAAGGCACTACTATGTCCTTGTTTTTGGCAAAGATCCCTTGCAGAAAAGGAGATGTTCAAACACCTTTGTGAGCATTAAGGACTAACCCTGTGCGCAATTCAACACAAACCTTTAAAAAAAATATTGTGTAATAATTCTGGTGCTTGTCAAAAAATTTTTATATGCAGCAATAACACAAAGGTGGCCAAGTAGCCTGCTTCTTTAGAGCTTTGCTAGTTTCAACTAATGCTTCATTGCATCACTTACTCAAAGCACATAAAGGACACTGCTTTACTGTATGTCAGTGCTAAAGTTTCATTTTGGTAAGAGGTTCGCAATGCAAAAGAGGCTTACTTCAAACGACCTTATCTTGCCTCTGTGTCAGAAACTTTATAGTAGTACACCTATCTGCTTGCAGGGGTATCAGTTGCAGTTTTCCAGACCTTGATGCGCATTAAAGAGGTCATGAAAAGAACATGGAGCTGCTTGGATGTAATTTTCACTGCTTCAATTACATTTGACATGCCAATTCCGAAATATTTTAGCACAATATTCAGCGTACGTTTAATAATGCCCGTTTGAAATCCTAGCATTCTTGCGCTTTCGAAATGACCATGCGACACTACAGACCGGCATGGGCACTATGCAGAGACATTTCAGGGGCGTTTCAGTGACATCTACTCAAGATATTTGAAACGTCTAAACATATCGTCAATTTTCATTTACTCTAAAGTAGCAGATTTATATGAAAGCTAGAAAGTAAGAAAACATGTGGACACCGTGTGGTGCTGACGTTTAGAAGCAAGGCCAGAGCAAGGTTTGTTTTCCCATAGTCTCCGAGGGTGCACCACTCCCAGAGACCATGGTGGCGACTACTAAGATGACGTCAGCCGCAGAGTTGGGAATGCGCACTGGGAAATCGAAACAGCGTATATTATAGATAGAAGGGCCAGGATTGCGAATGCACACATTGTACGAAATTTTCAAAAAACGCTTCATGAATAGAACAGTTCTCAAAACTGCAGACAAAACAAAGAAAACACAAAAGCTGCTTCTGTACGAACCTTTACACTGGGAGTCTTATCTGACGACTTGTCACAGAGATCGATCGCAGGTACACTGGAGGACTCGTCTCGCTTTTCAATGACAATCCTGCTTTTGCTCTCGGTGGACGAGCTGAAGTTAGGCAATGCTTGACTGTTGAATGGCACAGGAACATCCCTGCATTGGGAACCCACATGCACTAAATTCACAGAGGCCAACAAATGGCAGGACAAGAACAGTATGAATGACAGCATTGTGTGCTTTTTCGTTTCTGTCTACCCATTTTCCATACCATTGTGCTAATCTTGCTATGATTCCTCAACTCACCCAAACCTCTACCCTCGTTAGCTAATGGATGGCCATCAAGAGAAGGGTTAGTATGCCAATTTTTCAGTTGTGCCATCGTGGTCATTTTTGTATTTGGAAATTTATCCCTTTACAGTTGGTAACAAATCCAGCTCAATGTGATGGCAATTATGCGCATGTCACTTTACATGATCACTCAAGAAAGTCACAGCTACCTGTCGGAATCTGCTTGTCATAGTGATAACATAGAAAAACATAAGGCCCGTATAGGTGGTTGCGATGTGCGCGCAAAAGTGTGTGCCTGCGCTCCGTGCGCTGGAAGAGGAGGCAAAGACGACGACGAGGAGGCTGGAGCATGCGCAAGGTTGCATGAGCGCAAGAGCGCTACGAAGAGACGAGAGAAGAGGAGCGAACGGGAGAGATGGACTACAGCGTTCGACACAGTCGGGTGCCCGGGCCAGAGTGTCGAGATTCTTCTAGCGGTCCACGAGTTGGAGCTCCGGGCTTCACGTGGCCGCCTGTATGTCCTCCCCGTCACCTCTACTGCTCCAAGGCTGTAGCGGCCGGCCGCATCCTTCAAGCCATCGCTAGTCTCGCCGGTCTCCGGCACGCTCTTCAGCAGGCAACGCTACCTCGTCTCCCTCCAGTCACCCGTCCCGCCAGACGGTGAGCCTGTGTCCGCCAAGGCTATTCGACTGTTACTAGGGGCACTGATGAGTTTGGTTTGTTGTTTTGTTTATCCGCTCTGCTCAGTGTGTGTGTGTATGTGATGAGTGAAGTGCACATATTTTAAAGTGCGCGCCATAAAAAAATGAAACCAAGACGAAGACGACGTTGGCACGAGCGCTAAAGAATAAAATAATGAAGAACAGGAACACCAATCCGAAAAGGCCACAACTACAGCTCTGAGCAATCGGAAAACGACACGAAGAGACAAGAACACCAATGATGAAGGCCCACGATGAAGATGGGTGATAAAAAGCGCCAAGAGAATGGGCGAGGGGGAGACCAAGGAGAGGCCGGGAGAAGAACCGAGGACACGTGACTGAGGCGTGGTGGGAGGAAGAAGCTGACCAGGGCACGGGAGTGGCGGCCGAGTTCCTGTGGCAAGGCCGCTGCAGGCTCCCATCTGGGCGTGTACCCGAGCGGTACAGCATCTGGCGTTGGCCAGGCAATCCACCGTCTTCTCATCGTCTGGCATTGGCCAGGCAATCCACCGGCTTCCCATCGCCTGGCGTTGGCCAGGCACTCCACCGGCTTCTCATCGTCTAGCGTTGGCCAGGCACTCCACTGGCTTCTAATCGTCTGGCGTTGGCCAGGCACTCCACCGGCTTTCCATCGTCTGGCGGTGACCAGGCACAACTGCGTCCCCGGCTCGTGGTCCGAGCGTCGGCTGAAGAATGCCGAGAGGTTGCTGATCCCGACTCGCCCGACGCTACCCTCCCTCCGAGCAACACCTCGACCCAAGTCCGCTCCGAGTGCATCTACAGCATCTACATCGCCTCTACTCTCGTGTGCCCACCAGAACGGTGACAGTCTTTTCGTCTGAACTTATTCTTAAGCACCACTAGCTATTTTCCCTCACCCCTATAGTTGTGTTATTTCTTTTCATACTTGGCATGCTTCACCTCGTTTTTATCCTTTTCTCTCATTCTTCTGTTTCCTTGTGCATGCCTTAATATCATGCCCCGTTTTGTGACAATAGTCACAGTACGGTACACAAGAACCTACACGAGGGCACGTTGATTGGCTAGCCCCGTGACAGTGTAGTGCGAGTCTTCTTCTCTGTGTATAAAGTGCCATTCAGAACGCACAAACAGCCTCGTCTCTTCGATGGGAACGCCCGCGTTCCCAGCATAAATACATCCTTCTCGAACCTATCATGACAGTGGTAAACAATTCTGGTAATATGATGCTAGCCACACAAAATGACTGTTTCTGTGCAGTAAGCAACTGTGGGATACCACTTGTAGGTAACACATTACAGCTGAATGCTTAATTGGGGCCATTTCCATTCTTGCAATATAGAAGCGACTACACCTAGGGTTGCACCCAGCTAATTTTTCTTCCATGGGCTGTGCTGCCCTTCAGATTCAATATGTTGTCTGACAACATATGGCAAAACAGTGCCGCTCCGAATTCGTTGGCATTAAACACGGGTCATTAGACCAAAAGGTCATTTAAGAAATAAATTTCCTAAAAACAGCATTTTTGAAATCTACATTTACTATTCTCCCCATCTGCCAAGTTTCCTACCTCTGAAGTTCATATTCCAGTCATAATATCGATTTAAGACATATGGGGCACCTGATTTTTTACCCCCTATCAATGTTAAAATGACACATACACAATTATGCATGCTCTCATTCCACTTCCTTGAGCACCTACTAATAGCAGTCTCTTAATGCTTCACAGTGTGCATGTGTATTTAAATTTGTGAATCTCTACAATGAAATATCACATTTGCTTGTTCTTTTTTATTTTTTTAAAATGCTAATTTTACAGTTCCTTTATAATTCTTTATGTTATTGTTAATATAATTCTTTATGTTATTGTTAATCGAGGGTCCCACTGCAGTCGCTAGACTTTGGGACCCTCGTCTGTATACTATTACAATGAACTTTGTACTTTCAAGGAATAATAAACTGAACTGAACTGAACATTCGAGCAAGCCTGTGATCTCAATACATGTGCGGTTATCAAGGATATAACAACTCTTTTTGTAACATAACACTAAGTGTTTGGCACACACAACATAACTAGCAAACTTAAATTTCTTTATTTAACATTTTTAAAACTTGTCTTCTGCATGACAACTTCATTGCCATGCTCAAAACAATGGAGTTTAGTGCGCTATAAAGTCAGACATAGTGGCTCAGTCATAAATGTGTCTACATTGTTGTGAGTTGTATGCTTCCTGCTATTGGTCCACATGCCATCTGTACATTTTTGTAAGGCTGCTATTTGCCCATTGCCTAACGACAAGATAGGTTTTCTTCCTTATTACATAATGAAATAATGAACCCACAGGCAAAATAACTGCGTTCTTAGAATCTGGACAGCAAACTAAAAGAGCGTGCGAACTTTTATCAAATGTGGTACAATAACAAATGTGTGTCCACCCTTAAACATCTTCATCCTGCGCAAGAAATGATTGCATTCTCTCCAGGAAAACCTCCACTCCACAACATACAATCATGGGTGGTAGGAATTTCGGTGCCAATATTAGTTTCTAACATCTTCCAGCCAAGCTATGTTGCTTATCATGTGGAAAACATTAGCTGTTCGTAACGCGTTTCCGTGCCACTGTAGATCATACAAATGCGCACCAAACCAGCGAAGCATTCAGTGCAGATAAGCCTGCACCATGGGATTTGAACAACAGCCCTAGTCACCAAGCAACGGCTACGTCACACTCAACGCTGACGACGGAAGGAAGGTAAGAGGCACACGAAAGCATGTCAGCTAGCCAGCCCACCACTTTCTTTTACGTAGAGTGGGTGCTCCCTCCGTTAATCTTTTCCTCATCTTTTCATGCGCTATCCAACAACACTGGTGTAACGCACACCAACTTTGCTGCAGCACGGTCAGTGTCACTCTCACCCAATTCCAACTGTCGACAAATAAGGGCAAAGAAGCATGGAGGCCTAGCTGGCTTCCTTTGCACTGCTATGCTTTCAAAATGCAGATTAGTACTCACCCGACTTCAGGATCAGGAGGAATGAAGAGTGGCGTAATCCGGCGACGCCCATCGGGCATTCTTGTTTCGATTTGCTTGTCGGTGGGGCCCTACATGGAAAGAAAAGTGGTCGGCGATAATTACTTGTTAAGCATTTGTCCCTCCTACACAAGACCATTGAAGTTACAGCACAATTCCAGCAGATTCAAGTGCAAGAGCCTATACAGTGGAACTTTGTTAATTCGATTTTTAAGGGGACCAGAAATGAGTGCGCACAAGATGAAGCTCTGAAACTATAATGCAGCCTATCTGAATACAGTACGCCAAGTGGCTTCAGAAAGTTGGCAATCGTGTTTTCAATGTGCAAACGTTTTGCTTATCACGGCCCATAGAAACATTTCATGATTGTGCTGATTACCTCCCTTTGTTTACTCAAGGCCACAGGCCCTAGGCGCACAAAAACGATGTGACGCAACGGTCTTCAGTGTGCAAGCTAACCTTGATTTTGTCATGAAGAAAGTGTATTTTCACAAACGTAATTTGACATATTTTGGGGAAATTTGATATCAGAACTTCGGTGGTCAGCTTGAAATCAAAGCAGGAATGCATACTTCCAGTCATAGCAAGGCAAAGGAATCAGAGACACTATAGCATGGTTGCAACTTTACATTTCCTTTCTGGATATACAGTAAAACCTCGTTATAACGAAGTTGAAGGGGGGCGGTAATTACTTCGTTATAACCATTAGTTTGTTATAACCGATATCAATTTCATCTATAGGAATTTCAAGGGGAATTGCGATTAGTTCGTTATATCCGATAGTTCGTTATATCCAGGTTCGTTATAACGAGGTTCTACTGTATATCCATTGCATACGGTTATTCCATGCACTTGTTTGCAAGTTTCTCTTTTTCTTTTTCAACTTTAACTGCGAGTGCCATGGACTTCAAATTTGGCATGCCTGGCTCAATCACTGATGGAAGAGCCACCGTTACGATCCGTGGTGGCACTTCTCATGGAGAAGAGTGCTACACTGATGATCATACAAGGGAGGTGGGCAAGTTAATGGCTGCTGATGGAACACCTTCTTTTTTACCACTTGTGCGTCGACATGCATAATGGTCACGCAAGGACCCCTGTCGTCACTTTGGAAGAGAGAATACCGAGGATGCACTTCACAATCCACAGGGTCTGGCAACCGAAGCTCATGAAGAGTGATGACTTGTCAATGACAATAGTGAGGACAAGCAGTCATTCCAGCAAAAGTTACTTCAGAAGGCCTAAAGCTTGTGCATGTCGGTTGTTTCATCTTTCGTCATAAAATCTAGCGTAGAATATGAAAAGCACTTGTCTCGTCTTCTTGTCCGTGTCTGCATTTCGTATTCCACGCTTTATTTTGTGATGAAACAGCAAAAGTTGCACTGAGATGCGCATGTGCGATAAAAGCCGCTGACCGCAGCCGCTGTGAAGCTGCGTGCATGCACATGGGCTGATGAATGTTGAACTGGGTACCGGCACTGGTGTGCCAAAAGCACTCGATTATGTCTTGGCCTCAAAGTCTTGGCCTTTTTTTATCAGACGTGTGACTTTTTTTGTATGGAGGGAGGGGAGGTTGACTTACAAGCATGTAAATACGGCGGCTTCTCACAACTGAAAACAGAGAACATACACAGTTGAAGCTGAGCATGAAATAACTTGCACACACTCACAAGAAAGTGAGCTTCATTGTCACTTTGTGAGGGCGATGATACTGTATCTGACCTTTGTGACAAGAGGCTACTGCGAATGCTGCAAACGTGGTTTCAGTATTGTTACTCTAGTTTCGTTTCATACTGGATTCTTGCGCGCAGACAATTTTAGGAGCCGTTTTGTCTGATAAAAGAGGCACATTAGGTTGCAGTCAATACAGTACTTCTGTTAGCGAAGGGTATCCTGTTATGTGCAAATAAACATCCTCAAGCAACCCATTAACGTGTAAGGTCAATGCACATGTAACCCTGCAGTGACCCCTCTGTTGAATTAGCTTCCCTTAATTTCAACTAATTTTCTTCCCCCCTGAATACGTAACCACAGAGGTTAAACTAAGCTTCACACCAGACCTTGTAAGAAAACTAACAGGCCACTTCACAACAAAAGCAACATTGTAAACAAATACGACCAATACATAAGCCTCAATGACATTTCTTCATTGCATCACCTTTATGTGTGACATGGGGCGGCTGCTATTGCTGTTGGTGTTGACAGGGCGCACGACGGAGTTTGCTGAACTCGCAGGCGCATTGCTCGTAGCTGGGCTTGCTGAAGGCGCGACCCCGTTGACTTCCTTGGACAAAGTCGACGCCATCGTCCTCTGCTGCTGTGCTTTCGAGTACTGCTCCTGGGCCTTCAGCACCTCAGGGTCTTCCACCAGGGTAGTGCCTGACTGCCGCTGCTGGCTCCCCGGACCCGACAAGCTTTTCCCGTACAATTTCTGGTGCCACAAGTTCTGTCAAGGCAGCAGCAGCATTGGAGGTATGAATGCAAAGAAAAAATAAATCTCAATTCAGCACGACCCCATTTGGTGTTCTGTGTTTTCCAGCCAAGCCACTGAAGCCCACACACAGCAAAAAGCTCAATATGACTACGTCTTCTAACAGTCATAGCTATCTTGTATATTACCATATTTACACAATTGTAAGTCGACTCAGCTGTAGGTCAACTACATCACCTCCCTTTTCCTCGAAAATCACAAAGCCAAAAGAAAAGAAAAAATGACAGGTGGTACGCATTTTGGTTTCAACTGCAAGTTAACCACTCACTTTAAAATTCAAGTTTCAACAAAATGGCTCGGCTTACAATCATGTAAATATGGTGTACCTAGTCGTCCATCCATAGCATTATCAAATCTATAAGAACAAGTCAACTGCACAGGACACCCTAGCTTCGTACTTTTGACCATGAATGCACGCTTTTGCCACGTGATGGCCTTGGCTGGTGGGTTTTGGTGGAAATTTTTGAAATGTCAGACACCTCACAGTATGCCATTCAACGTTCAGACTTCTACCACATAATAATCTGGACACAGAAACGAGCAGAAATAACGATATTTTGCACCAGACCCACAAAATCTCGGAAAAGGTGTGGTACCTTACACAAAGAGTTTACGGCATCCCCTGCACCGGGCGCAAAGCCAGGGGGAGGCATTTAGTGTTGACATATTTTTGGGAAAATTTGATATCAGAACTTCGGTGGTCAGCTTGAAATCAAAGCAGGAATGCATACTTCCAGTCATAGCAAGGCAAAGGAATTGGGGACACTATAACATGCTTGCAACTTTACATTTCCTTTCTGGATATATATCCATTGCATAAAGTTATTCCATGCACTTGTTTGCAAGTTTCTCTTTTTCTTTTTCAACTTTAACTGCGAGTGCCATGGACTTCGAATTTGGCACACGTGGCTCGACCGTTGATGGAACATCCCCTGAAGTTTTCTGAGCACTGCATCACTGCCCACTCCCCTTACCTTGGACCAAAACACTTTTATGTAGATAGTGAATGAGCCTGTTATAACAGCAGTGGATTAAAGGTCATGGACATGGCCGAAAAGTGGATTTGTTTGTCTCTAAATTTTCTGATAGAAGCTTGTCAGTTTTTAACAGTGCTGTACAGTAAACAGTTCGGACACAACGCATGTATCAATCGTTACATCGTTACAACTTTGTCTGCCATCATGGTACTTTACTGTGTTGGTCCCAAAAATGCTGTCAGGTGATGTTTGAAGGTGGAAGCTATTGAATTTGGGATGTCCACTGTACATAAATCCGCTGTGAAGGAGCACTGACCACTTAGTTGGCCTTGTAATTTAGTCCTTTATATCTGAATGTATGCTGTAACACAATCCATTGTAAAAGACCTTCAATCAATGAAAGAGATAGGAGGATCAACACAGCACCACAGTTTGGTATGTTGTATCCAACCGTCTGTTCTAAGCAGATATATTGCAATGAGATTACACTGTATTTACCCACCGCACCCGTATAACACTTCCAGAAGAATATATTTCTGACTGCGGTACATAGTGCCCTCCACACTACCAAAAGAGCTTAACAAGCCTTACGCGTTCCTCCGGACTAATTGGCTTCCCAATTTCCTCCTCGGTGAAGTCGATATAGGCCACAGTGCCATCCCAGGAGCATACCAGTAGCTGGTTGCCTTCTTGGCTCCTGAAATGTGAAGGCCAGATGCATGTGTTCAT
The DNA here is from genome assembly GCA_013339685.2 of Hyalomma asiaticum. Taxonomy (NCBI): domain Eukaryota; kingdom Metazoa; phylum Arthropoda; class Arachnida; order Ixodida; family Ixodidae; genus Hyalomma; species Hyalomma asiaticum. The sequence continues at coordinate 63,958,227 of CM023484.1, forward strand.
GAGACCAACAGCGAAAGAACTTTTTGTTTGTTGAGGGCAGGAACAATAAACCACCATAACATTCAGGTTGCAATAACAATCCTCTGCCCTTTCATTTTAACTGCAGTGAAATTTACTGCAGACTGTTGTGCTAGAATAAAATAACTATGCAACAGAAGCACAATGAAAAAATTTTTACAGTCAATTATGCCAGAAAGTTGTGTTTATTGTGAATGAAGACATTAATACTCCACTGAAAAAAGAAAAGTAGTACTGGTGTTAAAGCCCCTCCTTAAGTGTCACTGCAAATTTCAATTACACATAGAAAATTATAGGTGCTGTCTAAGGGGGTTTTACTGTAAGAATTTAGCAAAACTGGCTCTGTAATGGTCAAACTAATAATAAAAATGATGGGGGGTTTTACATGCCAAAACCAGCTACGGTTATGAGGCATGCTCTTAGTGGAGAGCTCCAAAGTAATTTTGACTGTCTGGGGTTCCTTAACGTGCACCTAAGTCTAAGCACAAGGGTGTTCATCCGCATTTCCCCCCGACTGAAATGCTGCCGCCGTGGCCGGAATTCGATCACGCGACCTCGAGCTTCAAAAGCCAACACTTAGCAGCTAAGCTTCCACAGTGGGTTTTCATGGTCAAGTTAGAAGAAGGCACCGTGTCTTTACCAAGCGTTACCACGGCTCTAGGAGGCAAGTTTCATGCCAAACAGGATGCTCTCTGACTTTTCATTGACTAGCATCCAAGAATTCAGAATTCTCCAAAATAGCAGAGGTAAGGGAACATGCCACATTCACATGACATGCCCCATCTTTTCCATTTTCCTTCTAAAGCCATGCATTGCAGGCTACACACTGCATGAAGGCAGTCTGTGGTTAGTGGTATATCATGAGGAATATTCACTACCATATTTGCATGAATATAAGTTGACGCATTTCACCTAAATATGAAAATCCAAAGTGGAAAGGAACGGGGGCATTAAATTAGTTCGGACTAAAGCATGCAGCATCAGTAAGGCAAGACAGATAATTAAGTACAGGTGCTACAGTGTGATCAGAACTCCATGTTTCCTTTCCAGTTCTGCCGATAATGCATGGTTATTTCAAACACATTGGTTCCTTCTTTTTCAACTTTTACTGCACACATCCTAAAAATTCTTAATTAACAGCAGTAGGCTAATTTGGAAACTGCTGGCAACTGGAACTGTTCAACAAATGTTTTTATGAACAAACGTTTGCAGTAATAAATGCACGTCGCTGATCATTTAATGCAGGCTTGAACCACACAGCAAGATCTGCATTTAACAGCATGGGCTTCAAGTTAACTTCAAATTTCAAAGTACCATGATATGTCCAACACTGAGTTCGAGAAGAGGTCGTGCACCACAACAAGAGGTCTCTTCAGACAGGTCAGCTGCAGTAAGACACAGAACAAACCAGTAATCAGGCATCAGTAAGGCCTAACACAACAATGAAGAAATCAAAGTGGCAGTAATGATCTCTGTACTTTGTAAGAAAGCTGCTCACTCACCCAAACAGACAGAGACCTGTCCCGACTTCCAATGGCACAGCAGCAAAAAGTTTGTGTCTGCAGAAATGAGACCGCACAGTATTACTCTTCACAACATCATTACAAGCACTATAGAAGCCGAAAAGAATATGCAAAATTCAAATCCTGAATTGAAGAAATATTGTGACAGTCAAGCAATAAGCACCTTGTTGTTGTCCTTGTTCACCCTTGATCGAATATGCTGGTTGAATCTCTGCAAAATAAGAAATAAAGCAGCATTTCATTCAGATAACACATGAAAAGGAAAGACAATGGCCAGTTTCTACTGTATAAACCGGAATATAAGTCGAGATATTTTCAATAAAACAACGAGTTAAAGTCACCCCTCGTCTTATATAGCGATGTTTAGCCGACGGTGCGTCGCCGTCAGGCAACATGTGGCGTGCATGAGTGTCAAAAGCCACATATGGCCGTATCCACATCCAAATCCAATAGCAGGCTTTTTTTTTTTAGTTTCCCTGTTTTCCCTGTTCGTGCTGTGCTTCCGATCTGTTCAGAGTTTTCTGCTCCGATTGACGTCTGATTTTTATAGTGTTCTTTATTTTTTTCGTTTATTGAACATGAATAGCGGCACGAGGATGCAGTTCTCAGCTGCATGTTGTTGTGTTCAACAACTAAATGTTGTTGAGTTCACCAAAGCGAACGTCAACATGGCCGCTCCGCGCCGCCGCTTTGGCGTTTCGGAAAAATGTGTGCGCTAGTGTAGAGCGCATAAAGGGAAGCTGCAGACGTGCAACCCTCGGAAAACATCGTTTCGTGGGTTAAGTACGGTTCATCCATAGCTGGAGGATATGCTCGCGGACTTTGTGCGGGAAGTTCGCGCGCGCTCGCTGCCAGTGACCGTGGATACGATTCGCAACAAAGCCGTGGAGCTCGCTCGAGAAACTGAGCAGGAGTGGATGTCCGGCAACAACCCGAAGACGCCAACGGGCCGCCTACAGAAGCCTCCCGTTTGCGACTGTCTGTGGCTGGGTGCTTTCCGACTGGCGTTCCTTGACAGATTCTATGGCGGAAAATGCTTTATGTTTGTGTTGTTTGGTTGTCGAACATCTGAAGGCACTTGTGGCCAAGTATTAACGGCAAACGCTGTCGTTAAGATAATTTAATGTGTATTTAAAGTGACCAGAAATGCTCATCTGGGTTTGCGGCACCTCGCGACATCGTCACTAGTATGACGTAGTTTGTGGGCCATCTGTGACGTTTCACTTTTGTAAGTTGATATCGTGACGTCACAGAGCGACACGGGCCCGCCACGCTATGGCCTCCGAGCGTGGCCTCCAAGATCGGCTCTCGCAGCCGATCGCGGAGGCCACGCCAAAAGCCGTATTTTTCTGCTTCCTCTCCGTGTTGGTCCCTCAAGCGTACATTGTACACACGCTATGATGCAAAGCGAGTGTGGCGAGCTGGTCTGGCGCTCGCGCTCTCCGCAACGTCACCGAATCTTGAGCTCAAGCGATCAGTGCATGCGCTCACTTCCGACAGCCGCCGCGCTACCCCCGCGGCGCTAGTTTCTTGCAGTTTAACGTTGCATTAGCAACTCGCTGGATGGCACGAAAGCCGAGGCACTGTGGGAGGCGGCCTGCGACACACTCTCGTCTTCAAAGGACAGTGATACTTCGTCTGACGAATAGGTACAGCTGCGATGGTGGTTGAGGGGAGCTCCGACGACAGGTGGGCAGTGCGCCCGATTCGCAAATAAATGTGTTTCTGCAATTTTTGGTTCTTTTCATTCTTTTTTTCTTTTTTGGTCACCTGAACTAGGGGAGTTGACCTATATTCCCACTCGACCTATATTCCGATTTATACGATAAATGGTTTTTGATAAAAGGCAGTCAATAGTGTTCCAAACATCAACTCGCATAGATATCCTCCGTGATGAAATTTTTCTGAGAGGTCCCTTGAAACTGCCATGATTTTCTCTATGTGTTAGTGAAAATGCAGAGGGTTGTGTTTGTGAAAGGAAAGATAAGATTTTGTTGCTTGCTTTAGTGTCAACAAATGGTAGAAAGAAGCATGTCTCCCGTTACACCAAAGAATTTCCTTAAAATGAAGTTACATTCAGGCTTTTTGTCTCTGGAAATGAAGGGCCTTCTGGAATATGGCTACTGCCTGCAACAGCGTAGCAGTTGTTAGATGCTAGTAACATTTCGTGTTATTTTCAAAAATAATATGCCCGACTTTAAAAATGAGCTTTGATTTTTGTTTTCAGTGCAGGTGAATAAAACTGCCAGCTTTGGCCTCCTTTACTTCAATAATCAATCAATGCATCCAGTACAGCCAGAAAGTTCCATGCCGCACATGTTTAGTCAAAGCTGCCCGTCATCCATCATCGTCAAAAGTAAGAACACTTGGCGTCACATACTTCAAGAAGTGGGAACTACTCACCACGCATGTGACAGCCTTGCGGTGCCCCACAAAGTCCTTGTTGGTGCGCCAGTTGTCGCGCTCAACTATCTGGGCTGTGGGGCCTGCATTGTTCATGGCATGTGCAGAGACGAGGTACTGGCCATCGGGCGACCAGTTCAGCCGCAGTATGTGGGTGGTGCCTCCGCACTGCAACAAAGATGTGTTGATGAATCTCAACAGAGGACACAGGCTAGAAATTTTAATGCCATGTCAAACCACGGCATCACCATGAGGCACACCGCAGCGGAGAAAACAAACGAAAACAAAAAGGAAAAGAAACTAAACAATGACACATAATTTGAAGTTATATCTCACTCTTGAGTCTTTGCTTGCAAATTATTAATTTGTGAGCACAAATCTGAATAGGCCATTCTCAGGCCTACACCGACATACACAGACACAAGAAATCTAGCACAATGAACAACCAAATGCCAACTACGAAGTGTCAGTTGATATTTCTATGATGCTAAAGAATTCATAAGCTTGTTACTGTGTTCGAAAATGAACTTGGTATGACAATAATAATTTCAGGAGGTCTACATGCTAGAACCCGAGCCTAGTTATGAGGCACACCGTAGTGGAGGGCTATGGAAACTTCAATAACTTGGTGTTTTTTAACATGCACTGAAACACACGCCACACAGGCTTCTAGCATTTTCGTCTCTATATAAGATGCGGCTGCCAAGGCCAGGACCAAACCTGTGTCTTTCAAGCCAGCAGCTGAGCAATGTAAACACTGTACCATTGCGACAGCAAAATGAAATTGATGCAAGCAAAAACAAAGAAAGGGGAAACTCCAGGCCACGGCAGCCAGAGGTGGTTTTTACATGCAAAGGATTTATGACCTGCATGATGGCTCTGTTTTGACAATCAGCAAGTGTGAAGAGTACAGCAAGAGAAACCACACCCACCTCCGCAAACGGCTCTGTGATGACACACTCCTGCTGCCAGTCGTGCGTCCGCCACACCCGTAGGCTCTTGTCGTCAGACTGAAAGAAGGTGCAAACAGAGACGCAATTACAGACGCCTTAGACAGTAACCAGTTACCGACAACACTAGTCACGTCCTTCAGGTAAGTTCTAACTGTAACTTCTTACTTCTCCATTTGAGCAAATCGCAACTGGAACACTGTCTTTTCTTTACATGGTAACCGTACTACTTTAATGTAAAGGGTATGGCTGCAACTAACAAATAAATGACATTATGTCTATGAGAAGATAACAAAATGGGAAATAAACAGAAGTGGTAATATTGATATGTATACTCATCACATGACAATAGCAAAGACATCCCTCTAACACAAAGCTACATTGCAATAAGATGTACTTTTTCTACACCTTATTAGTGTTTACACAGTAATTGAAAAATAATGATATTACTTGACCAGCAGTACGTGTAACTACAAACAAGTTACTTTTTAACTTAAAGCTTGTAATGTGCCTATTACAGTTTAACCCCACAATAACAATATCCGTGAGGAAGACGAAAAAAAAAAATTTGCTGCTGTGAAATACAGTACAAGGAGGATACGATTATATGATTTGGAAGTAAAAGTGTGCACAGTGAAGGCCATAAATAATACTGAGAAGGGAGCTATAAAGTTCGAGGACTTCGATGGATAATAACCAGGCTTCGAAGGGCGGCGGAAGACAATACGCCTGAAGAGCGCCGAGCAGCGAGACGCCACGAACCGTTTATTCCAACAGAAAAAACCCAGAACACCACGTGCCACGCGCTCGTGATCCTACTTCTTCTTTCGCACCCGCTATTTCTTTTCTCTTGTTAACAGGAGCAACGGCAGCTGTTTCTACATGGCCTGACAAGGCAACACCGAAACCACCAAGAAACTGAGATGCAGTGTGAGTAATAGCCGCAGCCATGGAGACATAAAATCTGGCATTAAGAACTACAAATGAGCTCTAGGACAGTAGCACCACCAAGAGCAGGCTTTCAGCAGCGATCGAGTCATGTTTTGGTCTATTGGTGAGGCAACCACATGCGTCTCAAGCTTGATGCACCATAGCAGACATGCGAAGAACATAAATAGATAAAGGAACCTGCAGGCCTGCAGCAGATAGCAGAACAACCCCGTACACGTAATCACATGGGCACTGTATGGTCACCCAGTCCAGGAGAGTAGCGCACGTGAACCAGAAAACTGCACATCAGGGCGCACGTACACGAGCGAAAGCAGGTGTAGACAACACCGGCCAAGCGGCAGCAACTACGGTGAACGTAAAACAAAAATAGCAAAATAAATGGCTGCTTCGAACACACCAACCATTCAGAGGAGCGAGATGAAGGGCTGGCCCCATGCGCATGCGCTATGGCCAATTAGCAATCTGAAACCACTCTTCAGAAGAGCACGGATCATGGATAGCGGCCGTTCTGTTGGCATGACACCATTTTGAAAAGGCGGAAAATACGCACAAAGAAAACAGCTTCAAAATGAATCCAAGGTGATAGCAACTGGCCGATTGCTGCTCTCACGGACACGGGAAGTTCGAACAAATTTTCACTGCTGTGGTGCATTTTTCGGCTCTCATGGCATCTTGAAAGCACCGTTTATGCTATTTCTCGATCGAAATCAGCGTTAATAATCTGAGGGCAGCTGCTCAAAGGTACGGACATGCCTAAAATGCGTTTTTCTCAAAATCGATATTTTGGCCATATTTTCACTTTCCAAGACCTGCGTCCCTCCTTGTGGGCAGAAGGTGCACCTGAGCATATCTCGAACTTGGTTGGAGTCACCATGGGGTCTAACGATCCGGCAAATTTCATTAATGAAGGAACGCAGTTTAGCAATGTTTCGTAGTTGAGACGTGCGAACTGCAGTGAATCCTATGGGTGTTTGCCAGGGGTTGTGAGATGTTTCATTGTTACAAAAATGTCGCTGTCACAGGATTTCTTTATCGCAGGGTTTGACTGCAGTCAGAAAATAAAATGATGCACAATGTAGCATTCAAAAGAAAGAAGACGCATCAAACATAAGCCTCACCTGAGATGCAATGTACTTTCCAATAGGATCCCACGAGACACCTTTCACGAGGCCGGTGTGCCCCTTCAGGACTGCTAACATTTCTGCAAAAGACAGTATGTAGGAAAAGAAACGTTGCTTAAAATGTTCAATATAACTAATATTCGTTTAATTGGGTTGCATGAAAAAAACTAAACGAATGGATGGAAGGGCCGTTGTGAGAGAACTTTGCAAGACCTTGGGTTGGCGGGAAGCGGAAGGGAGGCTAGATGTGACAAAGGAAAACTCGCACATTTTTTCTACGTAATATTTTCTTAAAGCAGTCGCAACATCATAGACTATTGTTTTTGGAAACTGGCCAAGAAGTTAGGAGTGTGCAAATTACATGGTGGCACAAATTATGTGAGTAGATATGGTATACAGTGCCTGCATACCTTAAGGACAAAATGTGCTTTGCCCAGTGACAGCTGCTGGACTCTTCCCTCTTTTAGTATGCATCAACATATCACACTGATGTACTGTGGTGAAATTGACATTAAAAACAGTTTCACGGAGCAGATGGCACTGCGAACACTAAAGCTTTTGTACATATGACACCTTGTGAGAATGAAAACATTGTTTACGGCATGTGGCACTTAAAATGGCAGCTATACGGCAAACGTTCACTGCAGTGCGGTGCGAAAAATAAGTCGCTTGTTGGTGTGTCATTGCAAGTTCCTTATTGAGATTGAAGACAACATGCGGAACCATAAAAAACAAAGGCCATACATAAATGCAGCAGCACTACTAATTTGATCAAAGGCAAAACTAGAACACACTGCCCCCCTTCATCCCGGTACAGAGAGGACAGGTTCCAGCAGCTCTTCTGGTTTGGTGTTCAAGGCCCCAAAACTCAGAACCACTGCTCTTTCCTATTATCATTTCCTTTTCATGGTGTGGTTAGTCTCAACACTTCCCAGAAATTGAGGTGAGTGTGACCGAACCATGCAATGGGTCGCTACAGTAACACGCCGGTAGAGACCATTCATGCAAGAAGCCTGCGTCTTCAGATGTGGGGAAACCGAGGACACACTTTAAAGACTGCAAGGCCTGGCCATCAAATTCCAAGCGTGCATGGCAAATTGTAGACCGTGGAGCTGGTTGCCATGGCCAACTCCGCATATCAGACCTCGCTGCCTGAGGCCCAGTGCACCAAATGTGTCGGAATATAATTTGGCCTTAGATGTCCGTTATAAAGCGTGTACATTTTCCTTTTCTTTTCTGATGTGCCACTTTGTGGGAATGGGGGGAGGTGGATTTGCAGTCGTAAAGATACAGTAGAGTGAACAGGTATCACACACATTAAATACCGTATTCACTTGCATAATGAACGCACCTTTTTTCTTGAAAAACAGAAGCAAAGTTGGGGGCTGCGTTTATTACACGGGGCAAATTTTGCAAGAAATTTTAGGATTGAACAAGACACTATAATGCGCAAGAAATGCGGCGTTGCGAACCACGGTGATGCTTAAAGCCACGCATGCGATGAAACTTTAGTTTAAATAGCAGTAAGAAAGGCTATGGCATTAGTTCCACGTGACTCGGCACCTGCCGCGAAAGCCTTTACGGTGCGTTTTGATTGCGACAACCTTTCACTTTTGTTTAACGCGTGGTTCCCCCACAGCACTGCGAAACCTGAAACATGGCGATGCTATCGAACGGTCAATAACGAAAAAACGACTGAGTGGCATGCAGTGGTCTTCGTCGCGCATCTATTTTCTATGTCGCCGCTGATCCCGCCTGGAACGACGCCATGACACGCATGATGTGCAGATTAGTCATCCTTGCCGCGCTGGCTTGCGGCTAATCAAGGTAAATACATCACCGATGCGATCTCGGAGACGCCCAGCCGCATCAGCATTCTGTAGCATTCGCGGGCAGCTGTAATGGGAGAATAGATATGACCACGCCCTGACCATGATTAGGCTTAGCTGCACTAGCCTGCACAGCACACATGGCAACACGCCACAGTATGCGGGAGGTAACTGCGATAGCACGGAGGAACACAGCATTGCAAGTAAATGATGTTACCACTGCTTGCCACAGCTGCGCCCAGCAACATGTGGCAGTTTTATCAGGATGCGGGAGTTATAAAATGCCACACCAAACGGCTCGCAAACACTGTAGATTGAGTGAGGTGGGAGATCAACAACGCAGCCGCTCATGGGACTGCAGGGGTTGAAACTTGGCGGGTGCGTTTATTACGCGGCAGAAAAAAGAAATCTGCAATTCGACTACTAAAGTTGGGGAGTGCATTTATTATGCGAGTGCGTTCATTACATGAGTAAATATGGTATGTTACAGACAAAATTCTGTCAAGGACAACAGCAGGGGAATTAGTTTACTAAGCCAGTGGGTTCACTGTGCGAGTAAATATGGTATGATTCAGCATTCAGTGGATGCACACATTTGTAAAACCAATGCTAATATTTATCTTTCAGAAATGTGCATGCAGTCAGCCATGCTTATTCAGCTATGCACAGCATTCAATGATGAGCTACCTTTGCAAACAATACACAGACTGGGTGAGCTAAAACAAACACAAAGGCAGAGAAACAAAGACAGCGAGCTAGGTGGGTCCTACCTTGCCATCTCTTGGCATTCCAGATGACCACAGTGTTATCCACACTACATGATGCAAGCCAGGAGTCGTATGGAGACCAGGCCAGATCCAGGACGTCTATACAAGAAGAGACAATAGTTTATTTTGACAGCAATTATGAAATTACACAAACACTTCAGGTGTGTTCGTAGTGTAGTGGTGCAGTGGTTCAAAAGTACACCCGTTGACAAAATAAGTCGGGACGTGCGAGCGACGACCGCAATCAGATAAAACTGCATCGCCGCGCCATCTGACGTGGAGAGTGCGCATGCGCGTCCTTTCAATTTCGCAGCCATATCTTTTTACTCTCTTGCAGCGTACCAGTGATTACATGTAGCGTTTCGTGCTAGGCGTCGCTTTCTTCATTTCGTGACGCGCTCAGTTCAACGGGGGCACGGTGACGGTGAAGTGTGCGCGGCTCACTTCACAGACAACGCAGAGCAGCCGAACTTTTCGTTTAACGCGCCGGTGTTAAAAGCTCCTTTCACAGAAATTCCAGTGTCGGTGTCTACGTGCAGAGAAGAGAATTAATGACGTGTGTGGCACCGGTTTGCCACTCAGACAAGATATGCTATCTCTTTAATCAGGGCGCAGCGAGTTGCATACACTTCACCGCCACCGTGCCCCCGCCGAATTGAGCGCGTCACGGATTGAAGAAAGAAAGCGACGCCTAGCGCAAAATGCTACATGTAATCACTGGTCCGCTGCAAGCGAGTAAAAATATATGTCTGTGAGATTGAAAGGACGCGCACGCGCATTTTCCACGTCAGATGGCGCGGCGATGCAGTTTTATCTGATTGCGGTCATCGCTCGCACGTCCCGACTTATTTTGTCAACGGGTGTACATGAACACACTGCACATGGAGAGTTACAATGCCTCCAGAGATGCAAAAGGTGCACAGTACATTTGGATGTGAAAATACCTTACCAAACACATGGATGAACAGTAAGAGGTTTGCTCAGGCTGTCTTCAGTCGACAACAGATAAACGTGCACAGGTTTGAGGTTTCGATACGGTATGATGGCTATGGCTAGCTACAGCTAGTTGATCCAGCGGAGAGTTCAGGGGTTCGATGCAGCGAGATAATGAAAGTGGCAGCCCTAGCTTTAGGTCTGCGGTTACAGTAAAAGAGTCCAGAAAATCATATGCTTACTACAAACATGCATAAATGAAATAACTGCTTAAACAGAACCATCTCAAGATTGGCTGGTTTTATAGTTGTGTAATGCAAAAAGAATTTCATTAATGGCATTCTTAAAGGATTTTTCAAAAGCACGCTTCATATTGTGGGACAAACTAGATGGTGCGTTCACTTCATGCTTGACATACCAAACGATGTTAAAAGGCTGTATGACATAGGGTGCTGCACCTCTACACACCTCTTTTAGCAAATGGTATAATGCTAACCAGAACAGGTTTTCCTGGTCCCTCAAGGCGTCTTTAGAGACATTCTACTTAACAGAACAGGACTGCAAGTTGTACCTGATCTCAATGAGCCTAAGAAATGAATGGCAGTTTTGGATTCATGTGCACATTTCAATATGAGCAACGACTCTTTCCTCACATGAGACTGCGTGTACTGGCATTTCATCATTTACTCTGACCACTCCCATCAACAATGGGCAAATGTAAGATGCCACTGGAACTTACATTTTTAAAACAACAGGACTTGCTTTGGCAAAGCACATGGGCCTTTACGTTTTTTTTTGTGATACTGCAGATATGAATTTCTGAGATCTTAGCACCATATGGAGGGACTCCAATCGGACAACTGAAATGCGTTAAGAAGTTTAAACTGATCTAGCTTAGTGGGCGCTTACCTCCAGAATGGCCCCTTAGAGTGCTGACACACTTCCAGTGCTCCACATTGGATTTGCCTCCACCACCAAACATTCCTGAGGAGCTCATGCCATACCTAGGAGAGAAAAACAAAAGTTCTATTAGGGACGACCATCAAATGAACCAATGCACCATGCTGGGCTTAGACAAGTATTTGGCAAAAGAGGAGTCAAGCATGTTCGTAGAACTTGCTTCCCGTGCTCCTCACAGTTCAACTGTTAGCAACAGTGACCATAGGCCCTATCTTACACTGAAGGATATGGCAGCTGCTCTATGAAGGCTAGACACACATGGCATAGTTAGGCACCCCTGAAGTATTGCATAGGAAAGTAACATTTTGGAATGTAATCTGAAAGATGTGCTGATAACCACATTTACCCACTTAATGGAATAAAACCAAAATTAACGAACTGCCATAAACAAAATGCACCAAGCCTTTCATTAGGGCATGTATGTTACAATTACAAAGCACGATGACCCAGGACTACACATCACTTAAAACTGCAATGTCAGTTGTCTCATAACGAAGAAGTATCCTGTGACCAGACAATGCAAAGGCCACGACCTACTAATAAATCACACATCGGATACACAAATGCCAGCAAGCTCTCCTTTAAATACACTACTGCTGGTAAAGCTAAATCGTCAACTCCAAGAAGAGCACTCTGAAGAGTAGGGCTACACAGCAGGTCCAATTTCTTTTTCCGCCAAACTGGCAGTCTTTAAGGCCTTCAACAGCGTTCCATCGGCAAAAGGTCTTGCTCCTATACCGCATGGAATCAGGCCACGCAGCACATCCATAGTGTAACTAGCACACAGAAAAGGTGGTAACCGCAGTTCATCAGCCCAATCATATTTTATGCTAAGACACCTTCAGTCCATACTTTAATTTTTAATCTTTTACAACACTGAAATGTAATACCAGACCATCATTCAAATGTGCATTTTGTATCAACACTTGAACAGCACAGAGTCAACGTTTTTGTTGTAATCCTTATTTGTTGACGGCTATTTTCCAAACTATTATGGGTCTCCACTGGCTGCACAGTGAATTCCAGCATAGCAGCACTGTCCAAAATGGAAGTGAACTTAAGTTATGCCACAGGACAACGAAAAGGGGGAAAACACAAAAGCAGTGAGCCAAAGGGAGTCTCACCGTCCTATCATCCATATCATGATGACCTTATCATCGCCACCAGAGGCGAGGTGACGACCGTCGGAGGACCATCTCACGCAGTTAACGCACGCCAAATGGTTGTCCATCTGGCATAACAGCTTCGGTACCGAATCGCTCAGCTCCTTCTTCCTCCCTTGCCACAGGAGCCATGTTCCATATGCAGATCTGGCCGCAGTCTGAACCTGTTCACCCATGGAACAGGATCACAAAAAGATAAACAAGGCAGAAGGAGTTAGTTCCTTTTGAGTCACGCTCCTGTGTTGGGCAGCTGTAAAAAATTATTGCAGTTCACGAAGTGAAGCAACTTCAGCTTTTCAGTTATCTCTCTCCATTGTTTTTCTGTCTGCACATGTAGAATAACTGAAATTCAAGTGGATGTTCAACATGTGTTTCTTTTTCTTTGACAGATAAACCTCATGCATTTCTCCTTAAGTAAGCCACATGTGATTCCGGGCCTGCTTGGTTATCCATATTTGATAGTTCCACATAGCCCAACACACAACATGCACAATGGTCATTAGATGACGGCACCACCTCATACAGTCCAGGAAAATTGGGGATAGCTGACTGCACAGGCCCAATAATTCCACACATCAGTCCTTTCAGGTACCTTCAGCACAGCAATGAAACAGCTTCACAAATTGGTCAGTGACATTGTGGCACGGTGTATTGTCTCATATGCTTGTTGTGTTCATGTTACTGTACCAGAGCTATAACACATCAGAGTGTAAGGCGTTGCCTCCACTAGTGCAAGAGCGTACTTTGAGTGTAGAAGGGGCAATGTGTGTAGACATGGTGTACTGATTCAGCTAAGCTAGCTGCAATTTCAAGATCCGTACATGAGAGTTATCCCAGTACTGAATACACAAAACTATCTGTTCTCACTTTAACATGACATTATACAACGGTTCTCAGGGTTTACCTTGGCCGCCGGTGGCGAATCTGGACCCATCAGGATGGATGTCTACCGAAAATATTGGGTGACCTGGAAATCGAGAACCATTATCACCATCGCGTAATCCGCCTCGATGCATACTCCTTGTAATAAAACGCACGCAACGACCAATACATAGAAACTGGGAATGTAACGCAAGAGTACAGCCGAATTGATGGGGCCCTTACGTCAGAGCCGCCGCGTCTCTCACCTATGTGATACGCCGTGGTCGAGCATCAGCAGGCTAACTTTGCCACTTAAGGTTCTCCAAAACGTCAAAGAAAGAAACAGAAGAGTGCCGCTATCTTTTGTGGGTACTTTTCCCGATGCACGTCGGTACAAGCTTTCGAAATAACCCCGCTACGATTGAAGAGCGTCACGGTGAAAATGTGTAAACGGCAGAACTATGTCTTACCCTTAAGGTTTCAACGTGTTCTAAGCTTGTACGCTGCAACAAGGATACAAGCGTAGAGCCCGTTGTATCCTGGAATAAGCATTCAAGCCGTTACAACATTTGGAACGGCATTTTCTTTTCCCCTATCTGTCGAACCCGTGGCGAAACGCAACTCGCTTGAACGCATGTAAACAAGCGAGTCCACTTTACTTTCCAATTACGCGAACTGCTTTGAAATCTCGTGCGTTCCTTGCTCACTCAGTTTCACACAGCGGTCCCAGAAAACTGTATTTGTAAGCAATAAGAGATCGAAACATCTGAGATCGGTCCTGACGCTGTGGTACAATATACCCATAACCACATCTCTGTCGCGGGACATCAGAGTACCGTCCTATCATCCTTATTTTGTTTTTCTCCCCGCGTAAGCAGCACAGACCACAGCAGGTTAAGCGTCGGTCACGCAGAAGCCACTGCACACGGACTCCTTCCTCTCTTTGTGTTAATACAATACGCGACCGGCGAGCTTTTGCCCATTGATAAACACGCAAATGTAAGCCTAACTACGCTCGTCTACCGCCAACGTACCGTCATGGGTCACCCAGTTTGGCTTTAGCAACTTCATCGTGGTTGCTCCGGCTTCACCACGCTGAAATCTGAGGACCAGGCGAGACTGAAGTCGCTCGCCGTAGCAACATTTGTCACATGCCGAGTCGTCCTCCTTCGGCGTCTCTGCTCGCTTCCATGGTTATGAATGCGCGCAGTGTTGGCGGGCGGGAATCGAGGTGCCGCCAAAATAAACCGTGCGTAACGAAGTCTGAAACCGAAACAAGATGCGTGATAGGTCATCACCAGCGTGTTTCATCGCTGGAGCTTTTTCGCAGAAAATAGGATCACTGTCATCGGATGTACAGAAGCGACCTGCGAGTTTAGTCGCGTCAACTCAAGTAAACTTAATGCAATGTATCTGTAAGATTGCATTTATTATTGATTCTTGAGCGCGCCAACGTGTTTTTGCCCCGTTGGCGGCGAAATGACTTGGTTTTCCCCGAGGAAAAGACCGGGAAAGGAACCCGCCAGCGCTCGTTACACCAGCTCGATTGACCGTCAAGTGCAACTTACGAAGCGCGGAAACGTTTTGGGGATGTTGCAATGCTTGCCACGATGTAAATCATCAACAAAAAAATATATTACGATTTTCACAAGTATATAACACAACGTCAATACCAACATACGTGAACTATATGTGCTATGAACACGCCCTGTTGTTCAACGCCGAAGAAGTTGCTTTTCAGTGTGTGTGGCTTGACTTTTAGATTATTCCACATAAGCATATGGTAAATATCCGTGTCTGCATACTGTTCTTCCTGCAGTGGACCATGGGCGGCAGTGGTTTTGCTGCACGTACGTACCCACCACCAACGTTTTTACAACTAAAAGTGTCGCCCACCGCTGCAACCAAAAGGCCGTCCACCTTTCGAACTTCAAGCTTGTGTAGAGGACAACTTTCTGCTACCACCCTATTTTCCGGAGACCGCGAAATCGCCCGAAAAATAGGATAGTCCGAAAAAACAAATGCATGCTTCTATAGTTCTATTTTATGTGAATTAAGGTGATTGCGTCATGGAAAAATGGTAGACACAGCGTATGACAAGCCACAGCAGCTCATTCCTTGAGCTCCATTTAGAGGTTGCGTTGTGTAACCGTTGCAGCTGCGTTTCAATAGATACTTCATTTTAGATGGGTGTGACATAGATGTTCCGTTGAATAAACGCAGCTGCGCTCCTCTACAAATATTCCCAGCTGTCATTAGCTATCATTAAGAGACGTAGCTAGGCAAAAGGTTTATACAAAATTTCATCCACTCTATAACCCTTGCGAACCCACCTCACTCCGCGTAATCCACCTGAACCAAACTTAATCAGCGTTATTCAACGGCCATATTGATCACCTTTATTCAACCTTAATCCACCTAATCCATCTTAAACCAACTTCATCCAAGCGAGGTCTTGGAGTCGACTCCTATCAAGGTCACAGGTTCGAGTCCCACAGAATATATATTCAACCCATCTGCTATCACTGAGTAATCATTAATTAACATCGGCAATCATTAATCATCTCATGTACACGGCTTGTATATTCGGATTCGTTTCTGGCCTCCCTTGCTGACGTGATGTTCCTTGTGCTACATTTTGACAGTTCGATCGTGTCGACGCTAGCTGATGTCGACCGTTCAGACCTTCATGGTGGCCGCCGAGGTGTTCCAGAAAACGCGCTAGGCTTCCGCCTTAATAAATAGTGTCAACTGTCAGGGAACGAGTGTGCCAGGGAACGACACAAACTGTGTCCTCTGAAAATGGTTCCTGTCGAGCTTCGGCGTGGTTCACTGCGAGACAATAGTGCATTGCAGAAAAATTGACTTTTGGGGATTGCTACAGCTGTAAACGGTCGGCATACGAGTAGCGTGCACCGCTACTGTGTGAAACGGTGGCGACACGTCCGGCGACACCACCACACGACCTCCTCTATATATAGAGGAGGTCGTGCACCGCCACACGACCTCCCTTGCACCGCCATAACGTATCGGAGCACGCAGAGGCCGTGATATATGGCAGGCACATCAAATTTGACGTCGGAGTCTGCTGAATCTGGTAAATCTTGTTACTTACACTGTTTTGCGCGTGCGTCTGTTTTATTTACTTACACCTCACTACGAAAGCAGCGGCGTCCGCGTCAAGTCATTGGAAACAACATGGCGGCGCTGCAATCAACGGGTGCCACCACTCTGCTCCCAGGAGAAGCGGTGTTCACATCGGCGCCCTTCTAGTACAGTGACCTTACTAGGTCAC
This sequence comes from Hyalomma asiaticum, assembly GCA_013339685.2. Classification (NCBI taxonomy): domain Eukaryota; kingdom Metazoa; phylum Arthropoda; class Arachnida; order Ixodida; family Ixodidae; genus Hyalomma; species Hyalomma asiaticum. Next base: position 63,975,001 of record CM023484.1, read on the forward strand.
TGTACTTCTAGGATGGCTATAATACCCTAACCCTACCTTTCCATAGGGACTGCTTTCATGTAGGCTCCCTACCTTTCTAGAACTCGCAGCGCCACGACTTGCCCAGGTGGCGAGGCGTAAGGCGTGGGAGAACGGAGCGCCAGCCGCCTGAACCATAGAGTTTCTTACCATGGTAAGAAACCCTATGGCCTGAACCTCGCTGCTGATGTTGCGCTAAACGAGTGCTGTTCGTTTGCGCTGCGCGTTCTGCGGTTGAGACAACGGCGTTTCATTTTTTCGTGCGGCCTCGTTTGCGTGGTCTGAAATAGTGTGCGTCTTTCTTCCCTTCATTTTTCGTTCATGCACGATTATTTCTTGTCGTGATAGAGAAAGTCCGCTGCTAGACAGCCCAGCTTGACTAAACTGGTTGCGCAAACTTAGTTTTCAGCGTTTGGTTAGCGTCCACACCACAGTTTAGTCTTGCGCTTGTGAAACAGGCAAACAGCTCTAGAAAGCAGATGACGCCATTGATAACGCTTGAGGGAGATCGACCGCAGCGCTCAGATTGCCAACTGCATCGAGCGAAATCATGGTCAACTTTTTTTTCATCTGGAAAGAAAATGGTAAAGCACTCGTTTTCAACAATTAATTCGCGGAAACGGTGACTGGATACCTTTCAACACCAGGACATGACCTGCAACTGCATCATCTCTTTACGCAAAACAATCTAGTTTTTCGTAAAGAGTTGATGCAGTTGCACGTCACCCAAAATTACGTAACGAAATGTCACGTGACGCGTTTTCAAATCACTCAAGCAATATCACATGACATGTTTCCGCCAAAATCACGTAACGCAATGTCACGTGACATGTTCCCCCAAAATCACGATATGTCACGTGACGTGTCCCCGCCAAAATCACGCAACGCAATGTCACGTGGTATTGCACGATACCTGACAAATTACGGCTAGCTTAAACAGCTTCGCTGTTAAAACTGGCGCGACTGAGTGTTTACGGTCATCTTGAGCAGATGCGCTGCTAAACGACGCAAGAAGCTACGCCAGCGCGCGCCATGACCTTAATTCTCATTGAGCGTTTTCAGCTTTTTCGCACTGACGAAACGCGTATCGTCAGTGAGGAAATGCGAATACGCGCGCGTGTTGCAGTTAAAGGAGCTTTAATTGCGGCGCCCCTCAGCGTCCGCGATCAGGCAACGGTGGTTCCGTCATCTTGAACGGAGTTCGTTCCCCAACAGTGACGTGATTTGCTAAGACAGATAAGAGTTGTGCGGAAAGCAGGGAGCTTAACTAGAATGGCACTTCCAGTTTGCTACCCTACATGCATTGGGGGAGAGGTAGGGGAGATAGAAAAGTTTAAAGAAAAGGATGAGAGAGAGAGAGAGAGAGAGAGAGAGAGAAAGGTAAAAAATACGCACATATACAGGACATAGCCACAGTCGCTCAACGAGGTCAGTTTCACGTAAAAACTTCAGCAACGCCTTGATGGCTTTCCCACCTGAAGGTCGATTGTTCCGCTATTCCGACACTGACTGTTCGCACAGCGGTCGGTCGTCGAGGCGCGATAGTTCCATTGCGAGGGGCTGTCGCTGGGAACTATACTGAGGACAGTCACAGATGATGTGTGCGAGATATTTCTCTCTGACGCAATGGTCGCAAGCAGCACTGTCTGACATTCCGATGCGGTAAGCAAAGCTATTTGTGTGTGAGAGAGAGATAGCGAAATAAGGAAGGGCAGGGATGTTAACCAGTCAGGAGTCCGGTTGGCTACCCTACACTGGGGGATGGGAGAAGGGGAAGAAAAGTAAAGAGAAGGAGAGAGGGGGAATGCCTATACAGGAAAGTGCTATATAATGTCACAGGCTCTCGGTAAGGCCAGATATTTTCAGAAAGCTATTTGTGAAGCATACATCAAGCCACAGGCGGCAAAGAACGGTCGTCTCAGGTTGGTTTGTGGGGTTTAACGTCACAAAACCAGCTCTGATTATGAGAGACGCCGTAGTGGAGGTCTCCGGAAATTTCGACCACCTGGTGTTCTTTAACGTGCACTGACATCGCACAGCACACGGGCCTCAACATTTCGCCTCCATCGAAATGCAGCCGCCGCGGCCGGGATTCGATCCCGCGACCTTCGGATCAGCAGCTGAGTACCATAGCCACTAGACCAACGTGGCGGGGCAAGCGGTCTTCTCATATCGCGGAAGTCTTGAAGGGATCTGAAGTTGGTGTGACGGATCTAGGCGGTGAAGGCGGATGTGTTGAAAACCAGGCGTGTTCCATGTCGATTTCGCGACAGCACGTGCGAGCGAACGGATCTTTGTCGCTGCGTTAGATCTCGAAAGTGGAGTGGCTTCCTGCCCGCTAATTTCATGAGTATATTTAGCTGCAGCGTCGACATATTCATTGTCCATAATGCCTCAGTGACCTGCAGCCCACTGAAATATTATATCATGGTCTTATTTTCTTAAGTCATGTGAGATTTCGTCTGATTTCCAGCACTATAGTTTGTCTTGTACCCCACGACGTAGTGCGGCTTCAGGGATGACTTAGAATGAGTAAATATGCCCGATTTACTGGTGGTTCCCGCTGGATCCTGCGAAGTGCACTGCGAAGTGAAGCAAGTTCCGCAGCAGTATAGACGTGGTCGAGTGAGACGTCCTAAACTGAATTTCTTCTCCTCTTGTGGGGAATATAACAGCTCCGGCGAATCCTCCAGCGGATGTCGAGCCATCAGTATAAAGCTGGAGACGGTCCTTCTATTCTTCGTGTAGCATGAGTTGAGAGAGCTGCTTTAAAGCTGGTGACGAGAGTTCGGCCTTCGTCTGAATCCCTGGAACTGTTAGCCGGAGGTTCGGCCCGTGTAAGCACCAAGGAGGCAGTCTCACGGCAGGCGCACAGTTTGTTGGAAGGAACTCACGGTGAACCAGTATTCCCTTGCAAAGAGGCACCGGGTCGGTCTTGTGGAAGCGAAGCGAGCTGGTGGGCTGGGGCACGAGCTACATGTCTATGTGCTCTATAAGCCTTCCAACGTGGTTTGAATCTCGGTAGGGTGATCCTTTGCAATTGTAATCGTATCCACTGTTGACGTGCAGCGTGGAAATCCAAGGCACACTCTGAGTGCACTGCCCTGAACATGTTCAATTGCACGTATGTGCAAGAGCTTTCGAGCTGTATTTTGAACCAGAATTACAAGTTCCCTGCTGAGTACAGCAGTATATTTGGCTGACATGTCCACAGGAGCCTCGAAGACGGATTGGCAGCGTTTTCTGGCTATGTTAAAGAAGTTGTGCAAGGCCCCTTTAAACGAAGCCACGTGTAAGAAAGGAAAAGGGACAGCTACGATAAGATTGAAACGACGAAATTTTGAGGTAGTTAGTAAGTGTTCAGTGCCAAGGTTACCGGCGTTTACGGTATCTCTCTTGTGTCTGTATCCACAAGCTTTATACCCTCTTTCATAACGAAAGACTTGATAAGAAATGCAAAGAAAAAAGAAAAACCTTACCTTTCAACTTCATCGTCACAGCAACTAGTTGTCCCCACAAATTACCACAAAGTTCCAGCTATCTTAATTCATCACCTAAACAATATTCGTCACACCTAAACAATATTCGTCAATCTATTCCTCTGTCAGGACTCAGTACCCATTTCGAGTATACATGGTGTCCCAACGGTCGTGCGCCAATTTTGAAAACATATACCCGAGCGCTGTAGCGAAGTCATGGCAAAATCACCTCGATTATGTCTTGGTGGTAGTCGTTCGTGCCAGCTACTTGTGTTTTTTCATCACGAAATATCGCTAATTGTATAGTTAGTCAACTCACGAAATATTGATTTAATCGCTTAAATGTCATTATAAAGCTGTAGGCCGCCTCAAACAACCACCGATTCAAGCATTTGTTTCGTGCTGAAATTGCTCGCGTTGCTTTCTCGAGAACAGAAGCCCGCCGAAATACGTGAAATGCAAAATAAATGCGCGCTCGCGCACCATTGCTCAAGCGCTCCCGAGCGATATTTTGTGGAAGCACGCGCACACGCGTTTATCGCCGCAGTGTACAGGAAGTGGGAGACATTGACCGCTACATCTGGTCCTGCAAGCGCTTTTGCCCGGAAAGAAATGCACTCATGGACAACATGAAAAAAAAAAAAAAAAAGGAGGGTTCCCACACGCGTGCACTAAACAAATTATATATCCGGAATGTACACGGACGGTTCGCAAGATGGTGTCGGCCCTGCTTTTAACATTTCTCCAAGAGACAGGATTGAGTGACACGTGGTGACGCATGCGACATGGACAGAGACGCTGGGGCGGAGCAAATGCCGGCCAGCTCTGCCAGGCTAACGCCGCCTACAGCCACAACATCATCACATCACATCATCGCCATATAGGATGGCTGGCTATGTTTCACGAGTTAACTGATTTTGCCCGCCTACTGTTTGTTGCCAAAAAAAGGGACACAGACCTCGTCAAGCCGTAATGTGGCTTTTTGTCTGTGTTCCTGTCATTAGTACAATGTATAGATGCGAAATAAAGTTCAAAGATAAGCGTAGCTTGTGCCGCTGTGTATCATGCCGTATCTGCATTGGCAACCGCAATGGCAACCGGGAACATCTGCATTGGCAACCGGGAACAGCACGCGCAGGTGCAGGCAGACAAAAGTCATTCAGTCGTTCCGACGATCCGCTACATATATCTGTCACGTATAATCGCTTCAGTAGCGGCGTGAAAACGCGCATTTATGTCGTATTTCAGCGGCTTCTGCTTTTTTTTTTCCGACACAGACAGACAAACAGCTTTATTTAAAAGTCCGCGATAATATATCGGGGCAGGCTCGAAACCCAGCCTAGGCACCGCGGCGCCGAGCCCTTGACATCGGGCGGCTTCCTCGGCTCGCTGGACTGCCCAGAGTTCTTGCTCTAATGCGGAGCTGAGCAGAGTCGCCTCCCAGCTCGCCCTGCAGTTCGAGACTGCCTCCTCGATGGTTCTGCTTCTTGCGTTATTGTCGAGACTCGTAACATGTGCCCCAGGATTGCCAGGGCATCGCACGCCTTACATTTACCTGTCGAATACAGGTCAGGGTAACAGAGGCGAAAGATCACTGGATTTGGGTATGTGTCTGTTTGGAGTTAAAAACACCACGTGACCAATTTCACCATGAAATCAAATGCTTGATTCGGGTGCTGGCCTACAATTTCTAATTGACAAGTAAGCTATTAATAAACATTTAAAATCTGACTAATTATTACAGTTAATTCATTGATATTTAGTTGACAAGTAAGCTATTATTAAACATTTAAAATCTGACTGATTATTATAGTTAATTCATTGATATTTAGTTGATACGTAAGCTATCAATAAACATTCAACATCTGACTAATTATTACAGTTAATTCATTGCTATTTAGCGATGAAAAATACTGGGAGCAACTACAAACGTCTACCACCTAGACATAATAGAGGTGATTTCGCTACAGCGCTCAAATATTCATAAAAAATTTGGTGCACGATATAGTTGGAACACCCTGCATACATAAGAGTGCTCAACCACGTCAGAACTCGCTGCCATTTTTTCCCCCTTCACTTCTTTCCTTTCACGTCTTATTCACAGCGCGTATCTTGAAATCTTTGCCCTACGGGCCGATGCTTCGCTCCCGCTGTAATGGCGATCGAAGCTTATGGACGACATGTACATTACCCATAAGAGGCGCAGTACCGCCGTGACCGTCGAGCTATAGAGGTCACTACTCGAGCAGCACCTGAATGGCCCCAGGCTGCAGCACCTGGATGACCCCAGCCGCACATGATATCCGCCCTTCTTTTAATCAGATGGTGCCACCAGCCGCCGAGGCCTCATCAAGCGGCCCTAGACGTTTCACTGTGCGGCTATCACTTCGTCCGTGACCGGGAGAAAATAATCTCCTCATTGTGAGCGGAGCGCGCATCGCAGCCCTATTCATGACCAGAGACTATTCAAGCCGCCTTTATCCACCCTTTAGCTGCCCTTTAAGCCAGCCTTTAACTGTGTGGTGGACGCACCGCTGGCAATCGGAAGAGGGGGATGGATGGAGTTGAGGTGAGCAAAGGCGGCAGATACGGCGTCTTCTCATCTTCCAGTCTTTCCCTCACGCGAGAAGCGGCTATCTCACAGTGAAACCGGGAGGTTTGAGTGTGAATATATCCTAACCACAGGCGTGTGTGTGTGTGTGTGTGTGGGGGGGGGGGGGGGGGGGGAGTCAAACCCTTCCTAAAATTTTTGAAGTTTGCATGCACATACAAACACGCACATGCATATACATAAGGGGGAGCTCGGACGCCTCCCGAAATAAAATTATGGCTATGCCCCTGGTCCTAACTGTCCTCAAACCTCTTGCGCATAACAAACAGAAAAGAAAGCTTTTGCTTCTTTGCAAGTTTATGCCGTTGACGTCGTAAGCCAGCTGACTCGTCGTCACAAAGAGAGCGGAAGAAAAAAAGGAAATCTCGCAAACTGTAGTGAAGGACAGTTTTAACAACAGCAATGACATCGATCTTTTATTGTACATCTTTTCGTCCCGACATATTGCGCCGACGCATCTGTCACACAAAAATATATATATACGCAACATATTTATATCTCGTCACCACTATATATAGTGCACAGCATGCTTAAGAGGTCACAGTTTATGACCTTCATGACAGGAGATCCAGCAGTTTCTTCGATCAAGGAGCGACGCAATCGCATGCGCAGTGCCTGCGAACGTTTCTTATTCGAAGCAGCAATGAATAGGGAGGGAAACAGAGCAGTGGGTAACAAGGATAGCAATCTACAGGCGCTATACAATAAAACGTTTCGGCAACTCTATATATCTGAGTCTGTACACGACAACAGTAACGTATGTACGAGCAGTGTCGACTATCCCAACATTGTATTACTATTATTTTCTTTTTAAAGTTTTGCCCACTGGTTTCGGTGATCCATGCAGGGCCAACTCGTGATGGGATGTTTACCCAAATGCTATGGCACGACAATAAATTAAGAGTGGTATTAAATGAATAAGGGTGATACAAGACACGCAGACCCACACGCAACACCACTATGGTGAGGCTAGATTCGCCTGCGTCGTTTTCTTTTCTTTTTTTCTCTTCGCTGGCATACAAACGAGCGACCTTAATGGTGCGTAAAGAAGGAACCATGTCTAGACACCTTTGTCATGTTCACAAACAACAAACGGAAAGCGCTTACCAGACGGAATATTTTCGCTAGACTACACGGTAATAGGTGGTAAGTGTAAGGAAGTCGACTACATCTACAGAACGTTGTCTTGCCTGAGTTAAAGGCAACACTTTAAGCGGCAAGTCCGTAAAGAAAAAGAAAACTTTCTAGGTATCTATAATAATTTTTAGAAACGTCTGATAACGTAGTGTATTACTTTAGGCTCCAGTTCTCTAAGCATGACATAACAGCGAACCTTCAATGACACACCAACATAGCAATGCATCTGCATTCGATTCAAGCGGCTCAGCGTTCAGCACTTGTCCATCATGTCAAAGTCAGCGCACCAATATACATTCCTCCGCAGTGAACGCTGCAACATTCCTTTGAGAAGCGACGTCACAAACACAGACGCCACGTATCTATCAGCTAAAGGTGGTTCTACGTAACGGGTCTATAGACAAATCCAGCGTAGTCTCGATAGCATCGTCGACAGGGGCATGGCGATGGCGTCACACATACTGCGCTCCGAAAAGACGCGAATCAAATGGGCATTCTATTATGGGAACTACAGACGCTTATGCGTTATGCGCGCATGTAGGCGTGCTACGGTTCTCACTTTGAAGTCGTTGGAACGGGGTCGTTGACCGCGAAGAAGCCAAAACATGCACAAACATATCAAGCCTATACTGCCCATGAACAAACGCATAGTGAAAGCTTCGTGCACTACACTCCATAAAGCACAGGCCACAGTCTCACGCAGCTGTAGACTACTATATACCAGAGGTCACGGGCGCTTTCAGAGAACTCGTTATACAACTACTCCCGACTGTCAGCACAGTGAGCACTCGAACAAGCTAGATACGCGGTTAACACGAAAGAGGTAGGCGCCGATATCGAAGTAGTGTACTTGTACATTCACGGTATAGGTAACAATGTGCCCAGGAAAAACATATTTAAACCCAATGTTCACTCTTCCATTTTCCCGTAGGATAACGGATCGCGCCAGTAGGATAACTCACCGCGGCAGTAGTTGCATCTCATATAGGGCTGCTCGTGTTTTATTCATGTTTTCAACGTTATTCCCTTTCTTGCTGCATACTACATGCAGCGCATACCTCGAAAAATGCAACTGCACGCGAGTATCATGCATTGAACTTGTTTCTTTTACCCCGACAACCATACTTATATGGAGGAAAGATGTTCTCGAACCACTAGAACCAATGCGTTAGAGCGTGTGTAGTTTCTATTCTAAAGGCCCGTTGCATGCAATAGGGACGCCACTCTGAACAATGCGCGCTTGTGAGCGTTGAATGATATTACAGTAGTCAGATACACAATACTTTTTTTTTATTTCACAAAATTTTAAACCTCGTAACTCGCATTTCTACGTGAACGAGTGTTAACCTTCGACGCCTGTCCGACCGAATAGTATTAAGGTGCTTCCTAACTCGAAGAAGTGCATTATTCATTTAGTGCGCCATTCAACAGCTCTCATTCGGATTTACTAGCAAAAGTGCCTGCAGAAGAAACGTGACAGATTGCGTCAAAGTGTACATACTATGGTTGTGCAGGCGTGCTGCTTTGAAGTAGAACAGCGGTTGTAATGTAGCTCGCCTATTAAGTTGCGCGTCGATGAATGAGGAATAGAGAGAGAGAGAGAGAGAGAGAGAGAGAGAGAGAGAGAGAGAGAGAGAGAGAGAGAGAGAGAGAGGGGTATAGAGAAAATACTCGGGCCAGTCAAACACAAACAGCCACCCATTGTACACACTGTCTTGTGGCACACACTACATGTTTCACGCAACGACAAACAAGAGGTGACATGTGCCTTAGTAGAGTGGATCAGACATATTTCGCACCAATCGCATCGCAGCCTCCAAAAATAAGTCTAGCTACGCTTTCTCTTGAAACGTCTGTGTGAGTTAACCTCTATCGCTGCGTTCGAGCGTCGTTCCCTCTATATGCATCGACTGTTCCGGGCGAAGTTCGGTACCGAAATTCGCAGTTCTCGTGGCGAGAAGTTTGCGAGAGCGATCGGCGCGTTTAGATCGCCTTAGCGTGCACTTTCGTAGATTGGTTCGCATATCCTTCGCGCTCTTTTTAAACCGCGTCGAAGAAGACGTTGAAACAAAAATGTACGTATTTTTAAGCGCAGGCTTCCGAATGGAGTGAAGCCGAGGCAAAAACCGAATGCGTGAGCGACAGGTACCAGGCGCCAAGATCGAAGAAATCCCGGCAGCTTTACAACGCAAATTTGTCGCTTGCATATTTTAGTAAACGCACGTAGTTGTTCTCTCTTTTTGTTTCTGGAGTATGATTCGGCGCGCCTGCTTCCTTTCCGGACGTCGCTGTAATACTAATAATAAAAAAAGTGATCACGTGCATACATTTTATAGTTTTACAAGTGTACAACTTTTTAAAAATAAAAGCAGAGTGCAGTGAGGTGGCGCACACAGTTCTCGTTAGCACTATCAGTAATGATCGTTGTACATGCGAGATCCAGATGTGTCGATAAATCGCTAAGCGCTGCTTCGAATTTACAATTAAAGTGTAATTAAGTTCAGTTTTAAACGCCGCGCTGTTCCCCTTACGTGTACCTCTAAAAATGTCGAGGAATATGCATAAACTCACGACTATGTATAGTTTAAGAGCTCACTTCAGTGTATACCGGCTGCGAACACCACATAAAATGTTGAAACTCTAGAATGAAAGAAAACCGCGCTCGTGTGCGAACGTTGCATTTGGGTAAGAGAGGTCAGCATAAACACATGGAGGTCAGTCAGATCGCGTATCCGGTTTGCTACCTGCCTAGAGTTGGTGAAAAACGGACGATAAGAGATAATGGAGGTGTGTGCATGAAAATGGTAACTGATAAAAGTGACGTATGTAAGCGCAAGCCGGTGGCATTCTCGCATACCGTGCAAGACGACCGCGTATAGGTTCCAAAAAAGAAAAGGAAAAAAGAAATACAGATAACCTGAGCTGCTTATTAACTATGTGCTGCGTTGGAACATGTTACCTCCACAGCTGCGCTGCAAAGGCTGGTGGGAGTCGTGAGGCTCACGCAACATAAACGTGTTCAATTCGTCGAAAGTTAAAACGGTGAGCTGATGCGATTATAATCCTTGGTTTCTGACAGCTACGAGGATGTCAACAAGATTTGCATGTGTGGACCAAGTTAATGTAATTACGAAAGCGTCTACACACAGGCGTAACTACAGTTGTCTCTTCGTGACGAATCCTGCAGGGTAGAAGCGATAATTCGAGTGGCTCTGCGCGTGAAGTGCACCTCATTCATTCACACTTACAACGACGCGTGCTTTGTTGGATCGCGCAGCAGACCTGCGTACTCAGTGTCCAGCTGTGAGGCTTTGTGCTATATACCCTTCATCTTATGCTTCACGTAAACGGGCAAGTATGCACTGACGATGCATTAGCAGCGCGTATACCATAGCGTGAGGCTGCGATTACTTCGATCATTCGTACAGTATATATGACTCGTGGTATATATGTGTCAATGATCGGTAATGAGGACGGCGTCAAACAAGCGCAATGTACAGTGCGACATGAAAAGTCTTAACAGTCTCAACAACAAACGACTTGAGCCAATATTCATGCAAGCTGAGACTTTTTTTTTCTCCGCCTTAACAATATGAAAGTTACTATAGCATGCTCACGAAAGAGTCGATACTTCTGTTGGGGTAACTTGAGGCACCCTTCCGTAACTCGCGTTAGAACACGTGCCCTGTGCTGAACAAGTGCGCGTTTTTAACACCAGAAGCGCAACTTTTAAACAGACCTTATACACAAACGCTAAGATAAGCGCTTAGGCTTATGCTTTACTGTACACGACGACATCTTTTCAATCACTGCTTCGTAACTTCTAGGAGCAGATTCAGCCGATATTTGTCCAAGGAAAAAAAAAAATGTTTTAATGGTGCAATCGCGCACGCAAATCCGAGGCATGCCAAACTCTCACGCAGTATCCAGTGCAACACGCATTCCAGCACACACCTGAACACTTGTTTCGGGTAAATCGAAAAAACTTCACATGCATTTCCATCACGTCTTGTACGTGCGGACCTTCACTGTACTGGCAAAGGAAAATCATCAGTGATAAAATTGAGGAGAGTAGTATAGGTATGTACAGGGAGAGATAAAGACGAGAAATGAGATGCTAGAGAGCTGCGTTTGAGAACTAGGTTGTAGCGCCTACCGTACTCACTATTTTGAAAGCAAGCGTAAGATCAATAATTAATAATGGTATATTCGTTAGGTCTGTTGTTTTAACAGCCATTAACGCTGATTCGCCGCTACGTACAGCATGAGACTGATGCCACGTAGAATAAGAACGAATTCGGTATTTAGCACATATCGGAGAGATATAACCAACTAATTGAACAGCCAAATCCACGCGTGCAAAGATGACTGTATATACCCAGGCGCCTTACTACTCTGGCGGTGGATATCTATCAACAGCGATTTACCGTATTTGGAGAAGGGAAAACTGTCACTAACTATCCAATACTACATAATTTTTTACATCGAAACTACACGGTGGGGTATACAGAGCGCTTACGTACGGCGTTACGAACTACACGACACTAACCTAAAGACGATCGCCCACCATCGGCGAATTTCCGAGTATATACTCCTCGAAGATATCGCACGGACGTCACAGCTACTTACGGAAGAGATTCAGAAAAAGAAAAAGCTCATCGTCATGTGTAGCGCGCGGAAATATCACGAGCGTCAACGAGTTTACGGATACGACATTTAACACACGCCACTTTGGTACCGTCAATACCTTACCCTATATGTAACCCGATTTTATGTAGTCACCAATATTACAGAATCGGCGCTTTTAGGGAATACCACCATTTTATGATATTCCGGATGTCACGGAATGCCCAATTTCACGGACTGTTCAACTTCACCCGATGTCCGATACTCACGCAATCGCCGACTTATAGTAAGAAAAGTGAGAGTAACAACTCTCAGCTGTTGATAATCTGTCCATTTTGAGGCTTTTCGTTCGGATAAATGCATTACATTACTTTCACGGCATAAAATCGGGTTTCGAGTGCAGGTCGTGTACACCGAATTACAAACACATAGACAACCTCTCTACTTTGAACATACGCGGAACCACACAAATTTATACCCGTTCAACTCTCAAATTCCACCTCGGACAAGCGACCACATTCACCTCGGCTTTTCACACACTTTTAAAGGATTGTATTACAGACGGTGCCATCAAAGCCGGCCGAAGTGATCGCAAGCACTGACAATGCACCTCCTAATTATCGCAACCCTCGAAGAGATCAAAGTTTCTACGACAATACTGCTATAATATCTTCACCGGTGCCAGAGGAAATGCACTCGCGCATGGTATATACAGTAATAAATAACTTCCTGGACCGCGGACTACCGCTACATAAGCACGCCTGCGAACACGCCGATGACGCAGAACCTTTTGCGTAGTGTGTTCGAGAGACTACACAACACAGCGCGCGCGAGTTCCGAGCGTACTTTGAACGATAACAGGGGGAGACGGGCGCGTCTCCAATGGCTGAAAAGCGCGGGCTTGCTTCAAACGCAGCCGCCGTACGTGTACATCGCGTACACGGATCTGCAACGTCAATCGAGAGACCCATAATCGTAGGACACCTATACGCAACGGAAGGTTGCGCGATGCCTGCGAGAAGTCGCTGGTTTAACCTTCGCAAAAGCGGTATACACACACGAGCTGAAACCTAACGAGTGAAACACCCGAACCGGAACGTGGCACACAATGAGTGAAATGCGGGTGTCGCAATTAAGCGAGCGGGATGCACATTATGAACACACACACACACAGCGAGATGCCCGCGGTTGTAGACATTATTGGAGTGTGAGCACTGCGTGTTAAGGTAACGCGGGTTTGCGGAACACAGGAACACCAGAGACGCATAACGCGAAGCAGGGCCGTCAGCGCCATCTTGTGCGAAGCCGACTGTAACTCAATTGTGCACGTAACAACACGTGTAACTCAATTGTGACAACTCCTGTATTGCCCCATCTCTTGGTAACAAGGCGCCCTTAGTGACAAAACGTCAGTGGTGCGAAAACTGGTGCAGAACAAACTTTCAAACTCACTGCTGTTTAACGAATGCGTCACAAGGTGGTGCTAGCAGTGCTGATGCTGTTATAAGTGTCTGCAGTGTTCAGTTGCCGCGTACACCCTAACAGATCTGCGAAAGCGTTGAATGGATAACGGAATACCGGAATCGCTGACGTGAGCAGCATGTACAGAGCAGCAGCGCCGCTGGTGTCACTTAGCGACGTTGAGCTCAAATAGAGAACACAAGTGTATTGGCAATGACCATGTTTCGCGCAGTGTGGAGACGTTGGCAGGTACCGTCACAAACGTGCAACAGCTATTCTTTTTTCCTTCGGCAACAATTACTCGACAAAACAGAAATGCTTTTGGAAATCGTTGTGATTTAACAATTCGTCCCAAGGCGTTGCTAACAAAGTTGTTACAATAGCCTCTGGTATTCACGTATTCCTCAAACTATATCGTATATTGAACAATTATTTTTAGTAAGATGTCAAACGGACGAACGACATTTGTGGAAATCTTATGGAGCGAAATACCGATGCAAGTCTTCAAGCTAATAGGAAAAAGAAAAAAGGCAAATTCTTAAACCTTACATGGAGAGCACGAAAATATAAATATACATGCGCGGCAGCTTAGTTGGCCCACTAGAGTGCCGAAAAACAGGAAGCACAGGATGAGAATAATGCGAAACACCAAAAAGAGAGAAAAACGAACAGAAGATGCTGCGGGAGGATATGTGTTGATGGATTAAAATATTTGTACAGAACGCAAGACTTCCGCATAAAAAAAAGAAAATCAGCACAACCAAGTATTATAAAACGGAGCTCACAGTACTAAGAAACTTTGGCTTGCAAGGTAGTCAATATCGAAACAATAAAAATTATAAAACAAGATTGCACACCTATTGAACAGTTCTAGCAAATGCACAAGGGGACGTTTTCCGGCCAAAAATCTGTCAACACTAAAGTTAAAACGCCTATTTTGCACTAGAAGCTTTCTTTTTTTTTATACATCTCAACAGCTTCGCACAAAAGGGAGAAAGTCAAACGAATGACAATAAATAAACAAAAAGGCTATCCACAAAGTAGTGTCGTCAATGAGCTCTAAGAAGACCAAAATATACATCCTTCTCGAAACGCATGTCGTACTTGGTATATATACCGGATTCATTACTCTCTCACGGTCGTGTTTTTGTACGTAGTAAAATGATATTAAAAATCGATATTAATGGATTTAGAGCACACGTGGAGTACGAACTGACACGTATGCATCCTAATTGCACATATAAAATACATTGCATGGGCAAGGCAAACGCATGTCACACATAGAGCAATAACACTTGTGCTTCTGACGTAGCAGCACATGCATGGATAGAAAAAAAAAAAGATATACAGTGGGACAGTGGAACGCGATCAAGAAGATGCAGTAAGAGCGAAATATTTCACAAAAGCACACATCAAATAATAACGATGGAAAATCTTGACACTGTCCATGGTGTGTTTGCGTAGTGTATACATATAACTCACTCTTGGCGAGAATGATGCAATGCATGCAGCAAACGGGGAGGCGTTAGTCTCTTGGTATGGAACACGACAAACGGCGGGCAGCAGCAGGTAAAGGTTTTGCACAGGATGATGATGGTGGACGTGCCGATCAAACCGCTTGTCTTTTTTTTTTCTTCTTTTTTGGCATGCGTGTCTGTTGTGTGTGCCAGCACACTGCCCACACCATTCCGCAAACAGTCGTGGAAAATAAGAGGAGCTTTCGCGATTTTTTTAAAAGAGTGTTGACTAGCAGTGGTGCGTCACGTCGACGACGACTGAGAGCTTGTTGCCGGGATATCAGACGAGCTTCGACAGCCGCGCCACCTCGCGCTTGGCGAGCGACAGGTCCGTCGTGAGGCGCACTTCCTTGTCGGTCAGCTTCTGCATTTCGGCCTGCATGATCTGCGGAGAAGAGATGGATATACGTTTATGGTGTCAATGGGTGGAGAGGGGGGGGGGGGGGGGGACATCATGTCGCTTTGTATGGTATTTACACGGGTGTGGCTGCTGCAGAGTCACAGCAAAGCTAATTGGTAATAAGGCGAGAAGAGGAAGGAAAAGCTGAGGTTAAAATAACAGAAAATTAGCCAGTTCTCTACATGTGGATAATGGCCGGTAAGCAGTCTTGAAGAGGCAGCTTCCAGTAAGGTTTGGGATTTGGTAGGGGTGGGATGGCTACCATCTCATTGGTTGGCGGAGATTGGTGTAGCTAAAATAATATTTAAGAGGTGTGGGGAACCTCCTGAGGTGGAGGGGGTGATGTCCGGGCTGGCCGTGTATGAATCCCCGGCTTTCAATTCACTTATAAACTTCACTAAAACGAGGGTCTCGAAATTTACGTCGAAAGTCGATATTTCCGGAGCCCTCCATAACTGTGTGCCTAATAATCATATCGCGGTTTGGGGCCACAAAACCCAATTAATCAATTAAAACACGAGTCGCACATGCAGCTCCGTCATAGTAGCTTCACTGCGATACAGTTACGCGATGCGATACAGCATACGCAGTGCGATGGGGTTAAGTGAGAATTTGCGCAAGTGCTAAATATTGTAGTTATCAGGTATATATCTAATGCCGCAATTTCTATTTGTGTAACCCCACAACGAGCACGTCGCGAAAAGTCACTGATCCACGCATATCTTCCTTCTCGCTTGATAAAGTAGCGGTCACTCACTGCTTTATCCTTGAGCCAGTCAAACTTTTCCCTCTTCATACGCGCTAGTTCTTGTGCCAGGCTCTCGATCTGCTCCTGAAAACCTTGGAGAGTATCGGCACCTGTCGGGAGAGCAAGGAGGCGCGCACGAGAACATTGGATGCGCTGCTCCGCGCGAGAGAAAACTACGAGACTAAAACATGCAACGTGTGTAGGACATAACGGAGTGCAATGGCTATTCATGCAACACGAACTACAAGGAAAACGCCCACTTAAACGTGCAATAGCCAAAGTGAGTGAGAAAGACGATAGAATCCGACTGAGGAGCAGCTGTATACCATATATGATAATGTATATACATATACCATACATTCTGAATGTGGCGTCTTCAGATACATGCTAGCGCAACTCAGCGGTAACAAATTCCGCGCGGTTTAACGTGGCAGAACGATGCTCGAAATATGAGTCATGCTGTAATGGGGAAGTTCGGATTAATATCGGTCGCCAACGTCCACGCAATGTAATTTTACGTGAGCGTTTCTGCATTATTCCGCACGAATACGGCCAGGATCGAACCCGCTACCCCTTAGCACAACGCTGTGGCTACTGAAATACGGCGCCGCCTGGCTATATTAAAATACAGTACTTGCTGAAAGCTAATATTCCAGCCATACCTATGTTAATTTCATACCACATTACGGATGTGTAAGCAAATACATCCTTATCTTCTTCCGTGCTGCCGCTGGAGGTTGACTCATCCATGTTTACAGTAAGAAACTCGGAACAGCGCCTTTATATTATACTACATATATTGCAGTTCCTTAGAAAAGAAGTAAAGGCAATGACCAACTGGCCGTTTTTTATAGGCTTTACTACATCATTTCCGCGATGCACTTATTCATCGCTTATTTTTTTAAGTCGACAGTTTCCTAAAGTCGAACGCTGCAGTTTTATTCATAATTGGAAGATTACGAACGCGGTGTTAATCGGCTTTTTGTGAACCCGAAATAGCCACGCAAGTATTTCAGGAAACGCCGGCAATTATAGCCATTGTCTCAAGGATGTAGCAAGGATAAACACGCGCTTTATGTGATCTTTTTTTTTTTAAATTTCCCTTCAGCTACACTCCAGTGAACGAATGTTTTAAAGCAATGTTTGAAAGCAGAAAAGAATCGATCAGACATAAGGAGCAGCAAAGCATGCGGCGAGCGCATTGGAGTGACCATGCACATGTAAGCAATGCCACTCTGCAAGGTGTCGTGATAGCTATCCATGCCCTCGCGCCCTATACGTGCTCCATGTTGCTCAATACCGAGCGAAAAGCCACATGCCTAGATAAAGTACGCGCCCACAAGCTCACAACAGTGCGATGAAAGGCTCCGTTCGGGCACCGTAGTTTGCCCTCGCAAGAGAGCGAAAGCGAACTAATGGTTTGGATTAACTTTTTGGCGTTACAGTGTTCTTAAACTAGGGCCTGCATTGATTATCTGGCGGTGAAGGCAAAGGTGCAAAATGGATATTAAGAAAAGAAAGAAAAAGAGGACGCTTAAGCGTCACCTTTAAGGGTGGAACGCGACAGCGTTATCAGTACCCGCTCGCATCGCCTTCTCATTCGCTTGCTATGCTATCGCGTTAAAACACATGGAGAACGTTCGTTAAGACCATCAATAATAATCTAGCGTCACACGAGTCGGCAGGATAGAGACGGGAGCCGTGCCGTGGTTGATGCGCCATGGTTTATTCCACTGCACGCGCCTCTTCTTCCTCATCGTCGGCTTCTCCTGCTATCGCCCTCTTGTTACGTCACATGATTCCTTCGGGGGGAGGGGGAATCATGTGACGTAACAAGCGGGCGATAGCAGGAGAAGCCGACGATGAGGAAGAAGAGGCGCGTGCAGTGGAATAAACCATGGCGCATCAACCATGGCACGGCTCCCGTCTCTAGCGTCATATATATATATATATATATATATATATATATATATATATATATATATATATATATACGGGACATGACGGCGACGGCGAAAGCCCCATTCAAGTGTCCATATAATTGCTGTCGCAATAGAATAATATAGACCCGAGGACTGTGCGATGAACTCGAGGTGGTAAACATTTCCGGAGCCCTTTACTATACAGCGTTCCTCTCTTTACTACTCCATTTTCATTCCCCAACCCCACAAACATTGAGCCGTGCACCCTACATGGGTTGCAGAAGATATATAGCCTCCTTTACTTAACCGAATAACAATTATGCAAAACTACTGGCCTTTTCCATAATATTGAGTTTGCTTCCCTACGATGCGATTTGGTAAAGCAATGGCAAGTCAATTTATGCAAACAGCGTGTACAAGCGCAATTTGCTTGCTGCAGGAGGTGCGACATAAATGTGCATAAAAGATAATCCTCTGCATATGCAGCTAAGGCTTTGTCTTCATTTGAACCACGACAGTAGCCGCCATTAGTTCGGCGATTGTGCTATGCAGGGAAGAGCTGTTGTGAATTATGGAAAGGGTTTTATTGCCGAACATGTATGTCAGGTCGGCCCTGCATACTGCAACACCACAACTACCATCGCCACAGCCACAATCAAGATGCATAACAGAACAGGGCCATTGCCGTTATATAGCATTCGAGCATCGCGGGGCAGTGCCAGCAGTTGCAATTGCAGCACTCTTTCGTTACCTTTATCAACGCTGCAAGTGCTTTGGTGTACGTGGAGGTAAGGTAATTTCCAATATTTAAAGGGGCCATGCAACACCCCCTCAAATAATCATCGAATGGCGTCAGCAAAGAAGTTGAATTCACGAATTGGCTCCGCGAATTGCCAGCTACATTTTTTTTTTCAAATCCGTTAGGTATTAGCGGATTTTGTTTCGGAAATCCCGGTTATAGCCAGGACGGTTAGGAGACGGATGAGATACCAAGTTTGAGGGGAGTTCTACCGCTGGAGCCCGCTCACTCGCTTTCATCCCGACGAGCGCGCCGCATGGGAGCTTCTTCACAAAGGGATGGCGGGAAGGGGGGGGGCGAGGGGGGTTGAAAAAGGGCAAGAAACTAAGCCAGCGTTCTACGACCTTCAAAATTTCCTGTTTTCTTTTTCTTGCAGTGTATCTGCGCTTCTGCACTGATGACACGCATGTCGTCAGAGTTACCACGGCGGTCTGCCGTAACTGCGTCCGCGAATCCGCCCATGGTAATTCAGCCACCTCCTACGTAGGCCGTGTCCCACTAGTGGCGTGGTTTGTTGAACAGAGAGCGCGCGCTTTCCAGCTGTATTTTGAAAGGGTATCCCAAGTACGCCGTTGCGTACAGCACAATAATATTTCGCTAACATGTCCATCACAGGAGGTCCCAGACTGATCGGCAGCGTTTTCTGGTTACGTTCAAAAAGTGCTGCAGGACCCCTTTAAGGTAATTTACTTATTCGCTCTTTCTGCTTACTTAGCTAACGACATTTCGAATAGCTTTTATGATTGAATTAATGACAGATGAGGTTTGACTTTGGGAATCTGCGTTTGCGCTTGCGAGGGACGTCGCAGCAGAGGGATGTGGGTTAATATGGACAACGCGCGCAGTCTAATGATGGTCACCCAAGCATGTCGCAAGCGGACATTTTTAGAAGCTTGCATTCTTGAAATGCAACCGCCATGGCCGGGAGTTTTATTCGCGACACATATTTGCTTCCACAGGTGGGGGCCACAATCCCCGCGTTGTCACCACGGGCAGAACACCATCAGAAAAACGTGCTTGGAGGCTGGTCCCCGCGGGAATAGATGTCTCTGAACGCTCAACGTGATTTTGCCATAAAAAGCGACCCGGTAAACTGGTTCTAAGTTATAGTTTACCTTCTACATGCTCACATTAACTGCGCGTACTTGCGATATTATTCTTGTCTAACCACCCTTTTCCCCTCCGTGTTGTACAGACTCGCTTAGCAAGTGTCCAATCACTTCGTTACCGAGTTTGGCTTGTCCCTTAATAGTTTCATATTAATGTCTTAGTTTGCTGTTATCGCGGTTGTTTCTCGTATCTCCAAGCTTGGCGTAACCAGTCCAACTCGTGGCTAATCGTGTCAAATTTCTTTGCCTTCACATAAAACACTATCATCGAACTTTTATCCGGTGCTTCGTAAACCCACTCATGAAAAAACGTTACGCAGGCTACACAAAACGGCAGCAATGAATTAATAATGAAGCACTTAATGGCTGATGACTGGGTTATTCAACATTCAAACGCTGTGTGAAATTCTAGTAAAGCATGCACGGTCACTGCAGTTGCGACGAACATCGAGCAGGAAGCGACAGGCAGGAAGAAGAAGTGATTGCTCGTAGGGCGTGTGTGTGTGTACATGCATCGGGAGACAACCAACCACCGTGCAGAAGCTCTAGGATAAGCACCCTCCGCGTGCGATCCACCTCCGCTGGCCGCTGACGCCGCCGTGGCCTGTATGAGCAGGGAGCGGGAGTTCCGAGACGGGATCTCCGGCGGCGGCATCATCATGCTGCCTCCGCTTAGGCCAAGGTCAGACTCGACGCTGTTCAGACTAGAGGTGTCGGACTCGGCGCAGCCAGACTGCTGTTGCTGAGAGCCCTGCTGCTGGGAGCCCAGCTGCGATTTGGCCAGGGAGGGCGGCGTCTCCGGGCTGGACACCGGTGTGGTGGGACTGCTGTTGGGACGACGTCGGCTCATGCCCAGCAGAGAGGTGACCGTGGGGAAGTCCAGCCTGCCGAGTTTGTTTCGGAAATCCCGGATATAGCCAGGACGGCTAGGAGACGGATGGCACACCAAGTAGACTACACTTTGTGAGACGCTCTAAAAGATTTGTAGGTGGACCAGCGACGCTATAGCTTCGACAACGCCACTGGTCGGTAACTGAGCTAGACGCAGTCTCAGTGTTGCGATATAACTAAAGGACGGCGGCCGATCGCAGTGCCTTCTGGCAACCTTTGTACGTGGTTATACATTTGCCCTACAAGGGCGCCACCCTGTGTCCTCTCGCACACTGCTCTCGTTGCCATTTGTCCTTCTGTTGACGATTTTTGCAGATGACTGCTTTGAGCACAAGTCACTGTCAAGTGAAAACGTCTGAAGCAGATACAGGGTGCATTGACCACGGTACGGTGAGCGTCTTGGTGTCTTCTACGAGTTTTGTGGACTCAATAGGCGGACAACAGCTCGCAAAGAGACACAAGATGCCGCCCTTGACGCACTTTTCACGACATCTCGGTGCGCCTGCGAGACCGTCTGCACGAGCAGAAGTGCGCCACTTTGTTCCCGAAGGAGTGTGCGGTGGTAGAGGCCGCTAAGTGACTGTGTTAATAGTGCGCTATTGTCAGAAACAATCCTGTCTGCAATATATGACACGCGCAGTCTCAAGGCAACGGCGACTACGCTTCAAAACTGCTCCACTAGAGACGCGTTAGTGCGAAGCAATGTTGTAGATGGTGCTTCAGCAGGTTAGTCAAAATTGTTAGTTTGTTTATGCAGGCCAGTCTTTTTACAAAAGTAAGTTCATCAAAACTCCATAAAAACGCACGCAGCACAAAGACAGAAGAAGCACGCCGGATTAAATGCTCACAGGTGGACCTCATGGAAAATAACAAAACAACATGACTTCGGGAACATTAATGAAAACTTGGTTTTCGAAGGCATTAGACACTGTTAAGCGAGGAATGAGCTAGGGTCAGCCTGTAATAAAAATATTTAGCTGCGTCAAACCATCGCTTCCAAAGCGTACTGTTCGATACCTCCAAGCTCAACGTGGCACTAAAAGGAAGCAACATTGTGAAGCTGTTGTCTTAACTTTAACGTACGTCCAGGACTCAGAACAACTGTACACAGAATAATACGTTCAGGGACCGTTACCCCTTTCGAAACATTGAAAATGCCCTTTAATGTCACAGAGCGATTGTATCACAATATTTTTGAAGCGTTCCTCAACATAATGAAGCAAAGGCAATATATATGTCGTAGACTCACCTCCGGCTGCTGCTTTGAGATGGCGATCCTTGGTTGACGCTCTTGGAACTCTGGGCTTTAGGCGTCTGGTGGAAAAACGTGACTCATTTACTAACGCTGCGAGTCGACGTTTAATATTTTGTCATTTTTGATCACCGTCATAACTAGCGCTACTGAACTAATCAAAACAACGAAGGAATACACAGACGAAGAGCTAGCTGCTACTCAGTGCTAGTTAACATTTTTTGCATGTTCTGATCAGATGAAGCCGAAGGTAAAGCTGCCAGAGGAAGGCTTGGCTGCTTACTACAATTTTCAAATTCGCTTTCTTATCGCAGCACCGAGCTGGTCAAGTAAATGGCAATCAGGAGCGATTACCATTAACTGTAACCACACCGAATGTCGCTAACTGTGGATGACAACATATAACTCTACCCTACCGGCAGGGACATGTTTGTATCACTGGCAAAAATCAGCCACGACAGGTGCTTCTTAGCTGCATCCTCCCTAGTCTAGACTTCATTTTCACCTCTAACTCAGCGTCTCTGTTTTATTGGTAAGCTCGGGCACTGATAGAGACACCGTGACCAAAGACAACCCAGTGCTGCAGCTACCTCTGCGAAGGTGTATTCACTGCAATATGAGAATGTGTGCAACAAAGCGCACTTACAGGCTAAATGATTTGATTGCCGTATATTTGCCCTTGACAGGAACCACTTTAATAGCACAAAACGAGCGTTCACGATATTGAACCTACAAAGACAATGTAAATGCTGCAATGAAGAGCTATTATGCCCCTGGCGTAGCTGTTGCTTTGGCTATATGCATTTTGGGTGCTAAAGCGTCCTCCCCCCACCCTGAAATTTGTTGTTTGCATGCTGCTTTTTATTACTGCTATTGTTTAAAGAATACTGCGGTCTTTTTCCGACACTGTCCGCTCCTCCTCAAAAAAAAAAAAAAGAAAATAAGAAAGAAAACCTGAAAGCATGGAAAACGAGAAGATTTCAAGTCGCTTGAAAAGCACAGGATAAAGTCGAATATCACAAGTATCTGCCGAGTTCTGCTAACTATTAGAGGAAGACACTAAATGAATAGAGTAAACGACAAACAGAGCTCTTTATGAAAAAAGTGGGATAGCTGTACCTATCATGCCTGGCGCATTTCGAGTGCTCTCGAACAACAAAATCAGAAGAAACAACACAACAGGGAGACCACCGTTGAATACATGCGCCCTTGCTGCCTTGTCTTTCTCCACCCGAACCTTCTTTTTCTTTGAAAGCGCTAACGATGCGTCACACAGTTCCATACAATAGCAAAAGCGCACAAAAGATTCTGAAAATGCTGAAAACTTCACAGACCCCAGTGGCGAGTGGAGTGTTCTCTCCAATGACGGTGTTGGTAAGGCTGCTGCTGCTGGCGCTGGACGAAGAGCGCTTGGCGAGGTTGGACTCGACGGACTGGCTGCGGATCTTGACGCTGAGCGCCTTGCGGAAAAAACCGTCCAGGAAGCTCGCGCCGCTGGCCACGGCCGAAGAGCCACCGTTGGCGGCCGCTTCGTCCAGCTCGTCGCCGGCCACGAAGCTGGCACTGCCGGAGAAGTCTTGCGTCTTGCCCAGCAGCTGGTCGTGAAGGGTCTGCAGCAGCGACGACCGTGTGCGGGCCTAGAGCGAGGAAAGCGAGCGCGAGAACGGTCCTCTTGCACAAGCAGGATCTTGGCTTGAGATAGATGGCATAATATGGCATAATTGAGAACCATTTTGGTGCAAACAGAACGAAGACAGAGAGAAAAAAAAAAACACTGGCGGTCGTCCTGTTGCATTATGCGCTCGTTTTTGTTCTATTTGCGCCAAAATGATTTCTATTATCCCCTTGTAGATGCCTAAGGAACACATTTTGAAGACGTTTCGACGTACATATAATGAACATCGCAATCCAAAGTTAAGGTGGAGGGATACAAGTGAACTCGCGACAAGTGACTCAAGATGGTCTAACACCTAGCCGAAGCTACCTTGCTCTAAAGCACTTGCAGCCCGTGGACGTGGATGAACACGTGCTGCGTCGGTGTGGTACAGATGAACGACGCTGATTACGATCGCGAGGACAACGCCGAGCCCAAATCACGATCTAGATGGACTTTCATGAAGCACACAACCGTCTATTTATTAAGTACTGCAAGGCAAGTCTGTACGGGATATCTTCTCATACTCCTCATGTTTCCGCATTGTGAAATTAATTTTCATCGGTAAGCAGCGCTCATGGCGTGCATTTCCGAGTTTCTTCAACGGTTGTTCTCATTGTTCTCAAGCCGTTTAAAACGGTAGATCCCGTACCTTCTAATAGCTGATAACGGAGAAATTCTTATGTATCACCAGCTAGCTTAGTCCCAATCCATCAGGAATTATGTTTGAAGGACTCGACTGGTTTAAGGTTTCGTTCCAAACAGTCTCACCAATGACGTCTTAGACCACCCGAATGAACTCAAGTTCGTGGCATGAAAAAAAAAAAAAAAAGCCACTGCAAGGATTAAACAATCGTCATAAAAATATCGCAGTATACTGTTTCAATATCTGCGACGCTGTAGAACAAAAGTAAGCAGGACTGACCTCTAACCGAGCAAACTGCTCGGCTCGGTATGAGGCGTTCTCGGCGTTGATGAGCTTCTGTAGCAGGAACTCGCGAAACTCAGGTCCAGCCTCAAACTCGGCCGGCACCGGCAACTTGGGCTCGAAGAAGGGAACGTCCAGCCGAGCCGTTACCGCCACCCTGTACCTGCACCATGGCAAAATTAACATATCTCCAGTTGAGGTGCGACGAAGCGATAACCGGTTTGCATCGTAAGAACCTAGTGGCGGTTACCTAACAGTAATCGATTATTGCGGTTTTATGTGATGAGACCTCGGCATAACTGCGAGGCACGCCATGGACGGTAGTTAAGGGTTAAGGGAGTGGAGGGCTAACAATAATTTTGGGGGTTTTACGTGCCAAAACCACGACATGACTATGAGAGACGCCGTAGTTAAGGGCTCCGGAATATTCGACCCATCTGGGGTTCTTTAACGTGCACTGACATCGCACAGTACACGGGCCTCGACATTTCGCCTCCATCGAAATGCAGCCGCCGCGGCCGGTAGTTCGATCCCGCGACCCTCGGTTGAGCAGCCGAGTACCATCGCCGCTAGACAACCGTGGCGGGGCAGAGCGGAGGTCTCCGAATTAATTTTGACCACTTGGGAGTTCCATAACTTGCACCCAAGACTGAGTAAGTGCAGGGTGTTTGCGCATACAGCCTCCATCGAAATGCGACCGCCGTGGACGGGAATCGAACCCGCGTAACAATGGCGGAAGCAACTTCCTCCATAATCCAGAAAATTAGGGCTGAGGACATCCACAAATTGCACTGAAGAAAAGCAGCAACCACTAGAAGTAACGATTGTATTTGAAATTTAAGTAAAGGAGGACATTGTTATAGACAGTTCCGATTGATCGCCAGCAAACTTTTCCGACATCGTAAGAGGGAAATGTGGTACGTTCCACAATTTGTGGTCCCTTCTCTCATTTTGTATGCTTCGCCGCATGCCAGCGGTGTACGACGAAAAACTAGGCATCAAAAACTATTTCCAACAAAAAGCACGATTGACATCGCCAGTGCTGAAACTTTTTTGAGCGTGCAACACGCACGTTTCCATGAGCGCACTGTTAATTGTCTGAGTCTAACGGTAGCCGTGTCGCAGGCGTGCGCCGCGAGAAATAAATAATTGCTCGTTCATGTATGCGTAATTGCGAGCTCCTCATTAAGACTGCACATAACACGCCAAGTCTAACTCGCGAAGGCCACACAAAAGTCACGGCCGCAGTTCCTCATTGATTAGAGCGGAAAGTCGAGGCGCTTTTTTCCGCTCCCCTTTACAACGGTGGGTAGGGTCCCGCGGGCCCCTCTGATAACGCTGCTGGCCTTCCCCCAAGGACAGAAAATTTTAGAGGCACTGTTCTTTCTCATTGCTTACTTTTCGCGGTGGGGCAGTGGCTCCTCTCAAATAGGGGAGGCACTGGGTGGGGTTAAGGCTGCCTTTCGGAAATTTATGGCCATGCCCGTACAATCGGGTGGTATCCTCGCAACTCGGGAGTCTCCCGATCAAGTCGGGAAAGTTAGCCGTTGAGGTTGTAAAGCATTCAATGCAATATGTGCACAGAAAAAGCCGAATAAAAAAAAAACGAAAAGAAAGCTTCCCAACACCCGTACGAAATGAACATATGCTATCGGAAGAGCCTGACAGCAAACGTAAAGTTGTAGCCACGCCGTAGCTTCCTTGTGTTCTCATTCATCATTGCCGTTGCTGGCGGCACACGTTTCGGTTTCGATTGTAGGTCGACCCTCGAAATTCATATTCTTAAACTGAATGCAATAATTCGACCTAAAATAGTGTAAATACGGTGAGCTGCTCGCCAGCGATAACATCGGCACACGTGTGCGTCGTTGAGTCTGACTTGCTGCTGAATTATGTCGTAATTGAACTGTTTCTGTTCTGTACCAGACCGTTCCTTTTTCCACAAACAATTTTACACGCGTACACCACGAAGAAATAAATTTTCTAGTTTGGCCATGTTTCGCAGAACAGTTATTCTGCGTTTCTAACTCGGAGGCACTCAGAAAATATTGCAGAATATTCGATTAGAATCGCACTCAAAATTCAATAATTATCACTTAGGTTCACACCCAGAATTTTCCCACTCGCACAAGCCAACTAATAGCGGGCCAACAGTTAGCAATTACCGACGATTCACGTAAGCCCGCACAAGCAAGGTTTCACTTTTGCCGCGATGTCTGGCACCTTCAATTATTTTTTTTTTCATTTTTGATATCAAAGTCATATTAGGCATTGTAAATACCGTTTTTATCCCTAATTTACACATGTCAGACGAATGCCCTGTGTGCCCAAGGAACCGTGACAGCGACATCACGCATGATCGTTCGCAAACTGCTCCCACTTTCTCCTATAAAAAAAAAAAAAAAGGTACTGTCTCGACCTCCAACTTCGAGTCCGTAATTTTTCCGAACTTTCTAATGCACTTCTGTGACACCACGCAGCGACAAAATGAACTCCAATGAAGTTTTGTCAACGCAACTCGCAGCATTTGATTTCCGGTCCACGGCCCAGATAAAGCGTCCACATTTATATTCGCTCGCGCGAGCTCGTTCCAACTTCACCGACGTTCCGTCGAACATTTGGAGATAGCACGGCCGAGCGATTACGAATAATCTGTACTCCATTCAATAAAAGGGGTTGCTCGCCGCCGGACAATCCGAGCGGAAATATCCGTCGCATTGCGTCACTTCGCTGCGGGAAGCCTCTACTATAATTCGGCGCAATCCTTGTAAAGCGACTACATATATATATTGAAGAATATGAGTTAATATTGATCGTGCGGTGGAGTTCGTAGATAAAATGTGCCCGCTATAACGCCATGACATGGAGCATTGAATGTGATAAATGTAAATGAATTGAAGAAAGAAGCTCTACGAAAAGAACCATTAGCCGGATATTGCCATGCAGTGGAATAAACTAGGAAAAAAAGAAAGAGAAACGAGTACTCAAGCTGAGTTCGTAAATAAAATAAAGAGGATTGCCGAAAGCAGCGGAATGCGAGGACGACATTTCAGATCAATGACAGAAAGGGGAATCTCCTAAAGAAAGGAGCAATCGAGAATACCTAATGGAAGCCCCCGGCCCAGACAATATTCGGGTCGCTGACTCCTTTGCGGAGGCGTGTTCAGAAATGCGCTCTTCATTTCGATAACGCGCAGCAGCGAAGTTTTATTGGTTCTCGATTTCTCGATCGGTGACTGACTTCGACTTCGGCTGCGTGTTATTACCATGGCTAAATATAGGCGACGTACAAACCGCTGGCAACAAGAAAAGATGTACAGTGCTCAGCGAATGAAACGCGACAGTATTCGAAGCGCACGGCTGCTGATGGCTTCAGCGTCAGTGCATTGCGCTGGCGACACCGAGCCGATTCATTTGTGGTACCTAATAAAAGCGAGACACTTCATGAAGCGCCCTGATTCAGTTCAGTTCCTCTGTGATCCCTCATCGCGCTTCAGCAATACAATTACAAAATCAGCTCAATTTACCAAATTCGCCGGCCATCACGCGGTCCGGGTATCGTGTTTCAATCGCTGAGCACCGTACAATGATTCCCATATAAGAACCATAGGAGATCTTCATTGCTCTCCACGTCGCATATCTGGTGTTGCTTGTCTGTTGTTGAGGGATGCATGTTTGCTTCCCTTTGTATTTTGTTTCTGTTGCTCGGGGAGCGAATGAGTAAAGACGAAACGACGGTCGTTCCTACGAGAAGTGTTTGAGATGCCGTTGAGGCAAAGTTGTTGTACAGTCTTGTAAATAAGTGTAAATAAAGTAGTACCTTTATCGAACTTTGAGCTCGAATTATCGACAAAGCATCTACCATCGAACACGAAGAAGACTCATATATCGAACAGTTGTAAACGAATAAGGTGACCATGGTTATTGTAAAAGTCACGTAAAGTGGATCAAATAGCTCAGATTGGCTGCGAGAGGCAGAAACATTTCGCTACTTTTCAAGGCTTCTCTTAACGTGTTATGTCCCCGACCGCTCTAGCGGCGTATTGTTCTACATCCGAAACGGCGAAAATCCGGGAACATTGAGAACTTTCTAAGAATGTCAAGGCGAAAGCCCAGTTGGACCTTCCGTCGACCTGCCGCCCTCGTCTGGCCGCTGCCGCACCTGCATCCATAGCCACTCCCTCCGTACGACGAGCGGTATTTCTAGCTGTTCCATAGCCACTTCCGCCGTGACGCGTACCTTTTCGGTCTTGCCCGCCCGCGACGAGGCCCTGTTCTGTCGTCACTGAAGGCGCTGTGGAACGACGCTGCGAGCACGCGCGGCGACACGTACCATACAAGGCCCGGGAGCGCGCCGCGAGACCGGTGTTGCTGTTCTCAGAAAGTTACACCCAGAGAACACCTATATAAGACTCGTCGCCGTTGGCATTTGCCTCCTCCTCCGCAACCAACGGCGCCCAATGGTGAAGGACGGTGCGGCGCCGTTCAGAGTCGCGACGCCGTTGCTTGCGTTACTCTGAGCTCGTGGCAGATAGCTAACAACGCGACAATTAGACATAGATATCTAAGGCTTTCGCCCCCGAAAGGATAGCGAAAATGTTTCCGTCTTCTACCTAGCCATAAGCTCACGACTTTTAACACTAGCTGCTATAAAGTATCACGATCGCACTTAGCGTGAAGATTATGAAAATTGGACTTGCATCCTTCGCCGTGCCACAGACAGACAGACAGACAGACAGACAGACAGACAGACAGACAGACAGACAGACAGACAGACAGACAGACAGACAGACAGACAGACCACGATCTTAATCCTGAGGAGCTACTGTAAGGACTCCCACAGACTCCCTCCGACTACATACAGACTGAAGTGATCCAGTGGGTTACGTCCAACGTTATCGCGAGTGATCTTTTTTCGATCCAGGTTACAGATCCGCAAACTTCCCCAAGTACAACAATAGCCCAGAAGCAACAAATAGAAAAGAACGGACACAGAGGGAAATCGTGTCATACCTCTGGCGTCCGAGGTGCAGGCGTCCCGTCCTGATGGGTTGGACCACGATGAACGAATGCAGGAAGTGAGAGGCGATCATGGTGGGCATGAATGGCGTGTTATCCTCTTGGAACACGATGGCCACGATGTCGTTGCCGATGTGCCGCTTACGTTGGAGCTGCGGGTGGATTAATTTTTCACACGTCAGCTGCGCTGACGCCTAACGTCGTGGTACGCAACGTTCTGTGTCGGTAAATGCGAACTGGACTATGTTGGGGCTGGTCGATTAATAGGCAACAGCGCTTCATGCAGGACGAAGTGAGAACGAGAGCCACTGCGTTGTCTCTATAGTATTCAAATTGCTCTGTATGAACCTCTGTCCAATTCCATGCAAGTGCGGGTGTAATCGTTTAATCTAAGGGTACATACGCATGTTCATGTGACCAAGTAAAATGAGCGTTTGTGCGAGTTGACTGTTACTTCGTTTACCTGTCAAAGTCTCGCAAGCGGGTAGAGGCGTAACGCACGCTTTTCTTCGCAGCCGTGCAGTCACTCGACAAGCACAGGACGCCGGGTTAATTGGCTGGCATAGGCAACCAATCACAAACACCGCAAGAATTAAAAGCGAGGAAAGGAAAAGAAAACATTGTTCAATGTGCAGAGTAGATCCGCTAAACTCGAATGACGTAAATGCCATGTCTTTCAGAAACAAACACGCCAAGTGCTACGGCCAATTAATCTCGAACCGTTCCTTCCTCCTTCCTCAAGGGAGCCCCCCACACGTTCACCGAGTGTTTCTGTTTCCGCTAACGAACTGCTCGCGTAGAGCTAGCCCGGGCTCCAAGACTCAAGTGGTGGAGGGAGGCGCTCTTGATTGCGCACATTGTTCGATCTCACGGTCGCGCCGGTGCAGCGCCGCTTCCCTCATTAGGAGAGGCGAGTCGATCCGAACGACGACGCCTTAGCTCGTCAATTATCCTCGTAACGCAGCGACTCCACAAACCTTCTCTTCGTAATAGGTCTCGGACAAGACTACGTCGCTCCCGTGACGCCTTCCTCATTTCGGTACTATGTTTTGTCTAGCCGATTGCTCCTTTGTCGTCGTCGTCTCGGCGACGACAAGTCGAGTGCGTCTTTCTTTGATCGTTCGCGACAAGTGTGTTGAAGGGTGAGGGTCATACTGTGGTGACGACAACGGAATGATACAATGACAGCAGTGAGGCGTTTGGGGGGGGGGGGGGGGCGGAGTGTCGTGCAACAATTAGCGTGCTTCAAGTGGCGACGCGCCGCTCTCGCTTCCGCCTTTTCGCGCAGAAGAACAAAAGCGCCACAGAGAGGCCGCTTTCTTATACTGTCCATAGCGGAGGTCTATGATAGTCTACCATGGCATTTCCTAGGAAACTAGCGTCTCCCTGTGATGGCTCATTTCCGCCTAATTGCAATAGACGTTCAGGAAAGCACTGTTGACTGCTATAGCACTCACATTCACAGTGGTGCAGCTAATTAGTAGGAAGACATGAGGTATGTTCATACACTGTAACAAAACACGTAATGACACGGCAACTTGGAAAGAACAAGCTAGTACAAGTCTTACGCTTAATTACCAGCAGGTATGACGCCCAATTGCGTCGCAAGTCTGAGGTTAGTGCGCTCTGGTTCCAACGAGTGTCACACACGCGGAATTGACGAACGTGCAACGGGGAATGCTCCTAATAGTTCTAGTCTGCTTTACCACGCTTTTCATTGAGGTGACCCCCATTACTTGAGCGAATGTAATTCTGGTTTTGTTCCTTGACCTTTCAACGTAAAACGCCCGTCCCCGTGAGTTCCAGCTTTGTCGGCAAAAATATGGCTAGTATGACTGTTTCAAAGCAAAAATCGCACCCCTCGGATGGCTCCACGTTGGTCTCGCTCATCACTCCATGTATCGTAAGCGGACACAAGTTAGTGGCGAATTTTCCTGTCACACACATAGAAAGTGATGCAGTGCAGGCGACGTAGCAGAAATAAATGTGCATACATGTATTAGTTTATTACGCTCTCATAGCAGCTGGTAGTAAAGATTAGCAGACAATGGCAAACTGTAGCCAGTTCTAGCCATTGACGGTTTTATGCAAGAACTTGTGTCGCGACATGCATTTCATGTCATGCGCATTTATCCAGTCGAAGAAAATGTCCCTTGACATCATGTAATTTATGTGATGACATACACTTCAGATGCGTGCCATGACTGTCGTTCGTATGTTGTGCGATGCACAGATGTCATGAACCTCCGTTAAAGAAACGACCACGAAGGCGTCATGTACGTATGGTAGCCATTCCACGACAGACGCGACATGTCATTGATGTCATGACAATTCGTTCATCTTTGTCAACATGCATGTTCTGAAATATGACCAGTAATTAAAAGATTAGTGTAAGATTAATGCGCAAGAGCGTTTATTAGGTAGAACTCGAGGCAGCACAACGGCGACAGCCAAACCAAGCGCGAGCGCCGTTGCTGAACAGTGCTGGACCCAATATCGTCCGAACCCACTAGCACAGAGATTCTCAAGTGCGGGTGCACGGACCGCAGAGTCCGCGACCCCCCCAAAAAAATGTTGAGGCCAATTTACTAACTTCTCTCTCCGCATGGCATTATTGCGCCCGGCGAAGCCAATTTTGCTGCAGTACACCTTCGCCGCATGACAAAACTTTACCGCGGCAGAGACAGCTCTGGCGCGGTATCATGCGGTGAAGAGTACTAAGAGTGGGAAGGGGCCAAAATTGACAAGCTGTGAGAGGCCACAGTACATCATAACTGCAGGTGGAGCACTGTCGAGCAAAATTGTTGTACAATGAGTAGTTTTCGTGTGCGTTGATTTTTCTGTGCATTGTTGTGCAATCCGCACAACACTGCCTCGGATGGTCTCGGTTATTGCCGAATGCCCGCCCTATGGCTGTGTTATAGCCTTTACACCTTGTCTCCCCCACCCGCTTCGTCTCCTTTATTCCGTCTCGGCATAAACGTCCTTCATCACTTCTGCCGGTTCGAAAGGCGTCTATGACGCATCCATGCCTGAGAACCACACCACTAGCGCCTGGACTAACTATAGCCTGCTATCGTATGGACCCACCATCGTATGGACCCGCCATAGTCCCTCTTTGCTGCAAATGTAACTACCAAGACAGTATCACGACGTAGGATGCTGGCCATACACTTTCAAATTGCGTTTCGTTCACCTGGAACGCTCCGCCTTAAAAGATAATAAGCACTAAGTTCAACCAATAATACCCAATGCCAAACATTGGAGCTTCAGCGGGCATCAGATAACAAAAAAAAAAAAAAAAGAAAGAAAGCTAGGTCAAGGTCACCTGCTGTACGTCTCCCTCGGTGTAGGGCAGCAGCGTGGAGACGTGGAACATGATCTCACAGCCATTGAAAGACGTGTAGAAGGACTCCTGGCCCGTCTGGCCGTGTTGTGTGTCCAGGCCGCCACGGAACCTGACGAGGTGAAAACGGGCGAGGGAAGCGCTTAAAGCGGCAGGAGATAATAGGCGCGCGCGTAATTACGTGGGGTCTACGCCCACAACGTGACCGAGGTGCAAAATCGGAACGAATTTAACGCGACGCATAACGGAGAACTTAATGACGCTGCTAAGGCCTTCCCCGTTTCAGAACGCCGGTTAACTAAATGCAACCTTGTAGCTTAAAGAGCACTAATTTTAATCGCGTTATTTTAAGTTATGTCCTTGTTCTACCGCTACGCGTTTGCAGCATTTGCGGCACGTTTAACGTCATCCCGCGCCGAAAGCACAGCAGTTAAAACGCTGAACTAAGCGTCTGCAGTGAGTATAGGTTGACGTATTACGCGTGTTTTATGCACATAAAGGCATAGTTTATGCGTGCGTGTCAAAAGGTCGAATTATCCGCCAATTTGCAGCCTTTGACAGCTTCTATATCGGGCTTACTTATCACGAAGATGTGAAAACTTAGGGCTTTTAAATGACAACGATCAAGATCTGGCCCACCCCCCTCCGCCCCCCCCCCCCCCCGCGCGCACGCACACACACACACAATTCCAGTCCCATGAACATGAAATGCACCTGGCAGACAGCTTACTGCGAATAATTGAGTAATGAAGCCGTATTTGGAATTTATGCCGATGTGTTACCTCGAACGGTTGCACGAGTCTTCGCGGTGTTAAGATCGGCGTAGGCCCCCCATGGATGTGGTGGAGGGAGGCTGCTGCCGGTGGCCGCTGGATCTACCTTTCGGGGAAAATGACCGTGGGGAGCGCGTATGCTTGCGTTCTCACGGATCTACATCCCTGGGCTGCCGTCTCGAGGAGACGAGTGCATTGTTTGACGCGGCAGCGACGGCCTTGTTCACCAGCCCGCGGGAAGCTCCCGGAATCCGCCTGGACCGTCGGTGTGTCGTGCGGTGCGTGTGTGCGCGTTTGTGTCGCCTTTGTGGCAAGAACTTCGCGGCCGCACCGACGCAGCGAGAGGGGTGCATCAGCGCACCGGCCGACTGTGAGCACTGCTGCCAGCGGGTGGCCTATGGCTTCCCCAGTGTGAGAAACTGCAGCATTCGTCAAAAGGACGGCGCCGGGAAGAGTGCTTTTATTTGTGCTGCTGTTGTTCTTCAGCAAGCCTCTTCGCCGAACCGTACCTTCTCCGGATTTCAGCATCGGCTGCCACCCGGGTCACGTCATACCTTGCCACCGAGAAGCAGCGAAGGCGGGGCGTGACCTCCTCTCTTCGAGGGCGGAGACAACGTCGTCATTGGACTCTTTTGTACATAGTGATGTATATAATACGAGCGCAGACAAGCGCAGAGCTCCTCTCATCATGTAAAATAAACCATCTCCCTTCTTCCTTCTTCTCAATCGTCATCGTCTCCGTGTCAACTTCGCACTCCGGCATCCTTCCCTTGGAGTCGGGATGGGTCAAACGTCGTCCTGATAGCGGTGGATCCTAGGACCGACGGCCCGACTCCTGCGACCCCACCAGGACCCCAACATTTGGATGGCAGCGGCTGGGATGAACCTGGTGACATGGCGCTGCATTTGCGGGTGAGCGTTTGGTTTTTGCTTTGAGGTTTACCAGGCTTCAAATTCTGGGTTAACAATTTGAATTCCTGGGTGTGTGCGTGTGGGCGTTCAGATGCAACGTGCGAGTTTTTAAGCATCTGTTCGCAAGCAAAACCATCGTTTAAGCAGTGGCCATGGACCTGAGTAAGTTGCGAGGGGCAGAGCTGTTGCAGTTGTGCGACGAGTTGGCACTCGAGTGGGAAGAGTCGATGACTAAATGTGAGCTACTAAACTTAATTGAGAAAAGTGGTAGCAGCGAGGAAGACATTGAATTCGCTTGGGGTCTCGTTCAGGAAAATCTGAAAGAGGAGGAAGCCAAAAGAGCATACGAGAAAGAGAGAGAAGAAAGAGAAAAAGAGAAGAAAGAAAGGGAGAGGAAATTGTTGGAGCTCAAAATTGAGAGGGATCGGTTAACGCTTCAAGGAGGAATTAGCGGAACTCCTGAAAGAGCAAGCGTAAAGCGTGAAGAAAGTAATGTGCAGGAAGCCTTGCACAGGCGTTTTGGTGTCTCCGTTAAGAATGAGACAAAGAAGGAGGTGCTTGAGATGGCGGAAGGTTGTGAGGCGTCCGCTAACGTCGCGTGCACGTTTCAAGCACAGGAAACAGTGGTTGATTCCAACTGTGAAGAGCGGGCCCAAGTAGCCAGTAACTCTAAGCGAGAGAGCGACTATGATGAGAGCGAGACAGCTTCCAGGAACTGTAAAACGGAGTGCTCTTATCATAGCGAGACAGCTTCTAAGGATTGTGGTCTAGTTGCGGAAGAAAGGGAAAACATCGGTAAATGCGAGGTGTCCGTAAGTGACAAAAGTGAGGGTATTGTGCTGGAGGTGGCGAAATACTCTAAGAAGACCGATATATTTGTGGGAGAATTTCAACCGCAGGAGACAGCTGATTTTCACAACTGTGAGGAACGGGGCCAAGTGGCCAGAAGCTGTAGTAAAGTGGAGTCTCAGTGTAGTGAAGGAGGTGTCCAGAAAATGAGTGACGAAAGTGTAGAGGCTTCCACGAATGGTCAGACCTTGGAGGGCAATGCATGCGACGCAGTTTGTAGCAGCGAGCAGCAGTACAAAGAACTGCATGAAGCTAATTTAGGAGAAATGGCCGAGTGCACGCGCAGTGAGGAGGAGGTTTTGAGAAGCGCTACAGATGCCCTTGAACAAGGAGATAACCTTTCCACAACTTGTGAAGCGAGCGAGTCTTTTGTGGAAAAGGAGGAGGCAATCCTAGGGGCATCCGAAGAGTTTGAATACCCGAAGCTAAGTTCAGTGGAAAGTTCAAGCGCGGCGGGTGTCCGTAAACACCGCCGAAAAAGAAAAAAGCGTGCTCGAGCAGCACCGCGGAAGCGCTTGAAGGAACCAGCGAGGGAGCGCGCGAGACAAAGGGCAAGCCCAACTCGCGGCAGGGTGAAATGCTCTTTGTCCCGTTCGATAAGGCGAACTAGAAAGAGGAACGTTCTCGGTAAACGGGTGAAACCCCTCCGACGAAAGGGAAAGGCGATGTCCTGGAAGAGAATAGCGGGTCGAGGTGGTTTGGTCAGTAACAGGCACCCTGCGCGGCCAAAAGCACTGGCTAGATTTTGTTTGCGATGCCAGCCGTGTCTAATTGGTCTCAGGAATAACACTGCAGTTGAGCGTCCCGCGACAGTGCGCAGAAAGCGAGACAGAGCGACATTCCATCTATGCTTCAGGTTAGCCCGTCAGAGGACTGAAGGAAAACGGCCGCGAAGCCGAATCAAGCATGACAGCAGAACACAGGGAACAGCTTGCGCTTTGTGTCGTCTATGGCGAGCGAGAAAGCCGTCGGGACCGAGACCCCATAGGGTTCGAATCAAAGGAATTCGTGTACGGGGAACGGGGAGCGGTCCGTTGTCGTCATTTCACAAGCGCATGCAAGAGTGTAGTTCTTATTAAGAAACGACTTGAGACAGTTTTAAGAAAAATGAGCAGTATAGTAGTACTGAATTCAGATTAGGCTATTGTAAAAGCGCTTATTGAGCTTAATTTCTGAGGAAGGAGTCATTTCGCGAAACCAACATTTGTGAATTTAGTAGCTTGTACTGTGTATTACACTCTGCGTAAATAAAGGCGCATTTCAGAGCTCATTCTAGTGTAAAGCCAATTCAGTTTTGTGAGAAGTTTGGCTTCAGGGGTGCAGTCTTGTCATAGTTTACAGCGCTTGAGCAGTGCCATGTTTTTTCTTGTTACTTTCATGTTTACGGCATTGAAGGTTGTTTTGGAGTAAGTGTTGGCTGCTGTAGCGGTTAGTACGCGCCGTTACGTGAAGATGGTCGAAGGGACAACGCGTCAGTTAAGTGTACGGTCACTTTGAGGTACTGTGAGAACCGTGTCATGTTGAAGCGCTGAAGAGAGGAATAGCGTTATTGAATCAGTAAGCGGTAAACTAGGCGATGTTGTTAGTAGGCTGCACTTAGAGCGATTTTCATTTGCGTAGAGCTCGTGGCAGTTGTGAAGGAGTACATTACTTTGAGGAAATGTTCATGACACTGTAGGTGGTGTCGGTTGTCGAGTTGCGTGAAATGCCAGCAGTGCATTTAAGGTTGTTTCTTTAGTAAGTTGTTCGTTGAACACTTAATGTGTAATTTTGGAGAGTGGGCTTCGGGCACCACAGACTAGTTAGGCTTATCAGCGTGAGTGAGTATTTGTGAACTTAGTTTTGAAGTTAGTTTTCTTTGAGTTGAAGTTCTTATCCTAAGTGGGAGTTTGAAGGTTAAGAATGTTACGTTGTACTTCAAGACGATGTGAGTGACAGAGGATCGGGCGTTATTTTCAAGTTAAATAAGGAGAGCACGGAGAACATTCCATTTCTTCTGAATGTGGTAAATTAGCTGACAGTGAGAGAGGATATCTGTAGTGCGTTTGAAAAGTAACGTGTATGCTTGGTATGGGTGGCACAGAGAATTGCCAGTTGCGTGCACGAAGTGAATCTTGCTCTCGAGATTGATCGCTGTCCGCTTATCGGGTTAGGCGAAAGGCCGCAAAAGAATGGAAGCTTGCTCCGATGGATTCCGATCCTCCAAGAACGTTTTACCGTTCGGTATAGGAAAAACGTAACGTCAGTGGAGGTGCTGACGGAAAGTGGGTACCATCATTGTTAACCTTTTGCTCGATAAATTTTGTAGAACTAATTCTTAGGTAGTTCTGGACTGGGAACTCGTCCATAGCTGCCCCAAGTTTGTCGTGAGCAATACTTTGCGAGGGAAGATGGTCACTTGCTTGAAATGAGTCCAAAATTTTTTGGGGGTGTTTTAATGAGGTTTTGATAAGCCTGGTGGATCCGAAGCAGATTCTGAATGCCTGCGCGTGGTG
Source organism: Hyalomma asiaticum (assembly GCA_013339685.2). Classification (NCBI taxonomy): domain Eukaryota; kingdom Metazoa; phylum Arthropoda; class Arachnida; order Ixodida; family Ixodidae; genus Hyalomma; species Hyalomma asiaticum. The sequence continues at coordinate 64,012,947 of CM023484.1, forward strand.
TAGTGTTGTGGCGCCTGGTTTGTTCTGGCTGCGGTTCCTCCTTGCGGGATGTTCCAGCCGCATGTCCACAGATTTAAGCAAGCCCAAGATCTCTCTCATGGACAGCAATTGCGTTCCTGGCCATTCGAGAGTTTCCTGGCGCCGGAGGGACTGTTAAGATCGGCGTAGGCCCCCCATGGATGTGGTGGAGGGAGGCTGCTGCCGGTGGCCGCTGGATCTACCTTTCGGGGAAAATGACCGTGGGGAGCGCGTATGCTTGCGTTCTCACGGATCTACATCCCTGGGCTGCCGTCTCGAGGAGACGAGTGCATTGTTTGACGCGGCAGCGACGGCCTTGTTCACCAGCCCGCGGGAAGCTCCCGGAATCCGCCTGGACCGTCGGTGTGTCGTGCGGTGCGTGTGTGCGCGTTTGTGTCGCCTTTGTGGCAAGAACTTCGCGGCCGCACCGACGCAGCGAGAGGGGTGCATCAGCGCACCGGCCGACTGTGAGCACTGCTGCCAGCGGGTGGCCTATGGCTTCCCCAGTGTGAGAAACTGCAGCATTCGTCAAAAGGACGGCGCCGGGAAGAGTGCTTTTATTTGTGCTGCTGTTGTTCTTCAGCAAGCCTCTTCGCCGAACCGTACCTTCTCCGGATTTCAGCATCGGCTGCCACCCGGGTCACGTCATACCTTGCCACCGAGAAGCAGCGAAGGCGGGGCGTGACCTCCTCTCTTCGAGGGCGGAGACAACGTCGTCATTGGACTCTTTTGTACATAGTGATGTATATAATACGAGCGCAGACAAGCGCAGAGCTCCTCTCATCATGTAAAATAAACCATCTCCCTTCTTCCTTCTTCTCAATCGTCATCGTCTCCGTGTCAACTTCGCACTCCGGCATCCTTCCCTTGGAGTCGGGATGGGTCAAACGTCGACCGAGTAGCGTGGAACCTAGGACCGACGGCCCGACTCCTGCGACCCCACCAGGACCCCAACAGCGGATAACGCTGTTCTCAAAACAGCCCACTCATGCGTTGGAGCTGCGGGTGATTGCCGATTTCGCTCTTTCTAGTCGCGTACTGATAAACGCAAGTTCTCAAGGGCAACTAGCTTTACTGACGCACCAAGCAGTAGCGAGCGTGTAGCTTGAATTTTTGAGATCGTCAACTTACGGTGTAAAAAAGAAAAAGAAGACGACCCGCGTTGGGTATTTGCACGTGAGAGTAAAGAGAGCTTGCCATTTTATTCGAAAGTGCGAACCTTCTCCGAAATGGTGCAGCGGTTTCCTGATACGCTCCGCTCCACATGCATTTATATAAGGAAGGTTTCAGATAAAGAAGTTTGTTTACACTTGTGAAATAAGCCCCCGTGAAATTACATTTTGTTTACATTGTAACACATTTAGAACTAAAGGTCCGAGGCCCATGCTGCAACATTTTCGTCGCCGGCTTTTCATTTGACAAAGGAATAAACGGCGTCACTTTAACAGAAAACGATGCAGTGATGTTTCGAATTCAAGCGTGCTTACCCAGAAAAGTCCTTGAGCGTGACTTTGTCGGCCAGCATGTTTAGGAACTCATCCATCGCAGCACTATGGTGGCGGTTTCCAAACAGTTCTTCCTCCCTTATCTTAGGAGATAACAAAAAGGAAAACAAATTCACTGGACAGCAAGCCGCAAGCAACCATTCCAACGACGCACGAAACAGCTCAAGCGAGAAAGCAGGAAAATAAATACGCCGCCAAATTTCCTTACACGCTATTTAACACAAACAACCACAAAAGAAGAAAAAGTACAGAACAATACAGAGCCGCTTCTAACTTAAGCTGCTTAGCTAAGTCCTCGTAAACTCTAATTAAACTCGCCGTTCGGTCGAAGAACGGGCAGGAACAACAAAAAACTTACGATCAACACAGCAACGAACACATAAGACGAAAAAGAAAAGAAAAGACTACTCCTACGAGTCTGAACAATCGTTACCTCGCGCCCCTTTGATACACATACTTTTGTTTTTGTCATTGCTCACATTCCCCCACGCTGTCGACAAATGCTGCAGCCTAGCGATTCCACATTTCCATTTAATTAGACGAGCTCCGAATGAAATGAAGCCGAAACCACACACTTGGTTAATCAAGAGACGAAATGTTTTGCATTTTGATTTTAATTTACATGCGCTAATGTTTACTGTACCGACGTAGTTCACTACTAAAACTTAATGCAAAGGATAAAAATTGCAGGGGCATCTTTTCGTAGGCATATAGAAAAAGCAGGAAGTTTGAGAACATAATTAGCGTGAATCTAATTTGCATGTTCAACGCTGGGGCTAACAACTGCTGTACACCAAAGAGAAAAAAAGTAAGACAGCGTCGTTACTGCGCCACGAGTTGTATTTACAAACTGATAATTATCCATTACCTTGTCGTCATGGCTGACGAACACAGACAAGAAAAAGTGTGCTACGCATATATTGTATGCGCTATCTTTTGTACATTTTATAAACAATGAGTTTCGGCACTCTAAACAAGATTCCCCGGCTGCCTCTTCGTTTACGTAAAGTAGTTAGCACTTTCTCCGTGATAGTTAGCCAGCCTCCTCTTGAATGGCACATATGCTTTAGCTTTGCTGGCCCAGCTTTGCTTCTGACTACAGCAAATCGTCATATGAAATCAGCAACTTTCTGGAAGTGCTTTAACAAAAAGGTAAAACAACTACCTTTGTTTTTCGTCTCACTTCTACGTCGACATAGTGCGGTATTATCGACTTAGGCTGTTGTTTTCTTCGCTGTAGCATGCTTTACAATGTCGACTTTCCTATTGCGTGCATAACTATTGTGAACTTTACAGACGTACAAAGCAATGCCCAGACTGGATTACATCACTACTTCCATGTGCCTTTACAAAAAAGAAAAAAAGAAATAGAAAGAAGGAAAGAAAGATAAAGGTCACAAAATATGTTGTACATCTTCGAAACATGAACATTCACTTCATTCAGTACCTTTACGATATTTATTGCATTACCATTTGCATATTTTAGTCTCCTCTTCCAACGGAGTGTTATTTACACCGTAGAGTGAAGGAAAACTCTCGAACACAGACTCATCGGAGACGGCTGGGTTATACACACATAACAGGGATATTGAAATTCTTCAAATTTCCACCGCTTAAAAGGAAACTGAGGAGGGGGGCTGGGGTCGAGAGAGGAAAGACGAAACAATCACCCTATATGTGTTCATTTTCTTTTTTTTTTCTTTTTGTCCCTGCTCTCTCTCCAACACCCCCTAAAGCGCTGGCAATTCACGAAGTGTCGAATACGAAGATATATATTCCGGAAACGCATGCAGTTACCCCGGGTAATACATTTTTCCGACACCTTTTGTTCTCTGGAGTACTTTGACACTGGAACTTGCCACCGCACATACCTCAATTTCCCGCTACTTTTGCTTGCCTTTCGCTCCTCGCGTCTTCATCTCCTTTTATTTGTTGTTTTACGACTGCCCGCCGCAACAGCACAATGGAGTATGCGTTCATTTGCGTTAAGGTATGCTAATATCGTAAACAACGTTACGTAATAGTCAAACGTAATTTCGCTTTACCATATCGTAATGCAGTATACTCATTCCTTCCCGTGTTACGGCATTAAATGTTAGCAGGCATTTGCGCCTCACGGTAGTAATAAATGCAATCTGCATACGCTTACCGGACGCTCGTCTCTCGGTCCCCTTAATTCCATAGAAAATGATAATTACGTATTCATGGTCCACGCGGATTTTGTGCGTCGCGCTGCGTTTCGCTCGTTCCATTTGCCGGAGCAAATTGCCAAGGTAAAATAATTAGCATCCTCCCTTCCACACGAGAAGCTCTCTGGGGGTGCACCCTGCAGGACGCTAATTAGCCTCCTTGGTAATGCAAATGCGCGCGGCGGAAGTAAATAAAGACAAGACTGAAATGAACGAGTGGATGAATGAAAGCTGAGGAAAGAGGAAAGAAACAAGAGAAAGAAGGGAAAGGCGTTCGGTGCAAGCCCGTGCTACGGTGCGACATTTCTGTCCGTGATTGGACGTATTCTTTTTTTTTTTTTTTGTGCCCAAGTTGTCGAAGCCCGCGTCCCCCGTAGCGTAATCTAGTTGCTATACGCGAGTAGCATACAGGTGCTGCCCCGGGGTTTTCGCTACTTTCTTCTTGTCGTCCGTACCTGGCCGGCCCGCTGATAAATGACTCCAAATTTGTACTCGTGGACTAGAACTTGTTCGTCGAATGCCATCAGCAGCTCGGAAGCCTGCAGAATGGAAAGAAGAAACAAAAGCGGGAAAGCGTTACTGGACACGACCGGACACACTATATAGGCGCCCTATTCTCACGGTACCGCAACACTGTGTGTGTGTGTGTGAGTGAGTGAGTGAGTGAGTAAGTGAGTGAGTATGAAATAGAGAGAGTGAGTGAGTATGAAAGAGAGAGAGTGAGTGAGTATGAGAGAGAGAGTGAGTGAGTGAGTGAGTGAGTGAGTGAGTGAGTGAGTGTGTATGCAAGTGAGTAAGTGTATGAGTGTGTGTGAGCGAATGAGTTTATGAGTGTGAGCGAATGAGTGAGTGAGTGTGAGAGAGTGAGTGTGCGTGAGAGTGAGTGTGAGTGACAGTGAGTGACAGTGTGTGTGAATGGGTGAGTGAGTGCGGTATATGATGAAGCAGTTAATTTTGCAATGTGCAATAAAATACTATTCCGGCGCTTTTTCGCAAATATCGCGTACGACTCGAAAAGAGATCAGGAAGTTGCACTTACTTTTGGGAAAAACACTGGTTGCAGCACCACATTGTTGATGTTATCACGTAACGACTGTTGAACATGAAAAAGGGACAGAAGGAAGTGCGTTACAAATTATCTTCCCGAAAAAGAAAACATAAAAGAAAGGCGGAGCAGAGGAGAGTGCAGCCCTTTCTGCTCACGCTGGTTGGGCAATATACTCACTTTGACAAGACGAGCTGCCGTCCAGAGATCGTTCTTTGGATCATTCGGTATCAATTCGCTAGCAATGCCTTCTTTTGTTCTGGAACGGAAAGAAAAACCGTCAGAATTACGCAGTTCGCTTCGCTGTTAAGTGTCTTTGAGGCGGTTTTAAAAGCCAGTCTCCGCAGCGGTGCAAAAAAGCAAAAAATAATTAAATGTTTACCTGAGTATGACCCTGTAATGATCGTTCGCCTCTTCTATCGTTTCCAACTTTAGCGAGAGAACAAAGGGGTTCGAACCTTCATCTCGTCCGATGTAGTTGAGGTGCTCCTGAAATGAAGAAATAAACAAGAAATATACAAGAAATAGACAAGAAATAGATAGATAGAAAGAAAAGGGGGACTTCAATGCGCAACGTGACCACAATCAATGAATGCATCAATACGTTGTGGCCATTAGCAGGTACCGAAATAGTGGGCTAGGGCTGTGACTACAAAATAACTGATGAGGTTCCCAGTCATAGGTCACTTCAAAGCTAGAAAAGCTTGTAAATGCTTAATTGGCATAAATGTTTAGGCGTTGCCGCTTGGAGACCTTAATGATAAGCTTAAAAGTGTGATTCCGTGGTCTTATGCGCCAGTAAAACCACGACCTTTTTTACAACACGTTCCTATGAATGGAACACGAGGAAGGAAGAAGAAGGGGGGGACGGGGAATGAGACGGCAAGGATGCATCTCTACAAGCAGATATTTTTCTTTTTCTCTTTAACCGCGCACGGTACGAGGATGTTGTCACCGATAATCAGGGACAACTGGTGATCAGGGCGAGGCAGGCGGCCAGGTCACGACCTTCTCGTCTGAGAAGGCCACCCACGCGGATTATGGCTCAACAGCTTCATCTGACCTTACAATAACGGTCACTTGGCGTTGTCCTCTCTGCCTCCCCGTCTACCTCGCGTGAATATCGCAACACTGCAGCCTTTGCTTCAAGCACGTTGCAGCGAGAACAGCGTGGCGCAAGTTATACTAAATACCACCGAGTATAAGCCGCTGAGCGAGTTTGGAAAGTTAGGCTTAGCGAGACCCTACACGAGAGGCCCGTTCATGACCCCCGCCATTAAAGAGTCACGTGACCGGTACGAGTAGTAACAACGGGGCCGCCTTAACGCAAGCCTGTCTGCTTCCCCTCTCTTGGTTTGAGCGTGTTCTCACGAACCCTCGCACTCACTTACACCTGCCGAGTGTCTGGCGCTTGCACACATATATGCAAATGTATACGTAGCGCGTTAGCGTTTCACCATTTATCAGTGTGGCCCCCACAGCGACGTCCCGCGAGCTGGCAACGGTAATCCCGAAATGACAGTAATCTTCAAAGATTACGCCCGGTGGCCGCCCATCTCTCTAGCGACCGGTTCTACGTGTGCGCTCGGCGTTTTTTCTTTGTTTTTTTCTAAGGGATGACGGCGCGACGGGAGGCCGGTCGTGTTCTACTTTTGTTATTTATATATCTATACCTCGTTTTGTTACTAACTTGGTACAGGCAGGCGCCTAATTGTCCCTCCTCGCTATGTCGAGAAAGATCTTTTTTTTTCTTTTTTTATATGACTCTTTCCACGTCGTCAGAAAGCGCGATTTGCCTCTTAGCTGCATCGCGACGAAAATAAAACTAAATGTCGCTGCTGTGAGCTTCTTTCTTCCTCCTTTTGATTACGGTTATTAGAGCTACATATTATCGTCGCCATTCACAAAGCGCAAGAGGCCTGTTTGGCTCTTTCATACTGCAGCTCCACAGTAACCAAGGAACCCGATCATCATCATCATCATCATCATTATTATTATTATTATTATTATTATTATTATTATTTTATTATTATTATTATTAAAACAGCTGGCAAGCACGGGAAACGCAAATATCTGCATCTTCGATCTGCAATACATGGAAACACGTAAAGAAACGCAGGTCATAAAACGCACGGTAAAAATAGAGCGACATATGTTCGATATGTTCGATATTTTCAGCACACACACAAGCTATAGAGGCCAAAGTTTTCGGTGTGAATCCCAAATTAGATCGTTTCCATGAAGATGGAAATGGCGTTGCCCATACATATGGCGCACTTTAAACAACATTGCGTAGTAAATACTTAAGCCCGAAGCCTAAAAAATGTGGAAACGAAAGTAACAGCGGAACACGAGACACGATTCTATAGAAAGGGACTTTGTACAATTCCGGTACAGCGCCATAAACTTATGAAGCGTCGTAAGCCTATGAATATACAGGTTAAACAGAACAACGAGTTTTTGCATCAGATGACAAACCGCTACGAGACAGAACACTGTCATCGGTATAGACTAAATGTTCTCAGTGTGATCAGAAGCCATCGGACTGGTTTCGGACATCTTGGAAGTGGGTAAATTGATTGTACGGCGCTTGACCATATTTGGCTCCTAGATGCGTGCTAGGGCGAAGCCCTGGCCCAGCTTCGACACGCAGGTACGCCAGTTATGTGAATGACGTAGGCTTGTACCGCGTAGAGCGGGACGTGTGCAAAGTATGAATTTAAAAAATGAAATATGTCCCGTCGGCTCCTCTTCGTCGGCTTCAGTACTGCTGCCGCACACGCCGGGAGCAGTGAGCGCGAGAGGAGCACGGCACAAGGGAGCGACCGCCACCGCCGGTGTGTGTGAGAGGGGACGGCTGACAGCTCCACTACTGCGAAACATGAGAAAGTGCGTAGCACGGGCAACCCAGTGATCCCGTTGAGCGCAGGAGGAGCGCCATGGAAGGAGAAATCATGCACTCGGCGAGAAGGCGGCGCCCTCTCTTGCGCATTGCGGGTATCGGCGGAAAGCGTGAGCACGCGACAGGAGGAGACGGTCGTCGACAATGCGAGCTCCTAAAGCTCTACGTACTTCACGCGAATCCCGATTTCAATGTGAATTCGACATTCTCGTCGCTATATTGTGAATGAGTGAATATCCCGAAGCCACGCCTCATAGGGCAAAACGTGAAATACATCTTTACGACAGAAATAAAGTTGCACGTTAACATAGCGCAAGCTCGTTGTTCCGGGAGAGAAAGTGCGACACACAAGCATGTTATACAGTATAAGCTTTTACTGTCTGTCCTTAGGTAAACAGGTATAAGTTCAACGTTTTAGTGAAATAAGAAAGGCACTCGAGAGCGACGTTTCAAAGAAATAGAGATAAAAGGAAAAGCGAGATGGGAAAGCTGATATTTTTATGACGTCGATGGTGCCCTTCGGGTCATGCTAGCAGGTTGACATTCGTGAAAAGCGAGGTACATGGTCGTTGATACGCTGAGGCTAAGCGGGGCCAGTTGGCATGACCAGCTGCGGTTTTCTTTACTTCTTTTCAGTGGCAGTAACATTTCCGCCTGCGAGCTCCGCTTTTGCGGAACGAATCTTCGGGTGCATTGACCTTTCCTCTAAAATATCAGAAATGAAGACTCCGAGCGCAGTATTTTCTACACACATTGGGAAAAAAAAACTAAGCTCCTATGGTACAGTTCGGTCCTTTCAAAAATCAACGCACTGAACACCCTTTTATTTCTTTTGGCGCTAGCGCCACATGTTTTTTCCTCGGCACCCCCGATTGTCCTCCGGATGAGCAATTATTACGACAAACAAGAAACACTGATAAAGAAATAAAAATCCAGCGATAACACCAAGTTTACACTTGTATAGGTATAGGTGTTATATCAGAGCACAAGTTTAATGAAAATCACGGGCCCTTTTCCTGGTTAGATAACAAGCGCAAGCGAAGCTTGTCGTGAGTACACCTCGAGCTAACCTACTTGTCCCACTTTGTTTTCTTTTTTCTTTCACGACGAGCTCTATTCGTTTTTTGCAAGAAGACCTCCATTAAGACAAGCTCAAAACTGTAAAGACGAAAGTGCTGTCCATATTACTTTTCTAGGCACCAACTGTACAAATTGAGACACATTGCTTTGTGGTCGCCTTTGTGCTTCGCGTTATACTGTAGCTAGGTGTCCGCGGCTCTACGCAATAATAATTAGTGGCGTTTTACTTGCCACTAAAGGCACGCCCCGCTGTGCAGCGCTCCCGAGTACTTTTGACTACCCGGGCTTCTTCAACGTGCACCTAAATATAAGTATACGGACGTTTCCCACATTTCGTCCCCCACCGAAACGCGGCCGCCGTGGCCGGGTTCGATCCCGCGACCTCAAGCTTCGCAAGTCGACACACTATGTAGCCGCTAAGCTAGCGCGGCAGGTCGCCGATCTTCGTCTCGTGTAGCCCTCAACTCAGGGTCAAGCGGCCCTTCCTTGACGCGGCCGTTTCATCCCCTTTTCATCAACTTTTATAAATTCCCACCCGGCCCTCCCGCCAGCGATTGCTAGTCCTATTAACAAGCCTCTTTCCTCAACTTGACTTTACTGAGTTTATTTCTAATTTCCATCAGTGTTCGAGATTTCTCCAACGTTCCGCGCTAGCTTTCCAAACCACATTTTCGAGGGGAAAAAGGTCACGCACTAGCTCAACGCGTGATAATGGTGACTTATGACATTTTTGATAAGGTAAATAGTCAACCACATTAGTTAACTGTTGAGCAAGCTACCGCCCGGCGGCTTCTTTTGAGTGCCCCTATCTCAGACCCCGAAAAATTCTAGTGATGAGGGAAACGCTGTACCTTCAATGACGCACTTCTTCGAAAGACCGACGGAACATTAAAAAAAAAAAATTCCCGCGCTAACGAGATCGTTAGTCGCGGGACACGAAGCAAATCGCTGCATAATATATAAATTGGAAAAAAAAAATGAAAGAGCACCTAGACGATTCTGAAGATAACGACTTCGGCTATGCAGCCAGAATAGAAACAAAAAGAAAATTTAGATATTGATCGCAAGATGAACACGATGTATTCGGACAAAAATAAAAAACGTGTGCCTCCCCCCCTCCCCCTCCCCCCCCCCCCGTTTTTTTTTTTTTTAAACCTACGTAAGGGATAATGCACTGCATGCTCGGTGCGCACTGTCCGTCGCGCAAAGGTCAGAGCTGACCATGCATTATTCATTTAGCTTTGATACAACTGTGCCTTTCACAGTTCTACCGCCTCCCTCACTGAAAGATTGAGGTATGACTAAAAGAAATATGAAAAAAAAATAATTAAAGCGGAGTCGCGGCGAATATGCCGCACACTATAACAAAAGGCGGTCTTGCTCGCACGGGAGAAGCGAGAATAAATTAACAGTACGCTATCGATGTGGACCTTTTGAAACTACTGGCCGCATAGAAAGAGGATACGCCGGTTCCTTTTGACTAATCTCGCCCACGAGCGGTTTCGCCGCAACTCCCGGTTTCGTAACAATTGGCAGCGTGTAAACGAGAAAAAACGGAAACGCGTTCCCAAGGTCTGCACCGGGCCAAGGTTATTAGGCCCCCTACGTCGCAGTGACCGGGCGCCGCTGCCGTAATTTCCTATTCGCATCCCATAGCGACCGGCACGCCAAATATATACGTCCGAAGCAATGCAGGACACAACAGTTCGAGCGGCACTTCGCGACTTCCGACAATTAAACGCCGGGGAACAACGCATGCAACGGAGTTCGTATATCTTTGTCAGGACACAGGTTCGCCATACATGCTTTTGTTCTCACTGTACAGGCTCTTGCATGAGTACTGCAAGAAATCGTCACATCGTACGAGGGCGCAACAGTCACGGTGTGTGCCCCTTTTCTGGACACACACACACGCGCGCGCGCACGACAGACAGACAGACAGACAGATAGACAGATAGATAGATAGATAGATAGATAGATAGATAGATAGATAGATAGATAGATAGATAGATAGATAGATAGATAGATGTGTGTCGCATTTGTGCACGCACACACACACACACACACATACACAGAGACACAGATAGCTGTGTGTGCGCACAAACACACACACAACAGTACAACTGCACAGAACCAAGTACAGAGACGCACACAAGCACGGACGCGTACGTGCCAGGAGCCCCACAAGCGCAAAGGAGCGAAACCCCGAGCCCACGACGACAGGCTGTTGCAGCGTGTGCAATAAAAGGCCTCGCTCGCACCGAATAAGGGCAAGAATAAATTAACCATCGGGGTCTGTCGGCGCTTTCGGGTGAGATTCGTTAGGCGAGGCAGGCGCTTGCGTCACTGTGCACATGTGCCGACCCACGGCGCTGCGCGGCCTTCCGACGAAGCGAATTCGACTGAAAGCAGAGCAAGCCGGCCCCCATGCGCGGCCTAATCTTGTTGGAAGCGCCGGACAGCGCGGCTCCTTTATTTCTTCATTTCGTTCGCAAGCCGCAGTGTGTGTCGAAAAACTCGGCGGACTTCGGAGAAAAAAGGTCCGCATGTCACGGTCAACTATTGACTGAGAAGCGTGTGGTGTGTGCTTGTCGCAGTACATATACGGCGCTGTTTCTAAGGGCAAGTAGACAGCATGGAAGTCCGCTGAAAATTGAAGTAAGCGTCGCCGCGATCGTGTAAAGAGCGGCCGAAGGTAATAGTGCTTTTAGCAACGCAGGCTCACTCGCTATAAAATATATTGCGTTTCAACATAGCGTAGATGCGTTAACAGTTTCAAAAGCGTTACATCCCGCGGTGCCAACATAAAACCTATAGAAGGGACCGATGGGAACACCTCGAGACGATGCTTTCAACTAAAATGCACATTTAATTATACACACTGTGAAAGCTTTACAAAATCCTGCGTTGCGCTGTAGTTCGTACATATATCTTAAATGAAAGACGTGACGCAACGGTAAAATGTAAAAGAGAACGGAAAGGAAGAAAGAGCGCCAAATCATAATTTTATTTTTAAAAAGCGCTCTGAACATAAAGTCCATCAGAAATACATGCGAACCGGTGGTACATTCGCCGCACGTGCTAGAATACAGGATGTAGATGAAATTGCACAAGTATGGTATCTACAAGAGGAGGCGGAGTCTAACATCTGACATTCGCTATTGCGAGGCACGACAGGATGGCTCGCTAACAAGTAGTCGCCTTGCTCTCTTCTTTATGGCGCCCTTTCTGTTTTGTTTATTTTACCGTTTTGACAGCTTTCATTCAAGTTATGCACTATGACGGACGCATTTCTAAATTGTCGTTTATATAGTTTTCTAAACCGCCGCTCTATGCATCTTAGTACTAACGCGCACGCTCTGTATATCCACAGAATGACGACGGGCACATTAATGGAGTCCAATTAGTGGGTCAGTGGGAACTAGAGCACTAACACGTGCCTCTGTTCTGGTCCTCTGAAGAGGTTGTTCACTGTCATTAAATATTGCGGCATGCACAACTCGGGTTTTTATGACTTAAATGAAAAAAAAAAAAACATACGGAGAGATGATACTGAGCCTGCATTTTTCCTGCAATAACGCCGCAGGCTATACTATAGTAGCATACGCGCTCTGCACGTTGAACATAGAAATCGGCGCTATACGGTATGCGCGTGCGTCTAACTCACTCAAGCAGTAATGAAACCATTCAGCACCGAAGTATACTCTTCGTGCACACGCAGTCAGTTTTACAGCGGAGTTGTTAATGCTATCTTTACGTCGTGTGGCGTCACCAAAAAATGCAGGCCGATTCCGGCGGCAATGTACTGTGCGAGGTGCAGAAAGCTTTAGGCGCCGCTCGAAGTTGCAGGTTCGACCCCCCAGCCGCGGCTGCATTTGCATACAGAGAGAAAGAAAGAAACACACCGGAAAGAGAACGAAAGCGACAGAAAGAGATAGAGAGACAGACAAAGAAAGGCATAACAGAAAAAAACACCTTCCACAGCTGCACCTCGCATCACCTATAGAATAGACACTGCTTTACGTGACTACGTAACACGCCGTCACGTGATCGAAACCACTTAAAAATCACGTACCAGCTACTCACGTGAACCAAACCACGTAAAAAATCACGTAATAGCTAGTCACGTTACCAAAACCACGAAAAATAATGTAGCAACTATTAACGTGACGTGGTCCCACCAATACCACGCGATTTCTATAGTTAAGCTAAGAGCATGCCTAAGCCTAACAACAGCTCCGCTGTTTCGTCCAGCCTTGCACCACTAGTATACGCTGTGCTATCTTGTTTTGTTTCTTTCTTGTCTCTCTCTCTCTCTCTTATTTTGCCTATTTTACTGCACTCTATGAATAAACCCTCGGATAGTGTCTCTTCCAGTTGAAACAGAAGCCCACAACTTTAACGCATTTTTCTTTTCTACCGCCGTGCTACAGCTTAAACGAAAGTTCAGCCGTGAAAGAGTGACTGCTTTGAACATCACCGAACTATATTTATCTCCGCTATTTTCTTCGCCTACACGATGGAGCACAGCTGCGCGATGCTTAGTTGACATTACCGTTCGGCGGAGCGACGAGTTAGAGTTGGCTGTACCCACTATACGTTATCTCTGCAGCGAAGCCTACCGGTTAAACAAGCCCCGCAGGGCACTGTACACTGAACGGGAAGTTGGCTGCAAAGTCTACAAGGCCTTCAATGCATGTACTGTTCTTCCCTCGAATGAAAAAAAAAATAAGACAGAATGAAATCAATGAAGAGAGCACGTCTTTCGGCTAAAAAAAAAATTACATAGCATACTGCCGCTGTCTTTATGCGTATAATCGCCTACACTGTATTCCGCATAAGTTTGGGGAAAGGAACATTTGATGAGGATAAGCAGAACAGAAAAGGGAGGAGCTTTTGGCGGGTTTCCCGGAGTCTCAGGTTTTTTTTTTTTTTTGCGATATGCTTGCATTGTAGCCTGCATGGTACGTTTCGAAAATGAAAAAAAAAAAAAGGTGTACTGGTACCTCATTCTCGGTCCCTCACACACGTACACTGAGGCACGTACCCACCTGCGACCGCGCGCCCTAAATTAGCGTCCCCCGACGCTCCCCATAACCAATACCCTACAAATTTCAATTTCAAAGACGGAAGAGTGTAGAGACTGGCGGTTCTCCTAAACCTGACTTCAAAGCACGCTTCAAATACCATTAGCATTCGTTCAATACCTGATGCCGACGCCACTTTGAAGTATGGGTGCTTCGCATATGCGAAGCCTTTGTGTATGCCGCAATTATCGGATGTTATTATAATAAGGGCGCCGTCGCCCCGGGCGCGCCCGTTATCTCAGTATATAGATATCGCCTTCGATTTAAGGAGCCGGGTTCTATAATTGACTTACTGTGTGCGTCGCACTGCTTTTGGGCACGGAAATATTGAATTAAAATGTTATCAGCTTTTCCGTAGCTCGTCAATAATAATAATAATAATAATAATAATAATAATAATAATAATAATAATAATAATAATAATAATAATAATAATAATAACAAAAGAACGCTGCTTGCATTAGGTCGCGGCAAGGACAGGTCACAGCGAAGTTGGCCGATAGTCAACTGATCGGGGCTATAAGGTCGCGGGGGTAGAACTCGACTACTATACTTGGTGTTATCAGGATTCGACTGGGGTTACGCCTAGGTAGGTCCTTTTTATAACTCGGTGTAACCTAGCAGAACTTGAATATACTTGGCTGTACTTGACTATACTTCGCTATACTACTAAGTTACACCGAGTTCTACAAAGGATGCACCTAGGAGTAGCCCCGGACAAATCGTGATAACAAAGTTCTACCCCCGCGACGTTATAGCCACGATCAGCAGACTATCGGCCAGCTTCGCTTCGACCTGGCCTTGCGCGACCTGGTAAAAGCTGCGTGCTTTTTTTTTTTTCTTTCTTCTGCCTGGACTAGGGACGCCGCCCGCCTTGGACGAGTCTGCCGTCGGCTCTTTCGTTCAAATAAAGCTTATTCCTCCTGCCTGAACATGTGCGCCCACCAGCTGCAGTTTTGCCAGTGTAGTAATCGGCTGAGGTCATGTGCGCAAGAGAAGAAAGGAACACCGCACATTGGGCATTGCATAGAAGAAGTGCACGCGGACTCTTGGGGACCTGAACTAATGACGATGATGGCTTCGTGATACGGACGCACAAATTACGACGGCCTGAAATGCTTCGCATTCAACAGTGATAATGGAGGCATGGAATTTTTTTCTTCCCCTCATTCAAGCTGATAGCGGTTACAGACAGTGGCGGATAACGTAGCCATGAATATAAGGCCATTGTAACGAGCCTTTAAAAGCTTACGCTGTAAAACGCATGCATTCGCAAGGTGTATGTCTGAACCACAAGCAATGAATGAAGGAAGGAAGGAAGGAAGGAAACGGGAAAAACAGAAAGGCAGGGAGGTTAACCAGAAAGGCGTCCGGTTGGCTACCCTACAGCGGGCGAATCGGAAGGGGAAACAAAGAGAGGAGAGAGAGGAAGAAGGGGAATAATGAAAGAGACGTTATAGGTCAAGTCTGACAGTCAACGTTAGCAATACATGAAAGCTGCCAAAATGCGACCGAGCGATTCCTTTTACTTTTCTGGCGGTCTGGTAGCCGCGAACGCGGAAGCGTGACGTCACGCGCCACCTGTATTTCTGTTGGCCGCTGAGGCGCGACATCACACGGCTCTCTCACCCCTTTATTTCTCTTCTGGCAACTCCCCTCCCCCCCCCCCCCCCCCGCCTCAACTAACCGAGGGAACACTGCTGGAAATTGTGCGAACGATCGATGCTCAGGCATTAAAACAACAAACAGCGGGACTAATACCCCGATTGCAAAACAGGCCGCTGCGGTCGCAGGCACGCGTGATTTGGGAGACTTTGGAAGCATCGAAGGAAGGACTAAAACAAATATATTGTACCGTCTCGTATATTAAACAACAAAAGGCTTTTTCAAAGATAGAGAAATGTGTTAAATGAAAGGGAAAATTGAAATCTTCCCATCTCTTGCGCAAAGCTACAAGGAAACCCATACAGATTTCACAGTAAGAAAAGCTTCTTAGTCTTACGTCAACTAGGAAGCTTTCGTTTCTGTGAAATCCTTGTGGATCTCTTTGTAGCATTGTGCTAAAAATGGGTGGACATCGGGTCTCCCTTTCATAACCCTTGCTCCGCCTTGTGGGATTCCGCAAAACTGATTTGACGTTTATTTCGATTGAAAAATGTCTTTTAGGAGAGGGAGGGGGGAGGGGGGGGGGTGTTGAACAAACGCCACACCGTGTTGGGACTGAAATACCATGACGTATACGTGTTTGAAATGGCCGAGGCGGTGTGCTGAATCGAGAACTTACAATATGGGCCACACAGGTTGCGACTGCTATAGTCGCAGATCGTCAAATTCAAGTCACGTCTCCGCAGACGCACTCAATTTCAACTATCGGAAACACACTCGGGTTGAAACCTTGAGAACAGAACCTTTCGCTTTTGTTGCGCGCCATTTGATCAACTCGTAGCTCCCACATCGCAACGAAAAAAAAGCGTCGTTGACTATGGTCGTTTTCCTCGACACGGATTTTTTTTTTTTTCGTGATAAGGATCTAGGCGAGAAGACAAGCACGACTTTTAGACAGCCTTTCTACAAATACACCAAACGGCACCACTGACATTGCTTGTCTTTCCTGCACAGCGCGAAGACTGCCGGGAAGACCTTCCTCAATGTGCAGAGAATAGTCTGAAGGCATAGCGCGATTCATCCGCTTGCAGATGGCGTGTTCTTCGCGTGTGTTGAGTAAAAGGAAAAATAAATATCAATTGGCAATGCTCAATATAAAGAACTAGAAGGAATGCGAAAGCAAGAAGAACAACATTGAGAGATAAGGCTGCGTTTATTCCCTGCATGTTACTATAGTCGGTTACAGTGTGTTGCTTATATTTCGTCCTTAACTTACAACTCAATAAAGACCGTAGCATCTGACATGACTGCATCAACAGATATATATTGTCTCTAGAAAATCTCAAACGCACACGTCGCATCCTTCCTCATTTTCTGCGCGTCACCAATAATTTGCGCGCACAGAAGGTGCATCGAGCGAAGACAGCTAAGCTCAACTTTACCACCACAAGGGCGACGCTAATGCATGGGGGAACACCTACCTTTCCGAGGAAATGCCTGCGGTAGGTGGTGGCTATCTCCCGGCTGTTGATCTTAGCCGGCGTGAAGTGTCCCGGCACGAAGACGCTGTCAAAGACGTCCGAAGGCGAGGCGCAATCCACGCCGTCCACCCAGTACCCGCCGGCAACCGGGAGCACCACCATCGGGTAACCACCTTGCTTGCGCAAGATCTGGTTGATCAGATAGACAGATGAATAAACATTTACTGTTGGCAACAGTGCCCCGAGCCTCAAGTAACACCCAAATACCACCCTAAGTGCCCCGACTGCCCGAAGTATCACCCTAAGGCGGGAAGACACCTTAGTCCAGAAACCCCCGCCTCCGACTGTCCTCTTCTTGGCTCTCTATATGAGCAGATAAAAAAAAAATCCCCGCCAGCTTTGAACGCCGTCCAAGTAAAAACAGATCGCGTGGAAAGCATTGTACGTGGCAGGGAACGATTGAAGCGCACGTTGAAGGCGAGGATTGAAAAGGTCCTTCGAAAGGGAGGTCAGAAGGATATATGACCTCGCTATTGGCAGCATTTGAAACCGTTGCCCCTCTACGACTACAACGGTAGCTAAAGTCACGTGTGGTTATTGTAGTCGCGAGAATACTCTTGAACGTCGGTTTTGGTGGTTACAACAGAGATAACGGGCGATAACACGAGACATAAACCACTGGCGACTTCGCTTGCTTTCCTTGATGAAAGGTCAGTTTTGACAAGAACCACATCGAAATGGTCTGTGAAGGCTATAATCAGTTGCGAAAAAATTCGCTAAGCGTAGCGCTCTTATGACATAAGAAGACCAAAACAGAGTTGCCGATTAGTAAGACACCACGTTTGCTTTCTAACGTTCGGTGGTAGTATGAAGTGATAGATTGATTTGTGGGTTTTTTCATTCCGAAAACAGGGGATGATTACGAGAGACGCCGTATTGGAGGGCTCCAGAACCACATAGGGTTCTTCAACGTGCACTGGCATCGCACAGTACACGGGCCTCAACATTTCGCCTCCATCGAGCAGTACGTAGCGAGGTATCATTGCGGTGTTGTTTCATTTATGTTGGTCTTTGATGTCATAACTTATCAGTTGTATCACTCTTAAGTTCGTTCCCTTCCATGCCACTTCTGGTATACACCATGCGAACAAGGAGCAAGTTCTTCTGTTTTGGTACCGCGGTTACACCGCGCGTGTTGGTTAAGGCTTTCACGTTAAGGCTACCTTGTCGAACTGACATACTTTTCATGTGATCGCGTGCTCTCCTCCACTATCGTTCATTCTATGACAGCAAAACAGTTTGAGTTGCGTTTGGATCCCTTATTTTTAATTTTGCTTTCTTGTCTGTCTATCTCACCTACGATAACTGGACATGTGTTCGCGTTGACGACTGCATGCCTTCAGCGCAGAGCCGAGCACTTCTCTTATACACTGAGCGATTGACGCGTGACTGCGGTGTGTTTGTTGCTGCTAAAACACTGGAATCACTTCCACTTGAACGTGTTCGGCTTTATAAACCATATTCATTACAACTTCGCGATGACAAACCACACGTATCAGTGAGCGTAGACAGCGGTGGGCACTTACTTGCTCACAGGCTAGCCTAGACGCGACATGCATTCAAAGCGGGGAACCGTTTCGGTTCCCCAGCGCTTAAGAGAACACTAAAGTCGAGCACTAAAGCAGCCTAAACCGGTGAAATATCCACTGAAAATTTTCAATGAGCCGTGATAGTTTCCAGTTTCCGTGACCAAAAAATTAAGGTGAAAGACTCGTTGCTTAAAAATTGTACGCCAGAACCAAACGAATTTTTTTTTCAACAAGATCAGGTGGCCCAAAACACATGAATGTAAGTGTGACATCACAAACTTAAATGAGTTTGTTTCTCGTGTTTTTTTTTTTTACGTTGGTTGCGCAAAATTTTCTGAAAGTTGCCATTTCAGAAGAGAAAGGAAATAGGAGAAAGAAAAAGGCGGGGAGGTTAAGTAGCTGAGGACAACCGATATGCTACCCTATACAAGGAAAATGGGACGGGAGACAAGAAAGAGACAGATAAAGAGAGCACACAATAGAAAACACACGGAGCATAGTCCCATAATCCATAGCATAGTCACAGTGCTTCGCTTCGTGTGATGCGCGGCATCGCTGTCACAGCCGCTTGTCCAAGTCTGTTGCTTTCAAAAACTGTAGCACTGCCTTACCGTCACCATCTGTTGCGGTGAAACCTGTGACGACATTCAGTCATCCTGAGTCACTGCATCCTTTAGCACAATGCGTCACTCCTTTTTACCGATGACCTTTATAAGCGCTATAGGAGGCACGATCAAGATCTACGACAGCACAGCGACTTGGCGCGAGAGTTTGACGGTGACGTCACCAGCTGTGTTTCCCTCTATGCATACTTTATGGTAAGAGCTGTGTTTATAGTGCTGTGGAGATTTAACTTACTAATAAGAGCCAAATCAATCATTTTTTTTTCCTTTTAACATCTCCATTATTTCTTCGAACGTGGTTTCCATCCTCGGAAGACCTAACGCTCTCAACACGATCACAGCAGGTTTACGTCGAAAAGATCACGTCCAGCGGATCCAACCGTTCATCTAGGAAAATTCCCGCGGCTGCAATTTGAACTGTTTGCTTCACTACGAAGTGAATGGCAGTATTCTCTGCGCGGATAAATACCTAAGAAAAGAACGCTTCCTTCTTGGTATACGTGTACATATAGAAGCGGATGCTTCAGATAATTCGTCGAAAACAAAGGTATCTCAAGTAATAAGAAATACCAATGGGATAAAATATACTTTTTACTGCAGCAGAACGCACCTCTTCAGGACATACAATGCTGACGGCGGCGTTTTCGTACAAGATCAAATGCTGGCCTTTCGAGGGCATCGCGCCACATGGTGACTCGGATTCAAAGAAATCGGATCTAGAAAAGCCAACACACCATATGCTATTGAAGAAAATGTATCTGCAAAATACAGGACTTGATAAACGGTTTCCAATAAGAACAAATTACTGTTTGTTTGCTTGCTTGTTTGTTTTTTGCATTTCGCAAGACGGTCAGGTTGTAGCAAGCTGTTATTCGAGCTTCTGCGCGAGACGCGCGGTCGTGTCACATGCACCGGCGTCATCGTTTTTTCCACTACATTTCTGTGAAGTGCATAATTTTTTTTTGCAGTTTTTGTTGCTTCTAATGTAGGTCACGTTTTGAGGAGCCATCCGCTTTCCATCACGACGTTGTCATCCAACAGCTGCGACCGGCCGTCCGTATAGAGATATTTTGTAACCGCGCACAGAGGACATTTTCGTCGAACGTCCAGTTCCGTTGGCCATCCACATGGCACTTTTTTCTTTAGCATTTCGTAAATAGACAATAACCTACAGCGGATACGTTACGGCGATCCTACGGATCGTGCGTTTAAATCAAACGCGACATTGTTTGACGATATCAAGTGTATACAGTTACGGTGGATATGAGTCGCAACACGGATCTAGTGGCTGAACGGGCCCCAAACCAGGGTGTATAGTTATGAGAAAATGCTAAGTTCAGGGGCTTTACGTGACAAAAAGACGATACTATTATGACACGCATCGTCATGGTGCAGGACCCTCGCATAATTCTGACAGCCTGGGATTCTTTAGCGTGCGCTTAAACCTATATCTACGCTGGCGTTCTTACTCGCTGTGGTAGCTTAGAGGCTAGGATTTTGGCTTGTTAAGCTCAAGGTCGCGGGACGGAATCCCAGCCACGGCGGCCCCGTTCCGATGGGAGTGAAACGAAGAAAGAAAATTACACCATCTCCCCGAAGGGGACCATGGGGTGATGCGGAGCATCGCTGGGAGTTTCAACGGTGCATTTAACGGCGGTGTTTACAGGTTCGCAGTGTTGTTGCTTCCATCACACAACACCACCAACTTCTTTCATCGGAGAAGGAGGAGATACTACTGAAGCGAAGCGCGCGCGCGCTCTCTACCCGCTTTATTTATTGTACAGCAGCTGTTGGAGAGAGAGAAGGGAGAGGAGAGTCGCGCATGCGTAGTGTGAGTGCGGACGCCGGTTGACGCGTGACATATTCGCGAGCAAGAGATGCTCCGCATCTAAATGAAAAAAAGAAAAGAAACCTTATGCATTGACTTAGGTGCACCTTAAGGAGCCCCAGATGATCAAAATTACGTCGGAGCTCTCCCCTACTGGGCGTTCCACATAGTGTGGTTTTGGCACGTAAAAACCCCATCAATCACTATTATTAATACTGGCTTACTCTCTACTACGGGGTGTTCATTGTAATCAGTGTGGTTTTGGCACGTAAGAACTTGGGTTTTTTACGTGCCAAAACCACACTATGATTACAATGAACAGTATTATTAACACTGGTTTCCTTGCATTGCGTTCCGATCCCGTAGACGTCTTACGCCATGAGTTTCCGTAAGGGAAACTTTCAGCCAATAAAGGTGCCGATCATGTCATTAGCGAAGTTGGCTGGCCTACGCCAAAGATTATCTACACGAACTCCGCGGACACGGCCCTCGCGCGGGAGCAACGGCAAACGTTAAAACTAGTTTGCAGGATTACCTGTACAACTAATCGAAGGATCGTTTAGCGCACCATTTTTCTGATGTCGGTGCCGCCGTGTATGTCACCTCCATTTGCACCACAGGCAGAGCGTTGCAACTAATAATAAGCACGACTGTATACGTATACATCGTAAGTTTTACTTACATCCCGTACAACCATACAACTTCTAAAGTAATGAGAGGTAACGCTAAAATGTCGACGCGTTCATCAATTTCATATTTCCCGACATTACGCGCGAATATATGTGCGCGGCGTGGCAAACTGCTACACATAACACACAACCGCGAGACTTCGCTCATTTGCAGCACTGCGGTACGCGTGTTACGCAGAAAATGACCCGCAACGTGCGGAACAGTCTTTGCCGCGTAAGCATGAGCAATACAGCAATAGTGACCCTTCCACTGTTGATAATTTTTGGTCCTATAATAGGCAGATAGCAGAATGGTCGAATAGCTTCGAATAATTGCACTGAGCAGTTCACGGCGTAGTCATGTTACAGCTTAAGCCACGTGTAGCTGCGGCGTCCACTAATTTTAAGGTCGCGCGTTGTGACCTCAGTACTCTGTACAAAGCGTAACTTTGTTTCGTAAGCTTTATATTCAATGAATGTACCACATGTCACCCTCCTAGTTGGATCACCTGTCTGCAATATCGAATAAAGAAATGCAAAAATAAAAATAAAACCAGTGTAAGAGGTGAGTTACAAAAATGCCTCGACGATAAGTTGCGTGACGTAAGCTGTGGCTTCGGTGGCACTGATAGAGACTGCGTGGACACGCCGCTTTTTCTTTATTAGATGAAAGAGAGATAGTGCGAACGGTTATTACTGTAAAAAAAAAAAATGGCAGCTTACCTCCTCTAACTTTTCTTGGTCTTGAGTCTGCCTCTGTAAAAAGGAAAGAACGTAATGAAGCGTTGCTCTGTATTTACGGACAGTAACCTTTTATACAATATGTAGAGAGAGAGAGAGAGAGAGTTACGAGCTGTGAGGAAAGAAAGGAGGTTAACCTAGAATAGAACGTCCAGTTTTCTACTCTGCACTGGGAGAAGGGTAAGGGGAGATAGAAAGTATAACAGGAAAAGGATGACAGAGAGAGAAAGGTAAAAATACAACGGGTAATTTTCCATGCAACTTAATGAGCCATATACGTCTGTGTAAGCCAGGACATGGCTTACGCAGACGTATATATGGGACTGACCAAAAGTCCGGCTTAGCATGACGTCGCCATTAATTTGTTTTCAAGTCTAACGCGGCAAAAAAAAAAAAAAGTCAGCAAGAAATTCAGCTACGGCCGATCAGCCAAATTGGCACTGTAACAAGGCGAACACATCCACGAGTACAAAAAAGAAATGTCTCGCGCTGTTTCTTTCTTTTTTTTTTTTGGAAAGGGAAAAACGGGGGAGGGTGGTCATTCCCAATGAAAATAATTTGCGAAATAAATGAAAACTTGCTTGTCCAGCGATCGAAGTCGCGGCAAAATCTTAATACACAGTTTACTAGATCTGCTGTCGGTTTGATATCGTTCACTAGATTTGGAGTGAACCTTCTCAGTTGCCAGAACATCACGCCCACGTGAATCGAAGGTCCAGCATGACGCTATGAAAATACGTCATTCAACGCTTATTTTAAGGCACCCGACAGTTGTGACGGGTACTGAATATTACAGCGTAAGTGTGCGTCGTGCTTAAATGTACCAGACATGAGTGGGCTCTGTTAGAATGAGCACTTATTTGTTTGTGAACTTCAACATGATCAACGCAAAACTTCCCATATTGTTCATTAATAACAAAATAAAAAATGGGCCGTCGTCAAAAAAAAAAAGAAAGGGGGAGGGGAACAACTTCCCCGCTTTTGTTTTTAAATTCACTGAAGAAGCCTAATGGAGCCATATACCCGACAACCATTCTGTGCGGCTAGGCTAGAGGCAACAATGCTGGTCTTGTGTAGACATATATGTTAGGGATGCACTTAAGTGCTGCCATCTTGTGCTGCTAGCGTTACCGTCTGTTGTCACTGCAGCGGATCTAAACGTATAAACTCGGCTCAGTGGATTCATCTGACGCCTTATTAGTGTATCAGTTCGAGTTCTCTTACAGCCAAAATATAATATTCGCTTTTTTCTGTCTTATTATTACAACGTGTCCACTTTCGATTTCTGTTCGCTAAAGCTTCCTTCCGCATCACAGAAAAAAGCGAAAATGAGAAACAGAGCGCCTTCTCTTATCTATTTCTTTTTCTTTCTTTATATGCTTGCGTAGCGTGCTACTGTTATCATATCGGCGTTTTCATATGCATAATGCAAGCACTGCACGAAATTAAATGCACCGTAGTACATTCGTTCCTTGTTGGAAGGTGAACAAGATAGATGTGGACCTTGTAGGCTGAAGGAAGGATGACAGACGAATCGTCGCTTAGGACGCTACCGATTACATTACAATGCAACGGCGGCAGCCTCCTATTGTATCAGGGTGCCCCTACGATAAGGCGATAACAAAATATCTTATCCTACCGACGTTCCCACAGCACAACGTCCTTATCAGCTGTGTGCAAATAAGCCCGAAGATGCACATCGTCTGGTTTTTACGACCCTGACTCCTTTGTCCATCTGTTCCCGCTATCTTTACCGTCATTTTTACGAGCCTTTCTAAACTCTGTTGCCACACCATGCTTCGCGTTGTGCCCAGCCCAAGATGGGACAAAAGGGCGTTGTGCTAATTGGCGTTTTGCTCTCTCCTCTGATAAATTTATCGTTCATTTGATTTTTGATGGATAAGGCTATGGCGAGCTTCGCAAGGTTTTTAGCTTCATATAGGTGCAATGTCGCGACACACACACACACAATATATATATATATATATATATATATATATATATATATATATATATATATATATATATATATATATATATATATATATATTTCATTCGTTCAGTTAAAAACAGTTCAAAATAGTGTAGCGTGAAAGAATTTTGTAAAATTATACAGATCGAATGTATGAAAAGTTACAAAGCGAAAGAGACTTCCTTATGTAATATTTAGCATAACGATTTGCCCTGCACGGAAATGCATCTTTCAAAGGTGTGTAATTCCCTGGTATAAGCACACTTATCTCCCTTGAGCGCAGCAGCTCACGTATGTATATAAAACTGTAGGGTTCGAAAGCAATCCGAGTAAAATACGCAGTCAAAATGATAGACAAACCCCAGGGAAAAAAGAACTATCCTGGCATTGTTCCCCTACTGATAAATTATCTGAAGAAAGAGCACTGTAGCCACAGCGAAGCACATTTATGGCCAAATAGAGTCGGTGTTTGATTTTACCATTTCCACCCAGCGCACTCTCATTCGCTGTCTAATGCTCCTTATCTGGCTTCACATCTTGTTGCGTTATTAGTCGTTCTATGCAGCTGGTGGATAATTATGTGCAAGCGAACCAGTAGTCTCAGGAAAATTACGTCGCCAAGAAGTATACCTGAAACATATGCGAATACTTCTGCCAACCTCTATACTCTATAAAAACCACTCTGTTACATTGCTTATAATAATAATAATAATAATAATAATAATAATAATAATAATAATAATAATAATAATAATAATAATAATAATAATAATAATAATAACAAAAAGATTGCGTTTGAGGAAGGTGTCATGCAAGAGAGCACATGGTTGCTGATCGGGAGTTTAGAATTATTACAACGACCACATTGGGAAGAAATACGCTAAAGATTAACGAAGAATATCTGAGGAACTTAAGGATTGCAGGTGATATCGTGCTTTTCAGCAATTAATGGCGACAAAGTGCAACAGATCACTGAAGACCTCAACAGGGGAAAACGTTGAAGCAGGGCTAAACACGCTAAAGGCAAGAATAATGCAAAATTGTCTGGCGAAAGAACTAGACCCTAGAATCGGCAGGATTATGTACACCTAGGTCAAAAAACAAAGTGCCTAATCACGAAAGTCTAATGAACCGAATGATAACGACGAGCTGGAGCGCATGCGGCGGGCATGCCCTACCGCTGTCTCGAAGGTTAGAAGTGTACAGTCACAGTTTACCGCCATTGCTAACATACGGGGCTGAAACGTATACATATAGAAGGTATAACAAAAGGAAGTCGAAAAGAAGTCACGGAACACACAACATGCGATGGCAACAGAAATAATAGGCGTAACACCCCGAGATAGGAAGGATGGAGTACAGAACAAGCTAGACTGCATATACTATAGCTAACATTAAAAACCGAAAAAGATTGATGGTTAGGGCAACGTAATGGCTATCAAGGTATACAAAACGCTGCAGAGACAGAGCATGGGTTAGGTGCAGAGAGGAAATCGAGAAATTTACAGGGATAAAATGTCAGCTCACGAAAAGACAGGGCAAACCGGATAACGATTGGAGAGGCTTTCGTCCTGTAGTGGGTACAGAACAGGCTGACGGTGAAAATATGTCAGTGCTATCAAAGTACAACATACCACCACATACGCACTAGCAGCACATTTACGCATTTCGTCTGTTTCCAACCAGCTGCGCACGCCGTCCATTTTTTAAAGAGCACGACAGCACAATGATACGAAACGTTCAACATGCAAGTGCACGCCGCCTTTCATGCGCTCGGACTGCATTGTTTTCACTGCTCTTTGCGTTTGCGCAGTAACGTAGCAGTGAGCGTATTCGAACCAACGGTTTTTAACACCTGAGGTTTTACGTCACGAGGACTCGACATGGTCATGCCGCGCGACGCAGTTGAGGTCTCCGGAAACGTCAGCCGCTTGGGGACCTTCATCTTGAGCTGATATCGCCCAGTACACGGGCCTCCAGCAGCATATTTGGGGTTGTACCCTATTAGTTATTCCGATTATTTATTACTTATTGCTAACTTTAGGGGCTCAGCGACGTCAACTCACAAGCACATTCACAAACTGGCATTTGAGCTATTTCTGAGTGGTCATTGACGCCTTTTTCTTCATTTGAAGGTTTCTTGATTACGACAATGTTGATGTGCATGAGGAGATCGCGATGAAAAGTCCCGGCACGCTGCACCCAAATAGCATCGCCGTAGTATATACACCCGTATGTGTTTACATGGGCCTCCCTCGCCGCGCAACTTTTGCTAGCTCATCCATTACCGTAATGCATGCAAATTTCCAAACCAGTTAATGAACCCTATAATAGAACACGCGCTCATTCACGCTGCATTCACGAGCAAATAAAACTAAAAGGGCAAGCATAAAGCCCAGGAGCCGACGTATAACGCCATGCAGGAGCCAGGCTGTGCGATGTTTGCCCGCGCGGGCCTGCTTTGTATCCGCGAGATATCGCGGCGAGCTTTTAGCGCAATCGCCGAGAAAGGCCCGTATAAGAGGCTGCGCGTATTGCCTTTTTCGTTACAGCTATTGTATAACGGCGCCTTTTATTTCTTATTTACCTATACCATAGAAGCTGGGAAGGTATAAGAGATGAAGTGAAAGGGAAGGGGGGGGGGGGGGTGCAAGGTTCTCGGGAACGCCTGACTGCACTCACAATGAAGAGCATCCGTGTATACAAAGCGCCGAGGCGAGGGAGCGGAAATACTACGCGTGAAATGGACCGTGCAAAGGCACGACTCGGTCCTATACATAACAGCACCTCTCCCTCCCCCCTTTCCCTTTGCAGTCGGCGTGAAAGGGAGATTACGCGCCGAAACGAGTATCGAGGAAATAGAGAGAGAGAGTGCCATGGAACGGTGGTGGTACACGTATATATAGAGTGAAAGCGGGCCTTAGCGGGCAGCACCAAACACTCGCAGGCCCGTGCCTCCGGGCTGCGAATGCAAATGATCCGCTGGCGTGCTGCCTGTGGTCTGATCGGGGCGATGTGTGTGTTTGGGAATGCGCGGTTCTAGCTCCTGCGATAGTTGCGAAGTCATTTGCGAGACGGGTGTTGTTGACGGCGTATATACGCTGGTAAAATGCGCGTGAATTACGATGGCACGAATGCGTGCTATACGTAAAGCGCATTGTATTTCGAAGTGACATTACGTGTGTGTTCCAGTACGGGTGGTGATATGGAGTCCCTCTTAGAAGCTCCGAGCTTCCTTCTTACTTTTTTTTTTTTCGAATTGGTTGGGAAGGCTTTGTTATTGTGGTAAGGCTTTTCCCATCTTGTGCGTAGTCCGGGCTGTCGCTACACCGTATAACGTCGCGGTCCAGAACGTAAAGTCCCTAAGTCATTCGCGCACATTGCTCAGAAACCTTTTCTCACGCACGCACCTTTATTCTAACCTGCCCGAAGATAGTGTGGAAGTCCTCACCGTCTGGACAATGGCATGCACAAAGGCCATCCAGGACAGAAGCATTTAACCATCACTTCCTTCCTCTTACGCCAGTCAATAAAACCATTTTTCAAGAACAGTGAACGTGTACACTAGATGGGTCCGTTTCGCTTTTTTAAGTCGAAGCTGACAAAGCTATTTATACTTCACTCCTTGCGGAAAATATTTATTCTCCTCGTTCGTAGTTTTCTTCCGCCCTTCCGTGGAGACTATCAGACGCACTACCTTATAAAGGTATTTGCTTTCTGTTTAATCTCACGTGTCATCGGGATGGTTGGCATTCTTGTGCAAATAGAAATTATTTTTCGTTCCCCAATAGACAAGTACGCTCGGTGTCAGACTGCCACTCCATTCAAGGCATCTTTCAATAAAAACCTTACGGGTCAGCGATATATGCAAGCACATTAATCAACATTTACGATATGATGCGTACGTGGCCGTTTTCGGGCCGCATGTTTATACTGTACGTGCTCACCTATGCGATGCAATTTTTTTTTCACTTACACGGGTGATCGTCGAGTGCAATATACTTTCACATTTTGCTTGAGGTCTCGGTTGACTCGGACCAATCGGGTTTTTCGAGAGTGGCGCGCTTACTGGAAAGTTATGAAGGTTAATAAACAAATACATTGCTTAATGAGACTATCGCCAGTATAGGAAACCTAGCGTTATGATCGCGACAGAATACACAGTTTTGTATACATGACTCGGCATGAATTCGGTGATAGGCGATCGCATGATATCTCGACGCGTCCTCGTTGTCCACCAACGCTACGCACTGACGTCACAACGCCTCCCTTCAGTGTAAATCAATTCTTGGCATGGAAACATTTACGAATAGCACAAAAGAGGGCGCTTGGTCCTAGTGGGCCATCAATGGGTATTACGCTATGGTCGCCTCTTCCGATCAATGCGAACCTCAATAATTTATTTTCCCGCACGCCAATATGTGGGAATTTTCATAAACCTTGAACTTGTGCCAAAGCGGTCATGGTCAACCCGCACTCTTCCGACGGAGGCTGCGGTGGGAGGTGTTTTCATTTCCTATAGTTTGTTTTCCAGCGTAGACACGGCACACTCGAAAAGCCACTCAGATTCAACATGGAAGTGTGTGGACGTTTCCACAGCAATTCTTGGCGGTATGCGGCATCTGCCACGCGAACTTTTGTCCCGCATGGCTGGCCTGGCGGCAAAGGTAGTCGAAATGATCTTACGGTTTCACGTCAGTTGATATATGCCGTAGTAAGCGTCACTGGTGAACGAACGAAAACAAATGTAAATAAAAGCAACTCCGCAGGAGATCGCACGGCGTAAGAAGGACGCGCCAGCGTCGAAGAGAATACATATATGTCCATATATATGATTTACGACAGTCACCACATGAGAAATGTCGCTATATACTTCTGTTCATATATTTCGTTAAACGTTCAACGAAAGGTGCTATGAAAGACGCTGATAAATGCTAAGGCGCTGGTAAATGCTCGGCTGTGAGGCATAAAGCCAGGGAAAAGATACCTAGTACGGGTTAGTGAGGAGCACAAGTTCGCATTTGAAAGGAAACGCCGCGCCTGGAACGGGGATCGAACCGTGGACGAGCGTATTCTTCAGAGGAGTCGCTGAAACCGCCCCAGCTAACCAGCAAAGATGTCAGAGCAAATAAGCTCGCCGTTTCAAGCACAGGGGCACTGAATGTGATACATCGGAGCCGTTAAGACGCCCAATTGATATGATCAACTTGTTTTCTTTCTTTCTTTTCTTTAATTCTCATGAACACATTTTGCACTTTTCTGTGCACTTTGGAGACTTCAGCCGAACTGCTTTGCCGGAATCACGTCTACAGTCACCTTAAAATGAACTGCGTGAACAGGTCTCGCAAATGCAGAACATTTAGTACGCCTTAAATGAAATACAGCTATCACTCTTAGCAATGAACCCAAAGGGAACGCAAGGCGACAGACAACGCCAACGCTCTCAACACTTTCTTCGCCCGTAATCTTTCCTGCAACCTATAGTCCCCTTCCAAGAAAGCGATACTGTCTAGGTCTCATATTCACCGTGCTGCAATGTATTTGTGTTAACGCAGGGCTCTTTCACTTGTTTCAAAAGGAGAGCCCATGCTGCGCGATATTTTCTTTTCGGTCATCGTTGCTGCATGTCCAATGCAGGCTCTTTGCAAACAATGCACTACCGACTACAAGCCACCTATCCATTCTAACAAGTCTTGCCAATTACTCAAGCGTGATATGTCAATAGCGACCCAGTACCATTTACTAATCCCTTCGCAAACAACGCACTACCAACTACAGGCCACCCCAATATTCCAACACTTCTCGTCAATTACTCAAGCATTATATGTCGACAGCAACGCAAGCTTAGGGGGCAAGGAAACCCAACACCATTTACACACAACACAGGGTACTGAACTGCAACTATAAGGGTTTACTTCAGTGCAGTATGCACGTATAATGCAGGAATTAATATCCCGTAAACCCACTCACCTCGGCCTTGCTGACGGGCGCCGCATTGTTGCGGCGGGCCTGGGACGCCTCTCCGCGGGGCAGCTCGCAGCGCTGGTCGTCGAGTCGGCTGTTCTGCAGCTTGTTGAGCAGCTCGAACAGGTCGCTGGACTGCGAACGCACAGAACGCACCACTTGCACTGCGGCCGCGCGGAACTTGGACGACGCCGACGACGACTTCTTGGGCATCGCGCACATTCCTTATCACCAGGAACTATATATACACACGCACACAGGCGACAACACACACGCGAGCGGGTATTGCGGAGTAGGGCCGCAAACGCACAAATCTCTGGCGGAAATGGTGCAGCTGCCTACAACAGCCACGAGAGAAAGAGAGAGAGAAAGACGTCCACGTTGGGTGACTATATCGCGACCCCTTGGCTGAAGGCCCACAGAGAATCTCCGGTCTCGACCGAGGCACGCGCCCCGAGCAATATCTTCTTGCTCGTTTCCTGTGCCGGCTGCGAGTGAAGATCGACTTCGAGTATCGAACTCGCTCAGTCGCTAAGTTCGCCTGCTTTTCTCACTACGGCGACGTGTCCAGAAAGTCGTCATCCGGTCGCGCCATCTGTCAACTCACTTAACGTATAGAATCTTCCGGGACACTAATATATATAAGGTCTCCTTAAGCGCACTGTAACGGTGGCAATCTGTGCTCGCGTTCCTCGATGTACTCGGTTCGATATCATCACGGATATAAGCGGACACTTAGCCGACGTGAAGCGGAGCTAAACGTTAACTTCACACATAGCGAGTAAAAAAGACGAACCCGCCGAAAGCCACAGTTGCATTCCGGTAATCGCTATTACATGGCTCCATGCAAGATCGCTTAAACAATGTGGGATCGCACGGATTGTGTCCTCCGAATGACCAATCAAATGTTCTCGCACACCACACACAACACAGTAAAACGTCGCAAAGGCAAAACACACGCTCCGATAAGAAACGAGCCTTCCAGTCACGAGAAAAAAAAGGAAGCACTGCGTTTAAACGTTCCCTCCGGTCAAACACCAAATGCAGGCGAAAAGTCTTCCGTCCATCACCCTTTAAAGGCAAGAAAGAAACTTTTTTCACGGATCTCGAATGCCCAGCGCACGCACGCGCTCACACACAAAACACGCGCCGCTGCAGGAACATTTCGGCTGTATCCAACGGGGCTGCGAGCGGCGCACAGTCCTCTGGCTTCGGTGTCACTGTACTACCGTTTTTTCATGATGAGAGCACTCGCCGAAGCGGCGGGGGGGGGCAGGAAACTGCAGCCAGCGTTGCAGCTGTACGTACGTACATATTTAGTAATGCGTTGCAAAAACGGCAGCTGTCGCTATAGGTGCGGACTCCGCTGTAACACACGCGTCCTCACAGAACGCGCGCACATACACGCACCCAGTTTACGTAAGCTATCGATACACCTTTATCGGCTCAGCTTTCCCGCGGTGCCGTGGCCCGGACAGGTGAAACAGATAGGCGGGAAAAACCAGCTACAGGCTCAAAATCAGCGCACGCGCTGTGATCACAGGGGGGGAAAGAATAAACAGAGTTTCAGCAAAACATATCCCTTGAGACCGTACGACCTGACCGTTCTGCCTTCCCGTCCAACAGCCACGACACACATCAGCGGAGCGTACTGCAATCCTTGAAACGCGGGCAAATATATCTAGCTGACACGTTCAGCGTGACATGTGGCTTATTCCTCTGTCGGAAAAAAAAAAAAAGAAGGCTTTATACGAAAGACCTTAGCGCCATCTCTCTCTCTTTCTCTCATTCGCTTTCTCTTGTTATCGCGCGCCTCGGATTGCCGGAGCCCTCGCTATGTAGTTCAGCATGTCACCTATTGAAGATTTTGCATAAACACCGAGAGCGCCGACATGTGCTGCCGCCGCCGCGGCGGTAAGCAGACAGACGCGGCGTCGTTCGTCTTTCGAGCACCTTTCCGACGCGAGGCAAAATGACAACGGTGCTGACGTCAAAGGAGACCTGACCGCTGCTTTGTGCCGCGTCGCCGTTTTACATCCGAGCTATTAAAAAAATATAATAAACAGAGAATGGGAGATGAGTAGAAGAAGAAAGAGAGTGGTTTAGAAAAGTCGTATGCAAATGAACTACGATTTGAGGGAAAAGAAAGATACACTATGCAGTGGAAAATCACTGTTATGATGAGTTAATGCATACGCTACACAGATGTAGGGCACAGTGACCTTGTGCGAATATATATATATATATATATATATATATATATATATATATATATCGGAGATACGTTCTTGGCTGCAGGTTAATTATGTCATCAAGGGATCACGTTGAAAAACAGAACATTTATTTCCGACGTACTGGCGGCGATACCGGCCTTTTTCAAGCTTAGAATTTAATGCATTCTAAGCTTGAAAGAGGCCGGTCACGCGGCCGAAACGTCGGAAATAAATTCCTGTTTTTCAACGTGATCCTTTGATGACATTGTATATATATATATATATATAATATATATATATATATATATATATATATATATATATGTGTATATATATATATATATATATATATATATAATATATATATACATATTATATATATATATATATATATATATATCCTGCAGAACGCACGGTAACGCTTCCGACACACTATACCGAGCTGGCAGCACAGAATTCGTTGTTAGACTTATACATATATCTATTCGCCCTCAGTATTAAAAAGCACCCGCAATACTTTTTTGAACAAAGTATAGGAAGCGGTGCCCATCGGTCGTGGAGGCTCCTACGGACATGAGCAGAAATGTTATTCCACTGAACGCGCCAGGCAAGTCGCAGTTTGGTTCCACACACTGCTGGAAAGCGCTCGCTTTTCTTTCAACAGATGACGTCACTGGGGGGCACCGTCGAAGTCGCCTAAGACGGAAACAGCATTGGCTCGTTTCATGATCGTGAAAGACAACCTGCTGCGATTTGCCCGTTTGTTTTGAATACAAAAAGATGAAGAAAATGTGCGTATATCTCTTTTAACCTTTTCTGGCACAAATGAATTATTTCTTAAGTAACCAAACGGTATGTGAAACTTGCGATGCGCGTGAACATGGTAGTTCAAAAATGTGATGAGAAAATATTGCGCTCCCGCCTTACAGCCAAGTCACTAGCAAGCAAAATAATTTATTGATATTATTTATCATTGTTAGTATTATTTGCTAATTTAATGCCTAAAGCATTTTTGTTCTAAGGGGTAGCATAGTGCCAAATAGTCAATCTCCAAATATTCGATACGTAACTAACATAACGCCCTCTCTTTTCGTGGTGAAAGAAGAGGCTACCTCGGATAACAGCAGGAACGCCGCGAACGATTGTTTTGTTTTCCCGTTTGTATGTAGCCTCATTTTCACGGGCCCGCAAGATTGCCATGAATGTGTAGAGCAGATGATATATAGATATCAGTTTTAGCGAACGAACTCCTTTTGTCATCACGGAGTCAACTACTGACCTATAAGATTGATGATTCCAAATGAAATCACTGGGTCTGGAAGGGTTAAAGAGGAACTAAAAAAAAAAAAAGTCAAACGACGCATTCCGTGCGCTCAGCGAAGTCTTTTTGTTGAAAGATGGCGAGGCGCTTTCGAGCTACATTTGAAACCTAAATTGCGAATTCCCTGGCGCGCGTGGAGTGCAATGGCGTTTGGCTCACATTTCCACAAAACAAGCACTTCTATAGTTAATTGTTTAGGCCGGAAGTTAGGTTGCGTCACTCTAGAGGACTTATACAGTTGCTGTCTCTTCCCTAAGCCACAATGCGCACTTCTTCGTGACCCCGACCTCGAGGTCGTAACTCCTTCCTTCGGCGCATCGATCCTGTGTCGTCACTCTGCTAACGATAGCCCAATACAAACTGCGTCCCAGGAAATAAAAACTATCCTGCAATGTTGCACGCTCTTCGACTCGGTGTTCGTAGTTCCAGCCTAAACACGCTTACGAAATATACCATAGTCTGACTACACTGGCTGCGGTGGCAAAAAAAATTCGAAAATAGAAGCTCGGCCCGGTGTCCGTAACAGTTGCAAGCGCTTCACGTGCAAAAAAGAAAAAAAAAAGAGAAGAAGAAGAAGAAGAAGAAGAAGAAAATGGAAAGGAAGGTAACCACGGTGTGTCTGCAAACTTCTGGCGCCGAATGTAGAAGTTTACATGTGCGATACGGTACAGCACACTCACACCTGCGCAATGGCGGCGACCTTGCGTTGAAGTTTTCAGCGACGATGTGTGTATAGATACTACGCTCTGCGTCGAGAAACATGATTGACGTCCACGCGCTTCGAAACGAACAAGGTATTGTCCTTACGAACGTCAATTTCACGCCGTGAACAAGAAGCGCCGGCTGCTGACCTCTATACTGCACGCACGTATTATAAGCACTACACACAGCGCAGCCCATGACAAGACGCGGACTTGTGAAGGCACGAACAGTGCGTCACAAAGTGAGCGAGGTTGTTGCACGCACAACGCGATGGGAGCCGAGCTAAATATAGCCCGGCAACAAGCGTCACTTCTTCTCGAGTCTTGGCCGAAGCACGCGTGGACATCACACATATTCGTTTTTGTTGCTACGCAACAGCCCTTTAAGGAATTCTGGCTTGCTGCCGAAACTCTTGCTTTTGTGCAGCAGGTGTGTACATGTGTACCGTTTATTTATGAACAATTGTTATATGCACTACGGAGCGCGATGGTATCGGAAGTGGTTACATGCACGACCAATTAACGAGATAAATACAGCCCGTTAAGCCCTTCTGCCGATCAGGTTTGACGCTAACGCACCGTGTAATGTCCTAATTTCTAAGTACGCAGGTTCGCATCACGCTATTGTTATTTAGTACGTTGTTCCTTCTTTTTAAAAAAAGAAGTATTGTATTATCACTACCAGTGCTGCTCCAAAGGAGCCGTAATTTTGCCGTACATATAATCATTCCTGCATTGGCGCACTCTGTAGTGCATACAGCCACGTTGCTTATTTATAGTAGCCGCCTGCACAGCAACATCTGTCAGCGCCGTAGCTTACCGAATGTTGATTGATTTGTGGGGTTTAAAATCCCAAAACCAGTTATGATTATGAGAGACGCTTTAGTAGAGGGCTCCGGAAATTTCGACCACCCGGGGTTCTTTAACGTGCACTGACATCGCACAGCACACGAGCCTCAACATTTCGCCTCCATGGAAATGCAGCCGCCGCGGCCGGGATTCGATCCCGCGACCCTCGGATCAGCAGCCGAGTGCCATAAACACTAGACCACCGTGGCGGGGCCTTACGGAATGTAACGTGCTGCTATCGGTTTTTTTTTTTTTTTGCACAACAGGTGCGTCAAGGTAAAACGAAGTTAACAGGACACGGCGCTGGACAAGGCGCATATCGCGAAGCTGTCGTAACGAGGACGTACGGTACACGCGATATTCAACACGCTACGGTGTTCCGAAGCATGCACTTATACATTGTGTTACATACTTCCTGCACGACTACAGCTGCATCTTAAGGTGTACAACAGTCGTGAACGCCTTTACTGTGAGCACGCTAAAGGGCGGGCCGTACTCATGAGCGCCAGCGTAGCACTGAGCGCGGCCGCGCACCAAAGCAAACGCGCACATGGGCACGAACGGTCGGCTTTGTGTCACTTGTTGCGTGCTTGACAATGCTGTATTTGTAGGATCGGAGCATCTTCCGACGAAACAAGGCCCTATAGGAGAATGTTTCAGCCAATACTGATGCTGAGCAATTGAGTTAATGATTAGGTCAAAAGAATTTTACAAATTAGCGAAGCCATATCCGAGAGATCGTAAGGCACACTTGCGAAATAGAAACATTGTGACTGCGCATGCGCACGTTTGCTTCGATGCTCGGCCACGCTTGCTACGCCGGCGCTCAGCAGGGTGCTGCCCGCGCGCTCTCGTGTCCACCCTAATGGTGCTCATGACTGTACGAGGCGTCGCTAGGGAACACTTTCGCCGGTCGACCGAGAAGCTTCGCACTTTCTGCAGCCGGACCAGGTGTTAGCGTCGCTAAATGCAAAGGCCTCGCCATAGTCCAGAAATGCACGACAAGCAGGTCCTCTCGTTCATTCGGTCTCTCGTTCACCGCCTCTCTTTCCCACCTGACTCGGAAGCGATGGAAAACGCTTTATTAATACGGTGATCAAGAGTACATGCCTATAATAACGGCCTTACCACAGCGATATTTTCTAAATGTGGCTGCTATTTTGCCCCAAGGTTCTCGCGTCTAAGCACCCCCAGCCGCTCTAGTAAAACGTCATGCTCGAAAAAGCTTCGCACACAAGACTCGAGAAAAAAACGTAAACGTGACTCAGGGTGCGCAGGAATACACGAACTTTAAGAAGCGGAACAACGACCGAACGAAACCTCGAAATCCGATCCATACCACGAAAAAAAAAAAAAAAAAAAACTGAGGCCAGCAAACGTACTCACCTTGGCGACATCCTCTTCGACCGATCTTTTCCGGAAGCAGTCATCTTCTAAAGGTCGAGCCATTGTGTCTGCAAGGAGAAACGGGTCTGCGTTCACGCACTTTGATGAAAGCAATACGCAAGCCGTATAGTCTAAGTACGCTAGTTCCTTGTAAGGATGAGATTGAACAAACCAGGTCTTGCCAGCGAACGGTTCCTCGAACTGCACTTTTCCCTCCCTTATCGGGTTTTCACTAATAAGATTATATCGTGTTCCTTATAGAGAGCAGCCACTCAGCCACTATACTAAGGCAGCGATAAAACAAATGAAATGTACTAAAACGCGGCACTGCCACGGTGGATCAATGGTGGAACGACTAAGAATTATTCCGAGCCACTCTGACCTGAGTTGCCACGCACGCTCTCCAGCGTCTTGGAAAGAATTGTAAAGGACGCCCCCCGCAGGGTACTTCTTTGGCGCCAATAACTGAATTACTGCGCACAGAAGCCTGGAAACTCACGACAAGTATGCAGATAGCGATTAACTTGCCGGTAAAAGAACATCTTTTTTTTTACTCCTTATGTTCAAAAACGAAAGCAAAGCGAATAGATTCTGTAATCTTTAACACATCTCAATGGACCCGCGCGCTTCGTTTTGCCCGTACATGCCGCTAAGCTGCGATATTACGCGACTGCGCCAACGTCATCCGGGCGTTTTCAAGAGAGCGCAGATCTTATTACGAGCTTCTTCTCCATCATCGTCTCCTGTCACGGATCACCTTTCCGGCGCCTTCGCAATCTGCCTGTGTGCGAGTGACGTGCCTCGGACGTAACGCCGATTCACCAGGACGACACAGGTGGCCAGGAGAACGAAGTGACACGTACAAGTCCGATGTCTTGCGTGCGAAAGTGTCAAACCATCAATAAAAAAAAAGAGAGAGAGAGAAGGGGGGGGGGGGGGGGGGAGGGGTGCTTACGTGCTGAAACTATACACAGACTGATTGTAAGAGGCACGCCATACGAGCGATTCCAGATTGATCTTAAGCTTGAAAGAGTTGCAGCTTGCGCGAGTTGTTAGCGTTCCATTAAACTTATTCTTATGGCGCATATCGTAATAGGAAATGTCGCAGCATGTCTTTTTCTTTTCCTGTTATGATAAGCGCTGTGTGAGCTTCCTAATGTTAACCGTACCGTATTTCTTAACATGCACCAAAATTTCAGCACACGAACTTATTTATTTGTTTGCCTGTCTATTTATTTATTTATTTATTTATTTATTTATTAGTCAGTTAGTCAGTCAGTCAGTCAGTCAGTCAGTCAGTTAGTTAGTTAGTTAGTTAGTTAGTTAGTTAGTTAGTTAGTTAGTTAGTTAGTTAGTTCGTGCCCGGCCTCTGCGTTCAGGAGCGAAACGCCGCAATTGCTGCGGCGGGTTGAACAATACCCATTGAACAGCACGCAGCTGCCTATCATATGTAAAATTCTTATAGCAAAAACTGGCGTACATTCTAGATCATCAGCGACTCGCGAAACGCAGTACGAAACTTCGCGAACGGGCGGATCTCACTAGAAGCTCTAAACGTACTTCAAAAAGGACATATAAGCAAGGAGACAAAGGTGTGCAAATAACATGGATACCATCCCAGGTCTGTAGCAGAGACGGAGAGGACACCTAACGAGGTGGAACCTCTCGAGGACTACGTCAAATGAGACCTCCTCTCAAGGACAGCCTCATGCATTGGAAGATAGAATGACCACGTTTGACGAGATTACCAAGCACTAAGTGATGCAAACAAAAATTTATCCACCTCCACAGCCGAAGCTCACTAGAACATAGGCAGTCCAATGGAGACAATTGCAAGCCGGATCACGTAAGAACCCAATGCTAATCCACGCTATACACCCAGAAATTTTCACAACAGACAAATGCGAATATGCAAAATCAGAGCAATCTTAGCCTTCATGCTATTGGAATGCGAGTCTGACACGAAGTACCGAAAGCAACAATTCGAACGACAGCCTCCGCGCGAAATGGCAGTCCACGCTGCTCAGCTCAGACCTGAGCGACCGACCCTAGGCAGTACAGCGAGCCGATGAAGCCGCCGAAAGACAAGAACTCACAGCCGCGACTTTAATGGGCAGTCTGGCTCACTAATTCGCCGGACGCGGATCAACTTTGATTCAGAATAAAGTTACGTCACTCACTCACTGGCCAAGCTTCCTCAGCTCCATGTCTTCACCGCACAACGAAGCATGATGCAGTGAAGGTGCCCTACAAAGTTATGCCATATCTGTAGGCTGCCTGTGTGGCTGTAGCGTGAAGTTACGCAAGACAGCATATTTCTGCGGCCACCTCAGTGTTTCTTTAGGAAGATTGATTGATTGATTGATTGATTGATTGATTGATTGATTGATTTACTGATTGACTGACTCACCGACTGACCCGACGACTGCCTGATTGATTGGCTGGCACAGCTGAGCCGAGGGCATGTCAAGCGTCATGAGCATCGGTACGACATGAGTGCCACATGACATGCGCTGCGATCATACGTGGTTGACGTGAGCGTCATACATGGGCATAATCATATCATTTCGTAGCTCCTAACTCATCTAATGCTACTCATACGTGTCGATTCTTGCCAGCTGGGATTACCTCGGTAAATCCGTATATACCGCGGTTATAGCCCCTGTCTTGCACTCAGGTGTACTGACCTAAGCGACATTGAAAACTTTATTACCCGAACCATGTTTTTCTGCAAGGTAATGACTGGGTAGCATGACAGTCAAAGACAGGCAGCCTCCCGCGGCAAGTATTTATGAATGAGAATCATCCTCAACGACGACGGCAACAAGAAATACACGAAGAGCGCTAGCGCGTGCAAACTGCAGCTGTGGCTCTTGTTTTTTTGTTTTTTACCTTAGTTTAAGATAGAGTATGATTAAATTTTGAAATGTAATACAGAACACGATCTACGGAGACGAACATGCCTGTACAGTGAAGCATGCAACGTAAACAGAAAAATAAGGACGAACAAATTATTATACCGCGCACTTCTGCTCCCATTGAGCGCTTTGAACAGCAATGGATTTTCGCAGTGTATAATCTTTCGTAACATTACTGAGTCACTACTAATCTGTGCCCTTTGTGCCGCGAAAGTTCACGCCACAATGCGTAGTCGACATTTAGTGAAATGCTACGGTGGCATTGCCACACCTTTACGTCCAGACGTCAAGCGTGTCGA
Organism: Hyalomma asiaticum; assembly: GCA_013339685.2. NCBI lineage: Eukaryota > Metazoa > Arthropoda > Arachnida > Ixodida > Ixodidae > Hyalomma > Hyalomma asiaticum. Next base: position 64,052,931 of record CM023484.1, read on the forward strand.
CTCAGATATAGAACGAAACCGCTGTACGCTCGATCTAATCACTGCGCTTGCGCAACAAAGAACGAAGCGCTCGCTCACCTATCCTGTCATGCTTCGTAAACCGCGCGGGTTCATTGATTTAAGAAATTCCTCTAGTGTGTAATTAACAAGTTCATCAATTTATTGATGACTGATGTCGTTTCAACATCCCAAAACCATGATATCACGAGAGACGCCGTATAGTGGAGGGCTCCGGAGATTTCGATCAACTGAGCTTCCGTGCACTGACATCACGCAGGGCCTCAACATATTGCCTCCATCGAAATGCAGCAGCCGCGGCCTTCGGATCAGCAGCCGAGTGCCATAACTAATGTTCACCAATTCAAGGACATTGCGTTTTCAATTACACAGTCCCGTTCCACGTCCCTGCCAGTTCACAGAAAAATATGAAGAACGCTATGCTGTAGTCCTTGGTTTAAGAATGATTTATTTGATCAACTGTGATTCGTGTGATCACCTGTGATCACGTGTAACTGAAGTACGAAACACCAGCGTTGTACCCGAAGCACGAAACACCACCTCGTCGAAATAGGGCCCCTCTGACCATCATTGAACTCTTGGCCTTGTACAAGCGCAGCAGGGCACAAAGTCTGATGGGCGATCTTTAGTGCCTTTGTATGACATCACAGGAACGTGCTGCTCACGTAGCGGGGCACCAAGTCCGACGGCCGGTCCTTAATACCGTTGTATGACATCATAAGTCCGTGCTGTGTGGCTCACGTACAAAAACTACGTCGGCATTCCTTCCTGGCGAACCAAGTCGAGAGCGCAGAACCAAATATCCGACTGGAAAGCTTTATCCCTTCGCGAATAGGACGTTATTAGAGGATTACGTTAAGGCAAATCCTCTGCGACGGTAATCTTTCGATTGTATGCAGGCTTGGTGCGGACCGTCAACTCGGCTGGGCAGCCGTGAAGCTTTATCGCACGCAGCTGACAGAACCAGACCGGTCCTCTCAAACCCTCGACCCTCTCTCCTCTATACGCGTCAAATACGCATTTTCACGGCGTGCGAGGAACGAGAGCGTGCGATGGCGAACGACAGTGCCATTCGACACGCGCCTGGATGTAGCGAGGCATTGGCGCCGTCTTTGGCGAGATGACATGCTGGACATACATGCAGATACGTACATAATGACGCCGCTTTCTGAACACATCAGGCTATAGGATAATATAAAGGATAATATAAAGACGTTATGTAACGCACCACTTATGCTGTACGAAAAAAAAAAAGAACGAACAAAAAAATTACACCATCTCCCCGAAGGGGACCATGGGGTGATGCGGAGCATCGCTGGGAGTTTCAACGGTGCATTTAACGGCAGTCTTTTCGGTGTTACCTTTGCGGTGAACCTTGAGTGTTATTACGTTGTTAACTTGGTTCGTTACCACGCATCGCGTGACTGTTGTCAGAGTGTGGGTTGATGCTGATGCGTGCTTGCGTCAACCCACTCGCTCACGGAACTGTTGCTTCCATCACACAACACCACCAACTTCTTTCATCGGAGAAGGAGGAGATACTACTGAAGCGAATCGCGCGCGCGTTCTCTACCCGCTTTATTTATTGCAGCAGCTGTTGGAGAGAGGGAGGGGAGAGGAGAGTCGCGCATGCGTAGTGTGAGTGCGGACGGACGCCGCGCGCGCTCTCTACCCCCTTTATTTATTGTACAGCAGCTGTTGGAGACAGGGAGGGGAGAGGAGAGTCGCGCATGCGTAGTGTGAGTGCGGACGCCGGACGCGTGACATACCCGCGAGCAAGAGATGCTCCGCGTCTAAAAGAAGACAGAGAGAGACTAATAATAGAGCTGTTGGAGAAGGCGGAAATGGTTGTATGTAGTACATATAGTACTCCTGCACGCGTAGCATCTAACATCGCACTCCCTTCTCTCTGGTGCGCTATCGAAGGCGCATTACTTCAAGCCATGCGACAACGGAATTCGCCAGCATCTGTGCGCGTGTCGGATGACTGTTGCGGCGCGGCTTTGTAGATTTGTTTGCGCGTAGAACTGTTGTTGAACAGTTGGGCCACCTCTGTTTTTATGGAAAGAAGCGCTGTTTGCAAGGGCCGCGTGACCACGGGCTCCGCTGCTGGTGCGCCCCGGCACTGCTACGCTTGCCGGTTATTTCTTTTTGTAATAACCTATTCTTGCCGAATAAGTTTTTTTTTCTTCTTTTTAACTGCTCTGCTCTGACTTTCGCGTTGTCCGCCACGACCACAAACATTTGCATCGAGGTACGAGCTTGCTGTTTCGTTGAACAATTTGTTTGCAGATTTTACATTTCCTTTCCTCGCTTATTGTGCATTCCCCAACGGCAAGCACGGACAGTGACTACACAGATATGGGCGAAGCGACATAATTAATACTCACAGGTCAACGTTTGCTACAGCATTAGGAACTATCATATATGCACGCTCCGTCGCTCTCGGTTTAGTGACCTCCAGACAGCACGAGGAAAAAGGAAGAATTACAGACTGCCAGGTAGGGCGTGGATTAACGTGAACAAGTTAACTTTTGCTATAGCTCGCACTCTCTCTCTAGAGGGAACGACGAACGACATGCAGAAAAAAATTAAAGACACGGTGAAGCCAGTCAAGTCAACCTTTTATAACTATACATCCCTTCAAAATCCAAATGCCGTCGCTTGAGCAAGCAGGTCACTCACCAAGCAAATTTCAGCGAACACACTCGTTTAAAAACACACACGTCGCCGCGATACCCTTCTCCTTACACTCCCTGCTCGTCTTAGCGCACGGGGTCGCTAGAGCGTGTCGAACAAGGAAGGGCAAAGATGCGAGAGGGTCATCATCGCCGCCACTCGTGAGTCATAACGAACTTTCTTTTTCTTTCTTTTTAACGAAAGGACACACGTCATAGCTGCCCTGTCTCCGCTCTCTGACTTAAATCCCGCGCTCTGCGCACCCGCTGGAGCGTGGCAGATCAAAGAAAGACAGAGGCGCGAACACACGGAGACGATGGAAAAGAAGGAGGAGTGTGTAAGAAAGAGGAGGAGGGATGCGACCCTCATCTCGTCTGACCTGCCATGGAGGAGCAGGATTCATGGGCGACAACCGTCGCAGCAGCAGCAGCAGGGAGCCTTATATTCTTCGCGTCCTCGAAGCAGCGCAAGACCTCGTCGACTCCGGCCCGGGCGTACGGATTAGTTCCGGTCGCGTCGGTCCCAGCGCGCTCCTTTGTTTCCGGAGTCCTCCCGCAGTGTCGTCGTCGGCACGGAGGGCGTCAGCGCGGCCCGCGGCGATGGTCGAGTCGTCGTCGGCATGCCCCGAATACGCGGCGACGAAGTCGCCGCCGTATGCGCTGTCTTGAGCTTCTCTCCTTTCTTCTTCGATGCTCGTCGGCGTGTGAAAAAAACACGAGAAGGATAAAGGAGTAGCACCGGCGGAGTGTGTTGCAGCCGACGGGGGTTTTGTCGGTTAAAGTAGTGCAGTCGCGATCCCAACTCCGTCGGCTTGTTCTTTGGGGGGTCCGCAGCCAGCCGGTCCAAAAAGCCTGCGCATACAGAGAGAGAGAGAGAGAGATGCAGAGTTGGTGAGACGAAGCGAGAGAGGCGTTGATTCGTTCAACTTAATTGAGAGAATCGCGGCCGAGGCGCGTACGCTTTGCGTCACTCTCTTAGAGTGCGAGCAACTCGAAAACGTTTTTTTTTTTTTTTTTTTTTGGCTCTATTAGCTGCCCCGGCGCAACTGTGGAGTGAGTTGCTCGTAGACCGTCGAGCGTGCGGGCAGCGGCGCCGCGGTTTAGACGATTTCGACAAAAGCGCGGGTCGCGGAGATGTCGCTTTACTGTGTAACCTCGGGAAGTTAATCCGGAAGCCTCTATTCTATTATACCGTCTTTCGTTCACTCGTTCCAAGAACAGTTTTTACAACGAGCGGAGTCGTCCGAGTTCATCTAATAGGCGACAGATTGAGTGAAAAAGTTACGAAACCTTTTGAACCGGAGTCCGGAGTTTCATGCTGTTGGTGCTCAGGGCATTTTGTTAAGACATACAGCCGCAGCCATGAGACATGAAAGAACGACCACTTAGCAGAGCGCATATGCCCTGTGGCACTTCGCAGCGGTACATGGGGGAGAAAGAGATGTGAAGGAAAGGCAGGGAGGTTAACCATAAATAAACTTTCGCTTTTCTACCCTGCACTGGGGGATGGGAAAACGGAATTAAAGAGGAATTGAAGAGCGGAGACAGACAGAAAAAAAAAAAGGGGGGGGGGGGGATTAGGAGGAGTAAATGGGGCATCACAGTTTTCCTAACAGGCCAGGAAAGCTCAACTCCTCTCCAATGTGCCGCCGTTACAGTATATCACTTTGAAACACCAAGACCGTTAACACTTAGCGATAAAAAAATAACATTGGGACACAAGTAATATGAAAGACGAGTCGATGGAAGTATACCGCGGCCTTTGGAAAAGCTTGGTACGAAACCGGCGTGTCAATTTTCTCGTAATTTTGGCTCCAGGCATACGCCCCAATCATTCGCCCTTGCTTCGAAAAAACAAAAAAGAAAAAGAAAAGAGGTGCACAGAAACATGCTTCTATAAAAAAAGACCGCGTAACAACAAAGCCTCTCTTGTCATTACATCCAGTTTATAATCCGACAGCGCAATTACGAACCATATTGTACAGACCGTCCAGTATAGTAAAAGTTATTTCCAAGCACCTCTTCGCGTTGTGAGCGACGCAGGTTGTGAAAGGGACAGCAGTTTCCGCCCACTTAATTACGTTCGAGGATGAAAACACGAAGTGCGACTGCTCAGGACGGGTAAACACGACCTAGTCAGGGCGCACATACTAACACGCTATGTTCTCAACATAAGAAGAAGAAAAGGCGGTTAAGGACACACACTGCAGAACAAAACAGCCTGCCACGCCACAGCACAACACCGACGGTGGTCAGCATCCGACGTAGTAATCACCGCAGCGGCGTTTCGCAAAACCTCGTTCAGTGTGCGTCAGAAGCACTTCATAGGAGACACGTCCGTTCTTCAGCCTGCTATTCAGGCGTAAACGTGCGGGAAACAAATTAAAGGAAGTTGGTTGGAAAGAAGATGCGGTGGGGCAACCAGGGTTTGAGCCCAACGCTCCTGTTTATGAGGCAAGCTCATCTGAAGGACGCTGGGTTGTCGCGTACACACATACAGGCACATTCGTTACACTGAAGTACCTTTTATAGTACGTTACACTGAAGTACACTGAAGTACCGTTGAAGTACTGAAGTACCGTTTATAGATTCGACACACGACGTAGATTTGTTATTATTGCTATGAAACATTCTATGAGAGGTAAACAGGCGTTGTGAAAGCAGTCCTTAGAACATCATAAAAAAGCCATTGTCCGAAATTGATAGAAATAGTGTCTTCAGCGGCGGAAAGTCGTATATACAGGCTATTGTATTGTTCTCTTTTTAGTCTTCAATTTATTGTTTTGCGATTTTTGCTGTCGTATCGTTTTCAAGATTGGTATGTTCATATATGTATACCTTGTGTAATGCCTTCCCTTAGTCAATGCCCCCCCCCCCATGGTGCCTGTAAGGTACTCTGAAATAAACAAAAATAAATAAATATATGACATATTAGTCGCAACAGGATGTACATTATGACATTGGCTATTTGCTATTTGTGTGCTAAAGAAAATTGCAATTTGCACGAAGGCATACCGCAGTTACTTGCACAATAGCAGCACTAGCTGATGTTGGCTATATATGTTGACCAGCGTTAGCTATCCGCCCTTATAACGACACAACAAAATTATATACTTGTACTACTATGCTTCTGCCTCAGTCTCTTGAATGTTTCACACACTATGACAAGTTCTCTCCAAGTAATCTGTCGCAGTTATGATTATGTGATTCGATATGAAAACGTATATGCACGATGTAAAGAGGGGTTGAGGAAGACAGGCTGACAATTGCCACCGATAATAACATGAACTCCTGTGGGCCGCTCTTCAGTAATAACGAGGAGTCGAGCGAAGGTTTGATCATAAAAAAGAAGAGAAGAGGAAAGAAAGTATAAGGTGAGGTGACAGTGCACAAGTTATATAAGGTAAAAGACAAGAAAGCACCTCCATCAGGTCAAAGCGCGAAAAAAGCAAAAAATCCACGCATATCCACGGAGTGAATGATGATGAGTGGGCGAAGCTCCGGAGGTTCATCGTAGATCGTGCCGAGTTCCGGATTAATTTAGTTAACACGCACGCTACGAGTCCTTATGGTTCAACTACGCACAAGTGAAATCTCCCACCGGCACTTCATTGCAAGATCCAGTGCCTATATATATATATGGGTGGCCGGTGAACGGTTCTCCAGCGCGAGCAGTCGGTAATTTTCAATCAAGAAACTCGCTAGAAGACGCTGCCTGCGTCAACGTTTTCTCTCGCGGGTGAGGGCGCGTTCTCCTTCTTTGCGAGCTGGTACAGCGTTCATCGAAGAAAGAGCGTTTCCATAGTAAACGCGCGCCTTTCGCTCTCTCTGTCTCTCTTGTCTCACAAGACAGCAGATGGAAGAGTGAGAGCTCGCGCGCCGGGAGGCACGCGCCGAGGGCGCGCCTCCCACACGCGCCCTCCTAGTAGCGCGTTCCTAGATAGGTAACGCGCTACTACAACGGACGGACAGACCCAAACCTTAAGGAGCGTCGCCCCCAAAGGAAAAAGAAACATCCTCAGAAGGACAAAAACAAAACAAGAAAACACAAAATATACGGCCTATTCCAGAAATTTCTGCAAATACGCAGAAGTGCCGGGACAGGTGGCCCTTTCTCCCTGCGCTCAAATTGCAGAGAGCGCACTGTACGCGGGATACTGCGGTGCCCCGTCGCACGTGCCGACAAGGACGGCCGCGGGAAGATGGAGAGACGAGCAGTGTCGACCGTAGCGCGAGAGTCCCGTTACAACGCATTTTCGCGTCCGAAGCGCGCTCAGCCCATGTCACACGCTGACTCACCGACAAGCGCGGGACCTTCCTCTGCAAATGCCGTGAACGACGACGCCACGCCGTGTGACATCCATCTGTCTTGGCCTAACGCGCTTTCATTTATCTATCTGTTTCTCTCTCTCTCCCTCAGTCACTCGCCGTGGCTACGATGCTATGATTTTCCTCCTACGCGCGGTTTGGGACGGCTGAGCCAGCTGAGCCTCGTAGATCCCTGACGCGACCGCAGAAGCAAGACAGCGAGGAGCCGCTCGCGACATGCCTGCGGAGAATCCGCGAAAGCCCGTCGCGTTATATATCTCCGTCGCTCGTGTACCAGAGCGTCGTCTCCGCTATCTTAATTACCGAGACCCGTGCACGTGCGTCTTATTAAGGGTTGCAAGCGGAATTTCGCGACGGAAACTTGGGACTCAAGCGAGCGGGCCCAGGGCGCACGGTTAATAACCACCGGAGATTCGTATGTCGCCTAAGCGTCGCACGCGTTTTGGCTTACCGAGATTTCGATTCCATCAAAATACGAACGTATGTTGCGGCCTCGGAATGAAGCCCACGGCGCTGCTAATTTAGCCCGACAGAATTACCCAACACAGCCGTTTCATTTCCAGTTATGTAATCCCGTCTGAACCAGAGCAAGCACTGACATTTAGTTAAAGGAGAGTAATATATCGAGAAGTGTTTTGTCTATTGAAAAGCTTGAAATATTTGCGTATCAAATGTCAAACCTATCAGTGCGTTGGCTGGAAAATATTGTAAACACAGTGACGCAAGAAGCACGCATCGCGTGCTTAAGGGCTTTCTTAATGAATTAGTAGGGGAGTCGAAAAAGTAGCCTCGCGCACGCATGCATAAAGGGCGTTTCCTCGCGACCAAAACGAACACCAAGAGGTGGCATGGAGCGTCAATCAATCGCAATCGAATTGAGCGGCAGTGTAAGTAGCACAAATTAGTATTTATAAAATTATGCGCTACATACATGAATTCACTGCGTATACGTGTGGCACTTTATTTTCATTCACCATAAATCTATAATCGTTACCCAGGCCATTGTCGCAAAACTATACCTACGAAAGTTACGAGGATTGTGAGTATTATCGCAAGTGTAAAAGAGATTTCGAAAAAAAAAAAAAGAATATTTCACAAGCCGTCCCCCGATGAGGAAAATGGGGGCAAGCGAGGCCTGGCGTATGCGGGCATCTATCTATCTATCTATCTATCTATCTATCTATCTATCTATCTATCTATCTATCTATCTATCTATCTATCTATCTATCTATCTATCTATCTATCTATCTATCTATCTATCTATCTATCTATCTATCTATCTATCCGCCACCGCTTTCGCAAGTAATTCAGCAAGATTAATGTCCGTCTCTTCACAGGCACCAAAACTTGCGTGCAAGTCGCTATTCAACATCCACGCCGTTCCTCACTAAAAAACCTGTCGCGACAGCCAAGCCTGGGATACCTGGACAACGCGGCTGTCCGCAACACACCGCTCGCAACACACTGCTCGCAAATGTAAGAACACACCACCACCGTCGTTATTTACTGGAGGCGTGCGGTCTCGTTAAAAGGATGCATAGAGTGCGGCATACTCAAGCGCCGAGGCCTTCTGGCACTGCAAGGGACTATTCGAGGATGCGCACACGGAAGTGGTAGTAGATGAGTGGGCGATGCCAAAAAGATTAGCGTGTACGCGATGGTGAACTGAAGCACGTTCCCAGTGCCGGCCGCCGCTCCGGTCGCCTTAATGAGACCGCCGGTCACCGAAACACTGCAGCTATACAAATTGAGATTAACCGCGTGACGTCAAGCAGCTCGTCGTGCCAGTCAAAAAGGTTCACTTTAACGAGAGCCTTGACGTCACGAGGTAGCCTAAAAAGATATACAGAGTGCGTGGAGTGTTGATGTATTAGGAGTAAGTGAACCTCTGTGTCACGGCGCCCGAACATATAAGAGAGGCTGTGTAGTATAACGTTGCTGTACTGTTCAACAGTGTGTCTCAGTTTCCTTCTGATCATAATTTACTTCACTTTATTAAGGTAACCATAAGGAAATAGTTCGTTTCTTTTTTTACCTTGGGATCTGTTTTCGTCATGAGCAGGAATAAGTGCTTATTGCGATGGCTGTTCCATGCGTGCCGCCGGCGCTGCTGTGATATCTTCGAAATACTACCACCACCACCACCACCATGATCATCATCATCATCACCATCAGCAGCAGCAGCAGCAGCGCGACTTGATGATGGTGATGAAAATTCGGCGAGAGTTTATTGGGAAGGGTTCGATGTCAGCGGTTACGATTGGCGCTGGTCCGCCGCTCGAGCTTTGACCAATTACATCACACTGAAATAGGCAGCCCGCTCCGCGAACTGTTACAGTGTATACCTCTCCGTGACTTTCTGTTAACACGCACACGAGATCAAAGAACGCCGTAAACATTCATTTCAGCCATGTGTGACGGCGTAAACTATATAAAGGAAGTCGGCCAATCAACAACGTTCCACTCTTACAGCCACAAAAGGTTTTGTGTACTCGACACGGGGAAACTCTTACGCGCAGTATGCGCACCTAATCTTGTGTCCCGCCGTCAGCTGTCGCAGAGCCCGTGCCCATAGATGCCGAATTGTGTGTGACGGCGCACCTGCGCCGACAAAGCTAAACGCGACACACTGCCTCAACTCATGGAGTAACAAGAGCCTTACCGTTATCACGTCTGCTCTCTCCCTTTTCACCCGTCCTTGCCCTCCCCGCGGTGGAACATGGCCGCCTCCTGCGTTCGCGATCAAACCCCCGGCAAATTATGGAGTCTGTCGAAATTCCCGCGTCACGCATCCCTTATCCGCCACCGTCGCCTCTTCCTTTCCCTTCCCCCACAGAGCAGTCGGCCTTCGAAACTAAACGTCGCCACTCAAATATACAAATTTATCATCGCACGCAGCAACTCGTGCCCGTAGCAATAACTCTCCCGTCGCACTATTCTCCTACGGTAAACACTCTCACCGCTATTCTCGCCATTCCCCCCCCCCCCCCGCTCCCCCCTCCTCCCCGCCTGTCCCTATAACTTCGCCCCACGTTATGCATGGCCTCCCGCAGTCACTGTACCTTCCCCCGCGGGGTGCCTCGGTTGCCCGCTCGTATCCCGCGGGATGACAGAGAAAAAGCGGGCGGCAATCTGCGGCTGTCGCGTTCAATGAAGAACGGGACGCATCACGGCTCCTGTCAGCGCCAAGAGTCGACGGGGGCTCATCCCGTTGAGAGGGCGAGAGTTCACCCGCGAAAATGGCATCCGCAGGAGCGAAACGCGCCTCCCGTTCCCAATAGGGTAGATATCCGGGAGCCGCCTTCCTTTTATCGTCCCCATCGCCTATAGGATCCCTCAAAGTGGATTCCGCGACACCCTGTATATAGGGACAAGTCGGTTTAGGGATGATTCGGGAGCCTGAGCCAATCGTGAAGCTGTAGAGACGGGAAGAAAGGAAAGATTTTCCCTCAGGGAGTTTGTTTTTTTCTTCTTTTTTTTCGATCACCGATACGAGTAAAACACACTAGCGCTGAGCAGGGCTCCGATAGAGGTGTGGGTGCTGACCCGCAGAAAAGACAAGAAAGCCTCGATCGTCTCGACTGGCTACCTCCGTGGGGATCAATAAGACAGGCCTGTTAACCTCGGCTGTCTTTAAGGTCGGGCGGTCCCATGCCGCCCATTTCCCACAAGGGTGGGTGACCTCCCAAGCGTACAGTATCTTCCAACAGCCGAGCACCAGGCGGAAGCGCGCTTGTCCCTATTTTACCGGTAGGTACCCGGCGGCAGTGGCGGATGCCTCCCTGCCTACCACAACAAGGCGGACGCTCAACTATTTCATCAAGGCCGTGGTGGGTAAGGTGTGCCCAGGGGACCTGCCACGTCCTTATGGGGCCACCTTTCGAGATAAGTACACGTAAACCGAGCGCCAGGTGTGTACTCCTCTACCCGTTTTTTAAAGACCGGTGGGTGTCCGGCCGGCACTGGGATTTGAACCCGGTACCTACCGCGTCGGAAGCGGACGCTCTACCATTGCGCCACCAGCGCTTTTATATATATATATATATATATATATATATATATATATATATATATATATATATATATATAAAAGCGCTGGCGGATATGTGCAGCAACGAATCACTGAACCTACGTATAGAGGCCAGGCGAATGTTTTACCTTGTTTGAGTCTCGGTGGCGACAACGCAATGAAACATCGCCATATCGTCGTTTTGCGCAGGGAAGTCTTGCGCAATAGCGATAGATAGATAGATAGATAGATAGATAGATAGATAGATAGATAGATAGATAGATAGATAGATAGATAGATAGATAGATAGATAGATATCAGTTTGTCCTCGAAGCAGAAAAGCAGCAATTTTGCCAGCCCCGTGTTACTCTATACGAGTCATATGTCAATCGAAATTGTTTGCTCATACTCTTTCCGTTTATAACACATCAACGTGCTATAAGTGTGGAACGATTCCACGGATAGTACGTGTATATATATATATATATATATATATATATATATATATATATATATATATATAGTGCATAAGACTCACACCTCATCACAGCGGGGGAGTGTAGTTTCTCGAATGTTTCAATCTTTTCGGTCTCACACATACACACACGCCACATCCTACATCATGAGAAACGGAAACACCCTGTTCTATTTCTTTTCATATTTTTTTTTTCTTTTTTGCCGTCGTTGACACGCATATACGGCCTTTCTCCGATATGTCCCGAAGGCCCCGTGCCCAGCGGAAGTATTCCACTTTACGCCGCCGGTCGACTCCTTGCTCGAGGAAGCTTATACATAATACCACCGAACCGATACACAGCTTCCGCACATCAATTTTATTTCTCCCCCACCGAGACATTGCACACCCAGCAGTTGCCGCTCCTTCGACGAAAGATCGCGACAAGGGAAAAGACACGAACAAGGCGAGAATTCGGTGCTGCAGCATCTTTACGGCCGTCGACAGACACGGCCTCGGGGTGGAACTGCCGCTGCCGTGCTATCATCGCATAATACGGTTCAAACGGGCGCCACCGAAACAGATAAACGCACGCTCATGTATATACAAACGCAACCACAAGTACGTATATTTGTTACACGGCGGTCCCGTGTTGCGTTTCCAGTTTCAGATGAAGGCTATCAATAGGCAACTGGTCGATCAGCTTAGCATATTGCCAATTATTATTATTATTATTATTATTATTATTATTATTATTATTATTATTATTATTATTAAACAACGTGTGATGCGTGATGATCCTGACCAGGGCGACGACCTGCTGTAGCCAACAGGCAACCTATACTTCTGCGGCGTACGCGCGGCTTAAGGCACCACCTGATGACCTCTATGCCTTTAGCCACGAGCTCTTTTAATCAATCAATCAATCAATCAATCAATCAATCAATCAATCAATCAATCAACTGAAAACCGCACTCGTGAAGCGAAAGAAGAGAGAGACACAACCGAATAGGTGAAGCGCCATTATTCTTTTCGCGTTCAAGTTCTGTTGCATCAGCCAATATACACGTATCCGAAGCCACGTCGCCGCCGAAAGTGGCCGACAGAGATCATATAGGAAAGCACATCATAAAACACGAAGCGTCCTCGTTGAAGCGCGCAACTTTTTATTTTTTATTTTTTTTTCCTATTGCAACTTGGAAAAGAAAGACTCACAGAAGACGCCGAAGAAGTTGCAACGAGACAGCACGGGCATCAACGTGTGGCATTATATTAAAGTATTTTTTACAAATCATTTGGGCAGAAGGAAGTCCGCTTGACCGAGTCGTTCAATATTATTCAACCCAATTCATTCGAATTCATTGCTAGGATCCGACGCATTAGTGTTAATTCGTATTTAACGAGAAACGAACAAACAAACAAAAAAAAAGGTCAGTGCATGCTTCTACGTGAATTATACTGCTACGGCACATACGCGAGTATGAGCTATTTCATGGTGTGACCAGAGAAGACGACGACGAAGCGACCACCGAACGCTGGCTGTTCTTGTTGTGCACAGTTACGGCAGTGCTTGTAAATACAGCTGTACATAGCCTTGTTTGCGCGTAACATCGTGGTGGAGGTGCGCGATCCTTGACCTCGCCACGGAGCTTCGCAGCGGCCGCTTTCTTGAAGCTCCCAAGATGGCTTCTGACGAAACGGCGCCGCCACCCGCTAATCCATCTGCGACAACCTACGTCACCGTTACAACACCCCGAGATCCCGGCGTGTTCTCAGGCCGCGAAGGTGCAGACGTGGAGGACTGGCTTACGCGGTACGAACGTGTAAGTGCCACTAACAGGTGGGATCCCACTCTCCAGCTTGCAAATGTACTATTCTTCCTCGACGGACCACCGCGAGCGTGGTTCGAAACTCACGAAGCCGACATCACAAGCTGGGACAGCTTCAAGCAGAAACTGCGCGACGTGTTTGGCAACCCATATGGTCGGCAGCTGGCTGCTAAAAAGGAACTGTCCGCGCGGGTCCAAACGTCTACTGAACCTTACATCGCCTACATTCTAGACATCTTGGCTCTATGTCACAAGGCCGACGTCAACATGCCGGACGCAGATAAGGTAGCTCACATTCTGAAAGGCATCGCTGACGATGCATTCAATCTGCTCGTCTTCACCAATGTCACGACTGTTGACGACGTCATGAAAGAATGCCGTCGTTTGGAACAGGCCAAAAGCCGACGAATCGTCCATCAGTTCGCCCGCTTGCCCAACACCGCAGCGACGTCGTCTTGTGAGGGTGTTTCCCATGCATCCACTAACTTTGACAACGTTACACGCATTGTACGGCGTGAGATAGAGGCCGCCTGTCCCAGTACTGCCGAAGTGAAGACCTTCTCTGAACCTGTAGTTCCGGTTTCGTTGGTACAAGCCGTCGTTCGCGAGGAGATCAACAATATGGGAATTCATGCGGTGTCTTTGCCACCACGCTCCGATGTCCGACCCAACTTTGCCACCCCATCCCGTCCCGTATCAACCTTCGCCCCTCCCCGGTTTAGGAACGCAGCTGAATGGCGAACCGCTGACGACAAGCCTATTTGCTTTCACTGTCACCGCGTCGGACACATTTCCCGCTACTGCCGAAGCCGCTGGACTCCATCCTGGAATTCTTTTGCCCCTTATTCTGCACCAACACGCCGTCCTCACCCGTACTCATCCAGCCCACAACACGTCGCCCCTCAAGAATTCCCTGCTCAGCCACGCTATGCCCGCTCACCTTCGCCACAACGCCGCCAGTCTCGCTCGCCTCAACCTCGACGACCATCTTCCCCGACCATTTTTCGCCGCTCCCAGCCGGAAAACTAGGCAGTGCAGCTCCTGGAGGTGGCGCTGCATTGTTGGACATGGCACAAAATCCTCTGTTGACGATTCCGACCAAACAGAACCTACTTGACGTGCATGTTGACGGCGTCCATGTGACCGCACTTATCGACACTGGAGCGCACCTATCAATCATGAGTGCTCAGTTTCGTCGAAGATTAAGAAAAATCCTGACGCCAGCAACCACTAAGGCTGTCCGGGTCGCCGATGGTGGAACCGCTGTTGTTATTGGAATGTGTACCGCCCGTGTTAGCATCGCTGATCGCCATGCCGTTGTTCTCTTCACTGTTCTAGCTCAATGCCCGCATGACGTCATCCTTGGTCTCGACTTCCTCTCCGCCCACTCAGCTCTCATAGACTGTTCCGCCAGTACTCTACGCCTCGATCTTCCTCTAGTGGACCCCATCGACCAAAGACCCAATCGCCTTACTGCCGCAGCCGACGTCCGCTTGCCGCCTCAAACACTTACTTACGTCGAGCTCCTGTCGTCGCCTCCAGTACCTGATGGGGACTACCTTTTGACGCCAGTAACCGATGTCCTACTCGACAGAGGCATCACATTACCTCATACAGTTCTCTCCGTTGTTGCCAACTGCGCCTGCCTCCCTGTAGTCAATTTCAATTTGACCCCCCAAATTCTGCCCCGTGGTATCTCCCTCGCCCTGCTCAGCCCACTCGACGCAGGCGAAGTGCAGGCCTTCACAGTGACCGCTTCGCCACATTCACTTGCGCAGCAGCCCTATGCCTGTCCCTCTGATAAGGCTATTACGTCGATGATTGCCCCAGACCTTACCCCTCAGCAAAGTGAGGATCTACGCCGCATTTTGATTGCATACAGTGACATTTTTGACATCGGTGGTCGTCCTTTAGGCCAACATAGCCTTGTTTGTGCGTAACAATACGCAAATTATTGAAACGTTACGATGTGTACAGCGCGACAGTCTGCGTATATCTCTCGGAATCCAGTGCGTAAGCAATGTGTCAAGAACGGCGAACCATGCTAGCTATAGGCGCCAACAATTTCTGCCCCTCCACGGTGGTCTAGTGGCTATGGTACTCGGCTGCTGATCCGAGTGTCGCGGGATCGAATCCCGGCTACGGCGGCTGCATTTCGATGGAGGCGAAATGTTGAGGCCCGTGTGCTGTGCGATGTCAGTGCACGTTAAAGAACCCCAGGTGGTCAAAATTGCCGGAGCCCTCCACTACGGCGTCTCTCATAATCAGAGCTGGTTCTGGGACGTTAAACCCTACATAACAACAACAAACCAACGATTTCGTCATTAGCATGAATCGGGTTTCCCTTTCGTTCTTTTAAATTTCTCCGTACGTTTTCTTTCTTTCTTTCGCACTGGACCCAAAGATATGGGGCTGGAATTGCGCCTTATTCCAACAAATTCGCATGCGCCCTCTAGGTGCTGATCGAATCCGATTAAAGCCGCCGATCCCATGGGCTCTGAACTACTACGTCAACACCGACAGAGAGCGGCCGACGGTTGAGGAAGGACATATAAGGTTTTGTTTGACTTTCAACGGAAGAGGGCGCGCGGTGTACGGTCAAACGGAGCCGCCAACGATACCTAGATTTACCTTTGTCCCTTTTCTTTTGTGTTTTCCGATTGATGAACTTCGCCATCCGCATTCACGGCGAATATATTTATTTGGAGTTTCAGCGTCGGCCGGTCTTTGCTGCACTGTCCACACTATCATCGGCTGCCTATGCAAACCACGCCCCTCATGTGCAAACACTCGGCAGGCGCATCACCGCTACTCGCTGAGCCACCTCTTTGCTCGAAGCCCGTTGTCAAACAGCTCACGCACGCTAATGTAGGCGGCTGTGACACGCGCTGATAGTTCAGTGCAGCGGTTTGGAGAGCTTCAAGCTTGTACGGGTTCATTAGGCACATTCGCTAATCGCCTACTCAACGTCGATTAACTATCACGTGGCTTGGAATCGTCCGCTAATTGAGCTCCTATGGCTAAAGTTGTTCCGTGGCGGTCGCTTATAGTGCCACGCTTTGAAAGCGATATGAGAGAATGAATCGAGCCCGAAATTCGTGTACTGCTGTGACTCCGTATACAATCATATCACAGTCATACGCAACTGTAGCCAGCATCGAAGCATTTCTTAATATGTCTTGCGTACAAGCATGTAAAACCTGCGTACTCGAGGACGCGGTTTCGTTTCCCGACCAAGGCAGCCACGTTGTAATTGTGGCGAAATGAAGGAACACCTGCGTACCGCTTAGGCGCACATTAAAGAACTCCGGGTTGTCAAAACGAACACGGAGACGCCCAATGCAGTGTGCCTCGTAACCGCGTCGCGGTTTCGGAAAGGAAAACGCGACAATTAAAGTTGCGAATAAGCAAACAACGGAAAACTTATTGTGCCAGAGTCAACCAGCTAGAACCAACTAACAGTAACGTGTTCGCGAGCCGCCTCTGCGTACGGTACGCCAGCTATTGTCTGCCTAGTGTCAACGACTTCTCCTTCTTTTACCTTGTAATTGCCACAGCGTAAAGCCGGCACTTTATATAATGCGCATTTTCCCCGTAACCACCTGCTATACCTATCTGCACGTCGTAGTATCGTTCAACACAGAAGCCGGATACGAACACGGAAACGGGACGTATCTACGGGCAATTTTCTGTTCGCTTGCTCAGCTCCTTTCTTTCTATATACTTACGTGTATACAAAAAGAGTTATCTGCATCGCTGGTGATTCCACTGCCGTATCCACATGCTCTAGCAGAGGAGTATTAAATACGGACAGCGCCCTGCTGTGAAGTCTTATGAGACCTTCTGAAGGCAGGAGATGGAGTGCATACCCTAGGAACCGCCGTAATGTATTTGGACTTCACCGTTGCTCGAAATAGCACAGCTGCACGGAAATGTGCCACGAAAGAGCTTATTAAGTCGTCTCTGCTAACGAAACAGTAGCGTGAGTGAGTTTCCCTCTTTCATGGAACTTACGCACAGAAAAGGCACAATAAATGTGTCATATACGTTACACGTAGTAGTATTAGTTAATTAACAAAAAGCACCTTGGTAGGTCAAATCAAACGAGAAAAACGAAGGACGCAAGCAAAAAAGGCACGGGAGGGCGCTTACCCACAACTAAGTTAATTGAAAGAAACACGCATGAACTTATACCTCAGGCTGTACTAGAATCCATATGGACAATGCGCATGCAGAGGAAGGGAAGGAAACAAAAGCATAAACAAAACCTTAAAGTAAAAAATTAATTCCACTTTCCTTACTGTGCCGAGACAAGCACTGGGCCAAGATAAGATCTAAAAAACTCCATTTCGCTCCTACGAAGAGCTAGTGAGGGTGTATTAACAGAACGGGTTTCTTTCCTACGTATGTAGCATGCCTCTACTGTCTCCCTATAGCTGCCCGATTTCTATATTTGCAAAGGGTTGTGGTCCCACAAAAAAACTGGCTCGCACCCTTGTTGAACCCTGTGCCTCGCAATATGTGAGCACTCATTCATTTCTAGTGAACGCTTGTATTCAAAGAATCTAACACTCAAGCAACGGCTCATTTGGCCTATGTGCACGTCGGCGCAACTAAACGAAATCTGAGGGACAACAAATTTATTAGGCTGCGCGAGAGAGGATATGTGAACACTTCTACAAGATTTCTTGCTCTTACCAAGGCTTTCTGCGGCGTTTTTCTTTCAGTCATTACACTTATGCTGTCCATTCGTTATAGGGGCAGAAAAAAAATTATAAAAATGCTAGGTCGTTGGCGCTGACCTATACCAAGATATTCGGCCATTACCAACTTGCCCAAATGTCGATCCTTCTGCTCAACAAGGAAACTAAGATATTCGGCCATTACCAACTTGCCCAAATGTCGATCCTTCTGCTCAACAAGGAAACTGGGGCCGAATTCAGAAATCTTTTATTTCGTGAGTGCTTTTTGCCAATGGCTGACCGGCCTCTCTAGAATGATATGTACAGCATCAAGATTGACTGAAATTTTCTATTACGAAGGTTGTTGTCGTAAGTTCTTTTCGTGAATATGGGCCCTGGTGGACTACACCTCTCTTACAGGGTAGGTGTGCTTACAGTATGCGTCGCCAAGTGCGAACATCAGCTGCTGGTAATAGAGCAGTTTTGTGTGCAGTACGATGTTCGAGGCCTGCACACGCTACTGCCCACAAAACTCGTCTGTT
Source organism: Hyalomma asiaticum (assembly GCA_013339685.2). Taxonomy (NCBI): domain Eukaryota; kingdom Metazoa; phylum Arthropoda; class Arachnida; order Ixodida; family Ixodidae; genus Hyalomma; species Hyalomma asiaticum. The sequence continues at coordinate 64,071,472 of CM023484.1, forward strand.
CTGTTCACAAACAAAGCACTCGTCACGCAAGCACATCCGTACCAGCAATTCTTACACCAGTACACCGAGTTCGAAATGTCGTAGAAGCAAGAAAACGCGTGTCATGTGCGTATGTATGTATGTATGTATGTATGTATGTATGTATGTATGTATGTATGTATGTATGTATGTATGTATGTATGTATGTATGTATGTATGTATGTATGTATGTATAGCCCCCTTTTCCCCCACCTGCCCTGGCCACAAAAGCACGATACCTCGGACAGTCTTTTTCATTCCGCCTTGTTTACCATGGTTTGCGTATGCGAACCGAGCGGTGTAGCTTTCCCGCAATGCGCAAGCCTCCCAACTTGACTGTCGCCTCTGGCACCGCCGAAGCGCGCGGCCACGAGAAGCCGCGAACCTCCTCAGGTGACGACGACGACGACAAGAGACGTAGTACTTCGTATGTTCTTCCGTCCTGCCTCTCACTATCTCTCTCGAGGCGAGCTAAGCAATTCTCTGGTTTCCACGAGACAGCCTGCCCTGCACAACCTCGGCGACAGCCGTCCCGCGGTGACAACGAGGACCCGAGAAGCCTCGGCACCCGCTAGTTCCGCACTAAGAACAACAAAGACAAAAAGGAAGGCGGTGAAGGAGGACGAGAAGAGGTGCGAGAACGCGAAGGAGAGATCGTATCGCAGCGGCTGACAGGCAGGCAAATGCCAAAGCTAGGCCAAGAGATATATACATGGCGCGCTGATATGATATGCGGAGCGAAGAAGAGCCTGCATAGAGGAGATGTGCGACTGAGAAGGAACGGGCACCAGGGCAAAAAAGAAAATTACGACAGAAGAGAAAACGTCAAGGCGTAACACCAGTGCGGTATACTATATATACAATGCGATGAGAAATGCGAAGTGTGTGCAGAAAGAGAAAAAAAAAGGAGGGTGGGTGGTGAGCGAAGCTGGCGTTATTCAGAGGGGCCGGATCAAAATGTAGAAAGAATGCGAGCAAGCAATGAGACGGGAAGAAAAAGAAAGCTTGCATACAAAGCGTTGATTCCGAGAACGAAAGCTGCAGTGCAGAGACTCGTATAGGAAGCTGTAACGATCCGGTGACGACAGAATAGCAGAGCCACGCTCGGATAAGAGGGTGTGTGTGTGTGTGTGTGTGTGTGTGTGTGTGTGTGTGTGTGTGTGTGTGTGTGTGTGTGTGTGTGTGTGTGTGTGTGTGTGTGTGTGTGTGTGTGTGTGTGTGTGTGTGTGCGTGCGTGCGTGCGTGCGTGCGTGCGTGCGTGCGTGCGTGCGTGCGTGCGTGCGTGCATATAGACGAGAGTCCGCAGATGTCTAGAAATGCGAGGGGGGAGTGATGGAGATGGTCAGACTATATATAGAGTGGAACAAGAAAGCGCAGCAAGAAGCCACAGGAGGAAGCACGCGTGCTTCACTCTGCGTGCGCGGTGACGACACTGCAATCCGATGACGCGTTCTGTAAGCGCACTTCGAGACTCAACTCGAACTGATTGCGCAACTGGAAACGGAAATCGGAGACACACTAAAGACGTAACAACAGTCTCGAAATACTTCGGCCGCCTTTTTTTCACATTTCCTCTCGAATAACACAAACGGACGCACGAGCCAGAGTTTGGATCGAACCATGCGCTCAACTCGACACCTGTCCAAATTGAACTAGAGGGATTATATATATATATCGACCCTTGGGGAGGGGGGGGGGGGATCGTCTTAGTTCTGTTGCGACGGGAGTGACAGGTCTCTCCATAACTAGGTCTCCCATACAATATAAATACCTGTCTGCCCAGACTCCGGATTCGGCATTATTCGATTGCACACGCGCGCTGTCAGTGAGCGTTAAGCCCCCTCTCCCCCCCTCCTCCTCCTTTTTCACCCGCCTCTCCCCCTTCCCCGCAAAAGCGCGTCGACAGGCGCACATGCCAGAGGGGAGCTGACAAAGGTAGGACGAAGGAATGCAATATGTATAAAGTACCGCCGCGGCCGATTTCTCCTGCTATGCAACGCGCAGTCGACGTGAGTTTAAACGCGCCGCCATCTAAAATAGACGTCGCCGTATACGAAAGAGCGAGGCGTGACGTCAAGAGCGGTAAACGTCCTCACTCGCCAGCTAAGGAGCTGCCACGGTGAGGAATACGAAAGTGCGCTTCATTTACCCTGCCATGCCATTCCGCAGCGCAAAGTACGAAGCCGGTACATATTGAATGGCCGTAACCCCTCCGTCTTGCCTCATTTCTCCTGCTCGTTTATTTATTTCTTCTCATCTTGATTGTTGCTACTCTTGTTTGAAATATGCTATTGTAATCTAGGTGCATTATTGCCATCAGGTTGCATTAGAGTGCAGCTTAGGACCGCCATACTTAAACAGTTTAAACTGACACTTTAATCGTCCAAATCTACGTTTCTGTTTATTTGAAAGAAAGAAAGAAAGAAAGAAAGAAAGAAAGAAAGAAAGAAAGAAAGAAGGAAAGAAAGAAAGAAAGAACACTGACCTTAAGTCATAGCTATTGGTGTACCTTATCGTATCCAGGTTCAGGTCCGTTAAGGTCAATAAGAAGTCGACTGAAAGGACTTGAAGTGTATAGGTTCGTTATTTAAAGATTGGTTGGTTGCGCGGCAAACTGCACTGCGCGCGCGCGTTTCTGTGTGTGTGTGTGTGTGTAAGAAGTCGACTGAAAGGACTTGAAGTGTATAGGTTCGTTATTTAAAGATTGGTTGGTTGCGCGGCAAACTGACAACTGCACTGCACTGCGCGCGCCTCTCTCTCTCTCTGTGTGTGTGTGTGTGTATGTGTATGTGTATGTGTATGTGTGCGTGCGTGCGTGCGTGCGCGCATCTTTTCCTTGTTTTATGCGCGTTCCCTCTTTCTGCCCCCTTTCTCCACCCTTTCCCGAGGAGCAGGGCAGCCGTCCGGTATGAGCGCCCTATAGCTGGCTAACACGTACAGCTCTTCCTCCATTTTTTTCCTCCCCCCCACCCCCCCTTCTCCAACATATCGCGGTTGACACTATGGCTAAATGTTAATGCGACAAAATCCTTTGTCGATGAAATGTCAGTTTACCCCAGCAGACATTGAGAAACAATGAAGTAAACCTTATGTGCATAGTGCGTGCACTTCAAGGGGGCGTCACCGCCCATAAGTCGTATTTACATATCCTCTCTTTCTTTCTTGCTTACAAAGCCAGTGCTGACGTTGAACGTGCGGGTATAAAGGAGTATAATCAACAATGCGTACAATGAAGATTAGCTGAATGTTCTTCCCCACTATCTTCTTTAGGAACATCGCTCATAACGAAGTTGTCTCTTTTTTGAATTTGCGGTCTGCGTGCTCTCACATACCGTGTGATCGTGCCTTATATGGTTGTATTCGATGCCGTATATGGGCTGGCTGTGCCATAGTGGCAGAATTTGACGCCATATATGAGTCGGCCGCGCCACATATATGGTCACGCAGTGCATATTTCCACGCATATATGGACTGGCTGCTCCGTATATGGCCACATTCGGGTCCATATATGGTAGTACAAAGACATACATGTAGCCATATATACTTATATACGGCTGTATATTATCTACATATGTGCCATATACGGCATTTTCGCAAGGGTTGATAGACTACGTAGGCGGTCTAGAAATGAAACGCCACTGCTATAAGCTCGCTCTCGAAGTGGAAACAAGCTAAAGACGAGACACGAGTAATGGTTTTCAATGTGCGTATTGTATAGCCGCCTCAAGGACTGCAATGCGAACGGAAGAGAACTTTAGCGACAGACTTGGGCATAGAGAGAGAGAGAACACTTTATTGATGAACCGGAGATGTCAGCCTGGTTAATCGCCTGGCTTGCTACTCCAGGTACTTTGCGGTGATTATGATATTTACAGTGATCACATCTAACATAACACGTACATACGGTCACACTTACTCACACACTCATATATACATATATACACTATAACTCAGTTTACAGCGTTTCATTGAGGCATGTTGCCCGTAGAAACGCTATCAGCGCCTTGGTGCTACGTAGTGCGCAGGCGCTGTCTTGCCACGGGCCTAGGAGATGCCGCAGCTCCAAGGTCGTACCGTGTGGCAAGTGAAGCGCTGCCTTCAGAGTCTTTCTATCCGACTCGTAGCGCTGGCAGTTGCACAGGACGTGTTCAATGTCCTCTCGTGTGTTGCATGCGGAGCACAATGGAGAATCAGACTGTTGTATTTTGTGCTTAAAATCTCTCGTGTATGCTACATTGAGTCTTAATCGGTGAAGGCACGCTTCATCTCGCCTGGCATATATCATGCATGGAACGCTGGTGACGATATCGGTTACACGCAGCGCTCTTAGAACCCGCCCACCGCGGCGTGGGCTGTATACATTATACATCTTTTCAATTTTCCTATGAGTAGAGCGTAGGAGGTGCGGTAAACATAAAGCTTATTGAAGTGCTCGAACATCCCATCGTCCTATCAAGCATACTTCGACGACGCGACGCTGGAAGGTAATATCAGACATCGGGTTAGTATAATGACGAAATTGAGGCTCGACAGCATGACAGAGAGGCCGCCTTGTGGTATCGGCTTGCACGAAAGTCTTTGTATGCACAACGTAAATAGCCCACGAAATATGATGTTGAACAGTCCTTGCAACAATGGCCTTTTACGAGCAGCATTTCGCGAGCTCGCCTGTTGCGCTGTGGAGTAATGAAATCAGGCGTACTGCGCATGCGCAGAACACACGCAATCCATGCACATTTTGTTTCGTGAGCAAAGAGCCAATACCCCGCGATAAAATTAACTAAGTACTTTTTTTTCTTTTACAGCAAATATAGAATATGAGAATTCGTATGAACGACGCGAGCTATCATATTGGAATGCTTTGAATGTAACTTCAGCAAACAGTGAAAGCCGCCTCTCATCCTTGATGCAAGAAAGTGAGTGGGCATGTCCTACATTTCCAGCATTTTGAAGAATAATGAAACATTTCTATTCTTCAAGCAACATCTCTCTTTCTCGCCGTTGTCAGCAAACATGATATAACGGTGAGGTTCCGTAGAGTAAAAGTGAGCTACGTTAAGTGTGATTTTGCCGTTTCTTTAGCTAACACTGCCCTGGGCAGGAGTCAAGGTTTCCGTGGATCAAGATGGCGATCAAGATGGCAAAACAGCCAGCGCTCTTGATGTAGTCAAGAAATGTACCAGGTGTCCTTTGCGTCGCGCAGCACGTATAATGGCGAAAGGCCATCACGGTGTAAGGGCGAGAAAGAACACTGTACAAAAAATTAAAAAAATTATTCTCACTAACGATAATGAGAGTGCAGGCGACAGACCATGCTGTGACGAGGATCATTTATTTGATACTAATTAAATAAATAAATAATAATTTCTTTATTTCCATCAACGATGGAGGAGACTGCGGCTAAAAGTCGTTTGAAACACAGGCAACGTGACAGAAGCCCGCAGCCACCTCTACAATGCAGGCAACGATAGCACTCAGGTACAGAAAAAAAAACAAAATATCCAAGAAAATTAATACAATTGCACATAAAAAACAGCCACGTAAGTAAGGAAAAACGAAAGAAAGCAGGATACATATTTATCTTATTTACTATGCGAGTATGCATTGATGGATTATTAGTCCTTTGTTTTGTTACTTCATTTTATTTCGCCTTTGATTTCCTTAAGTCGTTCTGTTTCATGTCTAACCAATTTTATTTCACCGCTCATAATTTTATTTCAGCTTGCTTCATAACTGACTACATTTTCGATGCAGGCTGGCTGAACTTCAGTTCCCCTTAATTCGCACCGGTGTGGAAAACGGTGTGGCACGGTGTGGAAAACGGTGTGGTGAGCAGCCAATGGTACTTCTGCGTTAAGCGACATGGTCGGTGCCCCCAGTGACACCATTTGTTGAAAGAAGAGCGGGCGTATTCCAGCCATACATATGTTTGAAACCAAGCTGCAATTTCCCTGGCACGCACTGCGAAATATTATTTGGCTCACACGTTCACGGGATCCTCAACGACTGATTGGTACCATTTTCCGGCTATGTTCAAAAGTATCGCATGGCAGGCAATGAAGACACAACTACCGCATTCCGACTGACGAACACGGCATGAAAGCCGCGAACATAGAATGATTTTGAAAGATACCACGCCAGAACACTACATACAAAATGGTGGTGATTGAATGACTTCCTGGGTTTTACGTCCCAAAACCACAGTGTATCTATGAGAGACGCCGGAAATTTAGACCACCTGGAGTTTCTTGAACGTACACTGACACCACACAGTACACCTCGGGCCGTTACCATTTTCGCCTCCATCGAAATGCAGCAGCCGAGGCCGGGATTCAATCCCGCGACCTTCGGATCAGCAGCCGAGTGCCACAGTCACGAGACCCCCGCGGCGGGGCATCATGCCAAACGCTCCAAGCAAAAGTAGACAGCACACTGCTCGCGATGGCAAAGAGGCAAGAAAGATGCGCGTCGCATTTCAGCGTGTATGCTGTCTGTATGCTGACAGTGCATTGCCAGTACGTTCTCTGCTCCAGGCCGTTCCCACAGCACTGATTGCTGCGACTGCATCCGACGTCGCATTTTCTCTGCACTCGTTTGCAACTGGGATTGTGCCCGTTTCACGAGGTTGATGAGTTCGGCACTCTTCGCGTTAGATGTGCTTAGAACTTTCGGTAAACGAGGATAATGTCTAACAACTATGTCTAATATGACATGTTCAAATGAAGAAGAGGCACGTCATGTCCCCCTGTATATGACAGCGCTTCCTGACGCTATAGCTCCAACGTCAAACCGACGAACTTACAAGGCGAACGTACCATGGAACTATACAAGTCCTCCATTGCCCAACGTTTCTGCCGGCGCTCGCAGAAAATCCAATTACGTAATGCACCCCATAAACGGATTAGCCGAAAACGGCCAGTTAACGTCCTTTCTTGTTCTTTCCGCGGCTCAAATACTTAACGCAACACAGTTGGCTTACGTACTCCCCCCTTCCGTGGTCCGCAGAGCACCCTTATTGGCCCAAGACCAATAGACATCTGCGGGTGCTGTCGTCGGCGAACCAACAGTGGGATGTCGTCACTTGCAGACCGCACTCCTTTTCGTCTTCTTTATTTTCCCTCTCCTTCTCTTGTAGATACGATTTCAGGTGAAGCAGCCGTACCACGCAATGCTAACCACTATGACCCGTTGTAAGAGGGGACATAGACAATGGTAGTTAACTGTATTTGTGGCACCTGCGGTTGGTCTCTCTCGCAGCTTATTTCTCTCGCACGTGAGTGTTATCGCAGTGACAGCGATCTATTAGTCTGTACGTTGTGAAAACAAGAAAATAATGCAAAAGCATGCAGCATTCGTGAACGGTGTGTAGATCTGCGTAAGCCAAAGAATAGAGAATGCGTAGTGAACTGTTTTATAGCATACAGCGCCAGGCGCCCGTTTCGCCTTCCTAGCAACTAGTCGTATGCCGGAGTAGTTGTCAAGGCCTGACGCAGTCAGTGCTGGCAACTTCGCGTGCTCGTCAGCCGTCGTAGTATGAACTGCCCCGCTACGGTGGTCTAGTGGCGATGGCACTCCGAAGGTTGCGGGATCGAATTCCGGCCGCGGCATCTGCCTTTCTATGGAGGCGAGATGTCGAGGCCCGTGTACTGTGCGACGTCACTGGAGTTTATAAGTAACCCCAGGTCGTCAAAATTTCCGGAGCCCTCCACTACAAGCATGCCGACATACTGCAACACTACCGAATGAAAAGATGCCAATATCCACAACCACATTCAAAATTAAGCAAGGAAGAAGTCACGTCCCTCCGCAGATTGCAAACGAACACATACGTACATGGAATTATTATGCACCGGATCCACCCCACAGAGTTCCCATACTTATGCCGCTTTTGTAATGTACCGGACACTCCCCAACACATGGTCCTGGTGTGCCCACACCGCGAAAACAACGCTGAAGATGACGCTCCAGAACCCCCAGTATTGATTGAAGAAACGTGGGAGGCAATGTTAACCGCCCAGAGCTTGGAGGACCAGCGAAGTGTGGTGGACCGGGCACGGGCCGCGGCATCTGCCAACGGCTTTCTGGACTGAGAGAGCCGCCCACCGCGGGCGAAAATCGCCGTTTCTCAAAATAAATGTTTATTCCTCCTCCTCCACTACGGCGTCTCCCATAATCGCAGCTGGTTTTGTGACGTAAAACACCACAAATCAATCAATCATCGTAGTATATACATTGGTATTCGCAGGAATGTGTCAAATGCGCTCTATATCCTTGACGTCACGAAATATAGTCTAATCTGGCGTACACTGCGTATCACACGCGAACGCTGTCATTCAGGTGCAATATTTGTCGCAGGTTTTAGGTATAGCATTCGAACGTCTCCGCAATTTGTTGCACGCACCTTGACAAATGTGTTCAGCCAAAAAACGTCATTTTAGCCAGAAGCAACGAACTTTCATTTTGCAAAGTGACTTGCGTTTATACATGAGCAGAGGGAAAGCACTGATGGTTAGAACGAAGACCACGTCTTGTGACTCTATTGCAGCGGTGCAGGAGAGGTGAACCGTAGTTTTGAGAGCGGAGTTCGTTATTCTTTCTGCAAGTACGTTGTAACCGACTATTTTCTTTGGTTTACTTCTTTTAGGGGCGAAGCTCCTTAAGGCGTGGGTCGTGCGTCCCCGATGTATGTAGTCGTCGTCGTAGTAGTAGTAGTAGTAGTAGTAGTAGGTAGCCACCGGCGCGTGCCTGCCGGGAGGCCCGCACGCGCCGAGTGCGAGCGCGTGGCTCCCGGCACGCGCTCGCCCGCGAGAGACAACGTTGGCGCAGGCAGCGTCTCCTAGCGAGTTTCTTGATTGAGAAATACCGACTGCTCGCGTTGGAGAAGCGTTCACCGGCAACCCACACACACACACACACACACACACACACACACACACACACACACACACACACACACACATATATATATATATATATATATATATATATATATATATATATATATATATATATATATATATATATATATAGAGAGAGAGAGAGAGAGAGAGAGAGAGAGAGCTTTCACTTGTGCATTGTGCATAGTTGAACCGTGAGGATTCGTAGCATGCGCGAGATGTTATAAAACTAGATGGCGGTACTTGTAGTTGATGATGAAAGATGCGAGATGTTATAATAGTTTGATGACATTTACTCAAGTGTTTCACTTTTAATTGTGGGGCGAATTGCACGGAAGAGTTTCACGGTTTACCGATGATTCCTTCTGGAGATTCGCCCCACTCATCATCATTCACCCCGTGAATATGCTGTGATTTTTTTCTTTCGTTAGTGACTGCAATACCATATCGCTTTGTATAGCAGAATATTGCCAATTCAGAGCACTTTTTTTACTAGTTTCTTATATTTATGCGGTTCTGTTTGCTCTTATATACTTTTGTATGTGAAACCCCACTGCTGCAATGCCTCCTGCGAATGTAAGTATTGAAATGAATGAACGAATGAACGAACTTAAAATGCTGTCAATGCCGAACGCCGTTACAGAAAGGAGTGGTTAATACATGTACAGTATGCAATGTTACGCCAAGCAGCTTCAAAAGATAATGGTCGGGGTTGTTGCCGACGGAGGCGGGGAGGTGGTTTCATTCCGATGTTGTGTTTGGCAGGAGTGAATTAAAAACAGGTAAATAAATAAACAAACAAACAAATAAATAAATAAATAAATAAATAAATAATCCTTCGTAAATGCTTCATATACCACACGGGTCTATACCTCGACCAACGCAATAGTGTACAGCGCTGCTTGCGCTTGTGCGTCACAACTATACAAATGTCGACTGTTTACGTGTCGGCACGACTGATACTGATTGCGACGAGACACCACAGCACACTCTCGCACATTGTAAATCTTCTAACAATGAAAGGCAGACATTGTACACCGCTTTAATCTGATCCTGGACGTCGGAGCGTCCGCTAACCAAAGTACACTAATCCACCATGGCCTAGACCGCGTCATCTGATCGGCAGGCCACAGTATAGTATCTAAAACACGGTACTAAGCAGCTAAACGCCACTTCCACTGCACCAGCAGAATGGACAAGAGCGAAAGACAGCTCCATCGACAAAAGCATTAGCGGCTATTGATTTGCGTTCTCAAAGAAGACGATCGAAACTGCCTTCGCAAGGCAACACCGCGAAATTGGGAAGAAGGGACAGAACGATGGACAACTTGAACGAGTCGAGGGCAAAGCACACAGGACCGGCCTTTGTGTTTTTTGTGTGTTTGTTTTTGCTTCGCCGAAAATGCACAAGAAAGGAAGGTCGAAGCGAAACTGGAGCAGAGAAAGGGCAATACCCCTTACAGTGTTTACGCAAGGAGCCCTGCCTCCCAGCGTGCGCGAACAACAGTGCTTGTTCGTTCGCGGAGGTGGCGCGCGGCGCCGAATAGCACGCGAGCGAAGTTCGTAGTGTGCCTCGCCGACGAACAGCGAGCAGGACTGTAAGTAGAACGCGCGAAGCGGCATGCTTTCCGAGCGCGCACGAGTGCAAGGAAAACACGGAGCGAAGGATAAGCAAACAAGAGGACGAGAAATGAGACTCGTGAATGTCAAGGACATGCGCGAAGCGCGGCGAACGCTTGTCTTTCAAGACGCTCGGTGGTGTAACGTTGTTGAGTCACGTATAGAAAGGCTCTTGTATCGCGTCCCCGACGGGCATTCCTCGCGTAACCGCCATGATTTCTCGACTGAAGGAATTTATCAGCTCGTTCGACCATAGACTAGTTGGTTGGAAAGGTATTGGAGCGGAATCAAATAGCGTTCAAGAGGGGACGAAGTGTCTTTCCGAAGCGCCGTTTGATTACGATGGAGCGTAACCCTTTAAACGACGCAACACGAAGTATGTGATCGAAAAGATGACAGTGATGTTCACGTCACGTAAATCTTCCCAATTATCCGTGACAGAAAATGCAGCCACATTTACAATGAGCAAGCATACTTTTTTTGTATTTTTCAAAGATATATTCGTATAAAATTCTCACAACCCGAAGGGGGGGAGGGGGGGACCTCATTTTTATTTTTATTTTTTGGTTTTTACTACTGTTAGTATCTAATAATCACCGGCCATCTGCTCATACTTTGGTTTTGCTTTGTTCAGTGCAAAAATTAAAGAACGAAAGTTAAGTGCAAGGACGTAAAATATACTTCGTAGTGACAGAACACGAGTTATGACCGTTTGCAAACGCTTGTTTACTGTATCTAAATGTGTTGATGATAAAAACTGATTTCTATATCTTCCATTACAATAAGTAAGTACGCGAGAGCAAAACTAAAATGCAGGGGGTATCAATTAGTTTGCGTCAGCATATCTGTATCATCCGTTTCCTTTTCGTTCTTTTTTTTTTTTTTTAATAATAACGATCTGAAATCTCAAATTTGAAAAAGAAAAATTATTCTTGGGCATATTCCAATTTTGGAACATTGGCAAATTGGCAAGTAAAAGGGTTAAAATTGTCGTTAACAGTGTAAGTTAATCGTCTCTGGGGGACGGTGTCAAATGAAGAGCTGACGGTGAGTTCTGGTCACTTGATGTGACCTTACGCGATATATGCTACATCTTAATGCTTCCCCGCTTTACTTCTTTCACACGCTATTTCACACGCTTACTTCTTTCACACAGGCCGTGTGATTGAAACAGGCGGTGTGAAAAAAAAAAAAAAAGAATGACGGTGTGACGAAGAACAGCCACTATTAGAAAACAGCAAAACCCGTAAGCACAAAAATTTACGGGAAGCATGCACAAAAACTACCACAGCTTGCATGGGAAGACTGCAAAAACAAGAGAATACAGGTTATGATTTCTGCGGTTTTACGTCCCACAACCAGGCGTGAATATGAGAGATGCCGTATAAAGCGGAGGGCTGCGGAAATTTCGACCACCTGGCGTCCTTTAACGTGCACTGGCATCGCACAGTATACACGGGCCAAGAGAATACAAGTCAAACACGATGTCGTCCACACAATAGTGACTATTACTCAAACGATAAAAAAAAAAGAAAATGTGGATTTTGCATCCTTATTAATTAGACGGACGCTCTTACTCCGGAGCTGTTCGCAAAAGCAAAAGTTAGCCGAGTTATGCACCGATCATGATCGCGAAAGTGGCAGACCAGCCCCGTCACGGTGGTCTAGTGGTTATGGCGCTCGGCTGCTGATCCGAGGGTCGCGGGATCGAATCCCGGCCGCGGCGGGTGCATTTCGATGGAGGCGAAATGTTGAGGCCCGTGTGCTGCGCGATGTCAGTGCACGTTAAAGAACCCCAGGTGGTCGAAATTTCCGGAGACCTCCACTACGGCGTCTCTCATAATCAGAGCTGGTTTTGGGACGTAAAACCCCATAAATCAATCAAGTGGCAGATCAATGGCAAGTAGTATACCTACGATCGAAACGCTACATGAATCCGGTTATGTAATTACAATCATTCAACAGGGGCCGCACAGAAACCATTACCACGTGAGAACTGAAAGGCATATCTGCGTATGATTTGCATGTACCGGCGAACTGACTCAGTTCCTCAATAGCTATCTTATTCGCCAGCTGCAATCGCGCATTGCGATTACGCGATTGCAAGACGCCGGCTGTTATACGGCCATTATCGTGCGCGCCTCATCGCTGAACTTGCGCCAGAAAACGCTGAACACTGGGAATCACAAAGCGGGCGCGGAGTAAGGAAAGTACAATAGGTATAGTATATTCCCAACGACAACGGTGTACAGGACGCCTGGACCTTGAAAACGGACGCTATTATTCGTCCACGTGCACATCGTTTACGACGGCCCAGAAAAGAAAGAGGCAATGCTGTCAGGGAAGCCATCAAAATTCTCGCAACCATTCATCGCGAGAAATATAGCAGATCTCAGGGACAAACAGGAAAGGCTGTTGTGGGAAGCACGAAACCACCGATTACTTACACCGAATACAAGCGTACGCGTTTGCGCGCCCACCCCGGCATCCTGAGAGAACGCGCACCTGCGCGGGCCTTCTCTCTGTTGATGTGTCCGTTCTGCACCCAGGATTTAAGCGCCCGCCCGCCAGACATGTCGGCAACGAGGATATCTGAGATGAGACTTAAACATTTCCGTGTGCCATTCCTTAAACTGAGCTTCTGTATGATTAATGTTTAAGTGGTTTGTGATGAGGCCCACCACAGTGCTCAATTGACTAGTTTTTGCTGCTTATTTTCCCACGCGCTTAGATGTGAGCTTAGATGTGAGGCTGGGACTCCTAATACACAGCTGAAATGCCGAGCGAAACGACGTGGTGCCCGCAATGAGGTTTGAGCTAAAGTGTATTATTATTATTATTATTATTATTATTATTATTATTATTATTATTATTATTATTATTACAGTAGAACCCCGCTGATACTTTTTTCACGGGACCGTAGAAAATAAACGTAAGAGCCGAGAAACGGGAAAAACGGAAAAATGAGAGGAGTGGTGATCGGCACACAATTTTATTTCTCTGCTGGCGCTTTCAGTGCACGCATCGGCACACTCGGCTATGATTTCGTCGACAGAGAAAACCTCGGAGGTGACAACGGCATCATCGATGGAAACGATGGAAACGCGCGCGATTCCGTCACAAACAGTTTGCACAGCTGTGCCATAATTTTGCTGTCGGAAGCCGGAAACGTAATGGGCGTCGCCCATAGTGCAGCTAATACAGTCAAGCCAAGTCAAGCTACGTGAAAAGTCAATATTGCCGTGGGCAGTGGCCACTTGGAGTGTCGATTCGCAACGTAACATACGGGAATGTTCCCGCACTGCGACGTAACAGCGAGGTCCCTAATGCATTGAATCCTATGGGAGCTACGCCGGGACTGGCCCAAAACAACGTAACAGCCAGGAAAACGCAGCAGCCGGGAACGTAACAGCGGGGGCTCTACTGTATTTTTATTATTTGTTTCAATGCTCTTACATCAGGCTCCCAGTGGCCAGGAATTCTATTTGAATTTTGCGAATGACTGCAGATAAACCTATATATGTCGCGTTATAATTGCAACAACTGCGTTATAATCCTGTCGGTGCACTCGACATCGCATATGACAGCGGCTAAGCTTTCAGCACATACCGCGCAGGGCATGCCAAGTTAGAGATTGTCGCCACATAGCTACAGAAGATAGACCCTATGCCTGGCTCAGAGAGAAGGAGAGACAGAGAGAGAGAGAGAGAGTGTGTGTGTGTGTGTGTGTGTGTGTGTGTGTGTGTGTGTGTGTGTGTGTGTGTGTGTGTGTGTGTGTGTGTGTGTGTGTGTGTGTGTGTGTGTGTGTGTGTGTGTGTGTGTGTGTGTGTGTGGATTGATCTTTGAAATACGACAGCCTCATCCTTCGTAGCTGTGTTACATTCATGATCAGCACATGATGAAGCGACTCACCCGCAATGCATCTCAGCATACTGAACTGGTTACCATAACCAAAAAAAAAATAATAGTAAACACCGATGGTACCTCTACAGAAGTCCGAAGAAAGTGTCTAGCGCAGGGCCATCCGACTTCTCTTCACGTTCCCTTTAAGCTGCAGTATAAACACACACGACCGGTACGCAACTGTTATACGCACACTACAGTACAGCGTGAGCCACGGCTCAGGCAAGGCAAGCACGGCAGTTCCAGCTGCGTGCCGTTCGACGTCGCGGAGTTGCTGTGTGATCGCGTGCCGTAGGATGGACCACATCCTGTGCAAGCTGAAAAGAGCACCCCCCCTTTTCCACGCACCCAGTATCTATACGGAACGTCGACGGCAGACACGTCACCGCCCCAACGCGAGAGCGTTTTTAAACGCTCCTATCCTCCCGCACTTCTCCTCCACTTTCTCCTTTCCTTCCATCTCTCCTGTCACACGCACTATGCCGTGCCACGCTATAGCTGTTCCAGTTCCCAACCGTTTCGGATTTCAACATTTGCTTGACGCCCTAACTGTTCTTCGTTCCGTGGCGGCCTTTTGCGCGCTTTCGGACGTCGGCTGTTGTGTGGAGCTTTTTGCAGCGGAATTCAGCGCCCGTTTCTTGAACGGTTTAAGAAAGGATACTTGAGAAAAAGTAAGTATGAACGATTCGGTAGGTTTCGAAGGTACATTTGTGTGGTCGTTTAATAAATGTCATTGTCGCCACCGAGCGCTACTTATTGCGCGCCCTACCCGCGGCCATTGTATTTCCTTGTTTCTTCCTTCTAAACGTTGTGTTAGCAAATGGGATGCGTGCCTACGTATCTTCTGGTTAAAAAGAAATGAGAACGCCGAGAGGGCAAGTGAATAGGCCATTAGAGCTCAACTCCGGCGATTTATCAGTGTCCAGTGATCTCGATGAAATTTCCAATAAACGTTCGCCTCGGTACTGCAATAACATATGCCAAGCCAGGCGGTTACAATTTGTTTAGCGTTAGTTCCCCTGAAAATGAATTTTAGAAAATTTTATCGCCTTGCCATGAGGGCTACCCTGCGTGTCTGACGTCATTACCAAGAACACTGCCTGCCCTAGCAGGCCGGTCATCAAAAGCATCACGGTGATACTCCAGTGCGCAAATAGTCGCTGTCAAGTTCAGAAAAGCTGGTATAACTCAATGCATCGTCGGAAGACCTCGTCACTATCATTTTTCTGGCACCAGCTCCATCTTTCTGTTAGTGTGGATGACGTGACGTCATCGCATACGCTGCACGAAGCGTAGATGCGTTTCGGTTTCAACTCGATGTTCATTCGGTTATTTAAAATTTGTGGTGAGTTTCTGAGCAAACTGAACCGCCCTGGCTGCTACAGGGCTATCAGTACCATATAGGAAAAGAGCGATATCAGATTCAGACGAAAAAAAAGAAAAACACCGTAGTTGTAAAACAGCGTGGATCATCAAGAAATTTTGATGTCGGCAGGAACACTCGTCAACATCTTGCTGGACGGTGGAATACGTGAACTTGAGTAGGAGGAAGAAAAAAGGAAGTACAAGGAGGTTAGCCAGCGCACCGTGGACGTCAACTTGTCAGTCTCGTCCTGTCAAGATCTCGCCTCGAACCATTAGGACGTCGTCTTGTCAAAGCGTGTATTGAATATCAATACCTCCTTTTGTCAAGACTCGTCTTCAACATGAAAGTCCGTTAGCCCGTCCGTCTCTCTGCCAGTTGATCTAACTAAATTGGCTAGGTTCAGTAATCTAAACTAACTCTCCGCGAAATCTAAATTAAGTTAACACGAAGCCGAGAATCGCGATGGCGAAAATCCGCACTGGGTATTTTATATGAAGAAACGTCGGCCCCTTTGGCTTCGAACGTGGCCTTCCCGCCTAATCAAATGATGTGTGCGCTCTGTGGTTATATCGCATCCTTATCGGACGTGCCAGGAAATAGGGTTGCTCAAGAAATCGGCGCTGCGGAAGCGCTTTCGCAAGCCTTTCTATAAGGCACGGGGCCCTCAGAAATTTTCCGCCGCGAGCTCATTATGCAGCACGCATATGCGCTTGCGGTATTGCCAAGCCGCCACACACGCCTACGCTTCAATCTCGTACGATCGAATTAAGGGTGCCGTCGCCCCTTTGCCGGTGTCATTGGTTTCCCAATAAACTATATACTTTGCAAGGGGGGGGGGGGGGGGCCCAATTCACGACACTTCTCATTCGTAAGTGGTTTCACGCCAGTTGCCGGCAGCCTTCGTTAATGATGTCCGGCAACGAGATTGGTCTAAATTTCCTCTTAAGAATAGAGCCATTCCCAAAAGCAACTTACGCTAAATATGTAAGAGAACATTTCGATCAATCACGGTGTTGGGCATATCATTAGCGCAGCCGACTGACCAATGGCAAGGACCTGTTACGAAACAGAAGTTTTGTGAATTTGGCCCCAGTTCTTGCGTAAGGTGCTTTTTGTGAATCCGGGTCCCAGGTAATTCAACGCACGCATTGCAAGCGCACGTCGGTTGAAATTTCAGCTTCACACCGAGACGTGCCTGATGTTCGACAGTACATAGTATTGGGCTAGTTGGCACTTGATATTTTGAAGTTTAACCCAACTGAACGACGTAGCGCGAAAGAAGACGTGGGGGGCTCTGCTACGGTAGTACAGCGGTGTGCATGACTGTTGACCCGAAGGAAGCGTGTTCGATCCCGGCCGCTGCGGTTGCATTTTCGACGGAGGCGAAAATTATAAGGGACCCTGTACTGTGCATTGTCAGTACACGTCAGAAAAACCCGGTCAGGTAGTATAATATCGCCTTAACCTCATACAACTCTAAATTTGGCGTTATTATGTAATTTTTTTTTATTATCCCGGACCCGTATTCACAAAAACATATTACGCTAAAGAATATTGATAAGGGAATATTTCTGTCAGTCCTGATGCTGGACATATTAGCAAAGCTCGCTGACCAATGGGAAAAAGCACTTATCAGAGATAAGTTTTGTGAATTCAGCCCCGGTTGCTTTATAACAGCGAAGCTGTTCAAGTTTTTGTAGTTTGTCGTGTCCCGAATTATGACCTTGAAATGACCTTGCCCAGCAACCAAGCGGTGCTACATCTACTAGCATAACATTGCATGGCCTCGACATCGTGCTACATCACATAACGTCACAACGACACGTGACCGGAAGAGAAAGAAGATGAAGATGATCAAGTACAAGAAAAAGGACACGATGATGATGAAGAAGAAAAAGATGACGATCGGGAGATGAACATGAGCAAGTAGTAGTAAAAAAATGATGATCGTGAAGAAGAAGATGATCATGATGACGATGACGGCTTGGACCAGCAAAGCGCCTATCAGCTTCGCTACCCTTGCTCCACTAAAGCAAGCTGCGCTAATGCTTTTCTTTTTATTAATTTCCGTAACAACCCACATAACGAAGCGAATCCGAGGTTCTGGGCGAGAGATATAACGTTTGTACTATTGCCATAAAGACATCAAGAAGTTACACAGACACTTAAGCGAATGTGAAAGCACGTCATGTACGGAAGCGGAAACTACGTCGACGTGCACGCGATTTCGACGCCAATGTCGCGCTACATCACCGCATGACGTCATCGCTGAGGACGCCATCACATGACGTCACGTGGAACCATTATCGTCACGTGATAAGTATAGGAACTTTAGAAATACCAATTAAAGCCCAGTTATTTGCAGTAGCATTACCCAACTCTCAGTCAAAATGAAGTCGCAGTACGCGTATGCAAATACATTGGTCCAACAGAGCGTTGCACCGGAAGTGAAGCAAAAAGAAAAGAAGACATATTATCGCGAGAACAACATTACGGAAAATCGCAACCGCACCAACAGTGAAGGCACACAGTAGTTGAGGGGTAAGTGAAAGCAAGTATACTGAGAGGTTGGACGTTGCTGCTTGCGAATACAAGAACCTGGAGCATATAATTTAACGAAAGTTTTCCTTCGCCAGCACCTCTCTCTCGCGCGCGCGCTTTTCTGTAGTCACAATCGTCACTTTGCTTACGATATAGCCTCCTGAGTCCTTGGTTAAAGTTAGGTGCACGAATGCATCCAAATGCACGAGTGGATGACGACTGCTCTCAGGGAGGTGCTCTACTTCTCTGAGTGCGCGAGTCCTTCACCATCGCGCACGGTCGAGACACGTCGCTCCTACATAGAGCTTCCCGTAAACAATTAAGAACACGGGTAACAGAGAAACAGAGTGACGTCGCAGCCTGCAAGCCTCGTCCGAGCGCGTTGTCCATCCCCAACGCGGCAGGCTCGGCTCTCGCCCATTCGACGGTTCGTGGGAACGAAGAGCGCCGCGTGATACTCCCTGCTGAACCTCCACCCACTAATCAAAGCGGAAGCCATGGCGAGGGAGAGGCCGCAGCATCTCGTCATCGAATCCCCAGCTTCCTCTCCCCTCACAAACACTTTTTCTCGCCCTCCTCCTCACGAACTTCCTTCCGCGGTGCCCGAGCGCTGCCAATCGGCGCCCAATATCCTGCAACTGCCCGCAGAGGCTGCCTGCTTCCAGGCCCTTTACAACGAGGATCACCAACTGCGTACGCTGTAACGAGAGCTGTACACGGGTTCCATTAATCCAGCCAGGGGCATAGATCAAAAGACCGCTAACCATTTATACACCATAAACCGCGACACCTGCAAGACGACACTACCAGAGTTAAAAAAAAAAAAGATGAAGCTCTTCGGCTAGTTCGAAATAACACCTTCAGGCCATCGGAATGCTGCGCATGACATAAGTTAGTGCACGAAAGAATAGGACTGTGAATTCGGCCCCAGATAAGTGCAAGGTATCACGCCTAACGTATCAGCGTATGGGATCAGACCCTGCAGGCCCGCTATGTGGGCAGATTACAAAACCGTGGTGCTATCTACATTACAGCCTGCACTTACAGCTCACCACACAAAGTCCTCCGAACTATTCCTTCCACGGGGCTTGAGCCGGTAGACCAACCATCGCAATGCAAACCTGCAACGTCTTCGACGTCGCTGAAGCGGCCATATCGAATGTTCCGGCCAGACTTGGCATTTATAGAATTATAGTTATGAATTACGGTAATTAAAATATTTTTGCTGTAAGAGTAATATAATGAATTAAATTTGTGGGCTGGTAATTCAGTAATATAAGAAAATAGATCAAACAGGTAATCTTAAGAAAATTACTCATTACTCTCCCAATTACTCGAAGAGATGGAGTGCTCGCTTTTCTTAAGGTATAAAACATTCCTCGGGAAAGGAAAGAAAAATAACACACTGGCTAATATAAGATTTTATTGATTTCTGGAGTTTTACCTCTGAAAACCAGGATATAATAATGAGAAACGCCGTAGTTGAGAGCCCCGGAATTTTCGACCACCTGGGGTTCTTTGACGTCCACTGACCTCGCAGCAGTACATGGACATCAACATTTCACCCCGATCAGATGCCGCAGCCGCTGCAGGGATTCGATCCCGTGACCTTCGGATCACCAGCCAAGTGCCCAGACACCAGACCGCAGTGGCGCCGCGCACGATAATATAAGTGGCAGGCACATATAAATTCAGAAGGTCACTGCAGCATGCGGACCTGTAATAACGTTGTTGGAGGGCGATGACCCTCGAAACTCCAGACAAAAGGAGTCGAAGATTCCAGCCAACGCTTTGCTGACTGTCGGTTAGTTTATCAAACATCGCTGCAGAGGTTTTAAGTGCACAAACACGTCCAACCAAGAAAGAGCGCTGTTTTTTATACAAGACTATAATATATGTTCCGTGGGTCCCGTGGAACTCATCCATTATTTGGACAATTTGTACAGTTGTACACACGTACAACTAATTGTAGGACTACAATTGTACAAGTTGTACAACTGCACTGTTGTCTGAACTGAACTGTACTGTATTTACTGCACAACTGCACTGTACTATGCAATGCCCGAGCCTGGACGCTTAGGTAAAGTAATGAAATGAATAAAATTAAAGTCACGCAAGCTTCGAGGCAGGTTAGAGGGACGCGTCCTCAAAAAACTTGTTGCAGCGATGGTTTAGGTGGTAATTTCATGTACACGTGGTGCAACTAAAGCGTACATAAATCGCTTAATGAACGATGAAATTCTGTTAAAGTAATTTCAAGGTAATGTCATTACTCTTCAAAAGTAATAATGCAATGTCATTGCTTCCGACCATCTGTAACTCATAATGAATTTAATTACATTTCCGAAATTCTAGGAAATTAAATAGTTATGTAGTGTAATTACTCTTTAGAAACAATTTTGCCATCTCTGATTTACGGCGCGACTCGCAACTCGCGAATCCTCCTCTCCTTTCCGTATGAGAGGCAGAGTATTCACAGCTGCACTGGAACCGCCATCCGTATCCTTTCCCCCGATGTGCCCTGCATCGAACTTCAGGATAGAGTGCCTTTCGTTGCCCGTTCTTATAGCGACGGAATTCCCCTGGGGGGGAAGGGGCTGAGGGGAGAGAGTAGCATCCGAGTTTGTTGCTGAGCGACTGTTTCCGCTGTCACTGTCATACACGAACTGCGGATTCCTCTCGGGGCAAGCCGCGTCGGATCTACTTCGCACTACCACCCCACCCGCCTCTTCCCTGTATTTTTATTTTTTTTTCTTTTGGTTTCCGCCGTCCTATCCTTCAACAGAGGAAGCTGTCGAGGGCCCGTTGTCTTGGAGCCTGCCTAATTAGAGCTAGTGGACGACGAGCGAAGTCGCTTCGGCTCATCTATTGTCGTGAGGTAACATGAGCACAAGCTACAACTGACATGCGCAGAAAAATGTGTGCCTCGCTGTCTGAGCTTGTCAGGTGGGAAGGCATGCTTATGTCGTAGGAGACGAGGTAGCGCGGCTAGGCCGAGGCTATGTAGCATATGAAAGCGTGCCATTAAAAGCAGCGCTGAGGAATCTAGTTGTCTGTCGATTTGTTTTAGCACAGAGAAAAAATGAAAATATGGTGGTAATGCATTACGCAGGAGAAGGTTGAGAAATTACAGACTGCACCATTGAAAGGGCATTCGACGGACATTAGAAAGAATGAACATGTATGATATAGGCAGCACGAAAGGATGGTGATTTAAAAATAAATAATAATAAATGCCAAACAGAAGTTTCGAACCGCGTACATAAAGACCAAGGGGTAGCTGCCACGTATAGGAGAACCATGCGGTGTATATAACATATAGTGTCGGCAAAATTCACTGCGGAAAAAAGAACGTTCAAAGCCATTACTTAATACATAAGAAACGTGATGATTTCAGAAAACAATTTATTTCGTTTCAGTTCGGTGCGTCTATAAAAACATAATACGGTACATTACAACCACGCTGAAAGAAGCGCTCCTTATAAACTCCCTTTTCGTTGTTGTCAAGGTCAGAAAAGTTGATTTTCGGGAAAGAAAATGAAAGCCAGAGTTGAATTTCTTTTCTTTTTTAAAGTTCGTTCTCGAATCTTTAACGACGCTGGCATATGCGAATATGATGTCACCGAGTTCAAGATAACTTTTCGCATTTGGCCTTTTACGATTCGGCCAATCTTCTTGAACCCTGGCAAGTTCAGGCACTGGCTCTTCTGTAAAACGACGTAGTCCATCATAAGTGATCAAAAAACGTGTTATCGAGGCTCGAGCAAAGGCCGCGAAGAGTGATGACTTCACGGCGAATCGGTGCAGGAACTTTAAGGGGCGTCTCCACTTGTCCTTTATACGTTTTTGGCGCCTCTTTTCTCGCTTACGAAGCGCGAAAAGTAAAAATGGCTTTGTTCGTAATGGTGAAGGCTAACACACCGATACAGCGCCAATAATTTTTTATCGTTATGACTTAACCAACGAAAAAATAGGTGCCGGCGCGCATTAGCACAACAATCTGCTTTGCTCCATCGTTCCTCGATGGCAGTACCACCGCTGCGAACCAAGATGGAAGTGAAAGTGAGGCGATGCTAATTTAACAATAATTCTGCTTGCTAAACACCTTTGTTTGAACAGGACATCAGTTAGATGCAAATTATAAAGCAGTGTAGTGAAGATATAAGGCATTTCCCTGCGTGATGTGTCGGTGCTGTATCCACAGATCTTCTAGTTCCTGTCGTCATATATCGGGTGACCGTGGGTTCGAGTCCGAGCGGGTAGTACTTTTTCATTGTATATGTGTTCATTTTTTTAGACATCCACTTCCGTTACGGAAGTACGTCGCAAAACACTTTGTGTTTAAAAAAAGCGCACGCTGCAAGAAAACATTTGCGGTAGATCGGAGGTCGTTGTTTACGAACGCGGGCGGTTCTTTTCGCTTTTCAGTGCATGTCATTGGCCGTGGTCATTCTTACCTCGTAAGCAGCAGGGTGCCGCCATGTTTTTGCATGGCCACGTTTTTTCCGGCACGTGACGCATTTAAGCTCACAATGATGATGATGATGATGATCATCCTACACAAATGGCACATACCCGCATCGGGGGATTGGCCAAGACCCGATAATCTGAGTGTTATATTGTATTTCGCGTATACCACTTCATGGAGACGAAAAAAAAAATGGAACAAAGAAGTGGAAGCTCGCGAAACGAAAATTCTTCGTTTTCACGAAACAGTCTTCTTCTTTTGAAGACGAAAAACATTTCGTTTGCTGCATATTGTCTAAAAGGAGACAACAAAACATGCTCTTCAATTATTTAGATGTTCCCCGCATGCCCAACGGTTGATCTCGCCCTTCCATTCTTGCATATCTTATGGGGCACCCTGTCACAACGCAATAACCACTCAAACATAGGAGAGTGACCAATCCAGGAAGCCTGCGCCGCCATCACTAGCGCCAAATCCGCCGCGCTATCAACGAAGGCCGCACCCCTACATCGTGAGGTTGCGCCAACCGAACGCGTTGTGTTCCAACAAAGATCTCCGATCGCGCCCTCTATTCACATTGGTAATTTAGCCGATATTTACTCACCAGTATACCTTTCAAGTGGCGTAATAATTTTCTTTTCTTATTAAACGTTTTCTTCATGACGTTGGCCGTGCTCGGTCGAGCATGAGAAAACGGATGGTAAAGGACTTGTGAGCGACATAAATGACAAGGGAAACGCATACCTGTTTGCACACTGAAATCAGTGAATATAGTCATTCAGTGCGCGCAACACGAAACTTCCATTTCCGAGCACTCTCAGTTACGAAATATTTATTGTGTCACGAGAATGTCGTAAAAGGACTTGCTGCTGTTTGATGTATAGACTTCGTTTGTCTGCGTTAAACAAGTGCACGATCGACACGAGCCTTTTTCCCGCGGCGTTCCCCACAGATGTCGCTGTGCAAATTGAGCGGTATAGTTCAAACCTGCAGGCGATACCTTGTTAAATTATCGTCGTAGTGCCTTGAATACACGCTTCACAAATGGAACGAGTGCAGCGAGAAAGAGAACCGAGCCAACCAAAGAAGCTCTTGATTCTGAGGAATAATCGAAGAAAAAAAAAACGTGCTTGTTGATACAGCCGGCTCGGCAAATGAGGTGTCGATCAAGAGTGCGAAACACAAAAGCGATAGAGTTTAGCAACTAACTAACTAACTAACCTAACTAACTAACTAACTAACTAACTAACTAACTAACTAACTAACTAACTAACTAACTAACTAACTAACTGACTGACTGACTGACTGACTGACTGACTGACTAACTAACTAACTGACTAACTAACTGACTGACTGACTGACTGACTGACTGACTGACTGACTGACTGACTGATTAAAAGAAAGAAAGAAAGAAAGAAAGAAAGAAAGAAAGAAAGAAAGAAAGAAAGAAAGAAAGAAAGAAAGAACGTGAGGTCCCTGCTATACCAACCAAAAAGGAGCACATTCGAACCTTTCACGGCCATTTCAACCAAGGAATTGTGGAGTGCCCTCAATTCGCTCCGCTCAGTTTGTTTCACTCCAAGCGAAATGGACAATGGCAGCACGCAGTTTGACTCGCGAGAAATGAAACAAATCGTGCGTGAATGGCATCCTAATGGAAACTGCAAGCAGGCTAAATAGTATCCCGCCTAACGTTCTTTTTTCTTCGCCGTTGAGTTGAGATTTCTACACACTGCTGTGAAAACGGGTGCACATAACTTTTGTTTTAAGTCGGGAGGCGCCAGAACAACTCGCGGAAAGCTTCGCGCGGCAAATATTATAAATAAATAAACAAGTGAGCAGAGTAGACTCAAATAATGTCGTAACTCACCAGTGCCCGTTTGTGCAACGACTGTTCAGAGGGGAGTTGTACGCAACAAGTAGGAGCGACAAAGAGGCTCTACAAACTTTCAGGTGACGAAGGACGATGAACCTGAGCGGGAGTGAAATTCTCAGAAAAATATAAAAAGGAAAGCGGACGCTTTATAGTCGGGGGAAGCGTGCTCACAAAGGACTGCCAGAAAATAGTCGATGTTCAGGCTCTTTCTAGCACGAAAAACTATGCTCGCTTCAAAAAGAAAGACTAATATAGTACTCAACATTTTTTTTATAAAGCTGCATCATATACACGTGTGCACAGTTAAGAACAGCGGTTGCAACGCTCCAAGCCGTTTTGCTTGTTTTTCTTTAATGCCCTACGCGTATCGTTGTACCACGGATATTCGCGGCGGAGCACAGAGGAAGGTCGCGGCGCTTCGCGGTGCTTCGGAGTGCTTCGCGGCGTGTATTTGTTTCAAGGATGTAGTACGCAAGGTGGCGTTCACAGCGTGACGTGCAACACCGCGCACATCGACATTTTAATTTGCGCAGCATTTCTAAATGTTGCCCCAACTCGCCTTGTGTGCACACCTTAAGGAGTTGTTATTTGCGCATTGCTTATAAGTTCCTTTGTACGTCATAGTTTAAACAAAATATCGAACAGCAGGTGCTGTATTCACAAAAAGCTCCATCTTTATAAATGGCCGTAAGAGAAAAATTTAGCCAATGCTCATATATAACAACTTTATTCCAGGCATCCAATATTCACTTTAGATAAAACATATTTGAAGACGGTCGGCGAATGGCAGCGGGCACTTGCGAACGCCTCGTGAATGCTGCTCCGGAGGCGAGCGTATAATACGAAAACGTTTCTACGCTAGAAGTGCTTCTACATGAAAAGGCCTATAGACAATATCTTGCAGACATTACTGACGAAGGAAAGCAGCAAGCAGCGATTACGGTGATCGTCTTGCAGTCCCTTTTCCAGCCTATTTTGGGTCTCGCACTACCACACACGCGCAGGATCTGTCGGTCGTCTGTTGTGCAACCAGCAGGCTATACAGCCTTGCTCAACAACATCCAGCAGCACCGGCATTTTCTTATGTATACCATTATAAAGCATAACACCCAAACGATCTGTGAAGACACACCGAGTTGCTGACGCATGGCGCGTTATGTAACTCTACTAGACGTGTTCTCATCGTAGATGACGTTAGAAATTGCGATCCCCGGCTCTCATGGCCTTCCTCTTTTTCGCGAACGTTTTCATTCATTTGGTTTCTTTTCTGGGCGCTGAATTCAAATCGGGCTGTGCACGCGACAGTGGGACGGTGTTAGGAGGTTTGGAAGAATCCGGTGACGAGCCCGAAGCCACGTGCGCGCCCTCAAGGCTATTTCATAATAACACCGGCCTGCACAGGTGGGCTGCAAAGCCGCTTTGTATCACTCCATCACTTTCGTTACTGCATGTAGCAACTACTTCACACACGACAAGACGTGGGATGCACTGGCTGCGTTTGCACTTAGCACGACTGTGAAACTTACGACACGTATTAGGCTGTCCGTCCACAAGCAACAGCCTACGTCCCAGGACATAACACAACTATTCCGCGTGCCATTTAAAACGAACGGCTTAGCTCTTCCCTAATCTCTTCTGCCCATTTTCCGGCAGAGTGTGTCTCTCGCTACAGGATATAGAGGGTGAGGGCGGGAGGGGTTGCATTTGTTACTGCAATACCGACTTAATACCGCTCTTTCAAGTGCATGTGCTCTTGTGCGAGAGCTTTACAGAGTCTGGGGGTGTCCTAAGGCTTCGAGTGGTGAGTACCAATGCGTACACCTACGTAATCGGAATTGCCCAAAAATCCGCAATGTGAAGCCTGTGGGTGTATATATAGAGACGACTAGGCACATTGGCGTCATTGCCATTGCCGTCGCTTCAATGCACACACAAAGTTGATCAACGCTAGGCTCGATAGCACTGACAACCCTCCCCTTACATAAACATCTGCAATTCATGGACCCTGGAACCAGGCACCGTCAGACCGGACTGCTATGAAGGCCCTATGGTGCATCGTTCACAAGCTGCAGAACTGATTGGAGAACAGTGCACGGACAGGTTTTTCTTTTTTCTATTCTTTATTCTTCATCTTTTGTGCCTTTTATATATCCACTGGTGTGGAGCAGACAACCAGGGATCATGTTCACAAAAACTTCGCACGCTAGAATTGTCCGTGCGAAAAATTGGGGTAGATCCCGCACATTGTGTGAATCGTTTCCATGCGAAGCAGCCAGCGAAAAAAAATTTTCTATACCTAATTGCATGGCATTCATTCAAGTATTACAAGTACGAACAACGTCCCGTCCTTGTGCTAATGGAGTAGTTGTGTGCATAGTGTGGGTTTGCCAGAACGTCGACAGCAGTGTGACAACGAAATGGTGGCTCATAATATGACGTAAAATCGGCACACATACCACAAACGTCATTTGCTGCAATCATACGGAGTCAAGCAAGGCTGAGCGAAAAGCATGCTGAGAGATAGTAGCACTTACGTAACGCGTAGACGCGTTAGTTTGCTATCACACTTGGTTTGCTATCATAGCGGTTAACACACACTAGAAGCGAAATTGACGTTAGACAAGCACCAGCAGTACAAATTCTGGTGCAAGTACCTCGTCTACATGTGTCATGTGGGAAGCACCGCCGTAGGCAAGCGGTACCACGTTTGCTTGGTAACCTCGAGGACCCGGGTTCGAATCGTACCCCCTTTCAGCACGTACGTCGCCTTCCGTCGCTGCAACACGTTTTTTTTTTTTTTTTTTGTAGGTCCGTCTGCTTATGTTTGCGCTTCACTCGTAAGCCAGAACACCGGTTGCATGCTTCCCTTGTTTCACCTAAGCAAAGTGTGTTCTCGTAAGATTTTCATTGTCTATTTTGCTTTGTACTTGATTTACATAGGGTGTAATATGAACATTCAATCTCCCGCACTCCCTGTGACAAGCACTGTGGGCATGAGCAGCATATGATCGCATCGTCGTTATGGTGACGTGTATGACGAGAACACATGTCAGGATGCCGGGATTACTCATCCGTGTTCGTCATACACTGATGCCCTACTATGCCAATGCTGGTGTACATCATGTCAACGAGACGGACAGGAGAGTGCCCAGACCTAAGCGGATAGATAGATAGATAGATAGATAGATAGATAGATAGATAGATAGATAGATAGATAGATAGATAGATAGATAGATAGATAGATAGATAGATAGATAGATAGATAGATAGATAGATACGTCAAAGTTGCTTAAGTTCGCCAAGAAATGCCCCGCATTTAAAGAGGAGGAGGTAGCAGCGCTGCACGCGCGCGCGCGTGGCTATGCGCAAGAATTCTAAAGCTAGCTTTCCTGCGATACAGTTTGCCCAACTAACGGGGGCGGCGTCAATTCTGCATACGGCGTGAAGAAAGCATAGTTCGATGGCGCTGAGGCATGGAAAACGTAGACGAAGGCCTTCTGGCATAAATATGCACAGGAAACCAGCCTTATCGACTGCAACTGCTCCTTTGTCAGCGTTTCAATCAAGATGGGCTTCACCATTAGTTAGGCAAATCTGCAATGCGAAGAAACGCACTTGAGAATTATGAAAAGGGCCTATTCTTGCCGAAGGTCTCTGGAACCTGTCGATCTGGGACGTATTATAGCAGTCATTACTGTGCTCGTAACGCGCGCAGGAAGTATTACTGCACTGATGCGCACTTCCTTCGAAAATGGCTTCGAGTCCGATTGGCTTTATACAGAGAGCGAGGGAGAAGTAACAGGCAGATGAGTTATGGTATATGAGAGATAATTATGATCTCTGCGAAACAGGTACACGTGGAACATAATTACAGCCAATCTACATCAGCGCTACATTCAAGTTCCAGTTTTTCCTGGAAGCGAAGCACAAAATACGGTTCGTAATACGAAATCCGGGGCTTATAAGGAAGCATCACGAAAAGCGTAACAAGCTTATATCATAGCAAACTAAGAATGCTCGCCGTGCAGAACGCATTCGTTTCGCGATTTAGGCCAAGCAAACAGAACGCTCATTACGCACCCGCTTTATACAAAGCCAATTTGTATCACATAGGGTAGCTGAAAGGGCCACTGGACGGCTTGGGCACGATGCCAGCTGCAAGCACTTTCCATAATCCTTTGCAAGTGAAGCAGATTTTTGGCCTCCGGACCAACGAAGCCAATTAGACTCTATAAGGTATGTGCTGAGCGGATACTTTTAATGTACTAATAATAAAAAAATCGCTATACGAAAATTGAAACCAGCATCCTATAATACTACTCACTCTCAAAAACACACACTCATGCCGCACTGCGCAGTTTCGACATCACCTGATCCAATTTACCCAATTCCAGCTCTCTCTCTCAGCAGAAAAAAACAAGCTAAAACGCGATAGCACTACGTATAACAGTAGACATCGCTTCATGCAATATTTTAGTCTCAACCACCAAAACATGAGCCATCCTCTTTTTAACAATCCCTTTTTCATTTCTTCCCCATTGCTTTCCCTGCGTTCGTGCGACGTGCTTCGCTTTTCTCCCTCAACGCAGCCTTAGCGACAAAATCACTATGCGTGTGATATCTTGAAACTGAGTCACAAACTTAGTTCCACGACAGTTGCATCGAGATCGTGACGTCGACAGCATGCGCGAAGCGATTTATCAGTTCGTTCGAGGCGCGTGACCTCGGAACGTACATTTGTAGGAGCCTTTACGTATTCGCTTCGATTCGCAGCACCTATATATAGTCGGATAACATGAAGAATCCTCACCGTTTGTCAAAGCAGATATGGACGCCGTGCCTCCTACTGGCGACGTGACGAAGGCTAGTTCTCCTTTCGAGAGCACGGAACCAAAACTTGCCCAAAATAAGCCTCCGAGAGAGAGAGAGAGAGAGAGTAAGCAAGCAAGCAAGCAAGCAAGCAAGCAAGCAAGAAGAAAGAAGAAAGAAAGAAAGAAAGAAAGAAACGTCATGGACGACGAGATTTTGAGCGAAGAAGCCAATAAAGCGAAAGAAAAATGTCAGGAAATGTGTACAAAACAGAGGGTCGGAGTACGGGCGTTGCACTCTCAAGCAGCGTCGAGTGTCTCTTAGAGAACGCCGTGTGTGTGTGTGTGTGTGTGTGTGTGTGTGTGTGTGTGTGTGTGTGTGTGTGTGTGTGTGTGTGTGTGTGTGTGTGTGTGTGTCGAGGGGTGGACCTCGTTTAGAATCGCCAGATCATCGATCTTTCAAAACGCGGAGCACGAGCGAAAAACGAATGAAAACAAACAAACAAAACAAAAAAGGGACCACAAAGGAATCGTGTGAGTGAACTGAAAGAACAGCGCATATAACGTACGACGAAAGAAACAAAACAAAAATAGCAGCTACGACTTTGAGATTGGATGGAAATATATGAAACAAAAACATTTGTTTAAAGAGTTCGGTTTTGAAGATTGCATGTGGGGAAAAAAAAAGGAAAATAAAGGTCACCGATAAATCAACGTGCGAGTTGGGGCACGGCGCTCTGGAGGAGAACAGAGACCGTTCAGTAATACTGCGTAGTGTTCAATTTTCTTTTCGACGTTTTATAAAAATTCGAGAGTAAAAAATAAAAAGCTCGAGCTGAGAGACGTCCAAGTGGGAGGCCAAAATGAAAACCGCCGATAAGAGGAATCATACAGAGACCGTGCGGTCGAAAGCGAAACATAACTAAAAACGCAACTGCCACACAGACTGTCCTCTGACAGTTTGCGTAAGTGTTCACTCGTAATCGCTCGCCGTTTCGTCGTTGTACGATGATTTATTTATTTATTTATTTATCTATTTATTTATTTCTTTATTCATTTACTTATTTATCATTTATCTATTTATTTATTTATTTATTCATTACTTATTATCGTTATTTATTTATTTATTATTTATTTATTTATTTATTTATTTATTTATTTATTTCAATAATTCAGAATACCTAATGACGCCACGGGATGAAGTTAAATCATGTGCATTACACAACGTTACATCACGCACCTTGGAAGGACTAGTGTTGAGAGTTGTTCGCGACTGAGGCAGAGCAGCGGCGTCAATCCAGATGTTGTCTTGGGCACAAATGAATAGGAAGAAATGTTCGTCTAGCAACTTCGAACTTGGAGCTTGCGGTTGCGGCCTGTCAGGCTTGACATATAAAGAGCTTGTGCGATATATCAATCTTTCAATTTCGGGTTAGCAAAATAAGCTGTAAGAAAAGAAAAATCTAGCGGGATCGAAATTCCTGCTTCATGACAGGCAGTCATCGCAAGAATAACAGGTGACCAGCATGTAATCAGCAAAAGAATGCTTGCGCATTGAAAGTTGTGCTGTAATTTCATCACTGGAAACAGCATCTTGCATAACTCCTAATGTAAAACGCGCGCACACGAAGGAACCAGGTTCACATCATGTGGCATATTGATTCAGAGGTTACGCAGCGTGCATTTTTTTTTATTTCTGCTACATAAACTGCGACACTTTGTGGGCAATGATATTTTCGTAAGTCGTATTCATTAATTAAAATTTACTCAATGGTTTAAGCATTATAGCAGCGCCGGAACACGCGTTTAGGAGAGAGAGAGAGAGAAAGAGAAGAGTGTCGCTTGCGTCTTCGGGCACGATGGACAGTAGCTTGCGACTCCGAAGTTCCAGTGTAGGGTACACGAAACCCAGCGCTTAAACCACTTGCTAAACGTTTATAGGCGGTCGACGCCGTCGATCGGATAACGGTTAGTGGCGTAAGATCAAGCATAGAATACACGATCTTATAACAATGACGATGCTACTGAGGTGCAATCAAACTTCTTCACTACATGTCAAGTGAAATGACTGCATTAAATAACTGGCATGTCGCTATATTAGAAAGAGAGAGATCGGAGATATCAGGAAAAAAAATGTGTGGAGAGAGACATGTAGGCATTCATTTGCACAAGGAAACACGCCCACATAGTCGGGTACGTCCACCACGACACACACACACACACACACACACACACACACACACACACACACACACACACACACACACACACACACACACACACACACACACACACACACACACACAAACACGCGCGCGCATTAGAAAGTTCAAAAGTTAGAAAGAGCAAACACAAAGCGCAGCGACTCTAAACAGAACCACTGAAGACGTAACGCAAGCAGCGACGACCATTCGACATATCCGGTAGATGTCAATCGCAAGCTTCCCAGGGTCAAGGTTCTCACGTGTCCATCATCCTGTGGCCGCGACTGAGGAAGCCCAAGGTGCATGGACCGGAATGTTTTTGAGTGAACGCAGCTCGGGGAGTATACAGTTGCAGGCGTCACTCGCTCCATCAGCTGAAGTTCAGGAAGTGCCTCGCCCATACCAATCAAGAGAGGATGAATGAACTCCCGCGTCGGTGGAGAAGACGCAGGCAGGTTTCGAAAACTTGCAAAAAGGAGGAACGAAGCGGATTAAACGCGTGATTACTGTGTAATTAAACTAATTTCACGTGCCACCGTTCCGGTGCTATAAAGAGCTACGGCGCAGAAATCAATAAGCGTTGAAGAGGGCCGGCCGCGTTAGAGTGAAAAACAAGTTTTGCGTCGACAAGCACGTCCTATAGCACATCATTTATCGTTCATGAACACAGAGTCGTTCATCGTGTACTGACGCTGTACGAAGCGATAAATAAGGCGCTTTAAGGAAGAGGATCACACCGGGCATTCATATTTGCGATAGCTTTGAAGACGAACACGACGCGCATCATTCATCATTCATGAGCTCGGAACGAAAACTGCGTACATTAATACGTTAGCTCCTTCTGTACTGTGACAATAAGAAGCAAACTTTATCTCGTTGATTGTTCATGCGGATTAGCTATAGGTGTACCAGCTCGCATATGTAAGTGCGTGACCTTCTCGTGACCGTAGAAGCGAAGGTTAACGATATTACTCGCTTCGAGGATCGCGCTTCTCGGTAAACGTCCTCGCGCTCCGTAACAGTACATCGACTTTGAAGTTCTTTGTTCATGCCGTCATGTTTGTCCGCTAATGCACGTGAACAGTGCTCCGTCGCTGGCGTGTGTGCGCGCGTGCGTGTGCGCGCGAGTGCTTGCCCTGTGCACATCGCAGCGGCGCTTTAATTCCAAGGCCGACCTCGTTCTGACGTCATCGAGCTCCAACGTTTATTTATACATGCATATGTCAAACAGTTGCGCAACGGCAAAAGAAAGGGTTCGCGATTCAGAGAAAGGAGGGAAGGCACCTTTACCTAATGCGAATACGCGCGGTATACGGCAATGTGTTTATAAATGAGTAATTGTTATAGTGCGACTTGTTTGATGAAGCTTTTGAAAAGCATCACTTCAGGAGGCTTTCCTGTTTGTGGCAAACATTTGATGCGGCTGCTAAAGAAAAAGTAAAAGCTCCGCACTGTACGAAGGCCGCTTGGCATAAATGTAAAGTCGAAAAACAGAGACAATTATACTTGAAACTGTTAATCGCTGCGAGGCGGTATACGCTTGAACACGGGGTGTCAAGTCACTGCTAACTGCTGTTTACCTGCGTGCTGATGCCATCAGTTAATTATGTGCGAGCATTAAGAGTGCATGATTTCTTGTTTTGTTTTTTTACCACCGATTCTATAGCTAGAGAGGTTTTTCTTCTTTTATGAATACACGATAATGATTCAACGAGGAACAGAGACTGCACTATAGCAATTGCCGTTTAACGATTTTGTGTGCTCAGGTTTGGTATAGGCGTAAATGAGCGATCGCGGGACCATGCGACGCACACTGCCTTCGTTTTTTCTGGTGGGCTTATGGGAAGCATAGAACTCGAATGCCCCCACATGAAAAACAACACTGCAATTTCACTCCGCGCGGGGTTTTGCAACTTATTTGGAAGTGATACTCAATCTGCTTCCGCAGCGAGGGTCGCAACCAGCGGTGCTTCTGCGTGTGTAAGTGCAACCTGTTTTGTTGAAAATAAACATGTTTATCAATAAAACTCAACACAAACATATCTTGCGTCATGTTGCTTCGAATGGCACGCTTCATGAGGAACGCGCCAAATTTTAATAAACGGCAATTGCCGGCACACCTTTCCGTAATTTGCCTTGCATGCTTCACATATAGCCCCTACTTCCTGTCGCACGCCCTACACAGTAAGCGTTAACAACTCCCCAATGAAGCAGCGCCTTTTTTAAATACAGTTCAATGTAGAGGAAGGCCCATTAAATATGACGTCATTGACTGCATGCCGGCGACACCGTTGATGTTTCCCAAGGGATATCTTTGGGACAGTCAATGTGTGTTTCGTATATGATTTTAAGCTAGGCCGTTTAACGAGTTTAACGACTGAAAGCACCAGGGAGTATACTATGTTAAAAGCTGCATTAATGGTAGACGCAGAAGCTGGAAGGGGGGGGGGGGGGGGCAGCGAATGGGAGCCTATATATGGAATAAGTTCCATAGCCTGAGATTACACGCGGGCCCCAGCATACACTATGAAAAACTGATATGCGCGCCGTAGAAGATTACCAATAGTGGAAGCGAATTGCGAAGCCAGCCTAATAAGTGTAAGCTTATCTTGAGCTCGATTAATCACATGCTTCGAAAAAATGACATAAGGCGGAGGTATTTGCCGATCGGCTGCCTTGGCAGTGAACGTTAGCTGCCACACCAAAATCAAGGCTTCTATATTTCAAATATCCGAAGCTTCCGGTTAGAGCTACGGGTTCAACCGTGACACATCGCCGATTAAAGTACATCTCAAATTATTTTGAGATATTAGCAAAGTAATGAGGGTAACGACCCGACCTTTTAAACATGCACCTCATAGCCGCGTTGTGGCGCTGCGCTACTTTTGAACACTTACATGGCCGTCTGCAGTCTTGCTACGAATCGTATATAGTACTCGTGCAGCGGTTGATATATGTTAGAGCCAGGATGCATCAACCCGGACGCATGTGTGCCGACATGCCTGTAGCCTTCGAACTGTGTCAAAACTGCCAACGCGTTTTCGCTGTGAACAAGATACGCGCTTCCATCGAAAAGGCGCATCAGGGGAGGATGGAAACATTCCGGAAAGGATACTAGGCCCATGCGATACGTAATAAATGTTCTGGCATCTCGGTGCATAGAATGACGCTAGCGCGTTACCAGACGTTGGTAGAGGCATATTGTGACCCTTCGTCAAACCGACATGTCTCACAGACAGTTCTTCGTGTTCATGTCGGTAAGACATTTAAACGGGTAACGTCAGTGTCCCCGATTACGCACAGAGGAAAATTTACATCAGCGACGGAGCAGACTGCATTTGACGGTCGTAATAATTGCTGTGTCCACTGGGATAATGTTTCTGAGACCAGGTGGCGCCGCAAACCGGGTAGAAGCATAGTATAGTATGATCGATTTAATTGAAGTGGATTTAAAAGGCATGAGGACAACTTAAAGAGAGAGGGGGAAAGAAAAGAAAAGTTCTTAAATTTTTTTACGAGCCTGGTGGCGCACATGTCACCGCCCCGTTACAAAGGGAACGCTCATAGCATCCATCCATCCAGCAAGCAATAGAGGTATGTCGAGCAGGAATGAGTGAAACAAAAAGATAAATGCTTCATGACAATTCAAGGGGAAGTTCCCCGCACTCTGAAGTCACCTGAGAAAGCGAAGTTATAGGAAGAAATTTTCTAGAGACGACAACAGGTGTTTTGATGTGGGAAGGGTGCGGAACCATGTAGCATATTCTATAGTTGAATGTCAAAGTATCCAACTAATAAGCAAGCAACGAATAACTCTACCCAAGATTTTAGATTTCAGGGACAGTTGTGGACGGTTGGGGTTGGCTCAGGGACAGTTCTGGAAGATTCCAGGGGCTGGAAGGTTGGTGGTAGAAAGCTGTTGAACTGGTCAAAATTGACAATTTGTCAGTACAAGCAGCAGGGCAGAGAGAGTACTAATGGAGAGCTCGGTGGTATTGTCGCCCCTTCGTTTCAAAGAGGACGCTCGTGACATCCACCCTGAGGCTATACGCCGTCGGCAACCATGAGATCCACAAAGGGTACTAAGTTTGCGGGCAAAGTAAAACTATCTAATATGTATAACCATGACATGCGGAATACAATATTACACAAACCCTAAGCAAAGAGCCAGCTCATGAAACAATCTAGCTTTCTTCCGGAAAATTGTGACAGCCCTCTTGTCAAGGGTTGACCTCGGTAGGAATGACGCGAAGTGCGACGCACAAAACTACACAACCCGAGGCCCCAGTCCGGTCGTTTAGTCTCCTTTTTTTGTCCTATGTCAATTATGAACCATTTTCCTTGAACACACTGTACTTCAGATAAGAAGGACCTGTCATTCTACCACGCACGATAGATACGAGATGAAAAGCACAGCGAATGGCGTTTAAGCTACAAGAAAATGAGAGCAAAATATTATATTAAGAGTGAAAAGTCGCCCGTTTTCAGCTTTGTAGGACATGTTTTTTCACTTGGTTACAGCGCAACATAGACGAGGACAATAGAAGGAAATGAACAACACGGCGCTGGTGTGTGCGCAACACAGCGCATTTCCTTCTATTGTCCTCGTCTATGTTGCGCTGTAACCAAGTGAAAAAATGAATCCCAACCAACTGGCCCAACTTGCCGTTTTACTGTAGGACATGTGTACGCCTATGCACGATGACCCTGTACTATAGTCTCTGACTGCTTGCGTGAAAGGAAAAGAAACGCGGTATATATCGTTGCTTGAGTCCGGTTATGCCCGATGTGTTGTACGAGACAGCAGTCCGGTCGTATAGTCTTCTTTTTTTTTTGTTCTATGTCAATTATGAAGCGTTTTCCTCGAACACACTGTAATTCGGATACGAAGGACCTGCCATTCTACCACGCACGTCGGCACGCATCACTGCTGTTGGTGTTTCGCGAGGAAACACCAGCATGACACACACACACACACACACACACACACACACACACACACACACACACACACACACACACACACACACACAAGGCCATGCTCCCCACATGCGCGAGCGCGACTTCACGTAAATACAGAAAGAAAGTGGGTCGTACTGGTACAGGCCAAAAGAGGGAAAACAGCAAATGTTAAACGGCAGAGCGCGCATCGAACATAACAGAAAACAAAACATAAATGAGGCGAAGGCATAAGAGGCAATCTCGCGCTGAAGGGGCGGGCCGACAGGGCAGGAGATGGAGCTTTCGTTAAACGCGCCCCATCTCGCGGCAGTGCGGGGCAGATATAAGGCACCGCGCTCAGGAATCGAAGGTGCGGCCGGCACGCCATCGCAACGAGGGATGATCCGGCCTGAGCCCCCCTTCGAACATGAAGCCTCCCGCTGCGGCAGCCACGAAACCTCGTTCGCCCTTCACGCACATTTTCTCGCCGTTTTCTTATTATCCCACGTTATATGCATATTGCAGCGCGTACTAGAAGCTGCGGTAGAAATATGGCTGTGTGTTCTTAAGATTCCTTTTTTTTTATTTCTTGGCTGTATCGTTACTTTGTACTAAGCGCATGCAGACGTACACGTTCTGCGAGACCAGTTTTCTGAGCCCTGTTACTCGCTTTAGCACGTCATTACAGAAGGGAGCGATGTTGTCCGCGGGCGGTCGGTAAAGGTAAAAGCAAAAACGAACTTTGCGGCTCTGAAGTATAGCGCACAAACGAAGGCCAGTAATGCAAAGTAAGACAAAAGTGTAAAGCGCCAGTAAATACTCGAGCAAAAATAAGGCAAGAAAATTCGATAGGAGAACAAGTTGCTGGTTGATAAATACCGAGGCAAGATCAACTGAGGTCGATGGAACCGTCGCGGTCCGCGCGGTTGAACGCAAGAGGTGAAAGGGTTCGGTTGGCAGGCCGTCGTCAGGGCTGCAGGAGGTTCACGGCACGAAGCGACGCCCAGCGGCGAAATAGACAAATGGCGGAGCTGTCGGCACGGACACGCGTTGAAGGTGGTGTACAGGGATGCTGTGCTTCCTATACGTAGGAGCACCGACAAGGCGTGCCTCAAAAGAGAGATGGCGATAAGACCTCCTGTGTGTAAGATATAAAAGGTGCGTGAGATTGAAGACGTGGGACGATCCACCGCGCGTGCGGTAGGGGGAGTAGCGGGGTGCACAGTGATGGAGGACGGCGCGGGAAGAGGCACAGACCGTGAGGATCGAAGCAGAGCGAGTCGTCACGCTGCCCGAGGTGTGGAGCCGGGAGATTTAAGGTGATAGGCAGGCCAGAGGTGTCGATGGACCGACGGCAGGCCTCTAGATGGGAGCGGGAGTACCGAGGCGAAGCAAGAGCTTTGCCTTCTCCGCCCCGAAGAGGCACTCTGTGAGCAGGTCCTCCTACCAAGTGCAGGGAGAAAGAGAGAGAGAGAGGAAGAAAGAGTGCAGCATAGAACTTTCCAAACATGAGTGATAGCAAAGGGAACGCCCATGTGTGTTCAAGACACCGTGAGCGCTGAATATCTCAGTTGAACAGGAACAAAAAAAAAAAAAAGAGGCAGGAAAAGGAGAAGAAAGAGGATACGAAAATAGAAAGATTGCCATAAATGTCTCGCACATAGGTGCACATCTCGACGACGGCCTACTACGGGCGCAGCATCGAGAGCAATAGCTTTGCTCCTGTATACTATAATGTGTTCGAAATGTATGACGGCACGACGCGGTACTCATGTTTATCTCAACGCTCCATATTTCCGCGGTGCTCATGTGGGCCACCGACAATGGAAGTTGTGTTACTTGTGTCAGGAATGCGAATGACGGGGCTACATTTTACTACATATTAGAATCATATTTCGAAAGTAAGGATCTCGAGTCTGCTTGTTATGCTCACCTATAGTAGTAGTAGCAGTAGTAGTAGTAGTAGTAGTAGTAGTAGTAGTAGTAGTAGTAGTAGTAGTAGTAGTAGTGGTAGTAAGTGGCGGTTTGTTCGTGAAAATATATACACAAAGTGGAAAGGAAAGAGGGAAAGCTTTCAGTGGAGAACACACTGTACCTGTCCAGCTCAGACAGCTGACACTTGCGTAGGCTGAGGTGAGCAAACAGGTAAATGAGATGCCCATACCTGCTCTTTTCCATCTCCTTATTTTATTCGCGTTCATCTGGACTATAGTGGACCTGACAGACACTCATTAGGCGAGAACAGCAGAGGCCGCTTTGAGACAGCGCAACGGCGTGTGCTTTGTTGTGCGGCGAGAAGCGAGGGTGCCTGCGCCACGGGCGAGGCAGCAGAGCGACAGGCGCCCTTAAGAGAGCACGAGGCCTTCGAGGGCTGCTTCTCCTCTCTCCCAGCTCTTCTACTCACAAAGGCGCCAGGCGCCCGTCAGACCACGCGGGAGGTCTCTGGCCGGGAGGTCGACTCCAGTTCGACGCACTCAAGATGGCCGTCGCGACAAAAGAGCTGCAAGAGTCGAGAGGAAGGATGATCGGAGAGGGAGGCAGCTGTACACAGGTCGATACGACGGGGAAAAAAAGGGGAAGCCGAACAAGCGCACAATGCACGAAGAGGGAAGGGTATAGGGAGAAAAGGGCGAGCGGGAAGATACCGAGGGTGACGCAAATAGGGAAGCCGCCGGAGCATAGGAAAGGACAAAGCGTAGGGACGGAGGGGTTCAGAGAAGTGACAGGAGAAGAAGCGCAAGAGAGTGCGTAAGGATGAAGTAATGGGAGGCTGTAGAAGCAACAGGAAGGAAAGAGTGGTTAGATGGGGAAACGGTAGATGTATTGAGGGGAAGCTGGTGCGAACACCGAGGCATGCCCGAAAGAATGGGGAGAGATGATGGGAGTGGTATATGAAAGAAGGGATGGAGGCGGAGGGAGGTTCTTTAACCCCTTCTCTCAACTTTCCTCTGACAAACTGCCCGCTTTCGCGATGGCGCGGCGCGCAAGGAAAGCACGTTCCGCTCCTAATCAAATTGTCGCTGCGATTGACGACAGCAACATTGTGAGACCCAAGAAGACGGCCCTCAGAAGCACCCCTCGCTTTACAAGCGCACACGCACGCACAACAGCGCCTAAAAGCGCTGTGCGTGGCCAGGACGAAGCAGGTGACGCAACGGGAGCACCCGTGGTGGCTCACTTGGTTCACCGAGCACGTAGGCGTGACCGGGAGTCCTCCGAGAGAAGATGCTGGCGCAATAGAGAGGGACGGGTCGAATCGCAACAACCTGATGAGTGCCGTTATACGCTCGTCGCAGTGTTTGAGGCTTGTGACGACTGCAATGGCGTACGTGCTTCGAGAGTTAACGAAGCAGCGCGCGCCAAGTGCTCGAACGAGTTATTGCAGGCACCGCCTGACGTTTCGGTGAAGAGTGGAAAGCGTGCGACGAGGACACTAACGGAATCAAAGGGAACGCAATGGAATTGCCCGTGACGTAAGATGGTGAGTGACGAAACAGAAAAGCAGGGCTGGCCACGATGAGGCCCTTCATCTCTGCACAGTATTAACACGGAGGAAAAGAAAAAACTGTGCACCGAAGCTGAGAAGCTTCACTCGCAGGCCGTGGCGGAAATTCACGTTTAATGTGGTGAAAACGAAGACGTACAGGGGAGGGGTGCGAGCGTACAGTTCGAGCTCCGAAACAAAACCGTTGCTTGGGAAAAATGGTCCGCAGTGTATACTTTAAGGTAACCAACCACCAGGACACATATGAAGGCTTAAGGAAATAAGAGAGAGGGAGGGAGGGGGGAAAGAGACAGGATGGTGCGGCTACAATGCCACAAGTAACACTGGCGGGCAAATGCACTGCGGGACAAATGTCAAACGTACGCTTTGCTCGAGAACAATAATTTTATGTGCGTCGACAGACCTCCAGAAAGACAAATAAGAAGAAAGAAATCCAAAATGTAAAAAAAGAAGAACCAGCACGATCTCAAGATGTTAAAAGCGGCCCCGATACATTTAATCGGCCTTTCGTCGTTTGGCGCCGTTTTCCGCGGCCTGAAAAATTAATCGCGACAAATAAGCCTGAACCGCAATTTCTCCCGGTAAAAGTGAGAGCGCGGAATCTTACGTCGTGAGCGAGCTGAGAGCAAATGAAAATTGACGATGATGATAATGGGCGGCGCCTAATGGCGCGAGAGCCAGTTCATGCCACAAGCAGAGGCCCCGAATGGAAATTACTCGCCCGCGGCCTGACAGAAGCAAAGTGGTGGCGGGAAAGTACGGCCTGGATGAAACCGAAAAGTCGCGCGCTATCGTTGTTTAGGGGGTCAGCTTTACGAAAGCAGCAGCTGCTGCTGCTCCTGCTGCACGGAGGCAGAAATACGAGGAGAACGTATACGCTTTTTTCGAGTTCCTTGCGCAGAAAATGATA
Organism: Hyalomma asiaticum; assembly: GCA_013339685.2. Classification (NCBI taxonomy): domain Eukaryota; kingdom Metazoa; phylum Arthropoda; class Arachnida; order Ixodida; family Ixodidae; genus Hyalomma; species Hyalomma asiaticum. The sequence goes on from CM023484.1 coordinate 64,112,529, forward strand.
AAAGAAACGCAATACCAAAGTTTGTTCGATCGGCGGGAGCCTCGGTTCCGTATCTGGCCAATTTCGTTTCGTCTTGCGCGGGAAGATATACAGCAGGGCGGCAGCTGGCGCGCTCTCGGTGGTTTCGATAGCTTCGCCGCAGCAACGATCCTTTCGTCTCGTTAGAGATTCCGCGGTTTCGTGAGTGGATTAAACTCGCCGCTCACACACACAGTGTGTGTGTGTGTGTGTGTGTGTGTGTGTGTGTGTGTGTGTGTGTGTGTGTGTGTGTGTGTGTGTGTGTGTGTGTGTGTGTGTGTGTGTGAGAGAGAGAGAGAGAGAGAGAGAGAGAGGAGGAGGAGGGAGGGGGGGTAGCTTTATCGAAGAGCCGTGGAGAAAAGGTTTGCGGTTTCCTCACAGCACAAAAGGAAATGAACCCATAGTCTGTTTCAGGAGTTCCGTGCAGCACTGTGGAAGCTACAGGAACCTTCTGCCAATCAGGAAGGCAAACACGTGTTAAACGTATCCCTTCGCACCATGGCACCTGCCAGTCGCGAACCGTGCAGTGGAAGGAGAAGCCTTGGAAAGGGCAGGAGGAGGACGGAGTGAGGTCTCTATTGGCAGGAGTGGCCCGTAGGTGCGAGTCCGAAAAACATTTCGTTTCACCTCGGAAGAGTTCGGCGCTCGATCGCCGCGTGGCCTTGGCTATGCTGCACGGAACTCCTGAAACAGACTATACGTGTGTAGATATGTGGAGCAGTGCGGCTAGCGAACGCCAGCAAAAGAGATACACGTAATCGAGATACACAAGGGGAACACAGAACGAACGCTGCTCCGTGACCTTGGGAAAGAGAAACCAAAGACGGGGAACCAGAACGGTAAACTAACACCGTCCACGGTTAGCTATAAACACTCCGAAACCGCACTTGACCCTGAAGCTTGCCTGCCCACTTTCTCGTTTCTTGTTATTCGCCACATGCCGCGCGAAGACACAGGCGGCGGTATGTCCGAACATAATGACACCTTCATATTCGCCCCTCTACCACTGCTGCCTGGAATCCTTCCCAGCTGTAACAACGCGCACAGCTTTCTTTATACATTAAAGCTTACATTATCAGTAGCACCAACATCAGGAAATAAATCAATCCACGTATCAGATGAACACAGTGATTCATTCAAATAAAGAGTCATGCTTATGTATGACGTGGTCGTGGGGATCCATGCAATCAGCAGCAGCACTTGTTTTGCACGACTTTTCTTTACGTAATGAATCCTTATCAACTCGCTCAACTTTCTGTCCCTTTAAACTAATCATCCCCGTCACAAACTTCCATTCGGCTGCTCCTCGTATATTCTCACCGTAGAAAGCAAGAGCGTCGGTTCCCATAACTATGTACTCCTTAAGCAGTACTCCGGCGACGACAACATAGAAAACTTGCCAACCGATATGCGTTAAGCCTATCATCACCATTTGCGTATAAGCGGCTAGAACTCGTTATACTGCCAGCCATGTATTTACACGAGGAGTACGCACGCACACTGTCCGAAGCTCACCTTTCCATGTACGCAGAATGGTACGGTATATATACTTTACGGGTCGCGCTTAACCGGGAAGTTATCGGCGAAAGTTTTCGCAGCTTCAGTAAAGAAGCGAGCGGTTCCGGTTTCCGCCTTTTGCAGAAGCGTAATGATGGTATAGATCCCATTACGTAACTGATGCCAGCCCGCACCAAGTCCGTAACGTAACGACGCAAGAGGGTGAAACCACCGCCTCGAATTCCTACCGCTGACATACGAGCTCGTTTCGTAAGAACGTCCCCATAAGCTATAGAGACTGTCCTTAAAAGTCGAGTTTCAGGGTATTTACATACATTACGCATCAGCTCTGTGCGGTATTTCGTAACGTAACCAATAAAAGAACAGGCGAGAGCGAGCGAATTCAAGTAAGGAACGCCAATGCTAAGCAGGATGGAAATATGAGCGCGTTGTTAGGGGAAGGATTTAAGTACTTATAACCACAACGTTCGCGGTAACTGCTAAGCTTCGAAATTCTATGCGGGAAGCTTTTCCGGGTATTACACTTTTCGTCATTGCATAAGCGACTCGTTAGCGGACGCGCGCTATATTGTCGTGGCTTTGAAAGTACATAACTCCATGAATGCACGGTTTGCGACACCCGCCACTCTGTTAGACTAGCCGCTGTTCCCATAAAAGCGGATGATTAGTTTTAAAAGGATACAAACACCCCCATTAATTTGAATTTCATGACACTTGACAGTTTCCGGCAGAAAATGCTGCGACACCAGATCTGTAAGAACCTTTTAGCGAGACACGTTCAGCCCTTGCTTGGTGCCCCCCTCCCCCCTTTCTCATATCCAAGCACAACTATCAATTTTCATTTTAAAAAATTCATGTAAGGAGACATGGAAGCGTACTTTTCTTAAAGGGACACTAAATTAATGTACGTTTTCTTTTCATTTACGTTGGTGTGTTCGTTTTTTTTTATAGCACAGTTCTGTGATTTTATATGGTACTTATCGCTTATTTATTTTATTTATGTAAACATACTGTCAACCCACATTTGTGGGTCATTACACGGAGGGAATACATCAATAAGAATTGATGCCTAAGAAACACTCAAATCACACGAAAAGGAAAAAAAAATATCAAAATCATCAACAAGTGGCATTACAAGATACTTTCGCGCAAGATTATGTATGATACTTGCGCTATTTCTGCATAACACTACCAATTGTTTTATAATTCCTTTGTATTGGACCCATCACTAGCAGCTTTAGGCTATGGGAGGAAATATCTTTGCACGGATCTTTCATATCATTGTGCAATAAAACCCCCTTTTGATTTGATTTGATTTGATGTAAAAAAATAAATCGGTTAATACTGACTAATGATTCGTTGAGAGCTCCATTGTCATTGCTTTCTTTAACTTTGGGCCATTACCACAACAGGAGAGAAAAATGAAGCACAATGCTTCATTTTCATGGAAACATCATCACCCGAATGAATTTCTCACCTGAATACGATGACGTCACAAATCTCGCATTCATCACTTCTTTCGTATTTCAGCTCCACTGACTCCATCCTGTTATTTCGCCTCATTTCCCCAGGTGTAGGGCTGCCAACCAACATTGTGCCGGGTAACCTTTCTACCAGGCGGTCATGGCACAAGCCTCGTTCTCTCTCTCTCTCTCTCTCTCTCTCTCTCTCTTCCACTGATTTTGCTGTCTTGAATCTCTGGCCCACTTATAACACGATCGTAATTTACTTTCACCGGCAAAGAGGCATGTATAGCCGTATCAGACGCTGTGAAAACTTGGGACGTCACGGCGAGGCGGCGTCGCGACCTTTGTTTTCCTTCTCTCTGTGATAGTGTATAGGCGAACTCGGATATATCGAACCCGGTTAGTACGAATTATTCTACACATCCGACTCGCGAAACTTACTGCCGAGTATTCGCGTGGGACATTTCACTCGCGGCTAATAGAACATATCGCATACAGAATGCATGAGCGTCAGTGGTACTCAAGTGCCACAAATGTGCTTGTTATTTTGCATTTATCAGGCTGTTTGTAAACACGCCAGCTGGAATTCTCAAAATCGTGCCACACGCACACAGGACGCATATCGTAGCGAGGTATGATCGATTCGCCATTCTTAATGATGAGATCCCATTCTTGACTGTTGTCTCCAACGATGGATATAACAGATTAGCTTACACAACGAACGTAACACAAAAGTTTACAATTTTATGACAAGTGACATCGGGCATATAGAATATCAAACCTTATACATGCATACATCGAGCGCATAATTAATCCCGACCTTAATAAATGAGTGCTGCGTTGAACGCGAACGCGCGTCGTGTCTGGGCGTGCCGTCTATGATCGTCGTACATGGTACGTGACATTATAACGTAGCGTCACCACTGACCTTACCACATGACGACACGTCGTGACGCCATTATGACATAATGACGCAGCGCAAGGTCGTGCCGTCGTCATTACGTGAATGGGACGACGTCACCACTTCTTGATATGACTTCGTACCCTCCGCCGTCGACAAGTCCGGTCTTCTCGTCCGGCGGGGTATACATGATGAATTTACATTAATAAAGGGAGTGACGAATGTGCGGGGCACGGCAGGATGCGCGAAAACCCGTAAGTAGGCTTTCCCGCGGCTCTCACTTGATACACAAGTAATTATGCGTCAGATAAACAAGAGGTTCTGGCAGCGAAACGTGCGTTGTTGAAGTTGCGCAAGAGGTTTCTGTAAGGACGAGTTCCGTGTCATAGGTTTTGTCCGCTTGCTGAAACGGCGACCGAATGCCGCTCAACCTCCTCGCACATCAAAACAGCCTTTGTACCGCTCGTAAGAGGACCCATATATACCACTTGTGCCGGTTATGTGATGACCTAAACAGAGAGTATAATAGAATGGCTGGTGCAAGGCTGAGGTGCTGTGACACGGACCATCGCCTCCTTCATGCCCGTGTGTTATTTTCTGACACCATGGTAACGTCACTCACCTTCACTACAACCTAAGTGACCAAGCTGCGCTAAGCACACCACACCAGTGTAAAGTATTGATTCAGTCAGTAAACACAACACAACACATCTGCGCACATGACATCAAACCGATTCTATAGGGTGTTGAAATAAACACTAGTCGTGGGGTCGCTAATGTTACGCCCTCACGAAAACCATGCACAGAATTGCTTAAAATTAACGATACGCAAATACAGTAAACATTTCCGAATAAGCACTCACCAATACAGAGATGAGGGCTGGTCACGACCGCTTCAGGAATCCAACCCGATCACGTGGGCTAGTGAGGAGTCCCGCCTGAGCGGGAAGGAGAGAAAGATGCTCTATAAGACCGGTATTCTCTGCTTTGCACGCTTATATTACTTGCTGCTGCTGTTGCTATTTTCATTGAACTCGTCAAGCACAAGTTATTGAAGCGGCTCGACGAATGCGTCGCACGCGCCTTCTCGGCAACGTAACTAAGCATCAGTGTGAGAAATGAGCGACGTCGATGAGCTCTCTTTAAAAATTAATTGCGTGCGCGCAGCCGGCAACAGAATAAAAAAAAAAAGATCCTGCTCTTCCATGAGCACCATCACTAAGCGCTCATTTCTCTGCATTCCGCTGAGCAAAAGCAGTGGAAAGTGCACTGCACGTCTAGCTCCCATAATGAGCTATCTTGCGACATGTGGGAATAGTTGTGATGCTATATATGAATCAATGTTAAGCCAAGATAACCAAACAAACAAGTACACTGAGCATGCACACGCGTATACGGAGGACAGATGCTTGTGTAGCAACAACTAAGCAATAATGTTCACAGAGGGTGGCCTCGCAGGCGCGTATGACCATGTGCGAGCGCCTATAAATCAATAAGTGCTTGAAATCTGTACTGTAAAGTACTCTTCACCATCATGTTAAACGACCGACCATGATAAACATAATATGGAAAAGATTATATTCCGGCTACAGAGATGTAGCCTGTAGAGGCAACACAAGATAACACAACACACCATTAGCAAAACAAAAACGGGTGTCTTCTTTTTGTACCTGAGACTGCCACCAGAAAACAGTTGGTATTTGGGCGTTTGCGTCTGTCTCTCCCTCCATGCCCTTCTTACAATATAAAGCTCGCACCGGTCGCAACAAGTAGATATGCAGTAAATCCTAGAATCAACTTCACAAGGACAAGCTTATCGTTATTTTTATTTTGTTTTTCCATAGCGTTTAATACGGAATGGAAACCTCTCTACCCTGTAGTTAAGGTGAGTTTCAGGCTCTGAATTGAAGAGTACGCCGAGATCAAAAGTGACCATGCATGGTCCTGTGAGCACGAGATGTACAGACTATATACAGCAGGGACGATGACCTAAGCATATTCCGGATCAGCTGTGCCCTGTGATACCTATTGAAGTTAAGAAACACGGTGGAGGAAACTTCATTAATTTCGTCAAGACTTCTCGTTACGATAAATTGCCAAACCTGCATCGAGCAAAGTGTCATCTTCTAAGTCTGACAAATGATTAATTTTTACGAATGAGAGATGCTGATCGTCATATCTAAAAAAAAAAAAAGAAGAAGAAGACAACAAAGCGAACTACTATTGCATCTCTCGACCTTGAGGACAAGAAACAAAGCAGATACGACAATTAAAGTTAATTATTATTTTATGTAACATGAAAACAAGAGGTCGTACAGCAATTAAAAATCCCGCTACATTAATTACCTTGGCAATAGTAATCAAGCATTTGCGGCGTACATTCCAAATAGGCAAAATTTAAGACTCCATATAAGCATTCACGCCCAATGTCCTCGGGTCAATGTATTTAATACGTGTCGCATGAAGCATCTTGAACGAGTTTACCTTCGCGCATAGAGGAGCGAGTCGACTTCGAATTAACGATGCGTGCACATATTCAGCGAGGTTGAGTCTCCTTAAATGATGCACCAAAAGCCTAATCATGCGGAGAACCTTCTGTATCTGCTCTTCACTCATATTCTCGAAACACAAAAAATGAATGCACGAATAAATAAATAAATAAATAAATAAATAAATAAATAAATAAATAAATAAATAAATAAATCGGAACAATGGTCAAACCTCAAACAAAGCTGCGTATTCACATAATACTTGCCTAGGAGTCTATCGTCATTCTACGTGCGTCCATAAAATCCCTCCTTCTACAGCAAAGACGCGCAGAAACACTTTTTTTTTTCTTTTTGCGCAACATGGAAAAAGACGAACTTAGATAGAAAGGAAGAAACAACAGGTCCAGCGCCCGACCTGTTTCTTCTTCCGTTCTAAGTCTGTTCTTTCCATGTTGATGTAAAAAAAAAAATGTTTTCTTGTGATTTCAATGAACTTGCCCAGAAACAAGTTGTGTATAAAACAGACGCATTCCGCCCCGCTCCTGCTATTGAATTCCAACCGTGTCCCCGGCAAAACGGACTAGTTGACGTCATCTCAGTCCGCGTTAGCTCTGTCGGGGCAACTCCCTGCGAACAAGGTGTTCAGAGAAACGTCACGTGACCGCACAACGCGTGGAGAGAGTGATTTTTCATTTCCTCAACTTCATCTATAGACGGGACAAAAATTTTTATTCCTCGTGGCCTATTATCCTATTATTGACGCATAACCTTTCATTCCTTCAGTGTGCTTTAAAGGGTTGTCAATGTTCAAGCCTTTCAGTACAGTGAACAGGCACTACGCCCTCTGGGAGAAAAAAAAATAGACCTACGATTTTTATTAGATTCCAGCTGTTCAGTAATTGAGCGCATTCATTCCGTGCGCGAGTACTCTCTGCAGCACGACAGAACACCGTAACTGTATTACGTACGCAGCGCAATGTCGTACGCGTTCGGGAAATTAGAGTGATACCAGTACCACCGCAAATATTTGCATTTGTGAGGCAACGGTCGAACAACAACAGTGTGTTTAATAAGATACAGTGTATTAGAAATACAAACACCACGAAGTCGAGCATACACGATAATGTAGAGTAAAAAGACAAAAAAAGCCAAATAATTAGCGAGTGTCAGATCAGCAGTCCTTTCAGCTCGTTAGCTAGCGTTACATGCAGATTCAATTTAGCGTACGCCTCAAACTACGTCTCGAATAATTAGGTCATTAATAACCACGCCTCCCTGATCACTTCCGGTTCCACGATGCTCTTCTATATGCAGACAAGCATCACCCGGAATTCTCGCCCAAAGTCAAATTACTTACGTTTACTTTCTTCGTGGTGTTTCCTTCATGCCTTGTTCGTCTACTCAGGCAGCCCACTTAACCTTTCGAAGTTTGTTTCCGGCATTAAGATTATACGGGCATTTTCTTTGTAAACGCTAGTTTCTTACGCACGACTCTAAAAATGATTCGAGTTGACGGCGTCCGCGTTTACTTCCTTCTAAGCATGCATTTTGTGTGTGTGTGTGTGTGTGTGTGTGTGTGTGTGTGTGTGTGTGTGTGTGTGTGTGTGTGTGTACGCAAGGTTCAAGATGTCAGTCGTCTCCTGCAATTAGGCTACCTTGATGCACGGCGTTCTTACACAAGGCGCTGCAGGCACAGTCGATTGCTTTAAGAGTAATTGCCATCCTATAAAGGCGCCTGGAAAACACATATCGGTAATCAAGGCTCGCAAAAAAAAAAGGCTGTTCGACGTTGTAATGAGCGAAGATATATGCGGCCAAATATACTTGAATAATTTCGAGTGGCAATTCAACGAAGGAAAAAAAAAACAACAGAAGAAAGAAAGAAAGAAAGAAAGAAAGAAAGAAAGAAAGAAAGAAAGAAAGAAAGAAAGAAAGAAGAAAGAAAGAAAGAAAGAAAGAAAGAAAGAAAGAACACGACAGGTATACCTGCCCCTATCACTGCTGCTCCTTTTCAAATTTGTTCAGCCTATTCTTACACGGTGCTCGTTGATTGGATCTGAATTGCGCAATGAAGGCTGGAATGCGTGGCCTTAATGAGGATGAGGAATTAACGAGCGATCGAAAAAAGAATATGAACGAAGCCGATTCAGGCCGCGCTGCAGGCGAGAGACGCGCTTGCCGTCTTCGCGGCTGATTGTTATATTACGTGCGCACTAAATTTGCACGACAAGCGTATACGCGGATAATGGACGACCGCTGCGCGAGTGCGCGCGGACGTCTCAATTTCAAGAGAGATATATGTTTTTTTTTATATATTCCACGGGGCATTATCTCCCGACGCTTTCATGTTCAGGTACTTTCTTCAGCTTCCCTTTCTGTGAGGGAATGTTGTGAAAAGAAGTGAAGACTGAAGGAGAAAGGCAGTCCTGCAACTAATGACTGCGAAAGACCTGACCTCCAATAGCACGGTGCTATAAGCGCGGAACCTAAAAAAATTTAAGAAGATAGAGATAACGATGAGATAGAACGCTAGAGGACGCTTCAGCATCGCCTTTAAGGGTGAACGCTTAACCGTTAATATCGCCTCCTCGTAAGAGAGTTGCGCTTTCCCGCGCATTCAAATTACAGTAGGGGCTATCGCGTGCATAGGTGTTAGTTAGATCATAGTTTATAATTTTCTTGACAGATTTTACTTTAAGAAATTCAGTATTATTCACTAAAGCGGCTGCGACATGGCAGAGGGCTTGCATGGTCGGGTACTTTCAGAAACAACGGCAGCTCGAGATAGTAGCCCGACACTGGCGGTGACGCCGAATTTTCTGCGAAACGGGCTCGCTACCTGACGCTTTTAGCGCTATCGCGTTAAAATAATGAGAAAGAGCTGGGTGTGATCACAGGCGACTGAGCGGCCAGGTGTTTACGCCGTGGTAACATTTGTTGCTTGCTGAACAGCTTTTCTTCTTACTGTGCTTCTTTTCTTCTTTTTCTTTTGCGTACTTTCGTCTTTTCATGTATACCTCGTTAACGTACATGCGTGAGCAGGTAAGCAGCAAAACTAAAACTCATGAGTTATGGCTACAAAGTGCTCGGCGTATACAGGATCTTGAATACTGCTCGAACGCTAATTTCTCTTTAACTAAACGGAAAGCAGGAAAATAATAATAATAAATAAATAAATAAAAATAAAGAATAAGGAAGAAGGAAGGAAAGAAGGGAGACCGAGAAAAATAATCAGAAGCCGATTAAAGAGCTTCGTGTTCACAAGCGTAATTTCGATCGCGCGATCCACTTTACGCCCTGAAGCGATTACAAAAAAAAAAAAAAAAAAAAAAGAATTGCCGCGGCCGCAGGCACAAGAAAGCGAATGACGGGCTTCTCAATTCCGAGAAGGTTGTTTTAAGGCTTACAGCTTAAAGTCCAGCAAGGAGAGATATCTTCGTTAAAACGTAGTTGACCACGATACTGAAGCACCCATTATCGGTTGTCAGCCGAGGCAAGAAATGCGAATCAAACACTGCCTATAGTGAGTCTTAATTAGAGTTATTTGCTGTCTTCACGGATCTCGGAAGCCTTCTTTCTGGCTACAACGCTTAAATATGTTATCATAACTATATAACGACCGAGTAGCGACGTTGTGGTACAGAGGCGTATAAGGACGTGCAGAGTATACCCAGCGCTCTAAAGAATGTGGCAACGCTTTGATTCATTTCACAATTATCGGCGAGGAGAGCTATTCTGAGACAAGTGCAGCAATTAAACTGTTCTTATTTTTTACTACGCCCAGTTTCACACGTACCAAAACCAGAATACGATAATAAGGCATGCCGTAAGAATTCACGTTAAACACCGCGGGGTCATATAATTACGCGGATGTCCTCCCACTTCGCCGTGGTAAGGGAATCAAACCCGTACCCTCAGGCTTAGCCGTAAATTTTTCCAGGCTACGTATTTCTTAGGTTACGCGATATTCTATAGTGCAATGCATGAAAAGTACGAGGGTTACGTCGGAGATCGTTTGCGAACGCGTTCGGTTTTCGCTGCATGTCATTGGCCTGGGCCGAACTGACGTTATAGACCATAGGGCAGGGTCACGGTTTTGCATTGCGACGTTTTATCTGCAGGTGACGTGACGCGCGTTTGAGCCCACGAAAAGAAAGCATGTTCTTCGTTTTCACAAAACAGTTTTCTTCATTGGAAGGCGAAACACGTTTCGTCTTGCAGTACATTGCCCGCGAGAGGACAACAAAAGGTGCTCGACAACTTTTGAAGACGATAGTCTTTCTTGGAATACTGGAATGCAAAAATTTTTTTCTGTTTTTTCTGTTTGTCTGCTGTCACACGATTCAGCCACCCGGCCAAAGTTTAAGCACTTACTTAACGCCCAGCCACCTTGAACTGGTAGCTGCGTTCATACTTGTGAACAGCGTCGATGAAAAAGCAAATATTACGCATATCTGAGGCGCAACATCAATACGTAAGTATTAGGTGCCGTGTTCCCTTACTATAAAACACATAGATACGTAATTCTAAAAACCCTGGTGTTAGTTAGGCTGCGCTAAAAATGCGACGCTATGCACGAAAAAGGCCTCTGCCGACGATTTGGTGTTGCCACCTGGGAGTTGCCCAGGGATACTGCACAAGTTCATGTTTCCCGACGGCGCTGCTAGATGGCGTTTATATCTCACGCAGCGTAGTACGGCCGGCAGAAAACTATCGTCTTTCTACGACATTTGCAGCGAAGCACGCAGATACGCGGTCAATTTTTTGGATGGATGTTCACCACTTGCCGATTTGCTGCTGTCGGCCCGGCAATACCCTGTTACGAAACAGAGCCCGCGCTCAAACAAAGGAGAGGCACCAATCCTGGAAAGCAGCGCCGCTCTCAGCCGTGCCGAATCCGCAGCGCGCACAACCAGAACATCGCGCCCTGAGCTTGGTGACGTTGCACCGAGCGAACGCGTTCTCATCCTGGCAAACATTTCCGATCGCGCCCCAAAACTCACAAATGATGTTACATGCAATCCAAACGGGTAGGTGGCACGGCAGCTACCGATGAAATCTAGGACCCTCCGCACCAAGTACGGAGCCCTGTGGCACCTTTGAGGAGACGTCAACCAGAGATGAATCCGCAGAATCACCCCGTTCAGTGGCAAAACGGCATGGCTATCTTTAGGTCAGGGTTATCACCAAAAATTTTTGAGCGGTGGGCGCTTTGCAAGAAAAAGGCGAACAAGCGAAATGGGGGGGGGGGGGGGGGGGGATGTCTGGACATGGTATAATATGCGGTGAATAAATAAACTTTGAGTAATTCTGGATTTCTGGTCGTACGGGTCTGTGGGAACGATTGTGAACGCGCGGTTTCCATGCTTGGTTCCTCAAGCGCGCATTTTCGAGTATCGGGTGGGTTAGTTGGAGCGTATACAGCGTTGCCTAGCAAAAGCGGCGGGAGGTGAATCGGAGCAGTGGACGGCATTTTCTCGGCCGCCCGCCGTGAGGAGAACTTTGATGCGGACATAAGAACAATCTAAGCTTGCCTTGATTTACTCGTGTAGAGTTGTAGTGAAATATGAATAAAGTATGCGGCCATTATATTGTATAGAGAAGCCTCGAAAAACGCCGTCCCGTTGTCAACGATAACGCGCAATGCCCCGAGTAAATGTTCTGCCGACGCTGAGCAGAAAAATAAAACAAAAAAAGGAATAAAAAAATCCTAGTAGGGGCGCTGACATCACGCAGCCGGCCTCAGTACCCGACATGCTATCCCCTCCGCTTTTGTTTTCTGTGTTAAAAATGTTAAGTCAAACACGTGATCCTGCCCTTGGCCCAGTACATACACGAATCCTTGGACGTGTGCTCGTGTGCTTTACTAACCGTTCTGTGCTTATTACCTTCCGATGCTAGGAGGCGTAGGAGCCGGCAAATGAGGATCAGGGCTCGTATTTGGTTGGTAACAACTTTATTGGGTAACAACTTTATTGAGGGCTTGTATTAACCAAAATATCCTTGAAGTAGGGTGGTTCTAGGGATGAAACTTCAGCCAATGCTTATGACTCAAATGTCACTATCGAACGCAGCCGCTCAACGCGCAACAACACGTAATATAAAATCCTTACGAATTCGCTGTCCGCCTGAGAAATAAAGCAGTCCGGGTAGCAGCGCGCGCCTTCCCTAAAGTTGAGAATTATGTTTTATGCGAAGAAACATCTATCTATCTATCTATCTATCTATCTATCTATCTATCTATCTATCTATCTATCTATCTATCTATCTATCTATCTATCTATCTATCTATCTATCTATCTATCTATCTATCTATCTCATTGTTATATATGTTCCCGACTCGCGAAACAACCGTCGACTGAAAGAACCGTGAACTGTTCAAACGTGTCGCACGGGCAAAGGAAATTCCAGCAGCCTGTTCCATTGTCTCCCCCCCCCCTTCAAAATGAGTCGCACTACATCTACGAAATTGAGTTTTAACGACCACCGCATGGTCTTGGTCTGCTCTCCGAAATCCCCAATCGCCACTTCGACCGTCGGGCTTCCGCGTTTCCGGTTCCCGTCGGGAGCTCCTGTCCCGCGCAGAAGCACTATACGGGAGCTAAGATCTCCCGGTTGATTGATGAAAGAGGTACGAATCTCCATCCGAAGTGCGCGCGTGGCTTCAATTTACCACTTGCTCTCGAATAACACCGTTTTTATAACACGTACCAACCTACCGCGGAGAAGAGAAAAGAACAACGAAGGCACGAACGTTATTTATTTATTTATTTATTTATTTATTTATTTATTTATTTATTTATTTATTTATTTATTTATTAGAGCCTCAATGCCCGAGGACATTACACAGAGGGGAGTCGTAAACGGAAAGTTGTACAACAGTTTAGTAGTAATATTATACAGCAAGAAAGTAATGCAGTAACGTAATAAAGCAACACATTAGTAATAGGAATACATACAACGTACTTAGGCAATGCTTTTGCACGAAGGACTAGGTAATAATACAAGATAACATTATGTTAATTCCTGCGCATACAATGTTAGCTAATTTGTCCGGAATTACACGAGAGCAAAAGGATGAAAAAAAAGAAATGTTAAGATTTCCTAGTTAAACAATGTTAGCCAGAGCCTTGCGAAAATGTTTGCTGCCATTGATGGCCACTATGTCATAGGGCGACTATGTCATGACTATTGTCATGAAATTGTTTTCATTGTTTCCGTTATATCATCTACGGTAAAGAGTAAGCGAGGGTCGTGTGGGAGCTGCGCATGTGCATAGGTTCAGCCGTCTCATCGGCTACGCCACTGCCGCCATAGTTTTCAAATCTAGGGAATGTCTCTCGCCACACGTCTATTTTCCGCCTCCTTCCCAGTTCTGAGAGCCTCTTCAATGACGAACGGTGCAGCACCAGCACGTCCACCGCTTCAGCGCTTAGTATTTCGAAAGAGAGAGAGAGAGAACGTTGAAGGAAGGGCGGTAAGGTTAACCGGAAAGGAAACGTCCGGTTTTCCACTCTACACTATCAGCAGTGAAAACGGGGAAGGAAAGAAGCTCCAACATAGCAATGATCCGTTGAAGACATCAATCCCACACTTCAACTCCATTTTTTTTTATTATTACATGGCTGCTTCATGCATCCGATATGCTAAGTAGTGAGGGCAACTCTGACAGTAAAAAATGAGGCCCGAATTTCCGAGAATGAAAAGAAAATTTGTAAGAAATTCAGAAGGCAAGTATGTAAGACATACAGGACCCGGGAACTCTACTTGGTGAGTTAGCAGATGGGAAGACCTGCGCTACGAATTCGAAGATCGAAAACTCGCCGTGAAGATCGGAAACAAGACGAAGGAGTAGAGAGTAGGGCACGTGGCGTATGATATGTGGAAATGAAGGCAGCGTTGGATTAGACCCAGTGACAGGCGTCGAAATAGGAGAGAGATATGGCAGGATCTTTACCCTGCAATACCTTTACCCTGCAGGGAATTTAACCTTTAGACATCGGCAAGACGGTGCGGCGCTTTTTATTTCACTATCTGCCCCATTTTGCCTTGCATACTCGACGTTATGCACTCCGACCGGTTTAGTCCAAGATGCTGTCCTAGTAAGCTCAGGAAGCATGTATTGCTGCTGCTTTTCGCAACAAGAATCAGTTTTCATGCTCAGGGAGTCGCTGCGAGATGTCGCTATAAGGTGCACTTGTATTGGCACCTCTTCCCTTAATAGGATGCTGAGGCGAAACAGCAAAGTGGCTTATATTTATAAATTATCATTCGCGAAATGTATTGCCACTGATTCCCCGATTTTGTGTTTAATATTAGAAGAGAAAAATAAGGTAACCGTTTCATTTTGTTGAATTAGTGGCCAAAACATTGAGCAGATGACGGCACGAACCCCCATTCTTTTTTCTTTCCTTTTCTCAGGTGGAGTACAACTGCTTGGAACACGCCATGTTGAGTCTATGGGTTCCATAGAACGCAATGTACATCTCTCTACGCCATAAATTATTATGTAAGCCTTAGTAGACGCCCTGAAAGATTATGACGTCATGTATATTAGCTAGGGCACCCTCGAGCAGGCGTCGCCACTAGCTTAACAAACGTCTTCTACGCGCGAGGGAAACACCCTTGGTAATGTGAAAAGGTGATTTACTAAGACGAGACAAATAGTTCTTTTAACGCGATAGCGTTAGAGAGCTCGTTTCGCAGAAATTCCGCCGTCGGTGTCGGCGTCGCTTGTAAGCGAGAAATCGTCCGTGACCGAAAAATCGAGAAAGATGCAAATAAAATACAGGATAAAAATTTTCGGTCCCACTGAGGATCGAACCCGGGCCGTTTACTTGGCAAGCAAGTGTCCTACCACAAAGCCACGATGTTACTTTTTTTTTTCTTTATTGCATGGAAATATTTCCGTACATGCGTTTGAACTGTACTATACAGTTGCACACATATTAATATTAAGCAAAAGAAGAAGGTAGAAGCAAACGAAGCCACGATGTTACTTGCAACTGCTTCGGAAAAAAACACTACATAAATATCATGTAGTGGAAGGAGCCTCCTTAACGCATTTTGCTCGGCATGTGTCACAACGAAAATGAGCCCATTTGGCGATTTGTAAGCTCATTCGGCGATTTGTAGGAGGAATAAAATTTACAGAACATATCAAACAAACATTAGATAATGTGCTGCCATCTGTGAGACATTGTGAAAAACATGTCTCGACTACCATGGCCTCCGAGACGGCGGGCGTACCCGCCATCTCGGAGGCCATGCGACTACAGCAGAGCCTATATGGTTCCGCCGTTCTAGGACAGGGAACATATCATATCAAGCAAACACCAAATATTATTAGACAACGTGCTGTTTGCCATTTCACCGACCATAAGGCGATACTTGTTGCGGTTGGCCGGAAGAGGTCTCCAGAAGAACAATTCGACCAGCTGCCAGATATAGTTAACGCAAGAAGGACGACAGAATGTGACCATTTACGAATAAAAGTGCCACGCCTACGCGCAGTTAATACAGGACCATGTGACTACATCATTTTACAACATTTTCATGAAGTTGATATAAAAGTGCTATTAAATAGATTGAAAACCTCTACCATTACTATAGATACGTCGAGCGCGCGCGTGCGTGCGTGCGTGCGTGCGTGTGTGTGTGTGTGTGTGTGTGTGTGTGTGTGTGTGTGTGTGTGTGTGTGTGTGTGTGTGTGAAACACATATTAATAAGCATGCACTGGGTGGTTGAAGTGCACACTAGGGGCCGGATTTCGCTATCGCGTTCAACTCTTAAAGGCGAAGCTTAAGGGTCCCCCAATTTTTCTTTTTTTTTTCCTTTTAGTGTCCCTAAACAAAACCGGCGAGACAGCATTCCGTTGTCGAAGCGCACGGGAACACGTGGTAAAGGCAGAGCACGTTGCATCAACAAAGAACCTAAGACACTTTCATGCCTGAGAAACCAGAGCGGATTTCCTGGTAGATTTGCGATACAAGCAGGTGGACGCTAATTGTCTTTTCATATGAGTAGCGTAATGTAATGATACATGTGCAGTGCAACATTCTTTGCCAGCACACATTCGGTAAGGGTCTGTGGCAAGTCAATAATGGTGTGGTATGGTTACACCCTACCTCTTTCCTCCTGCTTCTCGTCCCCCTCCTCAGACCCTCCCTCCCTCCCCGCCGCTCTCTTTCTCTCTCTCTCTCTCTCTAGCTCTGCTTTTATTTTACTAATGTTTCAGCTGACTTCCACTTTCTGCGACGCGTAGTGCAGTCGATACCTCAGGCATACCGCACACGCCACAGCCATGCGTGCCACAGTAGCGACATAGATTAATGCATCGCTTTCAAAGCAAGCATGATGGAGCACCGTCGTCGCCTATATACACAGGGCGCGGGCATTGGGAGGCATCCAAACAAAGATGGACCCCCCCCCCCCCCCCCTCACCGACAGGAGAACGGGCACATGTTCGAGTGAGCGCCAAATGGAAATTAGAGGAATATAAACGAAGATACGGGAATGAAATGGGGAATATAGATCTGACGTAGCGAACGAAAACGAGAAAGAACCTCCGCCTGGAAGAAAAAGGAAAAAGAAAAAGATATGTAAAGCGACGAAAGATGCGGAACCGCGTACGGAGGAGCGGGAATTGCGGATGTCCGGCTTCCGGAATTCGGACGGGAACGACATCGACAACAACGGACAACGGTTTGCTCCACGCGCTCTCTATACCGGACGGAGACTTGTCAGCCAAAAGAGATAGATACATCGAAAGAAAGGAAAAGTCAAAAACCCGCGATGATGACAAAGCGCGCAGCGAGAAGGGAACGGGAAAGGGCCACTGGGACAAGCCAATGAGAGAAGACATCTCGCCAGGGAGCCTGAGGTATCTATGAAGCTCCGGAAGAGCACTACCACCTGCATACATTGTGTTGCACAGTATAGGCGTATGAAAGAAAGAAAGAAAGAAAGAAAGAAAAAGAAAGAAAGAAAGAAAGAAAGAAAGAAAGAAAGAAAGAAAGAAAGAAAGAAAGAAAGAAAGAAACTAGTTTTCGCGCTGTAAATGACAAATTCCTTTATTTTGTACAATGTTGGTTAGTGAGTGTCTAGGATACACCGTTGCTACATGCGGGAGATGAAGAACGTCCCGGGGGAGTCACTCAGTATATGGTGGTGCCGGAAGATACGCAACGCAAAGGAACACAACAGACGACGGAAGAAGAAAAGAGAGAGAGAGAGAGCAAACAAGAGACGATGTTTTGTGCCCAGTTTGTCGAGCGCAAATTGGAGAAGCGCGGAAAGCCATATAACCTGTTTCCGGTACACGCGTGTGCGGGTATAGTGCAGGCAAACATAGTATATACGTATAGTTAGGAAAACGAGAAACGCAATAAAGGGGCTGATTGGACGTGGCAATAACTTGTGTACCGCCGGGACCATATAGTTCCGGGAGCGGTGCGTGGCGCTTATTGGGTCCCCTTCTTTTTTTGCCCGTTTGTTTGATTGTGTGTCCCGCAGAACTTGCGCGGCGAGACTCAATTTTACCGGCGTGGTTTAATAAAAGCCGTCTCTCGTCAGGGGAGGTGGGAATAACGTAACGTATATATGTGTGCGTTATTGAAAAAAAAAAAATGTGTCGGAAAGCTTCTTGCTCGATTTGGAAGTCGGCGAAGAACGGAAAAGTGAAGGAAATCACGACGAAAAAAAAAAAAGAAAGTACGGCACCGCTACAGACTGCAAAGTTTAAGCGATGGTGCGAGCGATTCCTTAACATAACCGATACAGTCGCTTCGACCGACAGCACGCCAGAAGTTTGCATATTACAAAGAGTTTTCCCTATTGAATTGCCTAAGCTTCGTGCTTCGTTCCGTACACGACACGCTTATTGCTCTCTGTAACTAAGTGATGCAGGGTTGGAATGCGAAGCGCTGCGCTGACGTTATTACGGATATCCCCCCCCCCCCCCCCCTCTCTCTCTCTCTCTCATAACAAGCCATCGGTCGCGCTATATTTGGGCAGGGTACTCTTAAAATAACCTACTGACGGCGCTACCGAACTAAACGCGGTAACGTATACAAGCCTTACGGTGCACTGCGCATTTTCGAGATTAACAAGAAGCTTCTCCTATATAGACGATATTAATATAGCTTCATGGGTGGCGCCGTCTTGGGTTGTCACACGAATAATGTCCCCGTTTTGTGTGTGTTCGCCTCAAATGAACAGCGTTACAACACGTCGAATCCACACGTATGATTGTTTTTATGCCTGTTAGTTTATTGTAGTATCATCACATTAAAAACGGTAACGTTGTTAACCCAATATTTTAACGCACGCGTAAGATGGTATATATATATTCGTAAACTGTCTGCGCAAAGCCGAACGATCCAAGAGGACGCTCTCCTGGGAGAATTAACAAATTCCGCTACTGTAAGTAGCGTAAATGAATTGACACATTCACCAGAGACGATGCATGGGAAAAGCGCAAGCTCGCACGGTTTAATCGTCTCCTGCAGATGCCACTGTGCCCTTGCTAATGAATGTGTTAGTTTTTCCGCGCTACACATATAGTTTCAGGTATACGCATAACTACGCTTGTCCGCTAGGTTATGCACGCTAGGTATTGAACGAGCTATACTAGAATTCCACTATGGTGGCATTTCATGAGCTAATTGACAACACCGTGAGCCAGTCAGAACTGAGAAAATGGCGCATTTCATAACATCAGCCGGGGTATCTTAGTGGCTGAGATATTGCGCGCCGCAAAGCTCGAGCAAGCGGGTTCGATGTCGGGCGAAGGCGGCATCTCGGTGGAGGCGAAATGCAAAACACAACTTTATATTCAGGAGCACGTCAAGAAAACGTACCGCCTCAGTGCTCTAGTGGCTGCAGCACTCGGCTGCAGATCCGAAGGTCGCGGGATCGAATTCCGGCAGCGGCAGCTGCATTTCGATGGAGGCGAAATGTTGAGGCCCGTGTACTGTGCGATGTCAGTGAGCGTTAAAGAGACCCAGGTGGTCAAAAGTTCCGAAGCCTTCCACTACGGCGTCTCTCGTAATCAAATCGTAATTTTGGGACGTAAATCATCACCATCATCATCGTCGTCGTCGTCGTCGTCATCGCGTTAAGAAACAGCATCTGCTCAAGATTAACCCGCTGTCCTCGAAACTACGTCGCGGTTCTGGCACGTTATGAGCTCAACAGGGCAGCAGGACCCGTAAAGTTCGAGAACGGTGTCTACCTCCAACACATTCACCATATAAGCGAAGCCGGAAGACAGCACGTCCATTTCACACACTCGGTTGCACCGATCAGCACTGCACGGAAAACTCCGCGCAATCTAGGTATACTTGAAGGCTCTCGCGTGCCGCGTCAAGAAAACGTCCGGTACTCGACAAGTGCCGGTCTACGCAGGTGCATTGCCCGCATCGACGCGTTTACAACGAATCTAATATCTGGTTAACCTCCCTGCCTTTCTCCTCTTTTCTCTCTCTCTCTCTTTACAACGAAATTAAAATTTCCCCGTTTCCCTTACCCTACGTACAGCACAACACTACCATTTATATATTCCCACGCTTCCCGCCTACGCACACGGACATATACAACGTGCCCGCGTGTCGTCCCGCTTTCAAAAGGGGCCAGCGGGCGGCGTGTATAGACACGTGCTCAACTCAACCGAGACTTTGTACAAAGATCGGTGAAACTCGGCGCGTCCCTTCGCATATAGATACGTTACTTGACAGAGGCGGCGGCCAGCTGCTGCGTTGTCGCCGAAAAAGAGATTGCTCTAGTTTTCCAGCGCTCACGACAAGGGACCCGCTCCTTGCCTTGCTTTCTCTCGCTCATTCGAAACTCTCGACGACGCCTCTCCCAATCGTCTCCATCGTTCATCGTTGCCTGTCCTGCGCGAACTGATTACATTTGATGCCTGCGAATTTCTTGACTTCGTCCCCCACTTGCTCTTTGTCATCCGCGGCTACGCAATATATATATATATATATATATATATATATATATATATATATATATATATATATATATATATATATATATATATATATATATATATACACAAGGCGACGTGCGCTGTACTACGCAAGCGCCCCCTCCTTTTCGATGCGTTTCGCTCGGTGGCGCCCTGAAATCTCATTACGTGAGGCGTCACTTGGCCAGTGTCTGACCCGGCGCCTTCTATAGCTCACCCTTACTCTGCGCGTAAGTACGGTTCGCGCTCCCAAGCAAGTGTCTGTGTGCGTTAGCGTGGGCGCCTGCATGCGCCCAGCAGCCATGTGAGCGAGCGTGCGCACTTGAATAGAGCGTGGGCGCCCATCTTAAAGCAACGGGAAAGGGTGGGGTAGGCAATACCGACAGAAACGGGATTGTATATGGCACGTCGTGAACGCCAGAAAATGCTGCGTGCACAAACGTACACACGCACGAACACACACACGGCGCCTACGCGCTTCAACTCGAAAACGCCAGGCGCCCTGTGAGCCCCAATTTCCTGACTGCAGACATCAGCGGCGCATCCCATCGAGAGATTGCGGCCCCTGCGGTATATCCGAAAGCCTCAGGCGGATGGCCGCTGGAGATTGCCAGTCAAGGTTTTGAGGCAACCGACGTGCCCTGTAGGTGAGCACGGAAATCACACGTCCTCGCGTCAAACGGAACCGGAACTCCTGCTCAGAAGAATCGGATCATATTTTTTTGCGGATGTATACGTTAGCACGTGCGCTCATACAACAGAGCATGACTGTTTGCTCAGTGAATGCGAAGTCGCATACCATTTAGATGCCAGGAGGTTGACATGTAAAACGGCACTGCTGTGTCGGCTCTCTAGGTCGGCTGGGTATCACTGCCCAACTCATAAAGCTGTTGGCCCACTTACCATGCAGTGTGCGCTGACTTCAGGTGGGTAATAATAGTTAAAAAAAAATAGCGCCAGATACCTCGCATACCTTGAGCGGATGTCAAGAAACCCAGAAAGCCATACAAGCCACGTTGCAGCACTTAAACTGTATAGAAGGTTTCCTGAACGGGTTGAGCCTAAAAACGCTGCACCCTGCTTGCCATGCAATCATCTACAGTCATGCTTTCTCTTTCTTTTGATTCCTCGTTTGTTTCTCCATGTGGAGGGCAGAAAACTGAATGGCTGGCCTTGTTAACTTTCCTTGCATTTTATCCCTCCCTTCAGTCTTTGTGTGCCTTCACCCGAAAATCGAAAATGCGTGCACGCATTACAATTGTCTCAATAGGAAACATCGATTGTGCAGAAGCGTACGACTATGACGCTTTGAGTGGTTTGCTTTTCGTGCTACGTACAGTACAGAGAGTCCCGCAAGCAGTGGCAGACGTTGTTAACAATGGCGAAACCCTGATTACCATTTCTGGTACGCACAGGGAAAAAGGGTTCGCGACGAACAGCAACTTCGCCTGCGCGTTTTGATCAGGCATTTTGTAACGTATATTGCGGATTTTCTTTCTGAGTTTTTCTCCCCGGATTCAAGCCCTTGCATCCGCATTGAACTGTTTCCGATGCCTGTAACATTCCCGCGCCGACAGGCGAATGTGACTGGGGTCGTAGGCAGGTATCAAATCGTGGCAATCCATTATTTCTGCTGTGACATATCGATACCGCAAAAAGCAAATTGCGCGCTTTATAGTGACGCGCCTATAGGAACTGCAGGTGAAGAAAACAGCAGCAAAAGTGTTCGCAAGCTGCCGAACCAACTCAACTCGGAACGCAGATTACTGCAACAGTATGCGCTGTACCAGTGCATGAAAAACATGACAGATTATTGAGTCGGCAAGTGTATATATACATACACGTTCGCTTGTGGATCCATCCGACAATTTTTCAGATACGTTTGAATATCCAGTTGCTTAGGAGCACGTGAACGGTACCTTAGCGACTGGCCGGGTCTGAGAACGAAGGAGATCGTGACCAGGGAAGCTACAAATGTGATGTCTGGAACGGAAACATGACTGAGGCACAGGTTAGCAGAGAGGAGGAGTGCCTGAAAGAACGCAGATTCTCGGACACACACACACACACACACAGACACACACACACACACACACACACACGCACGCTAAATTAGACTAGGTGAAACTTATTTGGCACCACCTAACCAGTAAACTTCTAAAAGCACAACTGACTTTCCCTCCCCCCCATCTCCTCTCCAACTGCTCTACCTTGTACTTCGTGGCACAGATCTTCTTCACAACGACGCTGCTCTTTTGCATGCAATCACAAAGCCTGCTTCGTGACGTTTTTTTTTATATTCACTCGTTTCTCTCATTCCTCGTAAACAATCATCGATCATTCCTTTTCAACATCCGAGCCCGCGTTTTGTAACGGTCTATTCCAATTTCCATAATTTGCATACTTTAATTCTTATCTGGCGCCGCTCCGAGCGGCTGATCCCCGCGATAACGGTGCCTCCCCGTGCCAACCAATAAACAACGGAAGCGCTGAAGATGAGAAACGAAATGATAGTGCAAAATAAAAGAAAGACAGGAAGTTTCTTTCTTTAGAGACCCATAAGATAAGCGGAAAAAATGAAAAAGAAGAAAGCGGGCTTCAAACGCCGGGAGGACGAGAAAGGGAGCCACAAGGTTATAAGAGAGCCTCGTAATTTGCGCTAAGCGAAGAAGGTATGATCGATCAATCCTGCCGCCCTTCTCCAAGTCCCGCCAACGCACGCGTATAACACCCCACATAGTTTGCGGAAAGAATCCCGTCAGCCCGAGAGCGTAGAGAGAGACAGACACAGAGAGACGGCCGCGAACTCGGAAGCAATCCGGGGTGCGCTCTTTTTTTTTTTTTTCTTCCCAAGGTTTCCACTCGTGGCTTCGGGCATAGTGTGTCGTCTTATTAGCCCGCCAAAGCCGCGTCCGACGGTGCGGCAAAGTGATTGCGCGCCAGTAGCGTGACAAGACACCGACCGACCGAAGGCTATGGGCGCACGACCGATATGAACGGCGGTGTACTGTTCCATAACATCTCTCGACTCGGAAATACGCTCTCAACCCTTTCTGGCCCACGCCGCGCACCGACCTTCTTCGCCCCGTGTAGAGGGAACCATTTACGGTATACACCCTTGTAAGCTGGCCGGAATCGTGTTCCTCGATATCGACATAAATCAGGAGGCTACATATAAGGGCAGGGGCGATTACGCGACCGCTATTATTGCGGTCGCGGTGTTGCCTTTCATGAAAGTGTACGGAAGCATGACGCGTCGTGATTTTGGTCGGACACTGTACCATCAAGAGGGAGAAAGAAAGGGGAAGATAAGAGAGAGAGAGAGAGATAAAGCGCGTACTTGATCGTCTACCCTAAGCTTGGCGAGGGAGAAAGGGAGAAATAAGGAAGCCCTGTAGCACTTTTTGGAGTAATCCTCGAGGGACATCATTTAAGAAGCTTATTGCCTCACGAACTGTCTGTTGTAAAAACCTTTTTTTTTTTTTTTTTGAAGTCCGTTACGCATTAGCGGAGTAGACAAACTTAAGGGAATGCTAGAGTCCCAGCGCGTTAGCTATCTTCCCGTCGCGACGAGAGCGTTGCAAGCTACACACTGGAGATGCGGGTAAAAGAACGGCGAGAAAGCCACGTTAGCGCGCCATCATGACCTTGAACAATTATCGCTTATCTTTTTCTTTTAACGTAATCACGCTTCCGCAGTGATTACAAGCTTGTGGCCAGAGTCACTACGGGAACGTTAGTAATTAATATCTGGGGTTTTAGGTCCCAAACACCAGTTATGATTTTAAGAGGCGTCGTAGTGGAGGGCTCCAGAAACTTCGACCACCTGGGGTTCTTCAACGCGCACTGTATACACGGGCCTCAACATTTCGCCTTCATCATAATGCAGCCGCCGCCGCCTGGGATTCGACCCCGCGACATTCGCACCGAGTGTCATAGCCACTAGACCACCGTGGCGGGGTCTACGGGGACGTGGCGTCACCTCACGATATCAGCGGCAACCGCTCACGACAATCGGCCAATGGTAGTTCGCAAAATTATTTCGTAGTCCGTGCCAGTTATGACGTGTTTCCTTGAAAGAAGAGCGGGCGTTCTGCAGATGCATTTTCAAACCACATTGCAAATTCCGTGCTGCATGGAGTGCAAAAGGATTCAGCGGACATGTTCAGTAGAAGCTGGACGATTGGTTGGCGTTGTTTTCTTGCTACTATGTTCAAAAAGTGATGCAGGGTCACTTTAACACATAGACGTTACAGGTACCGTTAGAGGTGGCTGATGGGTGCGCTACTGTAGGACCGTTATCACGGAGACCTTGTGCAAGTCAGTAAAGGAAAAGTTTGCTTAATCTGGCCTTCCATAACACAGGTAACTCACGGCGCACATAGAACGAAGTGTAAAGAGGTGTGCCTCGATTCATGTGTCGTCAACCACACCCAGTGAATGCGGGAGATGAGTATAAACGGAGCAAGGGACGGGGAGACGACGATAACATCCTGTTTCCAAGCTGTAAAAGTGTTTCCATTCATGATGTCCGCTATCGGTTCCAGTCGCATTTCATATAAGAAGGCGCGCGAAGACGTATAACAATGACTGACTGGTTGAGTTCCTACAGCGTTTGTGACAACAACTGATAGAAAGGAGCTCGAATGTCGCTGGCTTTTCATCCAGCTGGCCAAGGGCAAAGCGTATGATTCGATTCTTCCCATCGAGAAATCCACAATAATCGTCTGAACTAATCGCAAACGCGGCGCTCCATCTGGTTTTTCTCTTCCGCCACTGCGGAGCCAGCAAAGCTGGGGCGACCACACGTTTGCCTGATTGCTCTCGGGACCTCCACCATGTAGTTTATGCGCAGTATAAGAACTATATATATAGTCACTCAATCGGAAAGTTTATCGATCAATCCTTCAGTCCTAAAGCAAGTGCATGGTTTTCTAGTTTACGTGCTATGCACTTCAGTTCCTTTCTTTCTTTCTTTCTTTCTTTCTTTCTTTCTTTCTTTCTTTCTTTCTTCTTTCTTTCTTTCTTTCTTTCTTTCTTTCTTTCTTTCTTTCTTTCTTTCTTTCTTTCTTTCTTTCTTTGTATATCGTACTACAGCATTCCCAAACTAACACGCGATTGCTTCTGTCTATCTGATCCCTGATTCGCCAGGGAATTGCGCACAGAAACGCGATGGTACACCCCATGCTTGCGAGGAAAGGGGTGGAAGGTGGCATCAGTTTGGGAGGTTGGGAAGGTAAGGTAGCAAGAGGGTCGGAGGGGAGGGACACCATCCGCTGCTGCACCATCGATCTGCGGTGGGAGCCAGGCTGCTTGCTTCGGAAAGCGCAGTTGTTAACGAACCGCGACTATATAGGGGAGTGCGGCCGATGGCTGTCTCCCTTCTTTCCCATACGTCCTTTCGGGGGAAACAAAACAAAGCCATCGACGACGCTACCTTTTGCTCCGCCTTGCCTTCTTTGTACGTCATCCTGCCGTGATGGTGCAGCGCCCGCTCACAGTGCCGCTCGCATTATCGACCCTACGGTTTTGTTTACGTTTGGCGGCAGTTCGCGGCGCGTATCTGGCCCTGACTCAAGAGGAGGTACCCAAGAAAAGGAAATGGGAAAATAAAGTAAGAGGGACGAGAGAGGGGCGTAAAGGGCATAGTAGTAAACAGTCGTTCCCAGTCGTTCACGTTAACTATATATAAAACGCAGAAACAAAGGTAAGGATTGCCAACATGAGAAGGGTCGAAAGGTTCGTGACCTCAAGGGAAGGGCGACTGGTATCTATACATACAAAAGAAGCAGATTGGCCGGTCGGGCAGCATTGTTCCTTTGGTATCGCGCTATCGAGCAAGATTTATGTGCGCGACTCACAGGCACACTAAAGCTACAACACTGCAGCTCCTCGTGTGTGCCGTAGCATTTCCTCCTCCTTCAGATGTGGGACAAGGTCTCATTCACTCACTCAGATGGCGAGCCCCTGCCAACAAAATCATGTGAAAGACGACGCCTTTATGGCCTGCTATAAAATCGATATGCATATAGAACATGGGAAACTGAGGGGCTAAACAAGCAAATCGGCAAGATGGGGAGCCGTTGAAGCTAAATGCGGCGATATTGTCGATTGTGCTAGTGGAAGTATAGCAGAAGAAACCTTACACTCGCCAAAATCAGGAGCAAAATGTTCCTGAAAGTGAAGCGCAATGCCGCTTTTCAGGAACGTTGCGGGTGAGGCCGCATCGCGAACCAGGCCGGGGAAACCCACATTTTACTTAGTAGAGGAACACAACGGCAACAAAGTCGCCCCAAAAAGCCTCGCGTGACGACAAAACAGAGGGTTGACCGAAAGAAACGTTTACGCCTTACTTCGCGTGTTGAAATTTTGAATTAAAGAACATGAATCAAGCATCGAGAGCGTTATCGTCTAAGGTTCACAGATGCGGTCGCAAGTAAACATTAACTCCGCATCCATGCGATATGCGTGTCCTAGCCTGAGTAATACATACGGCGTCACATAATCACATGTCCTAGCGATGGGTATTCGTCTGGCTTCATTGGCTGTACGGCATGGCACAATGCCAGATGAATGTAGTTACTTTTGGCACCTTCGCAGCTGGCCATTTGTTCCAAACAGACCGCCGCGCATAGTCACGAACAGTTTGACGCTCTACTGTCGTAGTGTCTCGTTTTGGTTTATGTTCACGCATTTACAATTGACGCCCCTTCTCTTGTCGGGGATAATAAAGAGTGGAGGGGGGGGGGGGGGGGGACAAGCTAAGCTTGGAGTGTGCGTGCCTGACCTACTACAATTTTTAGGGGCGAAGCTCCTTAGGGTGTGGGTCGTTCCCTCCTCTGTAGTAGTAGTAGTAGTAGTAGTAGTAGTAGTAGTAGTAGTAGTAGTAGTAGTAGTAGTAGTAGTAGTCGTCGTCGTCGTCGTCGTCGTATGTATGTAGCCACCTCGCGCCGCCGGGAGGCACGCGCTCGCGCTCGGCGCGTGCATCCCGGCGCGCTGCCTCTCTCACTCTTCCATCTGCTGTCTTGTGAGAGAGAGAGAGAGCGAAAGGCGCGCGTTGACTATGGAAACACTCTTTCTTCGATGATGATGATGATTGATGATGAACGCTCCACTAGCTCGCAAACAAGGAGAACGCGCCCTCACCCGCGAGAGACAAGCTTGACGCAGGCAGCGTCTTCTAGCGACTTTCTTGATTGAAAAATACCGACTGCTCGCGCTGGAGAACCGTTCACCGGCCACCCATACATATATGTAGGCACTGGATCTTGACTTGCAATGAAGTGCCGGTGGGAGATTTCACTTGTGCGTAGTTGAACCATAAGGATTCGTAGCGTGCGCGTTAACTAAATTAATCCGGAACTCGGCACGATCTACGATGAACCTCCCGAGCTTCGCCCACTCATCATCATTCACTCCGTTGATATGCTGTGAATTTTTTTTCTGTCTTTCTTTCCTACATTTAGTTCTGGAACACTTTAGGGCCTCGGGTTGCAGGCGTCTACTCATGTTGTGCTCACGCTAAGAAAACAACACTTGCAAATCCATATCCTCAAAATTTACAGTCGGATAACACGTTTTTCATTTTTTTTTTTCGAGGTATGGTAAATGTTTCTCGCTTGACTGCTCATGAGATTGTTTCTGCCGAAGCTGAATCCTAGAATCCTTGCGCTTCTGCAGGTATTCCAGTTCGCCTGTCATGTCAGCACATGTCGCTGTGTTTAGACGTGAGCATGAACCCGAGTGTACACAGCTGTGTAAGTAGACGCCTGCACCTCTCGTTGCGAGTACTCGTGAGTATGAACGTGAGTAAATCAACGTATAAGTAGACGCGAGTGCGAACGTGAGTATTTGTCACTGCGAGCTGACGTGAGTAGTGGTGAGTGTGAGTAGGCGTATCAACGTTAGTACATAGTAGTGTGAGCAGACGTGAGAACGAACGCCAGCAGATGTCGTTGTAAATACAGGTGAGTGAGTAAATCAGTTTATAAGTAGACATGAGCACGAACTTGAGTGAGTACCTGTCCTTGTAAGCAGACGAGACTGCGAGCGTGAGTGAGTGCCGGTGAGTGTTATTTGGTGGACGTGGGTATGAACGTGTGGGAGTATCCGTGAGGGTGAGTATGCGTGATTACCACTGAGTCTGCGCAGACGTATGTGTGCGAGTACCAATAAGAGTGAGCAGACGTGAGTATGAGTGTGAGTGCCTGCGAGTTTGGGTTGTCGTGAGTATTGGTGAGTGCCTTTGATGTGAGCAGACGATGAACGCAAGTGGGCAAACGTGAGGTGTTAGCGAACGTTGGTATGAGCATGAGTGAGCGCCTGTGAGCTTGAGTAAACGTAAGTGAATGAGTAGCTGCAAGCGTGAGTGTGAGCGTGAGTGAGTGCGACGCCCGAAAAAAGTTACCGCGAGTCCGTGCGATTGAGTAGACACGTATACTGCCGACCTATGCACCCACAACAATCCCTTAAACCCAACCTCCTTAACCTGCTAGTCTCCGACAACTACCGAGAGCGGTCTCTTACCTCGATATAAGGAATTTAATTCATCCACTTATCTCAAGGATGGGTTTAATGTGAGGCGTCAGGCGGGAATTCGTACACCCACACGCGGCACATCTCCGTGTCGGATTTCTATCCTGGTGTTTCAATTAAGATTTCCCGCACTAGCACACTCGGATAGACGCACGAAACATAATCAAGAATGACGCTATGGCCGCAAGAACAGCGGGGGTGGAAGACGTACTTGAAGTTCCAAGACAACATGTGGCTTGTCCGGCAACCATATTTGCCAACAAACAATACTCGCTGAATAAGCCGTATAGGACAGCGTCTGTCATCCGGTATATCTTTGCATGCGCAGACTATGCATTGAAAATCCCACAATAATTAAGCAACCTGCATAAGTTCTTCGTTAAGCAATCAGTGGGGCTGAGGAAAGCGATAACCCGTCTATACTGCATACGATAAGACGTTCAGAAACAAGGATTAGGTAATGACATGTTCTAGCAGACGTTATTTGCACGCTACGAAGCGGAGCTCGCGCAGCTGACGCAACGACGTAATGCGTAGATCAGGGCAATCAGCGTTCGACAAAACACACACACACACACACACACACACACACACACACACACACACACACACACACAAAAATTCGCTAAGCAGGCTGGTGAAAGAAACAATGTAAATGACAGCACGTCAACGTCCCAGAACTCGGTGACGAAGTTTGACACGTACGTCGCAGGTGAATGGAGGACACGTGCATCGTGGATGCACCTTCGTGAAGTCAAATGAGCTGGAAGGCTTCTTTTCTCGGTCTAACCTAATTTAGCGCTGACGATAATGGCGGCGACGTGACGTCACAAACAGTGGCTGCGCCTGCAGGCGTTCAGTGTCATGACGTAACATTCTTTTACTATGCACGGTCACCGTACCGAGATCTCTTTTGTCAGTTACGAAAGGGACGCATCTCGTGGCGACAGAGCCTATTTGCGTCTAAGCGTCCCGCCCGAACGCTCACATGCAGAGGTGACGTTCTTCATTATAGAGGTATAAGGAGGAGCCCACTTACGCACAGGGCGCATCGATCCCACCTATTCTCAGAGCCGGCAACGTAATCAACTACATCAACTACACAAGGAAAAAAAAGAAAAACCTCGTATACCAGTAATATAGGCGACCATTAAAAAAAAGAAAGAAAGAAACGTGACACAGAGGCCACAAAGGCAATATGCGATCGGAATGACTCGATCATGTCGTATCGAATTTGACGCGAGCATTTATGGCATCCAATCCAAGTGACGCCAAAATTTGTCGTTCCAGACTTTGTCGGAACACCCGAAAATTCGCAATACATCATTGCCAGATTTTATGGCGGAGGTTCAGTATGACAGCCCTCTGGTTCCAGACAAGGGCGGTTTTTAAGCATCCAATTCACAACTAGAGTTCTCAATTTTCAGCTACTAAAAAGTGGCACTCGGGAGCTTACTGTCAGATATATATATGTATGTGTATAAGCACGACTTTTCTCCTTGCTCTTTAAGAGAGATGCGCCCATTTTCTTTAGCCTGATTATGTTTCTACAGTCATGAAGTCACTCAATGCTATAGTTGTGCTTCAAGCGAGTTAGCCGGTGACCTTAGCAACGTCATTTGTTGAGAGAAGAGGGGGCACTTCCCAGCTGTGTTTGAAACCAAATTGCGAATTATCTGTTGCGTGTAGTGCAATAACATTTGGCTCACATGTTCACAGCAGCCTCCACGACTGATCGGCACCATGTTCTGACTTTTGTTCAGCAAGTGTCTCAAGGCCCCTTTAAACGTAGCGGCTTCAAAGTATGCGTGTTTTTCATTACCGGCAAGCTTCCTTACTGGAGAGATAATGATGAGAAAGAAGGGGAAAGGCACTTGCAAATACAATAGCATTGAAGGTATCAGTTAAATATAACAAACAAGCCATTACATATAGAGCCCGCTTTTGGTGATGATGAAAATTTGCAGTACTCTTTCTTACCATCACGTGCAGATGAAACAACTTAAAAGTACCGTCCTTCATCAATCGTTGTGAACCATTGATCGAAACAGCCAGCGGCAAAGTCGGAAGGGATTTCCCATCGACGTGTACGTGAACGGTTGAACGCGCAAATGCGACGACTGATACGACGGTGGAACAAATTAGCTGAGCTGTCATGGCTTTTTAGCTATTGTCTTAACGTTTTCTAGCTCGCCTGAGACAGAGGTATGCCAAATTAAGAATTCGGCATTCTTCCGTCGAATGTCACTGACAAATCCATCGCCGTTATATTTTTATTATTTTTTTTTCGCGTGTGTTCTGTTTCGTTTCCCATAGGAATGCAGACATAGAATTTTGATTTCAGAATCAGACGGTAAGAACGGTGACTGTGCGCATTCCGCGTACTTTTTTTTAATGTTTACTTTTTTACCATACACGCTCGACGTCAAGCGGACTGATCTCCTTTCATAATTTTTTCGCGTATGACTCATTCGCTCTTTTTGACAACGTCAGCGCACCAGCCTGGACTGGCTTAAATGTCTGCATTTCGCGCAGATAAAATGTTTCTATGCGTGCACCTCGCTCTCTAGCTTAACGGAAAGAAAAAGCTTTACGCAAAGGTGAAGTAGCCATTCACGACACCAAAGCTTGTGCCTCTCATTTCCTTTTCATTTCTTTCTTTTTTTTTCTTTTTGCACATCAAAACTCGATTTTCTGAATCCCATTATGAGCGCAAGAACAATAACAACACGAAGGCCGCAGATCAGCTGAGTTTGACATCGGGAAAACCTTTAGCGCAACGACAAACATATAGAGAAAAAATCACGAAAGAAATAGGAAACGAGTCGCGGCTAAGTGAGAAATCTTGTTCCGGGAGAACTGCAGAGACGTTAACGATTTGACGGAATAAGGAAATGCCAGGTAATACATGAAACCGCACATGATTTCATTGATTGATTTCTGGGGTTTTACGTCCCAAAAGCACGAGATCATTATGAAGTACGCCGCAGTGGAGGTCTCCGGAAATTTCGACCACCTCGGGGTTCTTTAACGTGCACTGAAAACGCCCAGTACATGGGCCTCAACGTTTCAACTCCGTCGAAATGCAGCTCCTGCGGCTGGGATTCGATCCTGCGACCTTCGCAAGACAACCGTGGCGGGGCACACAGTTTGAAGAGAACGAACATTACTCAATAGCACGTTTTCTGCCTGGCCAGTTGAGGCGCGCATTCGTAACACTATTCCGACGCTGCACTAAGCCACGACACGGTACGCCACGTGGTCTTGCAGTTTATAAAATGCACCCTACCAACGTGCGTGGTTCCCTTTCGGCTATTACGAGACACCGCGGAGGCCGGAGGCGAATAGCCGGTGACGTAATATCAGGTTGCATAATACCACGATCGCGCACAAACCTGCAGTGTAATTAACTCAAGCCTATTAAGCATCCTTTTTTGTGTTCTTGCGCAACGGTCACATGACGCAAATGGATAAAGAAGCCGTTCAAGGCCTCGTCATCTAGGTAGGGGGATTCCAGGGGAAAAGCTATAAATTATAGATAGTGCTGTGAGCTTGCGAGTATGCAAGCAAAATGACAGATAATAATAATAAGTGCAAATAAAGCATTAAATCTGTAAGTAGCGCTCATGAAGTGCCTCATGCGAGTCCCATGACCGATAGTTTAAAGTAGTTGAAGTTTAACTCAGGAAAAGAACAACTTTCGGGGATATATGGTCGCTGCAAGTTGAACCCGAGGTCGATCGGTTTCTATCACAGAAACGGGAGCCGGAGAACACGGCTAAAATGCCTTATGAGGGGCTATTCCCGGTGGCATTCATCACTATATTGGTCCCCCCCCAGACATGTCATATAATGCCCATATCAGGAATTGGCCATGTCCGTCCATGCATGTTGCACGTATGCAATTTTCGATAGAGCCACATATGACAATTTTTGTATAGGGCGTGTTTTGCGATATGGCGTATTGGGCAAATGTGCCTATATGCTGAGGCGTACCGCACATGATATTCCCAACACTTCTTGATATGGCCACACGTGGCATCTTTGTAGCGGACATACAGGTTTAAATGTAATATGATATAGATTTTTCTAACTGTATCAAATCAATATTGCCTGCGCAGTACGGATGTAGACAGGTGGTTACAAAAAAAGAAAATGCAATAACCTCTATCAGTTGAACAATGTAGCAGAGTGAACTGCAAAATAATGCATGCGTTGTACTATTCAATATACAACGCTAAAATATGCCAATAATTTATACACGATATGCCAATATTGCATATCGTGTTCCATAATGTGCAATTTTCATGGATTTCTTAGATAACTCAGCGTAGTCGGCAAAACTTACGTGATTTATTGCTAATGGAACTTGATAATTCAAGTGATGCAAGTCATACATTTTCTATGGCATCTGCAATTTCTCCAGTTTCTTCGCGTAGGCGCTGGCGAATCAGGTCGAGTCGTAGCGATCAGGTGAACCCAACGTTCGCCCGGCAAGCCTTCCGTGCATGTTCACGGCCACGCTGAAGACAGACGCTCCCTCCATAGCACGGCCGTTGTTGAAGGACACCTTCCTTGACTATAAGATTAAAGGCACGTGACGTAAAGCCTATATGCGCGGCTATTCGCTGTCGGTGCTGATAGACGAGACCCGAAATTTTATTTGCCTACGGACTCCCCAAAAAATGCGTATTTTTGTGTACTACGCTGAATACATCTACAGAACATTCTGAGCAGCTAAATGTCATTCAAACAAAAGCCAGAAGGAGAAGACGAAGCCAGGAAACAGCGGTGTACCTTCCAATGTCCGTGTGTCCGAACGGTTCATATCTTTCCGCGTGGTCTGCTAAATGTCATTCATTCATTCATTCATTCATTCATTCATTCATTCATTCATTCATTCATTCATTCATTCATTATATAATCAATCGACCACTCAATCAATCGTATGACACTTTCGTAGTTCGACCAACCACTCGCAGCCATGTCTCGTATTCCCTTCGTTTTCTTTTTCACTTCATCTTTGAAGATTCGCAGCATGAAGGTGCTTCGTGAGATTAATGTTCACTGACGCCGTAAGCGACGTAGAAACACTCAAAAGCATGGGCCGAAGTCTGAATCGTAGAAGAGGTTTTGTTGACCGCCGACCAAGCTTAGAATTCCTGCTTTAAAAACTCATTCTTCAAGCAGTAACAGTGAAACCCAAGTTCACAGAGTTGTCTATAGACCTGGTGAAAGTACGGATGGACGCCGATCAAGGAAAATAAAATTTACTGACGTGTCTATTATAGACCTGTAGAGACGTCGCCGGCTACACAAAAGAGTGGTGCGTACGGAGCTGATATACAAACCGCTGAGAAGTACTCGTAAAGGAGAAGCGTGCTACAGCAACGGACATTACAAGATCTTTGAGACGTACAAGGTATCCCTCGCCGTAACATTTATCGAGAGACTATGAGAGCACGGGGAAGTTTGGAATAAGGCACAGGTTGTGCTTAACTGAGGAAATGCATATTAAAAAAAAGAAAGAAAAAGCTTGCTCGTTTTGCCGGATTATAAAGTACCTGTGGGAACTTGCCAAGAGAAAACCATCGTCGATACGATTAAGCATCTTTAAGAATCTGCAAAATAAATTCCATTAAGAGCTCACCTGAAACAACGCTCACTTGAAAAAATTTACGATGCACAACACTGATCTGAGCATTTTGGAGAACGCTGCACTGTTATTGCATGTACCTCTTGATGCCGCTAGATACATTAATTTCTTTTTTCCTTGGCTGCTATGTTGAAGATAAGGCGTTAGATAAACAACACCATTCATGCCGCCCACTGCAAAAAAAAAAACAAAAAAAAATGAAGCGGTCCCCCCGTGGCGGCATTGTTGCACTGCAAGCCACCGAAGGAAAAGGTACAAAAAAAGAAGAACATTAAGAAACGAAGGACTGTGTTTCGAGGATGTACGTGTTTTCTGGGAACACAACTTGTTTCCGCAAAAGCGAAAAAGGAGGGCAACAAAGCAGTAAACAAAAGCCAGAAGGAGAAGACGAAGCCAGGAAACAGCGGTGTACCTTCCAATGTACGTGTGTCCGAACGGTCCATATCTTTCCGCGTGGTCTGCTTCTCTCGTCGTCTCTTAGCCACTCGAGGCGCCGCCTTCCTTTTGTTATATACATTCAAGAGCAACATAAAGAGAGAGGCCCCGTATTTACGTAAGGAAGTGGTAGCTTGGACAGAGGAGGAGGAGGAATGAATGGGAGGAGGTACAGAAGCACTTAAGCCTCGCCTTCCCAGCCTTCCTTTCGCTTCCGGCTCGTGCGTCATAGGCCCCCGCAGTTGTGTACACACACCGCACTGCGACCACACTCGTCTTCCGAGGACCGCGGCTCGCAAGACGTTGCGTCGTCATCGGAGATACGCAGCCACCACCACCTGGCTCCGTTCTCAAGGCCTTAACCAAACAGCGGTGCTCGCTGCTTTTCTTCTTTGCGCGCGACACTGCAGGACAAGGAGAACAGTATATGTCGCTCGGAAGGGCATTATGCGGGAACGTGCCAATACATAGAGCGGGTACAGTGCCGACGAAAGCTATATAGACGCATGCAGTGGCATGGCTAATTGGTAAAAGGCTCATCAGTAGCACCAGTGACAACGCCGAGAACGCTGGCTGGGAAAGCTTCCACTATTGGCAAATAATATTAGAGGAAGCAAGCAAGATGGATTAGAATACATGAAAGGGAAAGCTTCTCGTCCGCCCGTTTGCGTAGCGATACAGTGGCATTGAATGCAGCTTTATAAATTAAGCGTCACAGCTGACGAAGGCTTTCTCACAAGAGCCACAAATCCTGGAGCAGGCGGAATTTTTTCGTCGACGTAAGAGTGTTTTGTTCGCGTTTTGCTTAAGCATTAACTACAGTTAAAGGATTCAAGTAGGGTATACTATAGTTTCTATATTACTTTTGCTATATCGACCATGCTATATAGGTGGTGTAACTGCTTGGAGAATATGGCAACGTAATTTCGTGTACTAATAATAATAATAATAATAATAATAATAATATAATAATAATAATAATAATAATAATAATAATAATAATAATAATAATACGTTACCCCAGCCGGACCTATATTGTCATGTATGTATGACCAATAGTGTGAAGTGCTGAATCACATCCTACCATTCAGCGCAACACTGAGATGACACGCCAGCACGCGACGTCACCGAAAAGAATATCGGCCACCTATCGTCATAGCGTTTTTCGAACGCGGACAGCCTTTCGAACCACTGTTGGCGTAGC
Organism: Hyalomma asiaticum; assembly: GCA_013339685.2. Taxonomy (NCBI): domain Eukaryota; kingdom Metazoa; phylum Arthropoda; class Arachnida; order Ixodida; family Ixodidae; genus Hyalomma; species Hyalomma asiaticum. Next base: position 64,148,729 of record CM023484.1, read on the forward strand.
AGAATAGAGGGCACGGCAGTATAAGAAATGTTGTCGATCGTCAACTTCGCTTGACGTGCGCCCACTAGCCTCAGAAGGCAATCTTTGCTGGTTATTTTTTGAGAATGGCTGAAACCTACAGCGCAATAGTACTGTCGCACATTTCGAGGGGCCAAAACGCGCAGTAAATCGTATCGGAACAACACCGACACGCAAGAACATGCAAAATACATGCGCATGCTGGTGTGTAAGCATACCGCCACCGACACGAGAAAGCAATGGAAACGCAGACCTATATGCAGCCAGAGAAGTTTTGGCAGTTTCAAATTCGGCGACATTCGGCTCGTTCAGAGAGCAACCGCATTTCGCTCATCTACGATGCGCGTTAGGCCAGATCCGGTATGCCGACGGCATACACTTCGCAAAACCTCGAGACGGTGCTCTTCTGTCAAAACGACACGGTGAATGCATTGCACCTCTTCCCCGAGTGGACCGAGTTTGAAGGCAGTGTTGCATCAAAGCGCGGCTGCAGTATACTAAGGTGTTGCACGAACCTAGTCTTGTAGATGCCAGGGCATTTCGCAAATCCAGATCTCCTCAAAGTTTTCCTCGTTGTTATCTTACAGTGAGCGAAGACGCACTCTCGCTTTGCGTTTTCTCGTCTTCATAGGCCGCCTTGTGCTCTAACGCATGCCTTATGTGCAAGCATGTCTGTCGCAATGTTGAGGTACGAAAACGTCTGAAGGCGCAAACACATATACATATGTACATATGTACATATACACCAGACATCATTCGCAACATGCACTCGTTACGGCTTTCCCTGTTGCTTTCAAGTTGATATAACGCCGCAGAAAGAAGAACGTCGTGGAATTTCGTCTGCTGCCGCTCCGTCTGAGTTACGTAAGAAGTTAACTAACTTGCTTAAATCTGTTTCCCTATGAAAGTGGACTGCATTTGCATAACTTGCTAACGTGCGCATGTCGGAAGGAAACACCCTTAAAGTTCTCTTTTTTTTTCTTGCTAAAACTCCAAGGCACTTGCCGGGAGACCTCTAACGTAGTGAACTTTCTAAGGACTATTAATTTATTCATAATAAATCGTAAACTATACAGCGGAGGAGAAGCTAATTTGAATGCACCTTTCCCAGCGTATAAAGGATCCAAATGCAAAGCAATACACAATACGCTTAGATGAAAGTACAACTCAAAAGTGCGACGGATAAAGTTTCAAATTGTTTGTCCGCTACTATGCAATATGCGACAGCGCAAGGGGATTTCGCAAGTATAGCGCATTCTCAGGGACACATTCATTATGTGCATGAAACGATGTGATAGAAGGCTACAGCTAGATGGAAAATCAACGTGCATTCTTCCAAGATTCGCTATGCTGTCTTCACGCTTGGCAACCTCAGTCCGTGCAGCCATTACCCGCAGCGGTGTTCCAGTGCACGGCTATGCCACTTGGCTGCCGACCCGGAGGTCGCGGGTTCGAATCACGGCCGCGGCGGCCACATTTCTATGGAGGCAAAATGCCAGAATGCCCGTGTACTGTGCCATGTTAGTGCACTTTATAAAGATCCTAATGTAGTGGAAATTTTCGAAGCCCTTCACTACGGCGTCTCTCATATATCATGTCGTGGTTTTGGGGCGTAAAGCGCCAGAAATTATTGCCTTGTAGACTTCACCAGCGCCTGCGAGCATTCAAAACTACAGCATCCAATTTCGACCGCCTGATGCCCGTTTAATGATTGATTTGTGGGGTTTAACGTCCCAAAACCAGCTCTGATTATGCGAGACGCCGTAGTGGAGGGCTCCGGAAATTTTGACCACCTGGGGTTCTTTAACGTGCACTCACATCGTACAGCACACGGGCCTCAACATTTCGCCCCCATCGAAATGTAGCCGCCGCGGCCGGGATTCGATGCCGTGACCCTCGGATCAGCAGCCGAGTACCATAGCCACTAGACCACCGTGGCGGGACATGATGCCCATCACCTTTCCGTACAGGCGGGTACAAACATCCGCTTATAATAGCAATGATTTCAGTAATTGTCGCGTAACTGTGCCACGTGGGCCAAGGGGTCGGACACGCAGGAAATAATTACGAAACAGAGTGCAGCACAAGTTTACTTGCCTATTTCGTCCCAACGTTAGAACAAGTAGGCGAAGAATAAATAAATAAAGCGTACGCAGTACGTAGGCGCTTGTGGCACGGGTTTTCCGCGTAAATTTAGCAAACGCAGTCGTCTGTGTCGGCATTGCTTCACGGGAGGAGTGGCGCGGCGGTGCAGCTGTTTGAAGGATGACGAAGGAAAGGCAATCGCCTCACGGACCTGAAACCGTTTTTCTCTTTCGGCCATAGCGCCTCTTAATAAAGTACAGTGGCAGAAATGTAGCCAGGTCTGATTCGGAATGCCTCTCTGAACCAGGCATAAAGATTTTGCGTAATGCACGATTGTTGCTTTATCTAACGCAATATTTTATTGAACCGATCGTTAAAAAAACGATGGAGTACGGGGAATGTCGTTGGAGCCCACGCTTCGGCAAGTGGACTTGTCGAAACGCAAAATGACTTCTTTTCGTCAGGACGGCTGTCCTGACGAAGTACACTTGTCGAAACGTTGGCTGCAGCGAATTCCTTGTTCTGCATCACTTTTAACGATCTCTTCGTGGATTTGGGCTTCCATCTTCCCCTGAGCTTCTGCTCTAGTTTGCTATATTTTGTTGAAACAAATAAATCTGCTAGGCCACGAAGGTGTTCAAAAGTCACACGAGGCAGAAAGAAGCTTAGCCGATTCACGTACATGCCTGGAAAGCAAGCCAGCGAGCGAGAGGGCGACAGAGAGAAAGAGAGATAAAGAGGGAGGGAGGGGGTGTGTCCGTGGTACAATTTATACCGCTGTCCTTTAAAGCTCATTTTTAAATTTTGCTTGTACTAAGGAGGCTGCCTGCTTATAAATAGGAAATTCGATCGCTGGGAAACGACAGGAATCCTTGTGAGGGTACCGCGAGTCACGTTGAACAAACGACCGCAATGCTTTCCAGCTTGTTTCCATCGTGTGCTTGCCACTAGCGCTTCGCTCGCTATCATTTGAGACCTCGCCGTAGCCGCGAGGTGATAACCGTGGGGCTTAGATTATGTATCCCTGCTCCGAATGCGACTGCGAGAGTGGGTAAATCGGGCCTATAGGGTAATTATTCTGACTTAGTTATATAGCAAAGTTTACTGCTTCTGAAAAGCTAAATTATGGTTGAATCACGCACCAAAACCACGATAAGATTGTAACGAAATGCCGAAGTGCGTAGGCGACACCCGATTAATTTCGGTCACGTGATGCCAGTAAGCGTGCGCGTAGACCAAACTACACGGGCGTTTTCGCCTCCTTATAAAACGGCCGCCATGGCTGGGAATCTACTGTTGCTGCTGCCTGCCTACTACTACTACTACTACTACTACTACTACTACTACTACTACTACTACTACTACTACTACTACTACTACTAACCCACTGGTTACATATTGCACAAGCAGCAAAACAACATATTTCACAGCCACACGTTTACCCCCACCACGACTACACCTCAGCTCCAGCTGCGAAAGCGCTGCACAGTTTCTTTCACGAGACGGCGTACAGACGCCCCACAGACTGCGTGCTGCGTGGGCAAGCGATGGAAATAGGCGCAATATGACTAATGCGTCGCGGACGCTCCCTTATGCCGTCGCGCCGACGTGCACGTACACGCACCGCGAACACCGCACATTCGGCGCCCTCGACGGGGTGTTGCCTCCTAGATCGCGCCCAGACCGTCGTGGGGCAATTACACACCGACACGCCGTCGCACGTGTTCACTTCCTGGCGCGAAACGCGTGGGTTACCTGTCTCTGCGTACAAATGTACGCGCTGCGGAGCTCGTATATGAGCTCGCTCGTAATTGGCTACGGAAGTACATATGTGTACACAGTTTAGCCCGGGTCCGCATTTACCGACCACGCGAGTGGCAGCAACTTGAAGGAAGCGCGCTACATGCGGAACCGAGCGCTTAGGCTTTTCATATACCGGCAGGGGTGCCACATCTCGTGTAGCCAACGCAGGAGAAATGTCTTATGTAGGACGCCTTGCGTGTCTCGGCATCGTTCGTCTCGAGGAAAAGTCGCCACGTTTTCACTATATATACATAATACGACTGCGTAAGCCGCGTGTGCTTGAGTATTGCCGTGGGTCGGCCAAGACTTCGCTGATCACGGCTCAAGCTAGCCAATATAAACGGGCGCTCATGCGCTGGGGCGCGGAGAACGTGCCTCACACCTCCCTTTTATGGTAAGTTGCTTTGCCTATGTGGACAGATGTTGTGAACATACGAGCCGCTGTGCCATCTGCCGTTAATGAACAGCGCTTTAGAAAAAAATGACGAAGTTTAAGGCAAACACGTGGGAGATGTCTGTCTGGTTAGGAAGGAACAAATAAATAAATTGGCAAACACCAAATAAGGTTAAAGCTGGGGAAATCCGACGCTTCTGAGCCAGTCCGGCTCCTAAACGTCCATCCCCCCAGTTTTAACTTTTGGTCAGTGTTTGCTAATTCATTTATGAAATGACAAAGTATATTTGCCGCGTTATCTATATATTATTTATAACGTGTGCATACTGCAGGTCCAAGATGGGGACCCTGACAAGAATGACGTAAAAGACGTTATGGTACAACAAGCACTGGCATAAAACAGCAAACGCTAGCTAATCTCATGTCATCAACACTCTTACGGACGCATTGTGACACCACAATGACGCAACAATGCATTACCGGTGCAATTTATTGCTCCCACACGCGAACTTAGTGTCCCGTAATGAGCGGTACGTGTTTCCCCTACTTGTGGACATGTTTTTCGACTGTGTCATGTTGTTTGTCGACGTGTTTATTTCCGACTGTGTCATGTACTTGTCAACATGTTTGTTTTCGACCATTGAGAGAAATAAATAGACGAGGCGTAGAACCACGACGCCAACTTAATTGATCACTTCTTACTTTTGTAGGCCCCCGACCGCCGTTGACAAGGGCCGTTGACGTATCGGGGAACGTCAAGCTGCGAAAATCGTACGACCGTCTGCCAAATGACACGCACATTTGAGCTGACGCTGCTGCCGTGTGCCACCACGACGGCATATAGGGAGGCAACGCTGCCCAGCTCAGGCCCGATGGACCTAGCGCGGCCGAGAGAAGAGGGCGGCGAAGGCCGCTGCACTCCTGGTCTATAAAGGGACCACACACCGCAGAGCGGGGAAGCAACCCACGCTCTCTTCACTGGCGTGGTTTCCTGCATAAAACTTATTCTACCTCTATTAAAGCACCTCTCTGAACTGGCACACCCAGTGTGCTCCTGCCTTCAAAAAGCACTTCATAGAGGACACTTGGTCGTCCGTAAGCCAAAGCCCAATGCTTACTCATCCGTCCATACAGGCATATTCCGCGCATGCAGATCACCGGTGTTCGCAAAGACAACAACATCGATTATATGCTTTCTCCTTAAACCGATACAGTCGAGGCTTCCCACGTGATCACGCGCAATATGTACAGTACACGGGCACGTTTCGCGAACGCGAAATGAAAGTGCATTAGACTTCGTTTCGTTTGCTATATACTTTCGAATTCGAAGCACCACAGGGAGGCTCTAGAACACTTTCTACGCCGTGTTCCACTCACACATATGATCGCGGCCCTGAAGTCTGGTGACTTTCAAAACGCTGCTGACAGCTAGGCAAAACATCACGCCACACACATGGCTATAAACTTCACCGAATGCAGCCCCCCCCCCCCCCCCCTCCCTTCCTGTTTCTTTCGGGGGAAGCCGTTTAATCGAAACAAATCGCAGAAGTATGGTCACGTGCCTTCCAGCAGACCGGTGTAGCTCCCCTTTGTTTTCGAATCACATACCGCCAACACCGTGCACGTTCCGCAACAAACGAAAGAAAACAAACGAAGGACAAGCGTACAAAACGGAAAAGGTTGAGATGAAACGAAATAAACGGATTTCGGGAAAAAGTGTTTCTTGCTGCTCCGGATGAACGAAGCGTATATATTTTAGCGCGCTTTCGTCTAATGCCTCCTAATACATCGCTGTGTATTTTTTTTTTTTTCTCTTCTCTCCGTTGCACACATACGACTGCCGAGCAATAACAACATCGCCGTTCTAAGAAACGCCGCCGCCTCAATTCCAGTAGTGAAACAAAAACGACAAGCGCGAACACTGGCCGGCTTAACCCGTCACCTTTCTGATTTATACGCCGATTATATTTTTTTCTTTCTCTCTTCTTCGTGTCTCAGCACTTTCGTGCTTGGGATGAACATAACAACCTCCCCCACCCCCTTTTTTTTTCTTTTTTACCTCCGCTCCGAAACATTGAAGCCAGGACTTAACGAACTTCCGTAGTAGCAGAGCTACGCTTCACCCTCAAACGTGCACGTCGCATGTGCACTGTGGGTCCGCAACATTATGTGATACACGTAACGCTTCCAAAAAAATGTAACGTATATTCTTCAACGCAAAGTTCCCTTCGCCGTAACGCCATTGCTCTAACTTTATAGTGCAGCCGCGTTCGCTCTGCGTGATTTACAATAAAAGCCGCAAATGCCGGAACGTCGCAGCCGTCCTGGGTTTCCGCTAGCAAAAGGACAACAGGGGAAGGAAACGTAGGATGCGCGTTAGCAGAAACGTGAAATAGCGCGCGCTGTGCGAGAGATAAGTCCATATAGAAGGAGGCGGCCTACGCGCGCACCTAAAAGCACGCCGATGTAGAAATTACGGTATATAGCTGAAATACCAACGAAACGCGCAGGCGAAGTGCTTGCACGCAAGAAAGGAAGTCTAAACAAACGTCGCGAATGTGCAAAAGTAGGGAAATTGTACTACTGTCAATGCTTCTGTGAAGGAAAGAAACACAAGGGCACAACGAAGAAGACGGTGACGGCTGTCTCAGGTGTCGCAAATCGTCTCTGGGATATGAGCATGTATTCGCTCTCCTCTCGCTCTCGCTGTGTGTGTGTGTGTGTGTGTGTGTGTGTGTGTGTGTGTGTGTGTGTGTGTGTGTGTGTGTGTGTGTGTGTGTGTGTGTGTGTGTGTGTGTGTGTCTGTGCGTTCCACGAGACAGAGAGAGAAAGAGAAGGTGGGAAGAGAAGACGATGGGAAATGATAAGCCTTACCAATTACGAAGCTCCACGTCAGTATGGCCGCGTTCCCGATGGCCAACCCTTGGGGGCCGGCACAAGTACGCGCCCCTCTGTAAGCAAAATAGATAGAAGAATTAGTCATTAGCAAATCGCCGAATAGTCAACCTGTAAGAGTGCCGAGCATTAGTCTGCTGGTCATAAGAGTGGCACATATGCATGAGCTTAGGTTAAGATGGTGATCGTCGTAAGGTCCACGCTACCACATAACTAGGTAAGCGGTACACACTAATGTATACGCTCACGAGAGGTTAACAGACGGTCTGCTGTCGTCTGATTCCTTTTGGGGAGAATCGGATAAGGGACGGGTGGATAATGTGTAAGGACAAAGGTTGCAAAAATATGTTTCTGTCAGGACCATATTTTTTTTTTCAGAAGGCATAACTTGTACCCTCCAGATGGTATAATCTATACCTGTGAATTGCCGCGCCACGGTGGTCTAGTGACTACGGTACGGCTGCTGATCCGAGGGTCGCGGGATCGAATCCCGGCCGCGCCGGCTGCGTTATTTCGATGGGGGAGAAATGTTGAGGCCCGTATACTGTGCGAAGTCAGTGCACGTTAAAGAACCCCAGGTGGTCAAAATTTCCGGAGTCCTCCACTGCGGCGTCTCTCATAATCACAGCTGGTTTTGGGACGTAAAACCCCAGAACTCAATCAATATACCTGTGAATCGCTCACTAGAGAAATGGAGCACAGAAGACACAAGAACAGGCGTGTCTACAGCTGGCCACTGCATGTGGCCGGCTGGTACTGTCGCTCTTTGAAGTCCGATAACGAGGACGAACATGGCTAATGGGAAGTACGCGTTCTAGAACAGATGACGATTGTCATGTAGAAGAAGGTTAGGTTAGGTTGGGTTAGAAGAGAGAATGAATCTTCAAACCGCATTCGGCGGTTCACGCACGGAACAAACTAAAAATCAACAAATCAAAACGGAAACCACGCGGACGTACGCGACTGCTCCAATTTCTGAAGTTTTCGTAAAATAAATGATAAATTTTATAAGTTAAGGGAGAGTTTCACACCCCAAAATGTACGTTCACGTCCGCTATACTACAAGCACGCTAAGAGACGGCTGTCTCGTATGCGAGACTTAAACTAACAAGCTCGAGCGAGACCCAAAGCGTCCTTGAATCATACTTGAAACTTGATGTATATACCACAAGCCTTACAGAAACGGAGAGAACAGATTTAGGGACCTACAGCGAAACTGCACGGCATTGAGGCAAATAAATAAAAGATGCCACGCAAGTGAAGTACAAGGCCGGAGGGAGACCAGTAAAAAATAATAATAATAAGGACAACAAATCCAAGAAAACGCGAAGAGGAAAGGGAAAGAAAAGAGGAAGAGGCAAGAAGACGAAGGGAGTTTCATGGGACCGTTGCAACACCTGACAGCATCCAGCTTCACTCAGCAGAGAAAGTTGGCCGAGAGCTATGTGTTGCTTTGCTCTACGAAAACACACGCAAAGAAAGAAAGAAAGAAAGAAAGAAAGAAAGAAAGAAAGAAAGAAAGAAAGAAAGAAAGAAAGAAAGAAAGAAAGAAAGAAAGAAAGAAAGAAAGAAAGAAAGTTCGGGATTCACAAGGAAGCGGCGCCAGGCAGGCATGCATGCATAAAGAAGGGCGCGCAGTGTAGCGGCACGAAAACACCCCGGGCAACGGAGACACCGGTCGACATGAAAAGGAGAGGATCTTGGAAGCCCATTAAGAGTCGTCTCCGGTGGGTTAATTAAAAAGACGGAAGCTGTCAGCTGTTTCTCGCAACGAAGGAGCATTTGTAAGGAGGAGCAAGACTAGAGCGGCACTTGACCTAACTCCTCGTCTCTTTCATTATTTGTCGTTTAACTCTAGCTATCTGTAACGAGAGAAAACAGGCCGCATGAGGGTCCTTCACTCGACATATCAGCGTGCACGGTGTAAGTGCTCGGGTGGAGCCTTTCCGCATACTATACTGTGAAGCGAAACCAGGCTGTGATGAGAGCATGTGCGTAATAATAGTAATACTTTCTGATCTCATATACGTTAATACATAATAGGAGCGCGCTTTTACCCGCGCGTTTGTGAATGAATATGACCGAAGCCATACAAAAGTACTTGGGAGTCTATAAAGTGAACATCAATGGGGCCTCTTTCATTTTACCTCGTAGAGTATAGTCACCCATGCTCATCAAGAGTGGCTGCCAACTTTCCTCGAAGCCCTTAATTTATTGCTTACTCTCTCTCTGTCTTTATCTGTTCCAACCTGGTTAATGTGCAAAGGCTGAGGTGACCTTGCTCTCGCTCTCAACTTTGACGTCAGTATGCAACTCAATTTTTCATGCGCTTTCCTCTACTACGTAATTCTCATTGGTTAGCTGTCCACTGCAACGGGGACGCAGCACATGACAGCACAAGATGTACGCTGTGATACACGAGGTACTTAAAAGGAGAAGTGCACATAAAGCATTAATTAACAGCACGTTCGTGTAGAGACGCATCGTTAATGCATTCTCAAATACGAAATTAACATTCCCAATTAGCTTCTTAGGGAGTCTCGACCAGTGACAATCAAATTGGGAAGAAGCTCACGCAAGGATATGAACACCGCAAGTTACTAACGCCTGAAGAACGCATCCTTACAGAACAAACGTTTCTATTTAAGAGGACTTGTGGTCGTGCATTGCTAAAGCGCTGGCCACAAGTTAAATATGTCATTAGAACACTGTTGACTTCTTTGCCTTTGCCATTCGATGGTTGCCTGAACGTACCCACGTTAACGAGTCTTACATTCACGATACTTCACTCGACAAATAGTCGCGTCTTGACGCTGGTCACGCTGCCTCCTCCTAACATTCATTGTCCCAACTGTCCGCAATACACACGTGCTCTGCGCCCGCCAGTGCCTGCGTAGTTTTAAACTTAGTACACTGCGAGACTGTGCAGGCAGCAGTGCCATACTTAGCGGAAGTAACGCAGGGAGACAACAGCGGACGCGTCGACTCTCGTTTGCACGTCAAGCTGCTAACCCTTTTATTACAAGCACGGCGCGACTTGCCCTGTTATACAGCTCGGCTCGCTTCACTTCCTCGAGCAGCATAATTGGCGCGGGAGGACGCCCGACTCGACAATTATTCGTTACAGGGCCGCGCGCTTGACGCGCGTCATGCAAGACGGGAACAAACGCGACAAAGCGGTTCTCCAACGAGTTCGTACGCGAAAACATATATACACAGTGGGACCGTATTCTGAAAAAAGAAAGTGTCCCTGGAGAGAAGCTCGCACTGACACTGTCAGTCGTTAAAGGCCTTCGTGTACTGCAGGACACTGTGATCCTTGGCGGCTTCTTCTTTTATGCTTGATTACTTTCTTTTTTCAGGCTCTCATGGCAGTGGCTTGGATTTAGGAACGATCCCACTTTCTGCAAGCCATGTAAGGAAGCAGTACGCAGAGCCGTTAAAGAAGAGTGAAGGGGAACGACATATAGGATAAATGAAGAGGGAAGAAGAGGCCGCCTTTCGAGACGAGCACACGTACGCTACCATGCCACATTAGAAAAAAATGTTCAGTGCACGGCAGCACTTAGTCGAGCGTGGTCGAGTCCAGAAGCGCTGGCCTCTGAGCTCGACCTTCTGCCAATCCATTCCGCTTTTCCTCACTCACTCACTCACTCACTCACTCACTCACTCACTCACTCACTCTTTTGTTCTTCAGCGTGTGCCTCTTTCCTTCCTCAGCGCCAGGTCAGGGTACCTACCCTGACCTGCCTCTGAGGCGTCCCCGGCTGCATTGGGGATCAGACCTAGTGCCTCTCGACACTGGAGGTCGACGATCTAGGCACTAGTCGACCTTGGTGTGCTTATGTGTCGTTTCCCTGTCGTGGTTGTTATTGTGTTTGTTATTTTGTCTCTACTTCTTCCATTTTGTGGTTGTTAATATTGCATTTCCTTTCTTCCATGAGCCCAGGCATCCTCGTCTTTCTCTTTTAGGCGCCACGCAGCAATACCACCTAACGCGAAGGTGATGTTGATCCCCTACAGTGCATGGTGTTCAACAATATTCAGTTATTCTAGGATACACCGTAGTTACAACATAATGGCGATTGTGACGGCGGTTAGGCATACCCGTCTTAACATGTGAACGTTGCTGCGTAATTCACTACACGACATCCATACCAGGATGTTTGCATGTTCGCACACGAATTACTGAACAATAAAATATGACAATTGAAATACGCGCATATCTTCAGAGGAACTAAAGCGGGCAGGCACCATGAAGCCGTAGCACGAGTGGAGGGATGTCATTCTTTGTGTAGCCTTATAGGAGGCCCGTCCTAGTGATGGAGGCTCTACAGGAAACCACAACCGTCGTCACCCGCCTGCCCAGAAGTTCCAAAGCCGAGAGCTGCTCCGAGGGTCAACCCTCGCATCAACTGACGCCCGGTAACGCGCGGGAAACTGAAATTTTCAGAGAGCTATTCCCCTTATTGGGGGAGACGATTGGATACGAATTCATCCTTTGTCGTGACTCGTGACACATTTCCAAGTGTAATACAAAGGGAATCCTCAGAAAATATTTCGCTCAGGGATGTATAGCCTAGATATTATTTCGGGATGTAGTATACTAATTACGGAATAAATAGAAAAGAATTAAAGTGGCGATAAAACACTCTTGCCTTTGGTAGCAGGGGCCGAGCCTACGACCTTCGGATAACGCCTCCGATGCTCTGTCACACACACACACACACACAAACACACACACACACACACACACACACATACACACACACACACACACAATTCTATACCAAAATTCTCAGAGTACGCACACACAACCTATGAAAATTCCGGCATAGAAAGACGATAGCCTTTCTTGGGATACTTGAACGCAGAAATTTTGGTCTGTCTGTCACACGATTCAGCCACCCGGACAAAGTTTAAGCACTTGCCTAACGCCCAGCGATCTTGAACTGGCAGCTGGCTTCATACATGTGAACATTCTCGATCAAAAACCAACGCATATCTGAGGCGCAACATAAATACGTAAGTATTAGGTGGTGTATTCCTTTACTAGAAAATACATAGATACGTAATTCTAAAGACCCTAGTGTTTGTTAGGCTGCGCTAAATATGCGACGCTAAGCAAGAAAAAGGCCTCTGCCGACGATTTGGTGCTGCCACCTGGCAGTTGCCTAGGGACTCTGCACAAGCTCATGTTTCCCGACGGCGCTGCCGGATGGCATCCATATCTCACGCAGCGTAGTATGGCCGTCTTTCGACGATATTTGCAGCGAAGCACGCAGATACGCGGCCAATATTTTTTCCCCCATTTCTATACGTATAACTCCAAGCCCAAACACAAAATCCGGGCTCTGGCCCAGGCAGGAGGCCTGACATTCTTCACATTTGCGCAAGAGCGCAGGAAAAGAGAGACAAGAAGGCTCGTGGCGCAGAGGAAAGAGGAAGGCGCCGGAATTCACCGGCGATTTCTCGCTGCATCCTGCCGATAGCGCGAGCCGCCTTGCGTCAAAGACGTAGCGCGCACGTATAAGATACAGTCGCGGCTGCGCGGCGCGCTATGTATGCTGGCGTAGCAGAATGTAGACCGTTGTAGAGGATGCTAGCTCCTTCACAAGGACGCGCCACTCGAGTCGCCAAGCGACGGTTTTTCCGTTGCACTGCGGGGGCGCGATCTCTTACGCCGGAAACGACTACCGGCGCCTTCTGCCCGAGTCGCATTTGTCTCAACGTGCGCCGCCGCCGTTTCAATGAGGCGAGAACCTTCCTTGAGTGCAGAGGAAATCGCGTTGTCCGCCGCGGCGGTGTAGTGGTTATGGTGCTCGCCTGCCAGCCAAAAAAGCGCGGGTTCGATCCCGCCGGCCGCGGCGGTCGCATTTTCGATGGAGGCGGAAATGCCAAAGGCCCGTGTACTGTGCGCTGTCAGTGCGCGTTCAAGAACCTCAGGTGTTTGAAATTTCAGGAGCCCTCCACTACAGCTTTTCTCTCTCCTGTCTATTTCTTTGACTCCCTTTCCCCTTGATTGATTGATTGATTGATTGATTGATTGATTGATTGATTGATTGATTGATTGATTGATTGATTGATTGTGGTTCGGTTAGGAAAGGACGCTAATTTCTGCAGCCCATGTAGGGAGCACGGCTAAGCGTCCGTAGGGGTGGGGGAAAGGGAGTGAAAGAGATAGAGAGGAGAGAAAGGCCGTAGTGGAGGGCTCCGGAAATTTAGACCACCTGGGGTTCTTTAACCTGCACTGACAACGCACAGTACACGGGCCTCTGGCATTTTCGCCTCCATCGAAAATGCGACCGCCGCGGCCGGGATCCCCTTCCCCTATGGACGCTTAGTCGTGCTCCCGACATGGGTTGCAGAAATTAGCGTCCTTTCCTTAGCCGAACCCCAATCACCATCATCATTTTGAACTTCGGCTTTAAGAGTGGAGCGCTATAGCGTCAGCGGGCCCCGTTCGCCTCGTCTTCTCATAGAACAGTCATTGCAATCAGCGGCTTCTCTATAAAATGCTGGACATATTTGAGTTCCCTCGTTAGAGAATTACGTTGCCTCGTACAGTCAAATTACAGACCGAGCTAGCATGTGAGCAGCCTTTAGTTAGGTCGTAGTTTACAATTTTCCACCATATTTTACATTGAGGAATTCAATTGTTGTTCATTAAAGCACCTGCGCCGCGGTGAAGGACTTGCTTGGTCGAGCGGTTCGGGGAAACGGTGGTGGTTACATTTTTTTCTTTTATCCTCCTTGGGTGGTTCAAAATTATTATTTCCGGTTCTAGATGCCTGCGCCGAATTTTAATCAACACCAGCTCTCAAACGCTATCACATTAAAATTATGCAAATGACGCGTCGTGGTCGACGTGGTTACAAAAGAGGCAGCATTTATCGCACTAGATATTAAAGCGAAACCTTCATATGCTCCATCTGCAAGAAAGTTGACAGGCGACGCTGGCATCAACGCTAATGGTACCAAAAATGGGATGACGTCACACAAAGTCGTCTCGTTCACTTTGTATATATACCAAAATTGGCATGGCAAGGTACGAACGTCTGACCAACATGACACATTAGGTTAATACCTATAGTTACCTTCACCACCACTGCCATTTTGGATTTCGATCTAACTTTCTTTACGCACAGTACACATGGAGCAGAACCGTCCGATTTTGTCTTGGAACACAGATCTCCTTTGTGAAGGAGACGATAGACGTATACGTAGAGTAGTCTTAGGACCCTCTGTTCTTCACAATGGCAAAGAAAAATAACAGTAATACGTTGAAGGCATAGCGTACAGGCTGTGGATGCAATAAAGAAAGAAATCGGCAGACTTCGTTCAACAGGATAAGCCAAAATCACAATACAATTACGTAGCCTGCAGTGGTTGATGATCCCGTTTCAATTCTGATCACTTGATTATCTTTGACGTGCGAGTAAGTCTAAGCAAAATGGCGTATTCTCATTCTGCCCCTATACCAATCACCGGTCACAACGAGCGGTAATCGAAATGTCGTCCTCAACAGCACAATAACTAAGCCCCGAGTTACCACGGCAAATAATCTTTAAACATTTACTGAGACAGAACATTTACTCAAAAGTTCGTTTCCTTGCTTGAAAGGAAAAGTTTCGGGGTTCCCATGCCACAACAAGCACTTCGAAGCAGTGCCCAACGCTAAACAAGCCACAATATCGCTTTCCCCTCCTGTTCTGTCGTTACATAAAGAGTGACAACACATCAAAGTTTTGTCTACAAGTGTATTATTCCTTGAGTACCTAAAATACCGTCCGTAAGCAGCAACAATTTCCATGTGCTCGCAGAGTCGAAGTGAAGTGTATAACATTCATTCGAGATCCTGAAACACCGAATGACCTCAATGTTTTCGGACGTCAGAAAGAAAGAGAGAACAATAAAACAGAACAGGTAACTATTCCCGTGAAAACCCTATTAAGGTGTTCTACACGAACACTCAATTACGAAGAGGCAGCGAACCGCTGGTCTAACGAGCGCGTAAGGGTATGTTAAAGACTTTCGCTTTCGCCGAATCTCTACCTAAAAGAGAACTTCAGTTATCCGACGCCTTTATAAAGCAACCGGACCAGGCCTTATAGCTCTCCATCATCGCTTTTTTTTTTAAAGGACAATTAAAACTGACTTGACTCAGCAGTAATTTAACTCTACTTCGCCGCCCGTTGCCTGAGTTCGAATTCAGAGGCCATTATAACAAACGCATCGGCCTCGTTGTGCAAACGACTACCTTACATAGTTCCTCTAACAGCCCCATTCTATACTGCGACGGTATGCAGGAAGCAGCAGCAACTAAGTCATAACCACTCACGTTTCGGGAAAACCTGCACAGAAGGCTCCCAGCACGGCGACTGCACATTCTGTACTCTAACGCGAGACCATTATTACGGAGCTAAGTCAAGTGAGACAGAGAGAGCGATAGAGAGAGAAAAAAGCGACAGCGAAGTAATCGTGCGAAGCGAGTCGTCCCGCTGCGAGCTCCAATCTACGCAATAATCAACGCACAGAGCACAATGCCGCGCTTACATGTACTGGTCTTCTCTGTGTTACACTACGGGGAATCTCGTTCTCAGAGCTGATCGAATTCCGCATCCATGCATATGCAATGAATGTCATTTACTCGAATAAATAGGTTTCGAATTGGAAGCCTCGTGCGCGACAGGCATCAAGAAGCTGTCATCGTGCAACAGAAGACTAATGGATGGCTTGTAGTAAGGTATGATAATGTAATGGGAAGCCATGGGAGGGGAGAAAAATATGGAGCGTTCATTTTGCTTGTTATCTCTGTGTCGGCTGGAACACTGAGATTTAGTACCTATGTTCAAGTGAGTCTCTTGTAATGGCCCCCCCGTACAGTGCACAAAGACAATCGTTTTTCAGCGCGTTAAATTAACTGGACGACGCGGCTCCTGTCAGGAGAAGGCCGAGTAGGCGCTACTGCAGTTCTTGCGATCGCAAAGCTTGCGGGTTTGTGTTACCCACCAACAAAAACAACTGCGTATGTGGTATACGTATGTGGTATACTTGCATTACCCAAACTGGGGATATTCGAGCCCGGGATGCCGCCTTCACCAACAAGAAAGGGCCAGAACAATCACAGCTCTGATAAACGACACAACAGCCACGGCCGCAAGATGCAAATCTACCGGCAGCACAACGGTTATGCGAGCAATGCAAGATGGCGAACGTCGCGAAATGCCAATTAATTAGAAACATATTAAGAAAGACAATTACCATATGTCACTATATTGGAAACCTCTAAGGGATCTGACGCTAGAGGCTTCGTTAGAGCTTCTTTGGCACAGCTTCGCTGGTAACCCACCTTCAGAGGGTGCTATGGCTTCTCAATTTCTTCACGCTCCCTCTCCTTTTCATCTCCCGTGCACCTATTTCCCCATCTCGGTGCAATGTAACAAGCCGGATACTAAAGCCTGCATGGTCAACCTCTCTTACTTTTCTCTTTGCCTCTCTCTATTCAATGACTGCGTAAATGGCGAGCAGCAAGCTCTTGCGTCTTACCTCCAATTTATGAGAAGCTACGCCTTATTGAGGTGAAAGTCTGAAACTGCCTGTGTGCACCTCGTGGGATGTAGCCGAGGGCATCGTCTAGTTCAGCGACATGCCGCTTCTTTATCGCGGGGCCTAAGCGGCTAAAGTGTTTCGCGGCTAAGCGCGTTATCCTATAGTTTCGATTTGAGGTACCAGGTTGAGATGAATCTGATATTTTCGAAAGGAAAAGAACAATCATTAAAGGGTTGCCTCCTTCAGCGGATATGCAAGGTGAACGTTAAAAAAAAGCGTATCCTCGATTACTCGCACTTCCGAGCAGTCAAATTAAAGCAGATCGAGGCACCAAGCTATACTGCTTCTGTAATTGCCTGTTGTGACGTAAACATATCGGAATTTATTTCAGCTATCACATAGCGCCCCGCTGCAGCTGATATCGAACTACAGCTTAAAGAGGCGACATCATCGAGGCTGCACGCAGCGCCTGAACCCATGGCTCTTACTGAGATCCTTCAGCTTGTGTGTTGGCTCGTTTCCACATTAAGTGCGCATTTTCGTTCATTCCAAATACGCGTTACCTTAAATGATGCAATAATGAGCCAACAAAGCGAATAAACCCCGAATATAATTAGTTGTACTTCAAGTTTTCAGCTTCCTTCGTTGTCTTAGAGTGTTCGGAAAACAGCAACGGCTTACGAAGGAAGCTTTCACTGAAAGGCTTACCGAACACTGAGGTGCTCAATAAAAGAAAACAGCTCATCTTTCAGGAGCGATACAAACATGCTTGTAACCGTGTGGTCGTTGTTTCGTGTACCATAACCCCAATTCCCGAGGCACTGCGCAAAGCTCCGGAAAGACAGCCGCCGTATAATACATTAGCTTGTACTTCATTCATTATTCCTCTTCCTATATCAGCTTCCGCGGTTACATTTACGTATATATTTACGCTTCCTTTCCTTTTCTGCCTTTCTTCTTTCTTTTTTTTTTTCCTTTTCAGCGCTGAGGAAACAAAGCAGCAACCCATCCTGGGCGTCTGCAGAAAGCGCCACAGGGAGCCCCGCCGACGAGGATACCAACAAGCTTTGCCGATGCAGCACTGAGCAGTAAATGAGCGTCAGCATCCCGAAGGACCATTACTGAAGCTCTTCGAGCTCTTTGCGGAACTCAAAATGGGCTTGCGTTCGTAGAGAAAAAAAAGATGGCGCGACTGTATACCTCACGGTATGAAACGATTGATGCTAATGGAATGCTTCGCACTTGCGTCTTTCTAGCTAGCGCCGAAGCGGAGGAGACGACGACAGACGCGGTGCCAAATATTGGCCGTGCGGAAGAAGTCCAAAATTTAGGTGTGGCACCTACAGCAGTAGCTTCTAATTCGCTGTACTTAAAGATTTGCACAGAAAGGAGAAACACTGGGGCATCGTAAGAGTCCAACTTTCCAGTGGACACCATGAACTGTTCCGCGCCGTTGTGGTAACATATTTCGATGTCTGTGTCATTGCGAGGTGTGTCTGTGTCAGTTGTGTCGATGTTTGTGTCACTGCAAAACAAACAGAACGAAATATAGTATACTCTATTTCGTTCTGTTCGTTTAA
Organism: Hyalomma asiaticum; assembly: GCA_013339685.2. Lineage (NCBI taxonomy): Eukaryota > Metazoa > Arthropoda > Arachnida > Ixodida > Ixodidae > Hyalomma > Hyalomma asiaticum. The sequence goes on from CM023484.1 coordinate 64,167,056, forward strand.
TCGCAGCAGTAGGCAGATCGTCCGCTTGCTTTTAAAACCAATGTGGGAGAGTGACGTCTTTCGAAGCAATGGTTAGCTAGAAGCACTGCAGCCCGACGGGCGGAAGGAAGTCTTTACGATCCAATGGATGGTTACATTTACTACCTTCAATATAATGTTAAAATAACACATGCCTCATCCAGTTGTGCCTACCTGCAAGCATGCATCGACCACAGTCGGGCTGCGCTGTCGCTGCCTTCATATAGGATGCCCGTAGCATTGGCCAATTAGACGATGAAAAGAATTCCGGCAAAGCGGACCTCGCCGACAGACAGACAGACAGACAGACAGACAGACAGACAGACAGACAGACAGACAGACAGACACCGTTTGTCGGTCTGTCTCAACGTCGCAACAATGGCAACGCAAATGAAGAAAGTGATGAAAATATATATTGTTCCCCTTTCACAGTGGATCTTCTTGCATAACCAAAGCACATAGTGTTTAACGTACATGTCGAGAAGAGCCCAACACGGATCATCTCTCTTCGACCCCTTTCCACCTTCTATTTAGTACATGCCCTCCGACCATGATCCCCATCGTCGCCCCTTTACCACGGCCACGCCGGAACAACCACGGCCGCTGGATGGAACAACAACAACGCCAGCGAACGTTGTTGCTCTTTGGCGCGCGCTGCCGCTGTTTCATGAGAGCCCCCTCCCACGACGACGGGCTGCCGATGAAGAGCGTGCGTGCGTGTGTGGGAGAAAGAGTGACGAAGCGAAGTGAGCCGTCAGAAGGCGATGGAAGATGAAGAGAAAGCGACGCGACCACCAACGTTTTCGCGCCAGGGATCAGCGTTCAGAGGGCGGCTCGCCGCCGATGGGCTGTGGGGTCATCTTTTATATCCGCTCGGGTGTAGGGGGCGCGGTGTTCGCAAAGTGCTTCCACGCGAAGCCATGAGAACGACAGAGAGAACCCCCGGTTGCGTTTCGGGAAAGGCAGGGTTCGTCCGCGCGCCACTTTTCCAGCTCGTAGAACACACTTCTCGCTTCCTCCTCGTTCTTGTGTGTCTCCTTCCTTCGCCTTTCGTTCGGCCGCGTTCGTTTGCTTATACGCAAGGCGAGAAAGCATCGCGCGGCAGCCTAAGTAAACAAACGAGGGCTAGCCGTGGTAGCTCGTCGCCGGCAAGGCGGCTGTTTAGCGAACGTCTTATGGGGCTTCCGTCATGCCACCGCAGAAACATGCTTTGTCAATACGCCCGAGCCATTAGAGATGGAATAGACCCTTTCGCCCCTTCCCTTCTTTGTGCTGTATTTCACATCATACTTGCTTTCGTTTACTTCTGTCCATACGATTATCTTATTTTTGTTGTTTTGGAATGGATATACCTAGTGAAATGCAAATAGGTTTAGTGACCCGACGGTGCAACCACAGCAGTCTGTACCTTGGTGAATCATCATTGCGTTTCGAACGAGCGGGGAGCAAGTTCCACAGGCATCGAACCGTCGACTTGAATGCTGTACAAACTGGCCGTGCGGAAAATAGCGTCCCTATTGCACCTGAACGAAGGCAATGGCCTGTAGTTACTGAACGTATGCATGTTGACATCGGTGTTGTTCGGCGTGAAAAACGGCAGCATTGACATGTTCGGATTGATTCGACACATTTTGACAAAGTCTGCGAACCAATTTCGCGGTCAGCCCATTCTATATAGGTCCCTTTGTGTGTTTCTTTCTTGTTCTCTTTCTTTGTTTTTTTTTTGTCGTTACTTTAGGCCGGCATATGTGCTATGCTTCCGAAACCTGAATATTGTGCGCTAAAGAAAGAAAGAAAGAAAGAAAAGGAAAGAAAGGTTTATGTGGCAGGACAAGGCACGCAACTCTTCGTCCCGTTTGCCTTGTGGTCGGCGCTGTGTGTCCTTTGAGCTGTTTCGGTCGTCTAAGAAATAAAGCTTGTTTCGACACGCATATGCGGTATTTCTGTGCATTTATATGATTTACGCCACTGGTCGGTCTTTCACCCTTACTCACAAGTGGCTATAGGTGCGCGATCGGTTGAATAGAAAGATTTTCGTAAGCTCTCCATCATACCATAGCTCTAGACTACCAGTTCGGCTTATACAAACGTCAGGCCTGTAATTTTCTGAGTAAAGATCTACAACACCGGCTGACCTAGCCGCAAAGTGCGCGTGTACCGTTGAGTACCACATACGACGCGACGGCACGCAACCTATATAGCCCCCCGGTGTAAACGAATTCGATGGCAGAACGCGTAGCGTGCCACCCTGCAACTAAATAAGTGCGGGGTTCACGTGCTTCATGCATGGGACGTATGCGTGATACGTACGCGTTGCCACTGGCAACGCGTGTTGCCGCAGCTGGAAACAAAGTTTCGGCAGTGTTTTTCTCGCTCCTCCCTTTCCCGCCTAAACGTATTGACGTTGCATAAACAACGGAGACCCGTCACGAAATAAACATTTCTTTCGAGGTTTCTTTCATATGCGCTTTACTCTGTTGTTACTTCGCCGTTTCTCTCTTTCTCTTCATCCTGTACAAGCTCACGCGAATTCTGCTCGTGAATTTACGGTTCTTTATTTGATCAGACGCGCGACAAGGTATACTATAGAACAGAGCGGCGTGGACAGCAAAGATCGCTCGTCTCGAAAGGTGTTTCATAGAAATGACCTGGAATAAGTGTTCCGCTGCGGTAAACAAAACTGGAAGCTTGACCACGCCTATATTGACACATGCGCGAGCACGAAACTGAGAGCCAACGAGCACGATAAATAAATCAGTGCGCCAAATTGACGATAACAATAGAATCGATGTCATCGATTAAAGGAGAACGAAGGAGAAAGAAAAGAGGGGGAAGGGAGGGGGTCGAAAGCAAAGGTTACTTCGTGAGAAGAGTAATGACTCCCGTAACCCGGTTTCGCAAACATTTTCCTGCGCGCGGCGTCCCGTATGTACTGCAGCACGCTAAGCTCCCTGTGTAAGCGCTGTACGGTATACTGCACGCGATGTAACAATTAGAAGTTCGCGCGTACGCAGCACGTTGATCTTTCCCGCCCTCGAATCTCACGCACGTGCCTATAGCGTTCACAGCCCGCCATGGGCCTGCATTGTGAACGGTGTCAGCGGTGAAGGGGCCGCACCCACCGTGGATCTTGCGGCAGGACGCGAAACGATGAGTTCCAGCAAGGGAAGCCCGCGGAAACACGTAAACACGTGACGCGGCATTTCGCCTGTAAATGCAACCTGCAGTGCAAGCGGTTTTCGAGGCCACTATGCGATTCTTCCGCGATATGCGTAAGTCAAGCATCAGGTGCCCACCTCCCTTTCTTTTTTAAATTTAGTTCGTTTCACACGAAGACCGATTCTCGCATTTGTCTATAACATTCTTTTTTCTTTGCTGCATCATCGAACTGAGACTTGTGGCACTTGCAAGATTGTTACACGGTAAGGGATGGTCATCATTTTCTTACACTAACAGATTTTGTATGTGCATTTGCCGCGGGGCTTAACTAAACGATGAAGAAAAGGCAAAGGTCAACGTAGGTCAACGTCTGCCTTGGTTAGAGAAGCCCAGAATGACCATCACCACATGAGCCAGGCCTCTATATACGTATGTCTATGAACAAATTTGCATTGTTCTCTCACCATTTTCTTTCTTTTTTTTTAAATCATGAATGTTTAATTAAATTCTCCTTCCGGACAAACGGTAGCCATCTAGACGCGAGCTGTTTCAGTAAGGGTTTTTTTTTTGGAGAACATCCGGAAACACCTTTGCATCGTCTCAGAAGAACCGCGCGGCCTCGAGTTACAGTAAAGTCTCAATCACTTCCACGGAATATGGGCGTTTCGTCACTATCGCGTAATCAAGCGGCTGACGGACTTGCTCGGAATGCCTCATAACTAAGGCCGAACCGCAACGTTCCCTAGATTAAGCCACGTGGTTAGTGTTGCCTAATATCAAAGGTCGCCAACTCACGAACCTTGCGTGACAGAGCGCCAGGCCAGATGCCTCGTTGCTGCATAGACTGCGCACGGGACCAGAACGCATTCACCGGCATGGCTGTGGAAGATCGAACTCAATGCATCGCCATTACGTGCGACTTGCGATAATCACGGTGACCTTGAGCACTGTTTGTAGGAGAATGTGGGATTGCGGCTTCATCGCCCAAATGTATACAGCGTTTGGGGCACGCCACACTCCAATGTGAATGAGATGCTGCTTCCGCGTGGACAATGGATATTCAAAGGGGAAGTGTCCCCGCTCCTCCTAAGGTTTTTAGGTGGTTTGAGCCTCGACTATCTATGGCAAGTATTTGGGGAACGGTCCTTATTTGGGCGCCGTGTCGGGAAGGTTGGCAGCCGGGTGCGGCGGAACGCGCTGTGAAACAGATACTGTTTCTGTTCTTCCACGCTGGGCGCGCGTCATCTTACTGACGCACCTCGCTTTCGCTTCTTAAAGGCAATTAAAGCAAAGTTTTCCAAGGGCTTAACGGCACGTCTAGCAAGTCAAGATCCGCCTGCAGCTTGTAACGTCCTCCTCTGCTTTCTCTGCTAACAGACGTGACAGTGGGATGACCCAATTCGCGTTTTCTCCTCTTTTTATCTTTCCTGCTAAGTACTGGAGTAATACAATTTGCTCCCTACGTGAAGCGCTGTGTGTACACTTGTTTCAGTCTTGCTTCATTAGGACTGAGAAGTGCACAAGTTTGCACTATGTTTAACCATTCCGCGTGTCTGTTTGTAAATCACAGCAGTGCACTTTCGGCCGCTCTTAACGTAAGTTTTTGCTTGTCTCCGTCGGAACCCTACGAGAAAGGACAGCTTGAACCAGCACCAAACTGCTTCACTTGTTGCTTATGTGCCTCAGTCGCTCGACCTTCTGCCTCCGGTCTTCTAGACAAACAAAAGCACTCTGCCTGTCCCCGGGCGAAAAGCTTTTGGTGAATAGCTGCAACCAGGAACTACGCGCAGGGAACAACAGCGCGACTAACAGGCAGGCGGCGATGGTAATGCGAAGGAAAGATAACACGAAACCAATGTACTTTAGGGACCGACGAGCTCAAGCATAGTTTATTCCATCTATAATAAAGACATCTCAGATTAGTGGATTCAGTTATTCCCTGTCTTCCAACAGCCGTCACACGAATTCGTTCTATTGGTTATGCACACTTCTCTCTCTCTCTCTCTTTTTTTTTTTGCTTGTGTAAAACGTGTTTTACGGAATGCAACACCCGTAAGCCCCCTTTCTTTGAAGAAACCTTGCACGGCGGCGAGGTAATATTATGCTGTGTCTCTTTATTTAATTTGTTTAAGGTGCTTTACGGCCTCGCCTTGTCGACGACGGTATCATCCTGTCGCGTGCTGCTGCTTCCCGCCGGTACCTGCGACGCACGTGAGAGGGCGCCACTGCCTCGCCGAGCACACGATTTCTCCTCCCAAGGCACGCAGGTTCGAAGCAACGACGAGAAACGCTGGGTTGCGCGTGCTGCGCACTTTCTCAGGTTTCACAGCAGTGGAGCTGTCCAGCGCTCCTCTCTCTCTATCTCTATCACCGGCAACGGCGGCGGTCGCTCCCTTGTACTATGCTCCTCTCGGGCTGACTGCTCCCGGAGGGTGCTGCGGAAGTCTCAAATGAGTCACTGCCAGTTCAGAAGAAAAGGTGCGCTGCTTGACGCCGACCAAGAGGTTGCGACGGCGCATATTTATTTTCTTCTTTTCGCGTTCTTTCAGAATTTTTATTCCACGCTCGTCAGTCTATTCTACAGAGGAAAATTCTGTCTGCGAACATTATGTAGAACCTTTGTAGCCGCATTTTAGGCAACACTTACAAAGCAGACGTCGACTGTGTACAAGTGGCAACATCTTTTGCAACGTTTCCGATAGAGCATCCTTACAGAAACGTCCATTTACGTCAGTAAAGCGAAGAAAACCATGGCCGAGCTATAGATAAACAGGCCTGACTAGCTTTTTAAGCCTTTTTGGGTCTGCGAAGGGATTACCGCGAGTATTTAAGCGAGTAACTCAAGCATGTTACCTCAAAGTAAGGAGCATCGATCAGGAAATTAACAGACGTCGCTCAGAAAGGTCGCAAATTCTTTTTTCTTGCAGCACACAAGGAAGCTAAGAGCGCAAAAGGCCTAACGAATGATAAGCTTGCCGAGAAACCTTTCGCAGAAACCTTACACAGATGGAAAGCCTTGGAAAAACTTCGGGCGAGTTTGAGTCTTGCCGCGCAGAACGCCTTTCTCATTTCTGACAAACATTGCCCAAACTATAGTAGATGAATAAAAACAGCACACAAGGACGCTAAGAGCGCAAGAGGCTTAACTAACGACAGAAAGAAAGAAAGAAAGAAAGAAAGAAAGAGAAAGAAAGAAAGAAAGAAGAAAGAAAGAAAGAAAGAAAGAAAGAAAGAAAGAAAGAAAGAAAGAAAGAAAGAAAGAAAGAAAGAAAGAAAGAAAGAAAGAAAGAAAGAAAGAAGACTGAAACAACGACACATTGATGTGCATTCGAAACCACGAGCCTCGGCAAAGGAGTTAGCTGTTACGGTGTGGAGCTAGGGTTCCTATGTTCTTGCTTCCCTGATGAAAAAGTGCCTATTCACGCACCTGCGCAAACGCACAATGCGAGGGAACGCAGCGACTGCCGCCAGGCAGTGCATACACTTAGAGTCTTTGCGTCCCGGTAAAAACGCAAAAAAAAGAAAGAAATAGCTCGCCCGCTGCGACGTTGTGTACGCGTAGGCGTATACAATATATGCGTTGAACACTGTAGGGCGCGGTATAAAAGCCCCGACTGCTCTGATCTCTTGTGTGCGCGCCCGACACATTTCTCGTGCGCCTTTGTGTAGACTTCGTTTGCACGACTCAGCAAATAAAGGAAAACATGTATTCCTGAAAAGGACCGAAATGCACGCTTCCGGCACTCGCGACTGCCGAGCAGCAGAGTTCGCCACTGTTCGCTCTTTTCAGTGATATCGATTACGCCCCGTTAGAACCCGTTCGGGCATACTTCTGCATATTCGGTGGGCTGGCGTCTTTCGTGACCCATTGAGCAGGTTTTCTTAAACTACAGAATGAGGAACCATCGTTCTTGGCACGGGCGTCGGCAAAGGAGAGTACGCCGAGCACAAGCTGCTTACGAAATATTTGTCTGCGAATAGATAACTGCGTGGAAGGGGAAAAGAAATCTAGGATGCGGTGTCGCATGATTCCACGAGCCTCGGGAAATCACCCTCCTCTGACGAATCGTGCGCGGTCCCTGTCGGGTAGGATTAGGACCATATATAGTTGCAAGTGTTCCACAAAGTGTTCACAAAGTATTCAAAGTGTTCCACAAAGTGTTCACGAAGTATTCAGTGTTCCGCAAAACATTGTTTCGGTGTAATGCAGACCAATAGAAGCGAAACTCCTGCAATGTAATGACGTTATTTTAATTAATTATTTATTAAGTAATTATTAATAAGCGGTAAGCTTCTGATATGTCGAGAAGTACGTTCCCGATTTTGTTTTCACGCGGCCTCACAACACGTCTCAACAAGACAAATATATACTCAAACGAAAAAAATAGACGTGATGACCTTCAAAACCAATCAAGGTCACTGGCAAGGCCACTACTCGGGAAAGCGCGTATCTATATACACGATATATCCATCGATACGCAGGGCTCACTGCCCGTATGCACAAAATGACCAGAAAAAGCATCCCGTCGAGGTGTCATAGCCAACGGCTCCAGCTTTATTCCATGCCACGCGGAAGAAAAACTGCTCCGGCTGTCCCAATCGCAAACAGATGGGCTGTATGGGACAAGAGATAGCGTATACGTTTGCGCTATTGCTCCAGGAAGACTAATGACGTACCCCCGTCTTCTAGCAACGTTAATTGCCTCTTCGAGGTACCCTCCATGGCTACCGTTTATTTGGTCTGTTCAGTATTATCGCATGGCCACGAAGTGGGGTTCGCGGTGGTATACGTATATATCGCTTGCGTGCGTGCGTAACGTGTGTGTGTGTGTGTGTGTGTGTGTGTGTGTGTGTGTGTGTGTGTGTGTGTGTGTGTGTGTGTGTGTGTGTGTGTGTGTGTGTGTGTGTGTGTATACGTGCGCGCGCATTTCTTATCCGTAACACATCCGAAGCGAGCACCCGAGGAGACTGGCCGGCCACCCTCATTTAGCATAGCCTTATTATATCGAGACACTCGGCTCGCGTGTACACGTTCGGGGAAGATGAGCTGCACCTCGCCGCACATCACACTTGGTTAGGCTTACGAAGACCAGACCCTGAACGTCAGACACCCTGTTTACCCTGCGACGCATATAGTTATGGATGTATCGTTCTGCTTCGCGCGCAGCGCGGTCGCGATGGTTGACTGATTATCCGTAATGAAGATGCGCGCAGAGGACTTCCTGGTCTAGACCCTGAAAGACGCGCGCGTTGCAACATAAAGACAAATCGTGCTCGCACGATATTGCCTAGGTACGGTCAGAGTAAACGCTCATGTTAGTGATCTGCCATCGATTATCGTAAAGGCGCACATACCCCTCAAACGCATAAGCGGAACGTTAAATTGGTGTTCACTGTAGGTGGATTAACTTTATGTGGTCACGATGACACATTTAATAGTGGTTAGGTTAGGTTATGATGATTTGTGAGGTTTAACGCCCCAAAACCAGCTCTGATTATGAGAGACGCCGTAGTGGACGTCTCCGGAAATTTCGACCACCTGGGGCTCTTTAACGAGCACTGACATCGCACAGCACACGGGCCTCAACATTTCGCCTCCATCGAAATGCAGCCGCCGCGGCCGGGATTCGTTCCCGCGACCTTCGGATCTGCAGCCGAGTGCCATAACGACTAGACCACCGTGGCGGGTCTAGGTCAGGTTAGGTGTTCCGCTTAAGAATAAAATAGATACAGCGTACGGCCCTTGCCAAAAGTTTCTGTAGGCACGTTCGATACACTGTCAAAGGAACATGTTCGGTGGTAGATGAGGCCGTGACCGGGCAGTGTACGAGAAGCCCTGCAGAGCAAACGGCAAGCACTAATCTGGAGGTCAAAAATGAATAATAACAGAATGCTGCTTATTCAGACATGTGTGACTGCGAGTGCAATAACATGTCATGCCATCGATAATAATAATATTCATGATGTTTACCTCCCAGAACCACAGTGTGACTTTAAGGGATGCCGCAGTGGAGGGCTCTGGACATTTCGACCACGTGGGGTTTTTTTTACCATGTGCGAACATCGCAGAGTCTACGGGCGGGCCTCTGGCATTTCGCCTCCATCGAAATGCAGCCGCCGCGGCCGGGATTCGATCCCGCGACTTTCGGATCAGCGGCCAAGGGCCATAGCCACTAGAACACCGTGGCGGGGCAGCTGGGCATACCTTTCTGGAAAATCCTTTCTGGAATGAATTTCCTCGTAGCAATATATGCTGCAAAGGAGTGAATGACAGTGTCGTGTCGCGGTGAGACTATTTTGCGCACCCTTAACAACGAAGGACACGGAGGACGACAAGGACAAGCGTCTTTGCCCTCTTATTTAATGCGTGCCCGCACCTCGTAATATTTCCACTTTGCTTTTATCCGCTTACTATTTCATTCCATACGATTTACTAGTGAGTGGGAACATAGTTTTGTTTCTCAAGTTTGATACGGCTTGGTAGAATGACAACAGTTAGAGGATGGTCCTCGCCTTGCATGGTGTATTCCTTCCAAAACTCAGAATTTATGCAACGCCCCCTGTAGCCTATATGGCTGCGGCCTTAGCTTTCCTTCTGGCGCATATTCACTGCAAGTAACTAACGAAGACAAACGTAAATGAAAGCACAACTCCACGCTAGGAAGCAACGTGAACATTTGGGGGAACATCGCATGAACAGAAATGAACCTTCTGTGTCAAAAGGTCCGCAAGAAACCCACGAAGTAACGAGATTCCTAGCATATGGGACATCTGCAAAGAACAGGCTCTTACAGAACGAATGCCAGGAATTCCTTTAAAAACCAGCCCAAGAAACTTCCGAAATGCTCTACCGTGAGGTAGTCGCGACAAAAGAACTATTAAAAAAAAGAAAGAAAGGGGAGCAGGGCGCCAGAACGCCCACAGCGATGGCGATGAAAGCTTCGGGCCTGTTATCCGACGGCGTAATCGAGTGAAAACGGCTTTTTCGTTTTTGAGCACGAAAGAAATATCAGCCTCAAAGAAAGCGAAGCGGCATATTTTTTTTTTCATCCTTGTTTCATTTCTCTAGATTACCGGCTGGTTTCGCAACAGTTGCGTTGCGTTGGTTGAGAGCACAGAAACATAATTTTCCTTAGCCCGTATTCTGCCACCACCACCGCCATCTTTCTTTCTTTCTTTCTTTCTTTCTTTCTTTCTTTCTTTCTTTCTTTCTTTCTTTCTTTCTTTCTTTCTTTCTTTCTTTCTTTCTTTCTTTCTTAACTTCCGCTCAACCTCGCGAGTTGCACCGTGAAACAATGCAACCTATATAAAAAGCGCTCCGCTCCTATACTTAATCGCGCCGAACGGCCTACTCGAACTCCATAAGCGATGCGACCGAACCACTGTAAACCTGAACAAGACCTTTTCCGCTTCTCTACCTATAGCTCCTTGCTCTCCAAAGCCTCCACCTAGACATTAGTTCTCGCGCTCAGGGCAATGCACGCACGTGTCTAGATACCTATACAGCAAAACTTCCTCCCGACTGCAGTGGATACGCTTCGCGCAACTATTCTGACCCGGCACTTTCCGCGTTAAAGAAAGAACCAGAAAAAAATTACATACAGAAGGCCTTCAGGGTCCTCAGCGGCAGCCGCTAAACGCTGCACGCACAATGCGCCGCTCCGAAAAAGCGCAAGAACCTCGCAGGTTCCTGCACCGCTGTGCCACCGATTGGCCAGCCAACGGCGGCAAAGCGGCGGTAGGAATGCCCATCATTTGCATACCGGTGCGGGAGCGTCTCTGCAGCAGCCCGTTAATGGGCATTAGCATAGCCCAGGGGCTTCTTTGCAGAGAACGGCGGTGCCTGCTTAAACGCATCGCGAGCGAAATCTAAGCAGTTAGCTGTTGGCTTTCGCAAAGCCGTACGGCGTATACGTATAGTTTTGCTGCTTCCGTTTCGACCTGCAGCCCGAACGGCGAACGGTGGGAAACGAAGTGCTTGCTTGAGAAAACAGCCCGACGGTGTTCTGTAGCGTATAGCGCCATTGCAGAGTCCTGAGAGCTTCCTTCTTCCATTTGTATATCCTATCAGTCCTGTCCGGTATGCGAAGAAGTAGAGGTGTCGGGTCCGAATTTAAACGAGAGCGGTCTGTCTGTAGCTGCTTTAAGCAGACTTGAAGATCGCCTTTTGCCGGAGGAAAAGGGTTGAGACACTGGCTGGGTCCATCGTATACCCATGCAAGGCGCTGAACGCATTCCCGCGCTTTCCTTTAAAACCAACTCCGGCGATTTTTTTCTTTACGGTCAGTCGAGCTCAATGCAATTCGCCAGGTAGTACGTTCGTTGGCACACTATCGTCATTTTATGCAAGGTCGCAGGCTAGAGAGATGCGTAGACTGTGCTTACAAATCAATTTGTACTGACAACCTCAAGACGCCCACCTGGCTTCAAACAATTATTGGCCACGTTGTATGTTGACGTCTTCGCAGGCAGAACGCTGGAAGCGCTCGTGTATTATACAGTGGCCTTTGAGATTGGCATGCACCGCCTGCTAGAGCGCCCAATCTCGAAGGCCATGCCCCACCGCCAGGGAAAAGGCGCATGCGCCATCGTACAGCGCAAAAGGCGGATTGACTCATTCGACGTTGTGCGAGGACAGCACTTCTCGGTTGGGTCTCGCTTTCAGTTTTGCGCCTTTTTTGCTAATCAAAGGTCATTTCCGTATTTGCTGAGCATTTCTACTATTAGGAAGGTGACAGGAGCTTCTCAAGAGCATAGGAACACCATTAACGTGACATGACCCCATTTGCCATGTACAGGGTAGCAAGCCGGTCTAATCACTCTGCCTAACCTACATGTATCTCCATTCCCTTTCTTTTCTGATCCTCCTCCTGAGGGCATGAATGAACCACGGGTGGTCGAAATTTCCGGAGCCCTCCACTACGGTGTTTCTCATAATCATATTGTGGTTTTGGGACGTAAAACCTCAGAAATTATCGTTGTAATCCCTTATCGCTTCTCATAGCATTAAGTGCCAAGGTGCACGATAACTGTAGGAATCCTCTTAGGTACTACAGCAACTTCACACGCACAATGACGTGGTGAGGCAATCAACCGTTTTAATCCTGGTCCTTGTGCATTGCAACATCACTGCATGTAAAAAATCAAAGCTTCCTCGTTTTCCTTACAGCTCCCCCCCCCCCCTCCCCACTGCTTCAAGGCACACAAAAAGAAGATAAAAGAACAAGAAACAGCTGCAGGAAGGCTTCACACGCACGACTATATAGCGCCCAGACCAGACTGGCAACTGAGCGAGGATTACCCTGTCTGTCATGACGAAGCTACACAGTTTCCGACACTTCCTCGAGAGCGTATACATACACGTCATAACCAAACAACGCGACCGCTTTCAGACAGCGCTGCAACGTACCGTCTCACTGAGTTCCGCTGTTCCGCGTTTTGAGGAGGAGGTCGGCGCTGCCCCGCAGCCCAAAGAGGATCTCGCGTTCAATGCGCGCTGACGACACAAGCGACGAACGCACTCGCCTAGCGCTGACGCCGACGCCTGCGCGCCATGCACACTCATTGTCAGCATCCTCTAACGATGCGTGCGATGCATGCACAAAAACGCGCTTGCTGTATATACACCGCGACGTTTCCTGCAAGGCGAAATATATAGCTCAGGTGTGCCCGTGTATACTGGAGCTCCTTGCGCTGTACCTTCAACGAACGCACCCCCTTCAAGCATGTGCTCTCTCAAGTCAGCCAGCGTACGGGGTTTCCTGCTAATGAATTGCCGGAGGGAAATCTGGAGCTACGGCGAATGCGAGCGTAGAGGTTTTGCCAACATTGAAATTATAGGCGTATATAGACTATCTTGCGCAACTGTTCCAGCAGCGCCATCTTCGGCTGTTAGCGTTGCCGTTTCGTGTCTGTAGCAACTAGATGTATGATGGCTATCATAGACTACAACGCATGAAATCTGCCTATTCATTCGACGTGTTATGACCTTCCTAGTTTGAGGTAAAGGCACGCGAAGTTGGGAAATCATTTGTAAAAGATAGTATCGTCCACGAGAATTACATAAAATCGTCTACGGTATACTATATACAAGGGTTCGCCTCAGTTTGGTCATGTTGCTTTCAAACGGCATCGTGAAGTTCGCCAGCTGGTCGTACTGTATACGAGACACTGCGTTACGAATGCAATTCGCTATGTTTATTCGTGTGAACAACCATATACCTGCTCTTTTTCTGTTCTTTTTTTATTTCTGAATGCTCAAAGATAGTGACTGGTGAAACTGTAACGGGAGAAATGAAGACACAGTGCGTGCGCTGTGCATTTTCAGTGCGCGTTAAAGAACACCAGGAGGTCGAAATTTCTGGAGTTCTCCACTTCGGCGTGTCGCGTAATCACACCGACGTTTTGGCCCATAAGATCCCAGCAATTATTAATGGATAAAACGAACTGATTTAAAGAAAAAAACAAGTGAGATAGATGAGACCACATAGCTTTTCTCACCCTCGCGCTAAGAGGTAGCATCGCACCTCAGCCATCAAAAATGGGTTTTCACTCATATTTTGCATATTAGATTTTCGGGTAGTTGTAATCACACAAAGCGCCTTTTGGTAAGGTAAACATAGAGTTTATCGTTTTCGGGTAAAAACCCGCGTTAACCGGATTCCTACACCCTGAATATGTTAGAAAAAAAATCGGGCTAAATCTGATTTCTTCACGATTACCACCTCGAAAAATAGCATCCCATTCAAACCCCTGAATTTGGGAAAATATAAAACCCGAAAATAAGCAGCTCTACCTATAGATACTCTAATAGGCGAAATGAAGCAACGGAAATATTCCACTTGATCGCGTATCAAGTCCGTCAGTTTGGCTGAGGTTCCAAGATACAGCATGTCTCTGCAGAGGCGGGAAACGGTCTGTCGTTCCCTTCTCTCTCGCAGGCATCGCTTGGGGACGGAGAACACATTCGTAAGGGGGCGAAGGGGGCACCCCAAAATGAGGCACGCGGTGTGCGCGAGTCAGGCAGTGCAGCAGCGGGGCCGACGACGCGTCATGCGACCGCAGCCATCGCATCAGTTCCTGCGGTTCGCATGATGACTCGTTCGGGGCAGAATGCGACCGCTACACAGCTCGCCGCTCTCGCGTGCGAAGGAAGTATCGCGATGCGACGGCGCATCGCATTTGTTTCTGTATCTTTCTTTCTTTCTTTTTTCTTTCCCTTTCAGCCCTAGCGACGTCATTACGGATGTGCTGCAAAAAAAGAAAAGAAAGAAACAAGAAAGAAAAAGCGGGGACGCTGCACGGGTATCGTTGTGGGAAACCACGTGAGCCCGCTTATGTATAGCTCGCGTTGTGACGTGGCGCCTTCAGGCTGCCGGGTTTCCCATGAAGTCTAGGCGCAACCAAGGGTCGATGGAGGGAAAGGGGGAGGGGGAGTTCACTTACCCCCCCCCCCCCCCCGTCCAAAGTGTGCGCATGTTTACATATGCGCGTGCATATGTGTGCATGCAAAGCGAAAATGTACGGGGGGAGGGGGTGCAGTGAAATCCTCCCCCCTCTTTTTTTCCTCCATCATCTCCTGGTTGCGCCTATGCTTCATGCCAAAATAAATGTACTGGGAGGGGGGGTTCACTCGTGTAGTACATTTTCTGTTTGTATGCACACATATGCACGCGCGCATGCAAACATGCGCACAAAGACGCTCAAAGAAGGTTCGTAGCCGTTCCAAAATGAAATCCTGGCGATGCCACTGTCGCGAGGATAGCTTGCAGGAAAGCGAGCTGCAAGTCACCTTCGTCGCCAATGCACGAAAAGAGCAAGAAGAGAGAGACAGATAGAAATAGAAGTAACGCAAATAGCTTTTTCACTATCGCGTTTTGTTTTCCTCTCGAATATAGTGCTTGCGCGGATCTGACGGAACAGTTTATTGCCTCCTCCCGAGCGAGCTCCATCCATCCTCACTGTCCATTGGTCATCGCTCATTCGTTCGTCTATAATTTATTTAGAATGACGCCGTAATAGAGTGGAAGCTGCCGCTGGCGACATCCAATCAGAAATGCAATCACGCGAACGCATAGAGGACGCGTGCGCGGACGCATCACAGCGACCTCCCGTTACAGCCTCGAGCGGACTTGTCTATGCACGGTAGATAAGCCAGAAGAGCCTTAGCGAGCGTCGTATGTTGTACCCCGTTCCGCAAAAGTAGCTTCCTCTAAGCAACAGAATATCAACTTATCTGGTTTTGTACGCTCGCTTCGACAGCTTCCTCGCGCACACATGGCATGGGCGAGGGACCTCTCCTTCGTCATATACGTGTACCCCGGTTGACACTACTCTCCCGATAGAACACGGGTGAGTGAGAGAGGGAAATGACGTTATAAACGATTCGCTGTAATAAGAATCTCGAGTCATTATCCCGTGTATGATGGAATGACGTTCTCCTCTACATTTAGCGCGCGCGCAAAAAGCACGCGCGTACAAGCACGATCACGAGAATTATTACTTGGATTAAGCCTCGCGTCTGCATCCCATCCGTATGGCCCGTTGAAAAATATGCAGTCGAGAGTTGGACGGAGTTGGTCGAGGAATACCATGGACGAAAGAAAAACACGCTGCTCCGACAAAAAAAAAATGTATACGTAAAGAAGACGTTTCAGAAGGTGAGCGAGGCTCCCTCACGGGAGATGGAACATCTTTCTACGAATATATCTTTACTTTTGTCAGTGCGATGTGTTTTTTTCTCCGTGAAAAATATGCACATTCGTTACGCAGTAGAGGTGCTTCTTTACTGCCCTCTCCTCGATGCTGTATGGAACAGGAGAGATTTGTTGGCTGGAACGTTTGACAACGACGCAATTAACTACAAATAAAGGGGGGAAAAGCCATCACTAAGTCTCTCAATAGCCCAAATATCGCTGCTCCTAAAATGTGCTGGAAGATTGTTGCATTTGTTGTTGTTGTTGCTATTGTTGCTTTTGTTGTTCTTGCTACCACCACCACCGCTATCACAAACATCGTCATTACATTACATCTAAGAATTTTATCGCTTCCGGGCAGACTGCTGGGTGAGCGTTCGCCCAGGAGCCAGGAGGGAGACTATGCCTCTCAACGTCTTCCTCAGCCTGCTGGAGCGCCCAGAGCTGGCCATCCGGCTCAGAGCTGTGCATCACGGTTCGCCAACTCGCCTGGCTGTCTTCATCGAAGGCCACATCGGTAGTGTTGTTTATTATAGTGCTGCGCAATTACACAGGACATATTCTAGCGTAGCTATGTGTGTGTCCGCAGTGTTTATGCAGATCTGTTCTGTGTGAGCGTTATTTGGTAGTTGCCGCCCCCATTGGACGGGTTGAGTTTAGGATGACGTGGTAGTTATGCAAACCTTTGCTCGCGGTAGTGTGTGTCAATATCACTGAACTCAGTCAGTCGACCTTCTCATTCCCATACATCGGTGTCCGTTAAAGTGGCTGCGCTTGGTGTGACTCGGCAACTAAGACCTCGAGCCACATTCTGCACACTTCATTGGTGCTGGCCGCCGGGGAATCGATGGGCGTGTGACAATGTGCGCATCCACAGAATCCATAGAATGTGCGCACATTTATCAGCGTGATCAGCGTTTTACCAGAGCGGAGAATGAGCAACGCCCCTGGAGAGATTGTGCCGTTGGCGAAGTTCCGCACAACCGTTTGAGAGTCACTGATTATACACTATAGGTGTTGGTGTGAGCTAAGGCCGTAGCTGCTTCATCTGCTGTCTCCGTATGGTTCCTGCTGACCGAGATGCTGTGTGAATTGCTACAGGTGCGCAGACCTACCGCATTTCTTTTTCCGTTCCTCCAGAATCAACTGATTGATTATGATGATGATGATGATGATGATTGTGGTTCGGTTAAGGAAAGGAGGCTAATTTCTGCAGCCCATATCGGAAGCACGGCTAAACGACCCTAGGGGTATGGGAAAGGGAGTAAAAGAGATGGAAACGAGAGAAAAGCCGTAGTATAGGGCTCCGGACATTTAGACCACCTGGGGTTCTTTAGCGTGCACTGACAAACGCAAAGTACACGGGCCTCTGGCATTTTCTCCCTTTTAGCTTTTACGCAAGAAAATAAGACGAATTATAATGAGCTTCATGTGGCACGTGTTGCACCAGACACTCTTTAAACCAAAAAAGACACACAGGCACGTGCTTCATCAGCGGCGATTATCAATCAGATTACCATGCAGACGTTTACGCAGTGTCACGATGCCCCCCTTCTGGCAGCAGAGTTCCAAGATCAGTTGGTGTGGTTTCGGCCTTGATGGCTGCGACCGCACATAGCGTATACGGAGCCCTCGGCACGGCCACCGGGAAACACCCTTTTCGACGGGAAGGACATGAGCTGCACGAAAGTTCCATTACTGCCGCCACGGGGCGTCTCTGCTCACGATTTCAGCCCGCGTTGTGGAGCGTAGACCGCTCCTCTTTTTTTTCTTTTTTGCTTTCCCGAGGAAGTGTCCCGTTTGGCGGCCAAAATGTGGTAGCGATCGGTGACCTCCAAGAAAGAATGCCCTCAGTATGTAAACGCCCAGCCAAGGAAGGAATATAGATCATCATAGCAAAGCTTCGAAAATCACATAGTATCGAATCCAGACACTACGTGAAGCATATCACCTACAGCGACGAAGATGTATACAAGCTTGATGCCAGCAACTTATTCTTATTCGACAGGAAACATGAACGTACGTGAACTGCATTACGTGAAAAATCAGTTTAACATGCACAGGCCTTTATTTCTCGTAAATTTTCAACCGTCATGCCACTTATACCCTCCGACACATATGACCATATCAATATTGCAGATAACATAAAAAGAAGCTTTATTGATTTGTGGGGTTTAACGTCCCAAAACCAGCTCTGATTATGAGACACACCGTAGTGGAGGACTCCGGAAATTTCGACCACCTGGGATTCTTTAACATGCACTGACATCGCACAACACACGGGCCTCAACATTCCGCCTCCATCGAAATGCAGCCGCCGCGGCCAAGGATTCGATTCCGCGACCCTCGGATCAGCAGCCGAGTACCATAGCCACTAGACCACTGTGGCGGGGCAAAAAAAAAAAAAAAAGAAACTTTTTCATCAGACAGTATTACAGATGGCACACGTCTGGAAGGCGCTGATAAAGAAGTCGGAGTAGCAGGCCAACATTCTTTCCAGAAATCGGCATCAACAAAAAAGATGTAAATTTGAGCGCCGTCGTTGAACACACAGTTAACTATCTTTCTGTCGTATATCCAATGCTAATAGGACTGTAAGTGTATTATTCCCGTCTGGACAGTCAGTCTCGGTCGTGACTTTACTACTAAGGCGAAAGCCTTAACCTCGTGGGGCGCGGAATGTCACCGCCCGGTAGTGCCTACAACACGTGTACCGTACCAAAATTCCAAGCTTGTCTCTCGCTCACTCAGTGTATACTGAAATTGCTAGGGTCGGTTACACCTTAGGATTGGTGTACGCGCCCCCTTATAATTCGGAAGGCATCCCATTACTTTCTAAAAATTTGTAATACATTCAACTTTTGAAGATACCTGCTGTTTCACACCTCCATTTAGACACGCACCCCTAATTCCTGGAAAAACTCCTGGGTACGAGTGTACGATTACATGATTGATGATTGATTTGTGGGGTTTAACGTCCCAAAACCAGCTCTGATTATGAGAGACGCCGTAGTGGAGGTCTCCGCAAATTTCTACCACCTGGGGTTCTTTAACGTGCACTGACATCGCACAGGACATGGGCCTCAACATTTCGCCTCCATCGAAATGCAGCCGCCGCAGCCGGGATTCGATCCCGCGACCTTCGGATCCAGCAGCCGAGTATCATAGCCACTAGACCACCGTGGCGGGGCGTACGATTAACATGACTGAGAGGGTATTGACATATCAGTCAGTTGACATGCTTACTATTCACGTCACTATTAACGGTAATAAAATCACGCGTGATACACACGCGCATTTCTCGGCCAGGGATGTATGCGAGATTTGAATGTTAACAGGCGCAGCCTGTACGTCAAGTTACATTCACGAGGTGTCAAATTAATTTACAGATAAATTATTGCAGCTCACGTCTATGAAACATTTTCAACAAAGTGGAGTGGCTTTCGCGAATAAGTTGTCTCAGCATGTGACGAGAGACCGGCGATTTCAGCGGGGGAAGATTCGCCATGTGTTGACAGGCATATACAGTTTTGAGAAACCATCTTCGTGGCCCGCTATGAATTCTGGGGTTTTGTGTCGGAATTTGGTGCAGGTGAGTACGTACTCAGCACAAGTCGGGTTCACAAGTGTGTCGCACTGTCGTAATTTTCTTTTTATTGAACGCTTATTCACAAAGTACTCTCAGCTGTCAGGTGTCTATCATTGCACGAATATCGCGCACGAATCCCGCCTTGTGCTTTCGTTGATAACGTTATTGCTCATTACCTGAACAAGTATATTGATGAAGGAATGCCTCAGCTCGGAAGCGTCGCTTTGTTTTAGAACAGCCGCCCTGTTTTGGAACGAGTCCTCTATATAGTGAGAACATTGGCTTTCAGTTGAATTTTCGTTCGCTGGACCGCTCGTGCTAATGTTAGCTTATATACGTATCAGTGCAGGTTATGTGCTTTCAACATGGCTGTCATTGTCGAGTCGGCATAATCTTGCCATACCCCTTTTGACGTGCATGTCGATAACGCTGCTTTAATTCCGAAAGTTACAAGAGCAAACTTTTTGCGTATAGACATCTTGCCGCGTTGATATCATTCATACTTGTGCGGGTACCTTATGACAACTGCGCTTACAATGTATGACAGTTATGTTTTCTTTGTACAAAGGAGTAGCTAACTATCGTTACTATTGACAGGTAGTGACATAGGCATTCTAGAATGCCAGAAGGTTGAGCTATAGGTGGTGGGGATTCGTGATCTGTAGTCACAAAGTTCAATTTGATCGAACCTTGTATGTGCGCGAGATTATGCTCGGTATATGACCACAATGCATGCCAGGCGGGGAGCACGACTCTGTGCGACGTTGCGACTCAGGATTCGTTTATGAGGCAAGAAAGAAAACTAGGATAAAAAACAGACATACAGATTAAGTCTGCGAGGACATCGGCCCCGTAGAGAAATGCCACCGGCAAACTATTCAAAGCCGTCGCCGCTACGTTTCTTCCCGATCAGAATAGGCAAGAAAAGAAAACGCGTCCGAGCCACGTATTTTCTATTCATGAGTCGCCACATTATTCACGTGACGTTTCTGCCTTCGTATCGCTGCTTTTCTTCTTCTTCTTCTTCTTCTTCTTCTTCTTCTTCTTCTTCTTCTTCTTCTTCTTCTTCTTCTTCTTCTTCTTCTTCTTCTTCTTCTTCTTCTCCTTCTTCTTCTTCTTCTTACGCATGACTGCTAGTGTAAGGTGCTTTCAAAAACTTTTCGCAAGATATAAATGCCATAGCGACATCGTTCCAACGTCCTTTGCGAAGCCTTCATTTTCTTTCCTTCTTTTTATTGTTATTTTCTTGTCTTTTTGACAGGCTTATAAACCTGTTCAGAGGCCTTCAAGAGAAGTCAACGAGGTGTTGACGGGATTACGTTCAAGCAAGCGCTGGTTGTTTTGGCGCTTCGTAACCTCTGGAGTGGAGGCGCACTGTTTTCCACCAGCGGAAATTACGAATGAGCGTTGGCACTTGCAAGGTTCAGTTCGCGCGTTCCACCCGCACTTGCGGCACGTGTGTTTCCATGCAGCACAATTAAGCGACACTGCGATGCAAGTATTACAGTGCACTTCGCAGAACGCCGGATAGGCTACAGTGCAAGCATACGAACGCGTCCTTCAAGTGGCGTTTTCACATATATCACAGCGTCAGTGCGTTGTCCTGCGGGTTGTTCTCTGACTCTCGCCCCATTCTTTTGTACGCACGCAGGTTTGAGAACATTCAGATCCGTACACATCAAGGCAACGCCCTTCAGCTGCGCCTCAACGAACACTGCGCAACGAACCACTGATGGATCGCGTTCAAGCATGGTTGCAATCTTACACATCGGACGGTACGCTAGGAGCGTGGCCAAAAATACTGGTATGCAGGCTTTTAAGGGAATCTGCAAACAAACCTATCATTCAAATAATGACCTGTAATAACAACCTACAACTTGCACACTGGTCTGAGGCGACAAAAACATCGCGAAACATTTAATTAAATAAACACTGGTATCATCAGGACATCCTCGTTTGTTGAGTATGGGCGTGCGTTTTCTTGCATGTTGTGTGCACCTGCGACGTGAAATACGAACTTGATTTCATTCCTCATCACAGCTGCATGCCGCGCCCTTAAAGACCATTCGACGATTCATTAAAGGGCTGTGTGTCTACCCCCTTCGACCCACTGAGCGGAAGGTGAACCCACAGATGTATACTGTGAGCGCAGAAAAGGCGCAGCCGCACCGAAGTTGCACACGGGCGCTGTTACGTCAAGCCAGAACGCGAGTATGCAAAGCGAAGCCGTCTCCTCCGGATGAAAGACCGCGTACACATCCCGCCGATCCCGTTACGGCCGGAGGTCCGCTTTCAACGCGCGCTGACTAGAATTCCAGGAGGAAAAAGCGTACCTCGCGAAAACGCTGCCGCTGTATAAACTGCTGGGGACGCCAGGACGGCAGCCAGGGTTGCGACGTCCATATACGATCAGGTGCAGTGGAGAGGAAAAAAAAAGAAGAGAAAAAACTCGATGGGCGCAGCGCCGGCGCACGTCTTGGGATGAACGGGATAAAAGGGCGGAAAGCTGCGGAAAGGTAACGGAGGCGCATGGATGGAATGAGGAGAGAGGTGAATGCCAATAGGGAAGGGCAACGCAAAGTAAGGATAAGGAAGGAGACAGAAAGGGGTAAGGACATAGGTCGAAAGAAGGCGAGACGCATAGAAGAAGTAAAAGAAGGAATAGAGGGAACAGGAGCCGAGAAAGGAAAGGCGAGTAAAAAAAGGTCGAACGGCACTGAATGAGGGAACGGGAGAAGAGGTGGAGCAGTGTCCATGGGGAAGGGAAGGAACGTACGTCGCGAAATGGGAAGAGGTGGGGAAATAAGGACACGGCCCCGAGTGAGCGAAGGAAAACTAATGTTTGGGAGATGACAGAGCGCAGGGCACGAGGAAGCACCAAGAATGGAAAAACAAAAAACAGGAAAAACTGCATTCGGGAAAGGAACGAAGTGAGCGAGCCAGCTATAGCTTAGACGGGGCGAAGGGAAAATAGGGAAAAATGACGCGGGTGAAGACAATGGATGGTCGTCGGCGAGAGTGAAAGGCTGCGGAGGAAAGAGAACAGAAAAAAATAGCGGAGACCGAACGAAGAAGCCCGAGTTCACCGCCCTCTGTCCGAGACGACCTCTCGCGAGGCCTCGCGACGCGCGAGATGTTCGAGGAAAGAAGCCAGCAGCGCCTCCCCCACGCCTCTTCAAGCCCTCTGCTCCCTAAACACCCTCTCCAAGCCCCTAAACCAGGGTTACGGCACGAGCCGGAGGGCTTCGCTAATCGGCGACGGCAGCAGCAGTCAGTGGTCAACGATGAAGAACACAGAGAAAAAGAGCGTAGCGCGTTCGCAGATGCTACACGTTCTTTCTTTCTTTCTTCTTTCTTTCTTTCTTCTTTCTTTCTTTCTTTCTTTCTTTCTTTCTTTCTTTGCCCCGCCACGGTGGTCTAGTGGCTAAGGTACTCGGCTGCTGATCCGAGTGTCGCGGGATCGAATCCCGGCCGCGGCGGCTGCATTTCGATGGAGGCGAAATGTTGAGACCCGTGTGCTGTGCGATGTCAGTGCACGTTAAAGAACCCCAGGTGGTCGAAATTTCCGGAGCCCTCCACTACGGCGTCTCTCATAATCAGAACTGGTTTTGGGACGTAAAACCCCACAAAACAAAACAACAACTTTCTTTCTTTCTTTCTTTTTGTTTACCACTGATGAATAATCCGACGCAAGCTTACCACTTAGCCATTGCAGGCAGCCCGAGTCGCCCGGCAGCGCGTCAAACA
Organism: Hyalomma asiaticum; assembly: GCA_013339685.2. NCBI lineage: Eukaryota > Metazoa > Arthropoda > Arachnida > Ixodida > Ixodidae > Hyalomma > Hyalomma asiaticum. The sequence goes on from CM023484.1 coordinate 64,190,264, forward strand.
TTCTCTTCGGCGACGCGACGTGCTAGTCGCGAAGAGCAAGCAGTCGGTCTGGATGGCTCGGGGGCCGACGATGACAGCGTGACGGAGCTTACAGAGGCGCGGCGACGACCTTTGCGGGTCGTGGCCGCTCTTTTTCTATTTTCGTGTTTTTCCACCTCCTCTACGTTTTGCTTTTCAGCTCGCCTCGGGCCCGGTGATTGGAATTCCCGCGAGAGCGGCCAGAAGGGAGAGCGCGGGCTGCTGCGGGTTATTACCGGTAATAAGGCTCTTCTTCCGCATCACCTGTCTGCCGGTGCCTCCGCTATATTTCTGCTCTCTTTATATTTATATTTTTATTCCCTTTCAGGTCCCGTTTTGCTTTCTACCGTTTTCTTCCCTCGGGGCTCTTTAACGGCAAACTAGAGGCCCTACGTACGGTTGCGGAAGGCACACAACAACGAGACAGGAAACCAATCTTGTTACGACAAACCAATCGCAATGCTACAGCGATTGTTTGGTGCTGCGCAAACGGTACTAACGCCGATTGGGCTACTGAGGAGAGTACACACATCTACGAAACAACACATGGCGTACGTAGAACTCGTGGAACTCCCGCGCTATGGCCAGAAACGAATACCGAGCAGACTCTATTATGCTCACTTGCAAAATCTCCCAAGAGCTGCAGACAAAGCGTCGAATAAAAAAAAAAGGAGAGAGAAAGAGAGAGAACAGGACTATGAAAAATGAAGGATGGGTAATGACTAAGAGGTTTTGTTTTGTCAGCACGAAGAGTTATGCAAATACCTTCTCTCTTCCCGCCTTCTTTTTCCTTTTTCACAAAGCCTTTGTTTGCGCAGATTGATGTTTGAGCAGCAAGTACGAATTGTACCGACAGTACCTGGAAGAGCGAATGACCATTACTGCCAGCTGCTTTCATACGCCATCGTCGTGCGTCGACCTACCACTGTGATTCTGCGCACTACAGAAAGGACAAATGGTGCCCCCCCCCCCCCCCCCAAAAAAAAAGCTCAGCATCAGCGGGCAAAGCGATTATTCACGTTCTCGTTCCGCAAATATACATACGGTCTCGCTGTTATCTCTGTTGGCGGTAACATAGAAGAATTAATTGTTGGGCTAGTCGGTCTTGCCTATAATTCCTCAGCGGCAACATAAAACGAGAGAACTTTAAGTGGGCGCAGGCAGGCCTTGCACGTGCTTTTCGTTATCTCTGTTGCCGACGGAGCACGAGCTTTGCCTTATACACCAGCCAATCATACCACTTATACATAAACTTGTATAGGCTTTCCATTTATATATGCACAGATTCGTAACCTCGACGGCTCCTTTATACGCAGTAGTTTTGATGGCGGTATAAGTTGACATGGCGGAAAGCAAGCGACTCACGGGGAGCCCCCTCCCACCTTGTCGATGATTGCGTTCCGCTTAAGCCGACAAGCCTTCTCTGCGCGGACATAAGCAATGTTAAATGGACGCGGCAAATGCCAATGTACATTGCAGTGCTTCTCCGTACGAATCGAACGAGCCATAAAACGATTTAATTCGCAGAGCCACTATAGTGGCCAAGCCTGCACTTGGTTCGAGAAAATGTCAGAAACGGGGGTGCTTCTCGAGAGGCCAGTACATGGACTTATCATGCCGTAGACGCGTGCACGTCAAACGACCCGAGCGAGCGGCTGTAACCAATTTTTACTGCCGACGGTTCATTCGGTGCCCGTTTACCGCCGTCCGCAAAGGTTATCGCGTTTCCGGTTCGGAATTAGTCTTCGCGTTATTTCCTACATTTCTTACGCGCCTGCGCGTTTGCGCGGTAAGATGATGCCGTAAAGACGACGGGCCAACAAAGCGGTCTACGTAAAGCCGAAGATTAGCACTGCGAAGTCATTACACAAAGCTGGCTTAGCGCCGCCATGTCATTTGAAGTTACACTCGGGTTCTAAAAATCTCGTGTCAAGGACAAGTTCAGGGCAACCAGACGGTCGCACGAATGTTCTCGAATGGGTTATATACAAACTTCACTTATGTTCTCTAACTTCTGGGTTTCTTTTTCTTCTTCAAACCCCTGTTTCCTATTAGTGTTCAGCATTTTCCATTTTAGGGTCATATGTCGGATTGTAGTGCCGCCTTCAAGTTACACGACACACTTGTAGACGCAAGTTCCCTTTTACCTCGCTTTTCGTAATCCTTATGTTGCGTTCACCACCGTCCTACCAACGTAGTAACGAGCGCGTGAATATTGCTGACAAATATTATACGTCGTATTACGGCTAGCTTCGTACTAAGATTACAAGGACAGATTATCTGTACAGTCTAATAGATGCACGCATAGAAAGTGCGACAGGCAAGACACGCTGGCTACTAACAACTGTTTTATTATTTTTTCAAAGCGTACGAGTGTTACGGCGCCTATATGGTCACTACGTAAGGACGTTTCATAGTCTAACTCTGAAATACATCCTAGGGATGACCTGAATATCTATGCTTGGCGCTTCGTTGCACTTTCTGCACTTTGTCTGTGCATAAAAAAACAGCCCATTCATAAGCTTATCATGAATCGGGGCTGGTACTCGCCAACAAGATCGTGAGCGAATGCGGTACGTGCGAGTAAGAACTGTTTCATAAAAATCGGGACAGCTACAGAGAAATATTAGCGGTGCGCTGGTAGCAAATGGAAGCTCGTGCGTGCGACACGAACAAAAACCATCGCGAACAGTGACACAAGTTCCTGATTTTCTCAATTCCGGCCACGCTATAAGCGGCCACGTGAGAAATACAACTACGAACCACACCTATACAAATGTTCGTTGGCTCAGCAGCCGAAGCGCGTGCGTATAGTGAGCGCACGGTAGTGCACAGGTGGGCTGTCATTGCGAGGATGACACAGGGCGGGCACAACGCACGTCAGGCGTCACGGCGTTGTCAGAAAGACGAAGGTCAACCGAGAGAAATCGTAAGGCCAACTCGTATAGACTCTTGCTCCTCAGCAGAGATGCAGCTTCTAACTTTAAAAAGTTTGGCGAGTTGCTGAGTATTCATGCTCTGATATATGGTCGCACGCAAAAGGCGAACAGTAATAGTTCAAGAACCGACAAACGCGCATTTCATTCTCTTTTTTTGTCCACTTGCCTGTATGTGTGTCTTTTTGCGCGCGTTAAAGTATCAAGGTGGAGAGAGGTAGCCAAAATCGAGCATGCCAATCAGGGAAACCAAGCAATGATAGCAGGGCCGTTTCATAAAGTGAAAGTCAACGTGAAGTAATTAAGAAACGGATTGTAATATGGCAGCTGCTTGATAAGCAGGTGCAATGTATGAAAGAGCTCTGTTAAGTTAATGTATTAGCAGAGTTATTGACCGATTTGCTGCATTATTCATACAGCAACTAATACGTCTACCAATTCACGACTAGTCTAAACTTGGATCGATGCACGGAACGATGTGCTGTCGGCTGAGCGATCGCTCGATAGACTAAATTATACTAAGTTTCCATAACTTAGTCTATATCGACCGGCATACATCCCACGCGCCGAGATTCAGCTTCCATCCCTACCTAGTAAAGCCTTTCTATGGTTGATGCGGTTCACAGATTCGGTCAATGCACACGTTCAAGTTAGCATGCGGTTGGTACTCTTCGTTGTAGTAACTAGAAAGCGAATCCCGATTAAAGTGCCGTTCAATGAAGACATTCATCCTGGCTGCTCCCCTGTGTCGCCCACTTCCATTATAGCCATGAAGGTTGAGCTCCGATAATGTATACCATATCCCATCGGTTTTGGCCACGGTCAGGAGAAGCTAACCCAAGGTGATTTCGTATTTCGAACGCCGTTAAGGAACGAATTTTGGACCCGTTTCTCCCTTCCTATGTGTACATGCATAGGTATAAACATAGGACAGCCCCGAATTGAGCGATGAGGATTCATGCGTCCTTCACGTACAACGCGCTATCCGTCTTGGATACAAGACAAGACTGATTGTCCTGCATACGGGGCCATCGCCTATACGTATATATGCAGACCCTTCAACCGAGCTTCTTTCTTTCTTTCTTTCTTTCTTTCTTTCTTTCTTTCTTTCTTTCTTTCTTTCTTCTTTCTTTCTTTCTTTCTTTCTTCAATAGGTCACTCTGTGCACAAGACGGTATTCACGGCGAGGTTATTGGAGCCGCTTGAAAAAATAAATAAAAAGATATTACACCGAGTATCATCCATCTTGCGAACCTATGGCAGCTATCTTGTGTGCGAAAGCAATTGATTCTTCCCAGAAACTTGCGAAATACGAAGACGTCAACATAAACAACCTTCTTTCCTCTTTTTTTTTTTCTCTCTCTCTTCGCTCTGTCCATCCGTGGACATGCACACGCAACGACCTTGCAAACAACGTTGTTTCACGGCCGAATATGTCCCAAGAGCATGAAAAGAAGAGCGATGACATATACAGAGACAAAACAAAGGGAACATAAATGACAAAGAAAATGGTTTTTTTTTGTTTGCCGTCGTATACGGACATGGCGTGCCCATAAAGCCTTAGCGCCCTCGTGACAGCGTTCTGCCGGACACGACATGACAGTCAGCGCATTGTTCTTCTCTGCGAACGACAACAGCAACAACCCAACGGCGTGCGTGCCCAAATGCCGAGACGGTGCGATGGCAATAGCTGTGGACGCGCACACGCTGGATATACACACGCTGCACCTAAGCGCTGGCGTGCGGGGCTAAGTGGCTCGTTACGTTTGGGGCCCTCCTCATCACTACTGCTTTGTACGTCTTTCTTTTTTGTGTGTGTTTTTGTGATCCCTTTGGTGTTCCTTTCTGCTCGTTCTATAGCCTCAGTTTATGAGCTGATTTACGGACCGGCGAGGAGCGAGGCAATTAATTTGGCCCCCAAGGTCCGTGCCGTTGTAAAAACATCGGAGTTATTGGGTTGTGTATAAGGACGGGGTACGACTTGGAACTGCGTCAGGTCCCTGGAAGAGACCCTTGTATACACGGCGAGCGTCACGCTTGTTGGGGACGCGCAAGAAGATGACAGTGTACAGCGTAGAAACGAGAGCACGGGCTTAGCATAAGCTGCACAAGGCAACGAAGACTGGTTACAGACGGGATTCGTTGATAACATAAGCCGTGACGATATAGGAACTATATTAGAGGAAGTTGGCAGGTCCAGGGATGCAAAAATTGTAGAAAAGGGCCGCGTGAGTATTGTCGTTACTTTGGCGCGACGATATTCGCAACAATCCACTTACGCTGGGACTGTTCGTAAGAAAAGATTTCAGTCAGAACCGATGCCGTATATAACCTGCGAAGACAGTCAGCCGATAGCAAGCAGCCCTGACGAACAAAATCAAAAATAAGAAAAGAAAAACAGCAGTAAACCCAATCGTAAACCCAGCGGTGAGCTCAGCAGTGAACCCATCGGTAAAACAGTATCCACTCAACGTGAAAGCTGTAGGAAGTGCGGACCGGTGATTCGCCTGTTTCACTTGCGTTGTGCGGTATGTTTATTCTATTTCGATGCCAAGGTGCAGACTGATAATGTTATGCTAATGGTCTGTCGCTATTGTATTCTAAGTGCTGTTATCTGGACTTATCTTGTGTTTATTCTTGGCATGTGCTTATTTGTTCTTTTTTTGTGATTATTTGTCCTAAAATGTATTTGTGGGCTGAGGGCAAGGCTGTACGTAGTGGGTCAAGGGCAACAGCAGGTCCGCTTTCCTTCTCTGTGGCCCAACACAGAAGGCGGTGGACGAGGCTTTCTTTCTTTCTTTCTTTCTTTCTTTCTTTCTTTCTTTCTTTCTTTCTTTCTTTCTTTCTTTCTTTCTTTCTTTCTTTGTGCGAGCTACAACATCTTTGAGGCAGTTGAAGGCTCCTGCATTCTGTCAGAAACCCCGCATGACCCTAAATCATACCCTGCTTTTCGATGTGACTCTTACTACAAAAGACCTGTGGAGACAATTACAGAACCTGTCGTTCCCCTCACCACACATAGTCTCACACATGCACCCAACAGAGGTGGACCCAGTTTGCACGTGATGGCCGCGCCACACTGAAACACATGATCTGGGACTGTCGAGTGGACCTTCCACGGGACGCTCCTCTGGCCGAACCTTCCCCGAAGCGCGGGCCGCAATGCTTAAGATCCGAGGACCTCGGCATGCAGGTCCGTGCTGCTGAACGCGCCGAAGCGGTGGGCAAAAGACTAGGCCTGGGATGATTTATACACCCCCCTAACGACCCCCAGTTGTGTCCTCACATCCCCAAAAATTCTCCAGATAACCAATGACTTGGTACCCCAACCCCCGTGCCCCGCGTACTGGCTACACCATAAGTAACACCCCACCCCCTGGTATTTGTACTAGTACGGAGGATTGCATAGGTTGGCGGGACTTTGTCTTCGACATTAATAATCTATATAGTAGATTAAAAAGATGAATCGCTACCTCTAAATAGCCAATACTTGGCCGTACCATAGCCAATTCCTGCACACGCCGCCTGCCTCTATCGGGAGTTCATTTCCTTCTCATCCGAAATAAACAGGGAGAGAACGTACAAGCTGCAGCGCACATGAAAATACTCTCTGTAAAAGCAATGAGGTTGATGAGACGCACCAGCAAGCTTCGCACCGAGGAACAGCGGAGGCAAACAAGTTAACCGCACAACAAGGTATATTCCTTCCGCATCGATGGAATGGTTGGTATTCTATTGTTTGGAACGTCTATTGTGCGACTGTAAGCAAATATCGGCACCTGTGGGGATCGCATCAACGACATTCCGCTCTATAACGGAGGACACACAGTGTGCACACAGATCCGCCTGTATATTAATTAAGCTGCACGCACAGTCGTTCCCATTTCCCAGTCAACGAAATTTCACGGTTGCTTTTCATTACTTTATAACTTCAATATACTTCCTATTGCTAGTTTATTTAAATATCATCTCACCATCACGCTCTTCAAGACATTGATTCATCTTCCACCATCAAGTGTATTTTGCCATGATGCTCTTCGTAACTTTAACCGAACTAGATTTGCTTCAAATGGAAATTTTTTACTACCTGCTATTTGTACTAATTATGGTCGTCATACTGGATTTTTTTTTTTTTGCTTTGTTCATGTGGAATTCTCTACCATCCCACATCAAACAATGTTCCACAATCGGTCTTTTTAAATAAAAACAATTGTATTCTTATTTTCTTAATTACTAAACGCATATTTTTCATGATACATTTCTTTTGCCACTTTTGTTTACTTATAACCGTCTTATTGTTGTTCCGTCAAATCGCTCGTTTTCTTGTTATGTTGCTATCACTGCTAATTACGTTGTTTTTTTCTTTGCAATTTCGGACAGGAGTTCCCCCTGCAGCCTAGTACTTTCGGACCTCCTTCTGTACAATTATCTTGTGTGATATTCTATGTTTATATTAATATTTGAAATAAACTTCAAACGGAAATCCCGGCGCCCTTCCGCAATCCTTTTGGGAGTCGGGGAATCTCCGGGTGCCGGGCCCACCCTTGTGTACAGCGTACAACAAGAGTTGTACATGCGCGAACAAATGGCCGCAGGCCAGACAACAACGACGACTACGACGACGACTTGGCATTGTGCACGCGCACCGGAAAGAAGAAGCCCACCGCACCCAAGAGTGTGCGTGTACGCGTGCGCTGGTTCCGTACGCAGAACAATGCGCTGCACGGCGGCTCCACCACCTCGGCGAGTACAATGGTTGTAGCGCGGCGGAAATGCTTTTGTCTCTCGCTTCTCGCGCAGCCTTGATGTATGTGCACGTTAAGATGAAGAGAAAGGAACCGACGCACATCTCTTGGGCGCACGCGCGCGTCGCCTATAACTTAGGGCGAGTCCGCGCTCTATACTCTTTTTGTCCTTCCTTGCTTCGCAAATTTCTCCGTTGGACCGAAAGCAGGAAGGAAACGAGCGCATCGTCCCAACATGAAGGACGAAAAGCAAAATCGTCGTCTATTCATAATGCAAGAACAGGCACGACATTTTTTTTTTATTTGCCTTATTTCCTTGTATAGTAACAGGTGCGGTGGCATCTTCATATACATTCGTGTTATGAAGGCATACTTTCGTTGTAATAGTGTGTACGCCCTTTATATTTTTTGCTAAGGAGGGTCTATAGAGGTACCATGGTTATTTGAAGAGAAGGAGAGGCCGCATATGCATGTCTATGTACGTGTACAGAATAACTAGATCAAGGGAGGAAGTGCTCTGCTTAGTCTACAGGGCGTATGCTTTGTGTACGTGCAATTCGTAATGAGCGCTGTGTGTACACGGCGCAGAAAGTAAACGTGTGCTGAGAGCACGGAGTACAATCAAAGAATGCGTGCGCGGGCGGCACGCTGCATTAGCTAATGCCAAATATTTGTTGTCTAGCGCAGTGCAGTGTGCAATGCGACGTGGCGAATGCAGAACAATACAAGTGCAGCATAGTACAAGTCCTCGTTGTTCACCTCGTTCACCATCAATGGCTGCTGTATTCTATTGCTAAATACTAAGTACAGTGGGCTCGTTTCCGGACAAAAAAAAAAAAAGAAAAGAAGAAAGAAAAAAAAAGGCCGCTCCTGTACGCAGGTTAAGGAGTGCTTAAATGTACACAAAGTAACACAAATTACACCGAAGCCCTTCACACCGCACCTACCACGACGTACATGTCATTCGTGACGTTAAGCCCCACTAAATCCGCCAACGTCATCTATCCTGTTGCAATCTGTGCACTTGTACAATCGCAATTCTTTCTCGTTTGTATGATTTTATGACACACCCAAGACAATACTGCCAAACCCAAGACCGCACATACCAATATCGCATTCCCGGATTTCAATCTGCACCTACGTGCATCGCCATAAGACCTACCAAGAAACGAAGGCGTCCGTATACCCACTACGCGAAGCCGTCACTTGAGGTCACAGCAGCCACAAGAGCAGAGAGAGAGAGAGAGAGAGAATGGAAGAAACCATTCAAGGATTCCATTGAAACTCGGAGCTCCATCACCCCACACGGGTGGCAGAAAAAAGGGCCAAGTATAACGGCCTCCAAACAAAGAACCTGATATCTTAACGGCCAAGCTGTCCATCATCGAAGTAGACCACACCGAGCAAGCAAAAAAACCATTACCAGGCTTATTTCTCTCGCTTATTGCCTTTTACCTCTACCGAGGGGGGCGGGGGGTTTAAAAGAGAGGCGACTGTTGACGGAAACGATAGCGCACGTTGATGAAGGGTGGCCCCACGCACGGGATGCGCGTGCACGTGGTATCACTCATCGAGAGGACCCACCGTATACCTCTCAGGGTAGTCCCCATAAAACAGCCAACTGTGCCCCGGCAGAGTCCTACTTATCTAAACTGCGGCTATGGCGAAACAGCGGAAGCACTGCAACAACCGCGAGCGAACGATGAAAGAGAAGAAAGAAAGCTTCTTCCACAGAACCTTCCACAGTAGCTGGCCTGAATATCACGAGCGCAGGCCTCCTATACAACCCATTCGAAGGCTCACCGCGTCACAGGCTACATAATACCCGCAGAACGGGATTGCAGTGACAACCACATAGAGACTGAGAGCCAGACAGCCGTATACCGCGTGGACTAATGATGTCACGATCCGATATTTTTTTTTTTTACTTCACAATGAACGGTGACCCACGCACACACACGGAGATGAATTGCGGCCCCATTCCCGTTAGATGACGCCCAAAAGGCTCGATAGACGTGCTCAGTGGCGGCGATGACGTCCGCACAAAAGAAAAGCACGCTTAAAAATAAGCGATACCGGCTCAATTATATACGCGTGCTCGCAGGGCAAGCGCGTCATCGACTGTGAGACGGAGCAAAAGTACGGGTGGTCGCAAAACGTAGGACACTCTAAAGAGGAAGAAAAAAATAGAAAGAACAAACAGGGTGGAGACGCGATAAAAACCTAAACGTCCCAAAAAATGGGCTTCCAGGCTGACTGGAGATAAAAAAGAGAGCCCGCAAAAAGGCAGGCTGTGCGATCAAGGTTATGTCGCTGGCAAAGGGAGCATAAAAAAAAGTAGGGAAATGGAGGGTGAAAAGAGAGAGAGAAAAAAAAAACAAAAATCCGTGTCGACAAAAGGAACGCGAATACTGCGGTCCCGATTCCTCGCTGCAACGGACGGACGGGTATTGCCTTTTTCGCTTTGCGTATTACCTGTCCCGTGCGTATAAGCCCCGTCTCTGGGCCGAGCCTCCTTCATTGAGCAGCGAACGGAGGGCTTTTCACGGTGCGAGCAATTTTCTTGGCCAGTGTATGTACACACACGCCGCAAAGAAGGAAGGGACGGGCGACCCAAGAATGTGTGCCTCGTGGCCAAAAATAAATAAATGCGAAGACGGCAGGCAGGTATATAGCCGGGCCAAGACAGGAGGGAGAACCGTGCAGAGAAAATAAAAATAAACTAGAACAAGAAGAGGCCAAAGGAGGTGATCGGAGAAGCAAAACAAGCAAAGCGCACGCTACGGGTTCGACGACGCGCTGTTGCTTGCCGGGTTCTGCAAGGGACATCGGCGCAGTAATGACCAAAAAGGAACCGTCAGGACGGAACCCACCCCGTTCTTCGTCATCATCAGCTTCTTCGTCTTCCAATTTTTCTCGATACGGCGTATTTCCCGTCCACCTTTCTCTCTCTCTCTCTCGTCTTAGTTTCTGCGACATCGGCGTGGTGCTTGTGTGTGCGTAAGTGTACACCGAGGGGAGGACGTGGGTCGACCACGAAATGAGCAACGTGAACTTCCAATCTGGGACGTTCGTGCCACCGTGCAACCTTCGGCTTGTACGCATGCCCCTATCAGCTGTATCCCAGAGCCACGTGAAGACATGATACATGGGCGTCCGTGCACCTTACATAGCGCAGCAGTGCGAAAAGGTGTCGTTAGAGAGGAGTCGGGAAGTATCGATTGCGTGACGACAACGAGGTAGGCAAGCTAGGCAAGTTAGCGGGTGAGGTCTCAACAGTACAAACCATTCGTAATATAGTATCCCCCTCAATCCCCTCCCCCTTCTTCTCAGAAGAAAATGAAAAAAAAAAAGGAAAGGTAATTGATTTCCTCTCTTCATTCATCATTTGGGATCGTGCATGAGGTATTTTACTCTTAAGGTCCACAAGCACACCGCGACGCGAAAATGCCGGAGGCCCTTGTACTGTGCGCTGTCAGTGCACGTTAAAGAACCCCAGGTGGTCAGAATTTTCGGAGCCCTTCACTACGGCATTTCTTTCCTTTCTGTCTCTTTCAGTCCCTTTCCTCTACCCTCACGGAAGCTTAGACGCGCTCCCGACACGGGCTGGCAGAAATTAGCGTCATTTTCTTAACAGAACCACAATCATCATCATCATCATCATCATCATCATCATCCGGTGTGTGCGTTTTCTGCCTGCGAGCTTCGAACAGATACATACCAAACGTACAACATAACCGCAAAATAGCCTTCAAATCACCTTCACGCTTACATATATGGAATGCTAAGAACCGCAGGCTATGTATTTCAAATTCACCTAGCTGTTGGTAAATGTGAATGATAAAAGAATATTCGTGCTCATATGGCCAAAGGCGGCGGTCGCTTAGGAAACATTTATGGCTGCTTACTATAGCTTACTAGAGTATCATATATCACCTTCCATAAGAGCTCGCTACAACTTTCACGAAACTTACTCTGAAGCAACGCACTATTGATATGCTAAATTAAGCTCGGTCGACGGAACTTTATAGCGCTCGCACGAGCGCAGGCGCGACGTTACTGAGAGAACGCGAGGAGACGACGGCTGCATGGAAATGCGACCCGAAAACTATCTCCGCATACTTCCAATTCCTCGGCGCCCGCTGGGACGATAGCCAGTTTGTTATTGATGAGAAAAATGTTATATTTTATAAGAAGACTGAAATTAATCTTGGAACTGCTTCGGAGACCTTTCTTTCTTTTTTTCTTTGTTTACAGTAAAATTATTTCGTATATGGTTTCTGTTCTTTTTTTTTTCCCTCTAAGCGCGGGAAAACAAGCGTAAAATCCGCGACTTTATATAGACGAGGTGCACGCGCGCGTGCGTGCGTGCGTGCGTGTACAGGTGTATATGAGCGTTCGTGTGCCTGCATTCTCCCGTGCAAGGAGCGTTAGTATAGTCGCTTGAACGAGTAATCTGCAAGTCTAATGTGCATGGTGTTAGTCTGCGGTGTCCCTTGAATAGAGCCAGGATTTCTTTTCGTCACACACACACTCACACACAAACACACACACAAGGGCGACGCGCACTTCGTCGTGATTACGCAATGGATTGTGAAATGATGAGCTAGTGGAATTTCTTTCGCATACGATAGAATCACCAAGAATCTCCGGCCAGTTGAACGCGTGAGTGTTTCCGTATATGCGAATGAAGTTAATTGAGGTGATTATGCAGCCTCCGTGATGTGCGACGTGCCACTACACTATAGTCGCAAGGATTATTTTTCTATCCGCGTAAACGTACTGACGAAGAAAGGACAGAAGTGCGAAGTCAAGACGAGTACTGAGTTTACCGTGCTTCAAATGAGAAATAAAGATGGCAGGAAGGGGGTGGGGCCCTCCATAGGCACGCAACGTTACGATGAACGGCTCATCCCCGAAGCCACAGTAACATGGCATTGCCCGTGCGTTCGGACGGTCGCATCATCGTTTAAGCAAGCGTGGGAACCTGAACGTTCGGACAGACTCTTTTTACGGTCTCGCGGGCGACACCGTATAATGGAGAGAGCGCATTTTCTGGAACGGCGAGCTCCGTTGCTGCTACAGCGAGCTTTCGGCGACATTTGGCTCGAGGCGTGGGTACGAAGCGGTGATCTTTGCGTGTAAATCATTCCGGCTTCGGTTAGGGGGTTGCTGCTCCGTTAAAAAAATGCAGGTCGTTATAGAGGGACGATCTCTGCGTTGTTGATAGCAGCAGCGGCAGTTAACGGAAGACAGAAGAAAAGAGAAATGAACAGGGGAAATAGATACTTGAAGAAAGGCTGCCTTACGCTTGGGGAGAGGGAAAGGGGGGTAATAATGGATAGACAGATAAGGAAAAACGAAAGGAAAGGACAGAAAGACGGACAGCGTCGATACAGCGGTGAACGTATTGCATGCATCGGTGAACCGGGCACCGGCGAAGTCGTGCCGGCCTAGAATGTAGGAACGAGCGACAGTACAGCAACTTTATGTCGATGTGCGCAGGGTCAACGACTATAATTGTCAGTGCTGAGGAAAACGCGCCGAGCATTTACTTGCATGAGGGGCGTTTAATGGACTTTTTGTGTTGTGTTTTATTGCGAGAGCAATTATATGGACACTTGATAGGGTCTTTCGCCGTCGCCGTCATGTCCCGTATATATATATATATATATATAGTATATATATATATATATATATATATATATATATATATATATATAGGCTCACGGTGAAAAAGTGATTTTATTCGACGTTTCGACCAGCGTCCGGTCTTTGTCAGAGTGAGTTGGTGCAGGACAAGCAGTGGTTTTATATGCGCACATATGTGTTCAGTCACGGCGGTTTTTGCATATCTATGATGTGTTACTAAAAGAGCACGTGGTACGGCATAAATGCATCAGTTTGGATGGTAGCTGGGGGCTTTTCTTGCCTGCTCGCGTATCAGAAAAAGTACATCAATATTCAAATATAAGAAATACCAGCGATACATAAAAACAATTCAGCACAGTGTGGGCGAATAACTAAACAGCGCGAGAGACTGGAGGATATATAATGTGTGATATGAAGTGGTGCTGTTAGGAGAGGCAGGTTAGTTTTCCGACGTTTTCATTTAGACCGGCTGAAACATTGTTGAACTTGTAGATGAGGAATGATTCGCGAATTTCGCGTTCGTGGTGGGTCCTGAAACCGGATTCTAGTATACATACGCATAGTAGCCGCGCAAAAGACTGGGACCAAAGAAAACACTTAACACACAGGACGTCCTGTGTGTTACGTGTTTCCTTTGGCCAGTCTTTTGCGCTGCTACTATTCCAACTAGCCCAACTTTCCATGCTATTGATTCTAGTATAGTTATGCCCATATTTTCGAAAGGGTGATTTGTCATATTTACGTGTTTGGATACCGGAATGTTGGGAAGCGTCTTGCAGTGGGTTTCGTGGTTATTAAATCGATATCGTACGTGTGTCTCAGTTTGACAAATATACCGAATTTACAGACTGCGCATTCCAGTATGTAAATAGCGCTGCTGATATCACACGCGTAGTTGCCTCTGATTTTTAAACTGAAGTTCGATGCAGTGCTGGTAGCCATTACGGATGTTGTCACTTGAGCGCATATACTCTGCATCGGCGGGTTGCTGCATGTCGGCATCCAGATTGCACAGCAGAGCTAGCTTTGGATGAGGTTAGTACGTTGCTGAGGTTTCTGCCACGGCGGTAAACAACACGTGGGGCTTGATGAAAAATGGTTCTTGAGTCGGTCGCTTTGCATGAGAATGTTATGGTGCTTGTTTTCGAAATTCCCGCGACGTTGGGACTGATGCTGAATGCGGTAGTACTATAGTTTATCTGTGATTGGCAAGCGTGGACTCTTTTTTTTCTTCCGGAGGAGCGTCTGGCGGTCAGGAATACTTGCGCGTGCAACTGCATCATCGATAATGTTCGCTAGGGTATTTCTGCTTGATCAGGCGTCGCGAAGGTCAGCACAGTTACGGTGAAATCGCGGTTGTCCGAGCAATTTTATCGAAAAGCTATATATATATATATATAGATATATATATATATAGATCACGGTGAAAAGTGATTTTATTCGACGTTTCGACCAGCGTCGGGTCTTAGAGTGAGTTGGTGCAGGACAAGCAGTGGTTTTATATGCGCACATATGTGTTCAGTCACGGCGGTTTTTGCATATCTATGATGTGTCACTAAAAGAGCACGTGGTACGGCATAAATGCATCAGTTTGGATGGTAGCTGGGGGCTTTTCTTGCCTGCTCGCGTATCAGAAAAAGTACATCAATATTCAAATATAAGAAATACACAGCGATACATAAAAACAATTCAGCACAGTGTGGGCGAATAACTAAACAGCGCGAGAGACTGGAGAGATATATAATGTGCGATATGAAGTGGTGCTGTTAGGAGAGGCAGGTTAGTTTTCCGACGTTTTCATTTAGACCGGCTGAAACATTGTTGAACTTGTAGATGAGGAATGATTCGCGAATTTCGCGTTCGTGGTGGGTCCTGAAACCGGATTCTAGTATACATACGCATAGTAGCCGCGCAAAAGACTGGGACCAAAGAAAACACTTAACACACAGGACGTCCTGTGTGTTACGTGTTTTCTTCAGCCAGTCTTTTGCGCTGCTACTATACATAAGTTCCAACTAGCCCAACTTTCCATGCTATTGATTCTAGTATAGTTATGCCCATATTTTCGAAAGGGTGATTTGTCATATTTACGTGTTTGGATACCGGAATGTTGGGAAGCGTCTTGCAGTGGGTTTCGTGGTTATTAAATCGATATCGTACGTGTGTCTCAGTTTGACAAATATACCGAATTTTACAGACTGCGCATTCCAGTATGTAAATAGCGCTGCTGATATCACACGCGTAGTTGCCTCTGATTTTTAAACTGAAGTTCGATGCAGTGCTGGTAGCCATTACGGATGTTGTCACTTGAGCGCATATACTCTGCATCGCGGGTTGCTGCATGGGCGGCATCCAAGATGCACAGCAGAGCTAGCTTTGGATGAGGTTAGTACGTTGCTGAGGTTTCTGCCACGGCGGTAAACAACACGTGGGGCTTGATGAAAAGTGTTCTTGAGTCGGTCGCTTTGCATGAGAATGTTATGGTGCTTTTTTTCGAAATTCCCGCGACGTTTGGGACTGATGCTGAATGCGGTAGTACTATAAGTTTATCTGTGATTGGCAAGCTGGACTCTTTTTTTTCTTCCGGAGGAGCGTCTGGCGGTCAGGAATACTTGCGCGTGCAACTGCATCATCGATAATGTTCGCTAGGTATTTCTGCTTGATCAAGGCGTCGCGAAGGTCAGCACAGTTACGGTGAAATCGCGGTTGTCCGAGCAATTTTCGTTATATATATATATATATATATATATATATATATATATATATATATATATAAGAAAGTGCGTTCTTATTATATATAAGTCTTATATATATAAAGTGCGTTCTTATATATATATATAAGAAAGTGCGTTCCACGCACGCCGCCCTGGCCATGAGTGGCGCTGCCTAACACTCCCAGGATAATATGTACATAAATACACAATAAAGTGGACGGGGGGACGGGCCCGCCTTCGTAGCTCAGTTGGTAGAGCATCGGACGCGACATCCGAAGGTCGTGGGTTCGGGTCCCACCGAAGGCAGGTTTGTCTTTTCGTCCACTTTAATTCCTTTCTACTTTCTCCACAATTAAAATACCACAAGTAACTTCCCCTATGCTTTCCTAGGCTTCATTGTCTGTTTGCTCATTAACTTGTTTCTAACAAATAAAGAACGAGCCCTTGACCCCTTCCCTTTCGTTATATATATATATATATATATCACTGCTGGCTGATGAAGGGTATGCCTGCGGTGTATAGTGTGGTCAGAGCGTCGTGCATTGGTGCTGGAGGCTCAGCGCTCTAATCGGGTCGCCAGAGTATGTTTATTTCCTTACAAAAGTCACTTGAACGCTACTGCCTCCCTCTCCCTTTGTCGCAGCTGCGCACATGCGCTGCCGGCCTCAGATCGACTCGACAGACGATCCTTCCGAGTTGGCCGCGGTATCATTGCTGTCGTGGTAATCACTTATTACTCCGATTTGATCCCGAAATGTCGTATCTGAAGAGAGGTTCTTTAGTATGTTTAATCGAGGTGGAGTGCGTGCCCCTTATCTACGCGTCTTTCTAAATACTTTATACGTTTACTGCCGTTGCAAGAAATACGCAGCTGAAAGCGAACGCCCCTGCTCTCCGTATGCCCCGCCTCCCCTTCCCTTCACGTAATCACATTTTCGGCGCATGGTCTACTTTTATTACAGAATTTGCACCAACTAGCCAAACAGCGAGTACGACACATAGACAACTCACGAGGCACGAACTACCGAAATTCATCGCGCAGTACAGGCCACACAAATCAAATTGAAGGAACCTCATCATCGTACACGATGATTGAAGAACAAGAACGCCTCAAGACAGCAAAAACAACTCCGATAACGGTAAAAAAAAAAAAAGGGGGGGGGGGGGGGTGCGGCGGAGGAATTCACGACAGTCAGATGCCCGTACGACTACCGCCGATAATTTCGCAGTCACCCCCTCTAACATCGAATGCTGCGAGGAATGGCGTACTATTAAATATAGACTGAATAACGCACGGACAGGAACTCCGAGCTATACGAGAACTAAAGAGATTCGAATGAAAAGTAAAGCTCCAATACTTTTCCCGAAAAGAAGAGGGGAGAAAAAAAAGCGGGAGCTATAGTCTCGGAGCTCTTGTAATCAAGTTCAACGGCGCCCAGCAACAGCGATACACTCGACGTTCCCAGCCAAGTTTTCTTTTCATGCGTTTCCCTTTTAGTGCACAGCCAAAACATCAACAAAAAAAAATGTAGCAGACAGGCACAAAACAGGCCAGGAAGGATAGATTGCCCGAAGAGGCACGGCGTACCTGAGAAAACATTCGGTTCATTATGCATGTGCTCCCAGCATATATATGCATGGAGCGTGTCCCGTTCCTGTTTTCATGCTGAGGCCCCACCGTCGTTTTAGACTGTCGACTTTGGTCGCCCCCTCTCCTAACCCCTCTCTTTTTTTTTGTCTTCGATATATACTTGCGAGAGATAGCCCTGAAGAGAACTTTTCTCCCGCGTTTTTCCTAAGCCGCGCAGGTATACACAATTTCGAGCGAGAATGAAATAAAGACAAAGGAACAAATCAAGAAGGGGGGGGGGGGGGAGGAGGGGGGAAGGAGGAGAAAGGGAATCCAAGATTCCCGATCGCTCCAGGGAGATTCCTTCGACCTGATTGCACGCGCTGGAAAAGAATAGCGCGCCGGCATCGACCTACACCTAAACTTATGGAGCTATGCGTTTGGGTTCGGTCTGCTGAGCGCACAGTTTTCCTGCAAGCCCTGCAGCGACGCAGTGCGCGCACGTATGCAATTGAATAAAGAAGATAAAGAGGAGCGTGAGGGAAAAAAAAAAACTACGGGCGTAAATGTAATAAAGCGACAAGGAATCGAATAACGCTCCGTTTAATCTGACCGTCGTTGGCTTCGCTGCCTCTCGACACATATAAGACGTCACCGTATATACACGTAGTCGTGCGTCTTGTATTCGTGACGCGGTTGAGTGACTTCAAAAAGGGTCGTGCATAAAGTGAAGGGTTTGCTTTTTCCCGAAGCGGTTGGTATATCCGTATATCATTGAGAGATCAACGCCATCTCTTGTAGAGCCGCTGACAGACCCTTCATATAAATAACCCGTCATGTGTGCGTCAGCAGTCTGGTTTGTGAAAGAAGAATAAATGGGAAAAGCTGCGTTGGGTTATATATAAACGAGGAACAGGGACGCATTCAAGCTGATAGAATGTCGGCAATACATATCCGTTTATCCGTTTCCTGGCACTAGCAGTGGAGAAAACAAAACACGCTGAAGATGAGTTCAGCGACTCCGTCATTTCACTGGCGAATTCAACTTCAATGTTGCGAAGATAGGAAAAAATACAGCCCCAGTGAAGCGTTGCTTTAAACCTGATTAAAGGGAATTTCTCTTGCACGAAACTCCACAGAACAGTATAACATTTTCAATTAGAAAATTATGTGGCACTGGGTTTAAATTTGTGGCGCTTTCCGTATTTGGTTCAAACGAGCTAGCGCTATAGTGTTCCAGAGGCTGCCCACCCTGCATAGGCTGCGTAAAATACATCGTAAGGTCTCGTGATGTGAAGGTCGAGCAAAATCGTCTCCCCTATTGAGCAGTGACCCCTTTTCATGCTTAACTAGGCACAATCGCGCATCGACACTACTTGTGTCGATATCTATCTATCTATCTATCTATCTATCTATCTATCTATCTATCTATCTATCTATCTATCTATCTATCTATCTATCTATCTATCTATCTATCTATCTATCTATCTATCTATCTATCTAAGAAGGCAATTGCATTATGATTGCTGAATACTATTTCAGATTTCGAGAAAATCTCCCTTCCGGCGGCTCAGTGTTTTTATATTCTTAACGTGCAAGTAAATGCTCGTTATTACGGGCGAGGTAGCTCGACTACACGCCGATCTACAGCTAAAGTCCAAATCATCACTCTCAACATTCATAGGCTGGCTAAAACGAGGCGCTGATTAGTTCCTCATTCCGTATACCTATACCTTGCGTAAGTGCACGTACACACTTGACTAAACAAGCCACTGACGCAAGCCCGCACTGAACGTGCTCCCCGCAGCGCTCAATTTCGTACGAACCTACCTAGCTGCACCCCCCCCCCCCTACCTCCCCACCCTCGCAGTTTGCCTCACCTGCCACAGCCGTGACCCCAACGACTAAACACGTACGACGATGGAGCGAGAGAAAGATGACGAGAGAAAAACGATGTCCGGGAAAAGCAAAAAACTGCAAGATGCGAGCATCTTTGCAGTGGGCGCGAAATGGAAACGCACGTACACACACCCATCTTGCGCAACGCGCACAGCAGTGCACGGCTGGCCGCGCCACGGGCGCAACGCATATCAAACGAGACGGCGTCTTCGGCGCCCTGACACGTCGGCGCACGACGGGGAAGCTCTCTCTCTGAGGTCACCGAATGCATAGCGGCGGGTGGTCTCTTATATAGGCGGCCCCCTGACGTGGGCTGTCCTCGGAGAAGGGAAAAGAAAGAAAATAAGAAAGAAATAGAAGAGGTGTCACTCACGCAGCAGTGAGCCGCGCGGCACCGTCCGTAGCGACCATCATCGGTCAGCGTATACTATAATACCGCGTTGAATGCGCCCGTTCTGGTCAGGTCGTTAAAAGAAGCCTGCGTGACCGGGTTTTAACGTTTCCGAAGCAGGAAAGAGGGGCTGCGAAGGATAGCGCAATGGAGGATACTTGATTAATTTTGGCAACCCGGAATTTTTAATGGCCTGCCGAGGGCAAGCTAGACGGGCTTCTTTAGCCTGCAGTATCTTTTCTTTTAAGGGAGAGACTGAGAAGGGCTCATTAATGAATCGCGGATGGATCTACCTCATCACGGCCTGCGCTAACTTAGGTTTTTCTAAGTTGATTCGCATAAGCTGTAAAAAAGTGAGCGGGAGAGATGGGAATGAAGAAAAGGCAGGAACGTTAACTATACACTTTGCATTTGCGCTTCTTTCAACTCGGGTCAGGGAGAGTGTAGCGTTCCGCGGGAAATGATCTGTAGGGAGTGGGGCGAGCTCAATTAATGGTAAGACGAATAACAATTATTTTTAAGGTATTATTATTTAAGGTATTACTCATAACGTGGTGAAACCACGATATGAGTATCGCGCCGTGGTGCGGTGCTCCGGATTAGTTTTACGCACCTGGGGTTCATTAGCCCTCATCTAAACCTAAGTAAACGGGTCTTGCACATATGGCCAGAAGAGGGCTACTGGTAGTGGAGGAACGAGGATTCGGCGATAGTAGCTCTAATGAGTGTTACACGATCCGAATGGAAGTGCTCCCTTTACTAGTACATGCAAAATTAAAATAGCGTTACACGATGCCTCATGAAACTGCTCCTTCCGCAACTACGAGCATCATTCGACTACGCGTTTAAGGTACCGAAGTATACGGGAACAAATCATGCAAGAACATCAGCGGAATCCGCCCACCAAGGCTGCAAAAACAGCCACGGAGATGCTGAAGAAGCGACGAAGGGCGCCTTGCAAGTATGCATGCAACCCGCATCGCCTAAGAAAAGGGGAAAAAAAAAAATCCTCAAATGAACGAGCCTTCGACATTCTCAGAACACCGCTATCGAACCACATATTTCAGACTAAGACGAAAGCGCTGGGCTCGAAGAGGCGCTGGCATATACATCAGATGCGGGGAAGCAGGGTGATGCGATCGGCAGAGATTCCTCCCCAACGGCGCGTCGCCACCGTGGTCTAGTGGCTATGGTACTCGGCTGCAGATCCAGATGTTGCGGAGTCAATCCCGGCCACGGCTGCTGCATTTCGATGGAGGCGAAATGGTGAGGCCCCCTGTACTGCGCGTTATCAGAATACGTCGACATACCTCAGGTGGTCGAAATTTCCGGCACCTTCTCTCATCACGATGTCGCGGTTTTGGGACGTAAAACCACAGAAATCAATCATCAATCCTCGGCATCAGTCACGTCCCACCATGTCTTGGTGGGACGTGGCATGTTCCCTCCAAAATCAGGTACCTCAATGTCACGTGCCACGTTCTCGCCAGAACCATTATCTAGCATACCAATGGTGTGGAGGGAGCGTGGAACCAAATACCACCAGTGCCGCTTTTTTGCGAAAGGAAATGCGTGAGCGCGCACGCTACTCGTGTAGTCGCGTTCCCAAGGACGGGCATCACCAGGGACTCTGCTCAAAAAGGCGTTGGTATCGGTCTTTCACGGCTTCACGGTACCAGAGTGGTCATCTCTCTTTTGCACTCGGAGGCCACTTGACTCGGGCACTGTTGAGTCTGGTGTACAACGGTCACGCCGTTTCATTGCCCTGCAAATGCTGCTGAACGTCTCTAATGAGGAGAGGACGCTTGGAGTTTCCCAAGCTTCCGGGAACGAGAGAAGCTTCAGTGCACAGTGTGGTGAGTGCGGGCGTTTCTTTTCCGTTCGACCTCGCGTAAAACACTTTCACCGCTCTCCAGATGTGCCGAAATCGGGGCGACAATGCGACGGACACTGGCCTTGGCGCCAACACGCGTCCACTAGCAGTTGTGGGTGCCCCGTGGCGTTATTTATGGCCCATAGGGAGAGCGACAGCGCGACCTTGATGAGAAGACGGCCCCCTAACTTCCAAACCGTTCGCGGAAGTGCATTGCAAGGAATGCGTTCCCTGCGACTCGTGGTGTTTTTTATGTGGTTCTTGTCCTGTTAGCCTTTTCTGCCTTCGCTCTTTTCCGAGGAGGAGCAGAGAAGGTACGTGACCACCTCCCTATATGAGGGCCGAGGCCGAGACAACGACAGTTGTTTAATTGGACAGCTATTGTTTTATTAGTTCTTTAACAGTTTCATAGTGGTTTCCCTATCAAGGAACCTAGGGAAAATGGGGCATTAAAGAATGCACATGAACGATACGTAGTGATAGTGATAGTGATGTTGTGGCTACAGGCGGTGTTAGCCTGGCAGACCTGGCCGGCAATTGCTCCGCCCGAGCGTCTCTGTCCGTGTCGCATTAGTCACCACGTGTCACTCAATCCTGTCTCTTGGAGAAATGTTACAAGCAGGGCCGACACCTTCTTGCGAACCGTCCGTGTACCTTCCGGATATATAATTCGCACATGAACGTTCATACCGATACCGAGTACCGATATCATGTAAATAAGCCCCTCATGAAAACTTCATCGGTCCCGCGTCCGGTACACACCACGGCAACTATTCTTCGAGTAGGGACATGCGGACGCCTGCCTGGAACCGATGAAAACGGAGCAGCCCGGAGAGCCTCGACAAACATCAAACTATATAGAGGCAGCTCGCCTGTCGCCCCTTCCTCGAAAATAGAGTGTAGGCTCCTAAGTCGCATCTTCCATTCAAATGCTTTGGAAGAAGCGAAAGCAGATGTTCCGTACGTGTTATTGTCTGTAGTTAGGGCAACTGCCTACGCGTGTTCTATCATGACTGGCAACGCGAGTACCACCAGCTAAAGCTGCAACCTGCAGAGCCTAAGGTCGGGAGGCGGCGTTATAAAAGGAAAATATCGCGCCCCTGCCGCGGAGACGGTGTCATAGTCTCACTTATACCCGTTATTTCCAGAAAGCGAGTTTACAATAAGCGAACTCCTTCAGCGGGGCACTGCTGTGAATTGTGCGCGTACTCGCGTTTTAGTTCTGCGTCAGAAAGTTCCAAATTTTCTCCCGTTCCCTGAACCGCGGTCAGGGAGAGTGAGGCGCTTAAGAAAAATAGGCGCTCGGGAGCGATGAAGCGTGCGCAACTGCATTTCATAAGGACTCGGGGAGAGGACGACTGATGACAGGACCATGGCGCCCGATCTGACGAGTATTACCACAGCCTCTACATAGAAAATGTCAGCCACCCGGTGGTGTTACGATGCAAGCAGGAGCGCCCATTTTAGTTCAGTAAGCGATTTAGAAGTAAAGCATGCACCGTATACCACTAACGGAAATGTCCCTCCCTCAGTTACGAGAATCAGTCAACGACACGACCACCGAACGCGCGAGGAAGGAGGGAAATAAGAATGAATGAATGAATGAATGAATGAATGAATGAATGAATGAATGAATGAATGAATGAATGAATGTGTCAGGGTAAAGAAGAAAGGAGAAGGCTTTAAAGGCTTGAAATGAATAACTGTATTAAACAAACTGCTACATGAGATTCGTCTGCTTCCACGATCCGTGCCAGTCCGTGCCTCGGAGCTCACTGTCTCGTCGGGCGTCTTCTCCCAGGCTCTTCGGTGGGGACGAACTTCGACCCCAGGGGGATAGCACCACCAAAGCAGCGCGCACAGAAACGTATCGCATTTCGGCGGCGAGGCGCCCCGGTAACATAAACACAGGCCAGACCACCGCGCGGGCCAGACGAACGGTGTTTGCGCAAAAATCAACACACACACAGAGAAAACGGAGCAGCCATGCTCCGGCACTGACAAATGAATGAATGAATGAATGAATGAATGAATGAATGAATGAATGAATGAATGAATGAATGAATTTTATTGCACACATATCTTGTACAGAGTACGCACAAACTGAATGGTCCCACAGCCAAAGGCTAGTGCGGGTCCCGTTTGAATATATACATAACAGGAACTGTAATAATTGTAATAAAAGTAAACAGAAGTAAAAAATGAAATTAAATATCATCATGCAAAAATAACGTCTGGCTACTAACAAGAGTCAATTGATTTCGATTAAACAAAAAAGAAGGAAGAACATGACTTGTAGTGAACACAGCAAAGTTCGGTAAAAGTGGTGCACAGATTTGCAAAATGTAGCTTGGAGTAACAAGTATCAATAATAGTTCCTCTAAATAGTTTAATAAAAAGAAGTAGGTGATTGCAGCATTTCGCAATGAACACAGAATGCACATAAAATAAAAACGGTATATGTACATGGTTAAATAAGACATCCAAAAGGTACCAGTCAACTCAAAAAGCAGAGAAAACTACTTCAGAGTAGTATTTTGTTAGTGATCTCGACAAGTTCTGGGTGTTATTTATATAATGCGGTATGCCATTCCAAACTTTCACTCTGGCATATTGTAGCAGACGTTTGCTATAGGTGTGAAAGTGAAAGAGAGAGAGAGAGATCAGCTTATGAGATCAATGATGCTGTCACCCGTACTGCGCAACTTTTTCTGACAGGTTATACTAATAAGTATACATATATAGGTACTTGGAGTTTAACTATATATACACACGCGGCGACGCCGAGACACGACGACATTTAAAAACCCTCCAATAGATGAATTGTAAAAATAGCTTTGCGGAAGCGCCAGCTCAAAACTTCGTCTCCTTGACATTCATGACCTCCGTAAGCGAGTATAAATATTACGTACGACGCAGCACAAAGTTATCGAGCAGTATAGGAAACCATTAACGATTCTCGCCTTTCATCTGTCTGCGGACGAGTTGCCGCGGGGGCTGGTTTATATTATCATACGCAGCATCGTTCGGCACTTAGCAGTTGGCGACGTGGCACCGGAAATGACAAATGGCCACGCCTTTGTTGCGATGGCGTGGTGCTCGAGAAAGTATAATGGAAAGGGGGGGGGGGGGGGGGGTCTGGTCTGTAGAAATTGAAATGTATATATGAAAGACTTTTTGGCGTATACGGTCGTGACTCCCCGCACGGAAACGCCACCGAATTCAGGCCTCTATACACGCACACACACAGACAGATCGAGAAACTTTCGAAAAATGAAGGATGGAAATCTATGGACGTCACATATAGGAGTAGCATTATGGAACGAAAGCTCGCACGGGGCCACGCGACGGCAAAGTTAAAAAAAGATAAATTGTATAGTCGCCACGACATGAAAGCATACTCTCCAAAAGTCTCGATTCGGGCATACGTCGTATAAGTCACGATCCGAAGTCGCGGCTCTCGTGTGCCTCATGCCTATCTTTCTCAAGGCATCGCGATCGAATACCGCCAGTTCGATTTTCATTTCGAGCGCTTTCTAGTCTGAACGGTCTCGCCGAATGAAACCAGCCTGCAAGCGCATTCTTCGAGCGCATACTATGTCCATTTTTATCACGATAAAATGCGCCTTTTGATCAATATAGTGCTTACTCCGTTAAAGGCATCTACGGTGCCGCCATACGCTTCTAACGTCAGCATACGAGATAAAACATGGCACACTTCAGGTCCGAATCCTCCGTTTCCTAAATCAAACTACTATCCTTCTATATCGCCCTCGCAGAAGATCTTCATAAACCTGCAACTCACAATGGAAAATTGGAACCTTATATAGTTCATGTGTTACCTATATATACTAGTATAGGGAGATCACGTGGACGCCCGGTTTCTGCCTATTGCATTGATTCTCCAAACCTTCCGGAGCTTTAACTTGCGGACCCGTGTGAGTATGCAGAGTTCTGAAGATGGATGGAATCGTATCACAATGTACAGTTCTTTAAAGCATTGTAATATTCATTTCCGTTTGAGTTTAGATTTCCTAACGTTTCATTGCATACAGAGGGAATGACTATATATGCCGCGCTCAGAGAACAGCTGTTTGTGCTTAAATGTACAACACTATATTTCCTTCGCGAACGCCCGCGATGCATCTGACATGTGCGATGACTTTAGAAACCCGATGTGTGTAAAGTTATGAGCCCTCCAAGTTCAAGGGCGAATCCTTTATATGTTGCATGTGCAACGCGCACTCACGTCGTAGACATGTCGATGCCACAGCTCACCAACGGAATGCACTACACAATATTCCTGTCATGTTTATCCGTCTTATATGACGCGTACACCGCCATGCACGTACACTTCGAAGATTGACATATTTGTCACACATGATATTAGCACAGCTGTATAGTATGTGCCCACAGGTCTGAAGGCACTGTTGGAACGCAACAGCCATCGCGTATTAAAGCTCGCTGTTCTTGCGAGTTGCGGTCACCTTCGTACATTGTTGACGTATTGATTTTCTTCTGCAATGCGGCCGCGGCTCACTGCACCAGCGCTTTGGCGCATCTGCGTATAAAGGAGCTTAGCGTGTTACAAATCACTTTTATACTAT
Organism: Hyalomma asiaticum; assembly: GCA_013339685.2. Classification (NCBI taxonomy): domain Eukaryota; kingdom Metazoa; phylum Arthropoda; class Arachnida; order Ixodida; family Ixodidae; genus Hyalomma; species Hyalomma asiaticum. The sequence goes on from CM023484.1 coordinate 64,216,669, forward strand.
TCTGTACTCATTAGTACCTAAGCAAGCATATAGCGGTGAAGTAACAGTAAGACCTCGCCGTACTCATCAAACAAGCATTTGAATCGTTAAAGAAAGTGTTACAGAAATTATGTCTGCGTACACGAGTTCGCGTACTCTTCAGTTCGTTGCCAACTGGTGTCTCGCTTTATGTCGTCACCCATCTCGTTGTACACTAACGCACCACAATGGATAAAGAACTAAGCGCGTTTACAATGCCCTCGTGGTTTTGTCAAGACACTGTTTGCTCACTTTACGCATCTAGAGATACGAAATTCCTGTAATCAAATAAACATGATAAATATTACAGCCCAATCAGCCCATGTCTGCCTACGCCACTAGTATGTATGTATGTATGTATGTATGTATGTATGTATGTATGTATGTATGTATGTATGTATGTATGTATGTATGTATGTATGTATGTATGTATGTATGTATGTATGTATGTATGTATGTATGTATGTATGTATGTATGAAGCAACCACTGACCCTACGAAGTGTAAGTCAGTCGGAGTTCCGACGCGTACAAGTAGCGTTTTTCAATAGCCTGTGAAATAGAGGAAATCAATGTTATAGCGTGCTTAGCAGTGCCGGATGGCGCTCGCTTTGGACGATTCATCCCGCGCGCTCTCGTAGCAAGACCTTTGATGATTTCACTTTTCATTTTAGACAGGAAGAAAGGACTGCCTCATCTGCTCTCGAGCCCATGGACTCAGAAGCCCAACTGCACGAGCGGCCAGCTGCACCGGTCCGAGACATTGTCTTGCAGGCGCACGCGTCGGCGCCTGCCCTTTAGTTACTCTCACCTCTTCCACCACACGTCTGCAGCTCTGAAAACGCACGCCGACATTTCTGGCTGCTCATTGTTGGCGAGGTGTAAGGCGAATCTTGTTGGCGAGATCCTACTTCTCAATACCTATGAGACGGCTCGTGAAAAGGAAAAAAAAAATCCAATAATGCCTTCTAGTGGAGACGTTCCCACGTTTGTTATCCCTAGGAATTAAAAGTAAGGACCCAGAACAAGCACTCTCTCAGGATCACCAACGGTAAATGCAGCACCGGACCAACATTTCGCAAAAGGACGCAAATCTGTCACTTTCAGTTACGTTGGACTTCGCAACATCATCCACGTGTAGCAAAGATTCTTGAGCGATTGGAAAGCAGTGTACTACGAATAAGAGCTGCGTCAGCTTACATTTCGTCATAGACATTCGAAACCATATAGGCTAGGCACCTTTTCACTGTGCAGGGTGTAGAAAGTAATCGGTGACACGTAACAGTGCACTCGGTCGTACCTTTCCACTGTGCACAGAGTGGAAAGAAGGTGCTACAGACTCCGTATGACGGCTTATACAACGAAGAGAATTTCCGAACGCGCCCGTGATCTGCCGTGGGATAGCTTAGCGGCTGTGCTAAGACAGAGGTTGCGGGATCGAATCCCGGCCAAGGAGGCCGCATGTACAATGGGGGAGAAATGCAAACAGCGCCAGTGTGCTTAGATTTGAGAGAGAGAGAGAGAGAGAGAGAGAGAGAGAGAGAGAGAGAGAGAGGAGAGAGAGAGTGAAAGGAAAGACAGGGAGGTTAACGAGAGGAGATCTCCGGTTGGCCACCCTGTACTGGGGAAGGGGAAAGGAGAATGAAAGAGGGAAAGGAGAGAAGAGAGTTGAGGGACATATCACCATCACTGTCACTTGTCAGGGCACTGTCCCAAGCGGTCAACAAGTCCTGTTTACTTAGATTTGGGTGCACGCTTAAGAACCCCGGGTGGTTGAAAAATTCTTCTGAAGCCCTCCATTATAGCGTGCCTCAAAATCATATCGTAGTTACGGCACGTAAATAAACAATAATTATTATTATTAACGCGTCTGTGAGTCAGACTACGTTACCAGAAGGATCCAATACACAGTGAGCAGAAAGGTTGCGTGCTTTCCGCTTGAGCGTGCGAGCGACACTGACTTCATAAACATTTGTTAGGAAACTCATCAACAGTGGAATAGACGAAACAGGCGGAGCAGTGGTGAGCCCAGGCTTTGCGGCTGACCCCGGCTGACTTGCCTCTGCAGCAAATCTCGGCTCTTCGGGGAAGGGGGGGGGGGGGGGGGTAAGCCCGTGCGATAGTTACGCCCCGGCATGGGCAAGCAAAATAACCCACCAGGGCTCGTGACAAGTCGAACAGATTGCCATGTCACATAAGCAGCGCCTTTTTCTTACTTTCCATTTCTCTTTTCCCTTGTAGGCAGTAGTCCTCGAGCTCATTTTGGGCGACAACATGTTGCGTATCGAGTCCGCAAATGAGAAAAAGCCGTAGCGGGTCGTGCTTGACTGAATAAGCACGATGCACTTTGTATAGTGTCCGGCATCCGCCGCGGGTCATCCACGGCGGGCTGCCCACTTTGACTGAGTAGATGTCGAGGCCACAGCGTTTCTCTGAGTTTTTTTTTTTTTTTCTTTTCTTACAGCTCTTCTTCTCTCTTTCTTTCTCTCTCTCTTGTCTCCTCTTACACACACACCATCTTCCTTTATCGACCACACGCTTTCTTCATCTGCCCCCACCATCCGTACCATCACCACACATGTCGCAGATCGACTGCCTTGGCAGCAACAGCTCACACATGGCAATAATTAGAGAGGCGGACTATATCTCCTCCCATTCCCTTATTCTGTTTCCTTTTCCTTTTAGTGGCATGAGTACCGAGTGACATTTTTGTCTCTTGCGCAGCACTTCCGGTTCTCTTCCGCATTCGAGTTGACACGAGATTCACTAAAATAATTAAAAATAAAAACGTACATATTAACAGTTCTATATGAGAGATATATGATTTCAGAGCATAAGTCTTTTAAACAAAAGGCACACTTAACCACCAGGGCAATTACCAAAGAATAATTATTGCACGTCCGAAGCAAATTAAAAACGCGCGCGCGCGCGCGCGTGTGTGTGTGTGTCCCACCACAGATTTGTTTAGTTCAATTTGACGTCTACCTTCACTCAAGCTGAAAGGAACCACACGCGCACGCATAAGCAATCGGTGTTTCCGATTTCATACACGGGATGCACAGAGGGATAGAGATAGCGAGAATGAAAGACAGCTGAAGGGCAAGGCAGGGAAGTTAATAGGAAGGGAAACTTCCTTGACTACTGCCCCACACGATGGAGAAGGGTTTTTCTAAACATACGCTTATTAAGCAATCACTGCCACGGTAATGCTCAAGCACAGTCAAAGGTGATCTGAGTAAGTATAGAGAAAGCTGGCCTACTTCATGGAAATGTGTACTACGAAAACACAACGCTAAATACACAACACATAACGCCATGCAACTCTGTACGCACTTCGAGGCCTGATGCGTATAGCGGGCATTCTTTCTTACATATTCTTCGAAACTTTTACTGACAGCCAGCGGTCGTGTTCCGAATTTGCGTACTGAGTTCTCGTCACTTTATCAATGCGTTCTCGTACAGTACATCCGCATTACGAGGCACCAATTGAAGCCCTGACGCATGCCATACTCTCATGACGTCAACCGCCCCTTATACTCGGTCGTGTATGCACATATGTGACAACTTCCACGCATCAATCATTACACGCGTGTACACACGTGGCGTACAACTCTGCGCATAAGCTCGGGCCGGCGAATGGACCGAATATACATCCGAACATCGCGGCTCTCAGCGATGCCGCGCCTATCGGCCGCCCTAGAATCCCCTCCTCGAGGAACTGCGTAGGTGTGCGAGGAACTCCGTAGAGGTGCGCTCCGCGCCGTGTTTCCTGTGACGAAATCCTTTCCGTTCCGACGCGTCCTTTCAGAACATGCCGCGTAGTTGGCGGCGTGGTGTATATATAGGCCATCGATGCGACGTCTATAACGTGGCGTCGAATCGCATTATTCAATGGATCCGGGACCAAATTTTCTTTCTCTCTCTCTCTTTTTGGCAGCGCTGCCGAATGTCAGAGTCTCTGTTTGTCAGGCATAGGTACGCTCGTACGCCGTGCTCGGGCACTACGAGCGCTCTACCTAATAAATTCTTGAAGTTATCGATCTTTAAAGTCGATAAGATCAATACCTCGGCTCAGAGCTGCACCCCTTTCCTCCTTTAATAGCATATAATATACCATGAACACGCTAACGTTGTCGTGTTCTTCCCCCAGACGTTCGTTATATTTACTCCGCCAGAAAAAAAAATAAAATTAACAACGTGCCTCTATTATCATTTCTGCATGAGCTTGTGAGCGAGTGTGGGTTGCGTTCGATCTCCGTATACGAAACGACATAACATAATGGGAGGCCGAATTCGCGAAGCTTTGCTTCCGTACGTGTTCTTCAGCATCAGCCGGCTGTCTTCACTAATGATACGTCCGGCATTATGGATGGAGAAAATTCGTTCGAACGAACAATTCACGTTTTCCGGGGAATGCGGGTCCCAGATTCTCTAGTTTTTACCGTCATTTGTTGGGTGTGTAATGTTTTTCATTGCCGCTACGGCGCGAATGATATGTTTCGTGCGAACATTCCAGTTATGTAACAAATGTTCTGGACAGCTTGCCCGTTAAAAAAAAAATGAATACATGAAAGACCCCCATTGTATCGGTCTTCTGTCGGTCATTATCAAAAAGCAAGAATAAAAGCGGAGGAACTTCACTTTCCGGCTTGTTTCCCCCCCCCCCCCCCCCCGGGGGATTAATGAAGCGTCATCATTTATGATGCAACACGCAACGCATATAAATATATTGGCGTTTCTATATTTGGAAACACATACAAGAGCTGGCTGTTATTCTTGCCCTCCTATTCAACCGTTCTATTTATGTGTCTACAAATTAGTTAATATGACGGCTTTCTAGGGATGATTTGTTTCGCAACAGGCTTCTTTTATTATTATTTTCATTTGTGCCTCATGCGAGAACACAGGCGCTCTCTTGCTTCTTTTCTTATGGATTAGGAATGTTAGAAGAACAAGTATAGGGGACAGCCCCGCCTCAGTGGTCTGTAGGCAATGTCACACGGCTGCTGATCCAATGGTCGCGGGATCGAATCCCGGCTGCGGCGGCTTCATTTCGATGGAAGGGAAATGTTGAAGACGCCCAGGTGGTCGAAATTTTTAGAGCCTTCTACTACGGCGTCTTTCATAAACATATTGTGGTTTTGGGACGTAAAACCCCGGATATCAATCAAACCAGCTACAGAGCAACGACATCTCTCACTGGACGACGTTCTCAGTCACCACACCTGAGGAAGGACAAGAAAGCAGTTTTTCGGTTCCTGCGGACAACTGGACAGGTGTAGGTGGTTCGACACCTCAGGGCACCTCTTTGCCCTTTCTCTTTTTTCTTAATCTGTTTCTCTGCCTCAACACAGTGAGTGACAGTCGATCCCACTGCGTCCTTTAACATCCTTCCCTATCACTTGAATGCTTACTCCTCTCAGTACTTTTCTTTGTTTATTGTTGCGAACCTCAACATTATTATTGCTTTATTTTTGTTTTCTTTTTTTTTTTCCTTGGAAGAGGGTTGGGGGGCACTTTCTTAACAGGCAAACTTAAACAAAACACAAAGCACATGTGCACGACAACCTGGATCAGGGAAAGCAAAGGATATATGGTCCGAGACTCTCGTAGCTTTTGCAGGGTCTATACCTATAGTTGTAATTCGTACAGAGGCACCGTTCTGGAAGCCTCCGCAGGAAGTCGCATAGATCCGGTTCGCAGAAATCTCTCTCATTTGTTGGGACGGGGATACGTAGCAGACAGGTGGCGCTTCTAAAGCGCGGCCAGAAGCTGACAGCTCTCTTCTAAATCGCGCTGTCGCTGTTGGCTCTCGGCTCACTCGCCATGACAACAACTGCAGCCGTGCTCAAGCAGAAGCAAAAAGAAACAACAATAACAACGGAAAGCAGCGCAGCATTTCAGCTATAGCCCAGGCACAGCTCACTCAGATAACTGTCACGCGCGGCTTCCCGGGAAATGAGGAGAAAAAAAAATTGCATCAGCGCAAGTGCAGTTTCAGCTCTTGTTTTCTTGTTTATTCCGGGATTCGCGTAGGTGCTGGCCGTGCGCTCGCAACTACATACACCACGCTCACGAAAGCGCTGGGTATACACCTTACGTGCACGTGGAATAAAGAGGACGGCGAAATCGTAACGCTGCCTTTCCTCGCAGCAGTTGTACAACGGCGCATGCGCACTGCCATAGCAACGGCACTTTCGATCGAGTGACATGACACAGGTGGACTGTCATGCACAACGCATCAGCACAGGAACTTGGCGTATATAACACCGTGTGACAATCACGCCGCACCGTGCGCCAATTTTCGTGGATACCCCTACCTCTCGTTGGAATGCGGTTGCGGCAGCCGAACCTACGACCCGACATTCGCTAGCAGCGTGGTATGCCTGGTATTGCCTAATAATAATAATAATAATAATAATAATAATAATAATAATAATAATAATAATAATAATAATAATAATAAGAAGAAGAAGAAGAAGAAGAAGAAGAAGAAGAAGAAGAAGAAGAAGAGTTCTCAAGGCGACTTTAACGTTCAACTGCATGTCTTGAGTGGCGCTAAGCCCTAGGGTTTGGTGCACTTTTGGTTGACTGAGGTGAACCTTTGGATGATTAGGGTAGACTAGGTTAACTGTCGGTGGATCGGAGCACACCCACGTATCCGATTCGGGCGTGAGCCACAGGTCATTCATTCATTCATTCATTCATTCATTCATTCATTCATTCATTCATTCGTGCGGCTCATACCCGCATATCAAATACCGAGCGCGCCTACCTCTACTAATTAATGTTCATTAATTACGCTGATGTTCGCATGATTCTCTTTGTTTCCTGGTACTAGACTTATGCTCTGATGTCCCATCTACCTCATACAACTCGTACAATTCTTGTTTTTATATGATACTTATTATTCAGGAAATTTCCGTTGACCTCCACAACAACTCCCATAAGGAAGTGAATCGTACGTGTTGAGCAAGAAACACAATGTCGCCAGGTGCTGGCGTCATTAAAAAACAAAAATCAAAAATCAAATGAACATGCGGTCGGCGGTTCTGGAGGATGACGTATATGGTAAGAGCGAGTGTGCTTCGCCAAGCATGCGCAGTGCGCATTTCGCGGTATATGCTTGTCTTGGCGGCGCAACGGCGGGGACGGGCAACAGCAACGACACAACAAAGGGTTGCGACTTGACAAACTTACAAAAGGAACAGCGGTCAGACACAATGGAGGGCCCAAAAGGGGGCCAAGATAAATCGCCTTGTTTTCGCCGTTCAGTACACAGCGCCGATTTCCCAAATACGGCGTCGCTCGGGATTTACATACCGCGCATCAGCTGCACAAATTCCGCTGCCCTGCAAGATCGCTCGTAATGCACAAATCGAGAGAGAGAGAGAAATAATGGAAATATGATCGAGAAGCTCTACTTATGTATTTCGGTTAGTCGCAACCATGCGAAGTAAAAGAAGAGAACGTTAAAGTCAAGTAGGGGCGAATTATCTGTGGTCGTGATTGTAGCGCGGGGACTGCAAAGGAAAGAGAAGTGGGTGTTTGTGAAAACACGTTTCGGCCACAGGTGCTAGCCTAACCCACGATTCTTCCACCTACATCTATGATTGATTGATTTCTCGGACTTTACGTCCCAAAACAAGCTGTGATTATTATGAGAGACGCCGTAGTGGAGGGCTCCGGAAATTTCGACCACCTGGGGTTCTTTAACGTGCACTGACATCGCACAGCACACGGGCCTCAACATTTCGCCTCCATCGAAATGCAGTCGCCGCTGCCGAGGGATTCGATCTCCCGCGGCCCTCGGATCAGCAGCAGAGTGTCTTAGCCACTAGACCACCGTGGCGGGGCGCCTACATCTCTATATTAACTAACTCACCTTATATTAAGCTCTATATTAATTAAGCCAACACCTAGCTTATTGGCTAGGTGTTGGATTACGAAGCTGCAGGTCGCGGGATCGAATCCCGAACCACGACAGCCGCATTTCGATGGCGGCGAAATGCAGAAAAATATCCATGCGCTAAGGCTCAAGTGCACGTAAAAAAAAAAAAAAAAAAAAAAACGGGTGGTCAATGTTACTCCTGAGCCTTCCACTATACGGTTCGCACCTCATAATCTTAGCTGTCCTTTTGGCACGTGTCCAACACCCTAGCTATTATAATCTTTATTAATTTAGCTTTTGTGGTGGTCGCTCTATTATGGCATCCCCCTTTTCGCGGTACTTGTTCACGTTCAAGAGAGCAGAGCCCTGTTGGCCAGCGCCACTCATGATTCTAGAGAGCGGATGTGCAACACCGAGTGCAATGGCGAGGGAGACTCACAACTATTGTTTATGTTACATGGACAGCTATCATATACTTCTTGCCTCAGCTCTACGCGACATTAGCTATGTCTTTTCTCTTTTTTTTTTTTTTTTGGTCTTACGAAACGGCTCCGCGGAATAAGGCGACAACATTAACAATACACGAACATGGGCACCAACTCGTATGCTTTGAAAAGCAATCTTTATCGCGTTAGTAAAATTGCCCTTTTAGCGATACCAACAGCCCGACTCTCGCGATGAGAAAACGCTCTTTGGGAAGCGAAGAAAATAACAGCTGGCGGCGCTGCTCTGTAGTTCCCGCACTAATACGCTTGACGACATAGATGTTGACGGCGCCTGCTAAGCCCTACATAACTATTTATCGACGGAAAATGACATACGTCATCTTCTGAGGAAGCCAGACACTTAACATAGCGTGTGTCAGAAATTTTTGACCGCGACTACCCATTGCACGGCAGCCTGTTCAGTCCAGGTCAACCTCTCTTGCGTTCCTATTCGTTTCTCCTCCTCCTCCTCCTCCTTGATCGCGGCAATCAGGCAAGAGAAAAAAAGAAGAAAAAAAAAAGACGAATGAAATTCGTGACGCCAGTGTGCTCCAAGTCACGGCGCAAACTTCAAAAAAATGGAACTCATGCCTTCATTTTGCCTGCGAATACTGAGCATAATATGGCGGAATTTTAGGGGCGAAGCTCCTTAAGGTTTGGCTCTGTCCGTCCGTTGTTCCTAGTAGCGCGTTACCTTCAAAGAAATGAATGATGCTACGTGTGGGAGGCGCGCCCTCGGCGCGTGCCTCCCGGCGCGCGAGCTCTCTCACTCTTCCATATGCTGTCTTGTGAGAGAGAGAGAGAGAGAGAGAGAGACAGAGAGAGCGAAAGGCGAGCGTTGACTATGGAAACGCTCTTTCTTCGATGAACGCGCTACCAGCTCGAAAAGAAGGAGAGCGCGCCCTCACCCGCGAGAGACAAGCTTGACGCAGCCAGCGTCTTCTAGCGAGTTTCTTGATTGAAAAATACCGACTGCTCGCGCTGGAGAACCGTTCACCGGCCACCCATATATATATATATATATATATATATATATATATATATATATATATATATATATATATATATATATATATATATATATATATATATATAGGCACTGGATCTTGACTTGCAATGAAGTGCCGGTGGGAGATTTCACTTGTGCGTAGTTGAACCATAAGGATTCGTAGCGTGCGCGTTAACTAAATTAATCCGGAACTCGGCACGATCTACGATGAACTCCGGAGCTTCGCCCACTCATCATCATTCACTCCGTGGATATGCTGTGAGTATTTTTATTAAATATTTTTCTTTACACGATACTGCAGACCTCATCGGTACAAGCAGGATGGGCAAAAATAAAATATAGAGTATTCAGAACACCAAGAAACAGTAGTGTAAATCAATAAAATACAGGGTTGGTCACTAACAGCAGACAGGCAGCATATGGAAAACATGAGCACCACACAATTACACAACGTTGGCAATGGCACTTCCAAAATTTTCGTTTTGAAACACACCTTCTGGTAATACATTCCATTTCGTGATTGTTTGCGGGAAATATGAATATCTATATTGGTTTGTTCGAACAAAGTATGGGGCTAAGATGAAATTACATTTGTTAGCGATAGAGATCCCGAAAAATAATTATTGATTTCTGTGTAACGTCCCAAAACTACGATCTGATTATGTCAGGCGCCTTAGTGGAGGTCTCCGGAAATTTCGACCACGTAGGATTCTCTTAACGTGCACTGACATCGCACAGCGAACGGGGCTCAACATCTCGCTCTCATCGAAATGCTTCCCGAAAAATAAGAGGTCATTCTAAACCGCTTCAGTGTCCCTCATTGCACAAGTACTGACCTCAGGTTTTAGCATATCAGGACGATAATTGTTACCAAGTCATTACACCTTGTTACCGTGCGTGAACCTTCTCACATTGCGCCAGCCTTTCTTCTATTATTTTCTTTCTTTGTTTTTCTTTTTTGGGAGGGAAAGGGAGGGTTGCTACAGGCCATTATGGAATTTATATAAGTTCGAAAGTATCTCACGGCTTTCTCTTCTTTCTTTTTTTATTTTCAGACGCTTAATCCCCTTACCCTCGCGCAGGATATAAAATCGGACACACGCCTGGCTGACTTCCCAGCTTTTTTTTTTTTTTTTTCCCTCCTCATCCTGCTATATTATTGGTATTTTCTTCTTCCGCCAGGAAATTTCCCTCGGGATTAATCGCACGACATGAAAGGTATTGCGCTAAGTTTATCGCAGGTCTAATATTTCCTAACCCTCCCTCACTATTCATACTTATATCGAGGTGAGTTTCTTTATCTGCGTAGACCGTAGCCTGCCCGCCGAGCGAGGTACATGCACGTTCGTATCGAATCCGACATTTTGTTAATGCGTTAGTCGGTACACCCGAGTCGTAACAAACAAGCTACAGGTCCGACAAGTGTTTGTAATCCATGTATATTTATCATCAAATAAACATTTTTTTATTTAATTTGATTTAATTTCATTTGAAAGCTATATGTGCCCGTTTCTCGAGAGACGATTGATGATGGTTATCGTTCGGTTAAGGAAAGGACGCTATTTTATGCAACACGGCTCAGCGTCTGTGATGGGTAGGGGAAAGGGAATGAAAGAGACATGGGGAGAGAAAGGCCGTAGTGGAGGGCTCCGGGAATTTCGACCACCCGGGGTTCTTTAACGTGCACTGACAACGCACAGTACACGGGCCTCTGGCATTATCGCCTCCATCGAAAGTGCGACGGCCGTGGAACATTTCGAAGGGGAAGCAAACAACCATAATCACAATCTACTCCGCAACATTTTGATCCGCTGCCAGTGGTCCAGTGGTTATGGTACTTGGCTGTTTAGTCAAGGAAAAAAAAAAAAGGGGGGGGGGGGGGAGAGAAAGAAAGAAAGGAAATGAAAGAAAAAATAAACGCTGGTGCGATCCCGGCCGCGGCAGTGGCATTTTCGATGGAGGCCAAAATAACACATGCCCGCATTGTACTGCGCGTTGTCAGCGCACTTTAAAGAACCCCAGGTGGTCACAATTTCCGGAGCCCCCACTACGGCGTTTCTCTCCTTAATATCTCTATCATTCTCTATCCCCTATCCGCACCGACTCCTAGCCGTGGTCCTGACAAGGGCTGCAGAAAATAGCGACCTTTCCTTGACCGAACCACAGTCATCATCATATTCATCATTGTCCTTTCATTAACCGAACCACAGTCATCTTCATCCGCCGAATTTTTCTGTCTGCATTCTTCAAACTCGCAAACAACTTTATAGCTTTGCATCCGTTACTACTTCTGTCGGACACTGCCAGCTTACAGCTTAAAGGGTCGGTGACCACCTTTAATTACTAAGCGATTGCAGTAGACTATACAAAGCTGCAAAGTGCCAACGGCATAAGTCAACAGCAGTTTCCTCTCATTTCCCGGAGAACGTGGTAAGGCCGCGCCTTACCATGTTCTCCGTGGTAAGGCGCGGCCTGTTCCGTGAGTTTATTCTCACTCTGCAACTAGCGAACTTTAGATAGGCGACATGTTTTTACATAAACAACTCGAACAATAACAGAAGAACGTGGTAAATTCTGCACGAGGAAATCCGGAAATATACTCTTTGCAGACCGAAGACACGGCATCGTCGTGAAGGAGACGGGGAATGCTTGATGTCGTCGAATACCCGTGTGTTGTAGAGTGAACGAGGCTGGTACAATAATAGGGGGCTACACAGAACCACCTTTCCCATTAAAGCGTACATCATACCCAAAGCCACGCTCCAAGGCACTAGCCCATATTTCCAAAGAAAGCGTTGCTTTGTGACATTTGTACGTGTTTGTTACTCGTGTCAGTGTTTCGTGATTCTCACAGCCAGTTGCATGCAATAATGAAATGTAAGGATGAAGAAAGGATATCAAGTGTATTAGTTTCTGATATGTCATATTTTCCTCTACAGTCTTTTTACCGTGCCGCTTCCTTGTCTCTCCTATTTATCAGATGATGTTTTTCATTCATTCATTGGTGAGTAGGACGTCAACACTATCCATTTTAAAGGCATAAGCAAATGCATGTATTCTTTCCCTTATTACACTTACCTCAACTACGCGCAGGTGAACTATGTTTTTCTTTATCACTACATAGAGCTGTGAGCTCACATTAATTGCAGGCGCGTCTACATGCACGGAACATTGTGAAATGTGTTCCTGTCCGTTCAAATGCCATTGTGTTAAGCGTAGCACATGGACACCGAAACTTTGAACATATTCTTGCTTTCTTTTTACTTGCGTCAATCACATGTTCATACGTCACGTCATTTCCACGCACCACAGCTCATACGCGCTGCACAGCTTTGATGTGCTCAATGTGCATTAACCATCGTGCATATTTGTTCGGCTATTCATTCACGTGGCATTATGTTTCTTAGTGAGGCACATGGAGCAGTGAAATTTCCGTGGGCTTACACGACAGTCATGTCTTAAGTGCACACCCTTCATGTTGATGTACCCCGTGAGGAGAAAACTCGCGATTGCTACACGGTGAGCGATACTTCTGTAAACTCAATACGTTAGACAGATATTTTTAAGAAATTTGCCAATGATTTACGCACGTACGCAGGCTACGTTGTACACGCAGTTGCGATGTATAAAAACAACACGAACAATGACAGAGGAACGTGGTAAATTCTTGTTACTAAGCGGCCGCAAAGACGTGATACGCCGACTGGCATTCACAGCTCGCGAAGCTAGTCAAGTGCTGCACAAGGAAATCCGGAAATATGTTCTTTGTAGACCAAAGACACAGCATTATCGTGAACAGACGAGGAATTCTTGATGTCGCAGATCAGTGCGTTGAGGAGAAAACAAATCTCTCTGCGACAAAAAATATTATAACGAATGGCTTAGGAAAGTTCAGCCGACATTGCATTCCTCGAGCAGGCGCATTGTAAACCGAGACCCTATAACGACCACATGCCGCGAGCGGCACAGATGTTTCACATATCCTTTTTATTATTCGTCATGCGTAGTCTCTTTTCTCTTTCGCTCTTCTCCTCCCTCTCCTTCCTTTTTGCCCTCGAGCAACAGTGCCCACATGAAACTTCCAGTCACGTGAGCGCACACGATCGCACTTCATGGTTTTATGAGCGCGCGAACACAACCGATCTCAAAAATTGTAGTACAGCTTCAGCAAGTGCAGCGTTTAAATAGTTCACTCACCGATTTCGGGCACTGGACAGGCGCGTAGCAGACGACTTGCTGCCCGCGGGTTCCGCAGCGACGAAAGCAGACGACAGCCACAAAATCAGCCGAGCCAAGTCACTCGGCGATTGTTGTTATCCACATGACATCGCCGCGAGAAAGACCGCGAGAAAACACCACACGACGACAACGAAGCACTGAGGCCCCGCTTATGGAAACTCGGAAGCCAGAAATAAAAAAAATCTCGCAGCGGGGCGACAGGCGCCCCAGCCGATGCCCACAGTGTTTAAAAACCGGCCTCCTACGAACACGGCCGCTGTTCGAAAAGGAAGGGGGCGTCCCGTGCGCGAGAGATTCCACGGAGCCACCGACCGACCGGCGAGCACCGAGCGGTCTCGAAGCCGACGACGGACGCCGCCGAGTCGTCGAATGTGCCGCGGGGGGGAAAGGAGAGGAGCGCAACAACAACGCACGCACAACACACACGTACTCCAGCGCCTTCTCTTCTGCCGCCTTGCAAAGAGCAGCGGGCGCAGCAGCCCTGCTAGGGTGGCTAGCCCTGCACTCTCTCGCGCACACACGCACACCACTAGACCCGGCGCAGGCGCACAGACTTTCAATATGGCCGGTGCTTGAGTGCGCGCGCGCGCGCTCGACGGCGGCCGACGCGCGTCCGACGCCGAGGGCGTTTTCATTCCCTAGGCTAGGGAATACGAGGCAGCACGCGTTCGCAGCCACACGTGGAGTAGGGAGAGTTCAGGCGAGAAGGGGGATGCCGGGCCCGGATGTTTGGAATTTTAGCCCGTGCCTGCCTGAACGACATTTCAGAACGTCCTTCCGCTGCCACGTCCGCTTCTGATCGTTTCGCTGATCCTTTGACGTCACGTAACGCTGTGCGTGCCGGTGCGGTGGACGCCGTTCGGATGTACGCTATTGTCGCTTTTGTAATATTTTATTTCGAGTATTTTCTCTCTCCGTGAAATACATGCTCTTGAGTATCGTTTGAGAATCACTCTCGCGTCTTCCAAAATTTGTGACTTTCTAACAGTCAGTATTTTTCGTGGAAGAACACTGGACATGCGCAAACTGCCTTCAGTCAATTATGGGAAATGTCTTCATCTGATTCAACTTCTTCGTTACGTCTATTGGGACTTCCTAGTTAAAGCAAACTTACCCGGACTAGCAGGAGGTATCAGATTTCTGTGCACCCTCGTTTTTGCCTATATATGACCCAGCTCACAGCGTACGAACGGACAGGTCTTTCAATTGTGTGCACAGCGAACGCGAGTGTACCGAATTTCATCTTGAAATGTCGGTATGTCATGATTACCAGACTTTTGCGAAGAGAGAGAGAGCTCTTTATTGAAAGGCAGAGAATTTAGCCGGCGTTGAAATATCGCTGACATGCTACTTTGCGTGGGGAGGGAGTTTGGGGAGAGAAAGACGAGTAGAAAGAGGTGCAAGAGACAGTGAAAAAGAAAAGGGAAAGAAAAATTGGGCTTTGTGTTTCTGACTATGATGCCTAATTGCGTCCAAAGCTATTTCACATTTGCATCAACCCGCAGTGAGGTGATAGGATGTGTTGCATGATGGGTGAGTGATGGTGACGATAGAGATAAAGTTAAATTCTATCGAGTTGGCATACACTTTTTAAATATGTAAACAAAAAGTTCATCGCACGTCTCTGTTGTGTGGGGCAGGCTAGAGGGCCTAAAACACACTGAGGTGATAAAGGGATCTGTGTGAGTGACTGCATGCAATGTTCATAGAGCGCACGCTCATCGTTGTACGCTCGGCACTCAAACAAAATATGTTCTACGGTTTCAGTAGAGCCACAGTTGCTGCAGTGGGGGCTTGTCTCCTGATGGAAGCGGTACCGTAAGTCGTTTGAATGTGCAATGTTCAGCCGAAGTCGATGCTACAAAGTTTCCAGATGTCGAGGAATGTTGAATTGTAGTTTTGATTTGAGATCTGGGTCGACTGAGTATAGGAAAGGGTGATGATGTGTCGGTAACTTCCATAGCCGGTTCCTTTCTTCGTAAGCGAATCGTTTAGCCATGTGGGAAGCATCAGATTTGGTGAAATAGATTCGCTTATAGTTCTGATATCGAAGACCGTTACGGGCTGCTTCGTCTGCTTTTTCGTTGGGCAGAATGCCCAACGTCGTGGCGTAGGAATATAGCTTATATGGCGTAACCAGCTCACCACAAATAACATAAGGACTAGAAGATGATCGTAAGGTAATATTCGGAGCTTGCATGACATACTAATGTTGTTACCCTTACTAGCATTTCCGTGCGCAAGCGTACCCAGCAGAAGAAACGTAGTTTCGTAACTACATCCTCAAACGGCATCATGTCCACCCGCTTTAAGAAGTCCGTATACGAGGGAATAAAATTACGACACTCTTAAGGCTCCCAACTAACTACTCTATTTTTACTACCTCTGCCTCTCGTTCAGTATAGAACGCTCGAAATCCGCAGAATTGGTTTGATTAATTATTGGTGACATGGTTGTTGGTGTACCGACAACACAGCAGTGTTTAAAAAGCCCCGGTGCGTTCGGCTCTGCTCTGTAAGCTCAACACATCTGCGCATGCCTGCCCTTATTACGTGTAGCCTCAGCTCGCAACTGCTGATGTCGCGGAGCCAGGGTACGTATAGCTTGAATGTCGTTTTTGTTATTTTTTTTTTTCAATTTTCTCGGTTGCTTGTTTTGCGCATTGGACAGCAGCTGCATGCAGCCGCCTCTCGTGGCATCTTTTGTGTGCGTTCTAGGTCTTTTCTTTTTTATGGACCTTAAATTTGCGGGAAAATTCTGCTTGGGACATGCAGTTCAAGCGCAGCTGTTTGCTTCGGCTAGGTCGGAGTTATTTTTGCCCATGCAGCTGTAGAACATTCGGTTCTTTCTTTCTTTCTTTCTTTCTTTCTTTCTTTCTTTCTTTCTTTCTTTCTTTCTTTCTTTCTTTCTTTCTTTCTTTCTTTTCTTTCTTTTCTTTCTTTCTTCTTTCTTTCTTTCTCTTATTTGCTAACATAGTGTTGTATTATCAAAGTGCAAACTATCGAAACAAACTACAGAAAATGTGAAATTGCGAAGTAGAAAACAAAAGAATAATTTATGTTGATGGCTACGAGTGAGGCTGTAATTTGTATCGCCGAGTGAGTCAGTGACGGCTCGCACAAACCGGTATATATTCTCGTTTGTTCGGCAATATGATTTACACGACCGAAAAAATACGCTGATTGACAAACTACTGCAACAGTACACTCTTAGTATCATTATTTTTATTTATTGTCCAGCAAATACAAAATGAGGAATGCGCTGGCGCGCGATCGGCGATCTTTGTTCGGAAGAGAACGCTTTCGCTTGCTCACCAGTGGGGAGCGGAAGCGAGAGATCTTCCAAAGCATTGTGATTCATTTGGCCCCTCCGTGATCACCCAGCGTGCTACAGTAGCAGAAAATGTGCTAGCCATACGAGGTCCGAGTATCGCGTTTCAGTCTCTGAGCCCTGTACAGCTGTCAACTTTATGAAAAGGAACAGGTGAGCGCGTGGCCTTTGCTCAGAGGCGGCTGCAAAGAGCGCCGACAACTGGCTTCAAGCCTCAAGAACGGCCATTTTAACAGCGCAAGCTGTTCAAGCCAGGCAAACTTTGTCCTGTCACAAAATATGACCTTGAAATGACCTTGCCCAGCAACCAACCGACTCTAAATCTACCAAGCAGCATAACCTCGTATGGCCTCGACATCATGCTACCTGATGTAGCATGATGTCGACCATACATCGCAACGACACGTGACTGGAAGATGAAGATGAAAACATTGATCAAGATGACGATAATGGAGACGAAGAATGAGAAGTAGATGATAATTATGAAGATTAGAAAGATGATGATGATGATGTCACGCGACTTGTTCCCGCCAAAATATCACGTGATCTTAGGTAACATGTTGTCGCCAATAATAACACACGACTATCACGCCATATCTCTCGCCAAAATATCACGTGGCTATCACGTGGCATCCTCCCTGCCAAAAAAATGTCACATGGATATATGTGCGGACCTGTTCAGTCCGCAAAGTCACATCAGCCAGCTTCGCTGTGATCTGGCCTTGCGCGACCTAGCGGAAGCTGCGGACTCTTTCTTTCTTTTTCGGCGCGGAGCACCTTAGGGGCTGGCTTGCGGCGTATACCTGCTGTCATCGCGGTAGGCCCGATCCTGGAGGCAGTCCACCGAGACAGTGTATGTGCAGGGTTGTCGTGTAAGAAGCGATTCTAACGAGTTTCTGCTAATGCGCCCGGGCTGTCGGCGTCTAACTTAGTCGTCGTGGCCACGGTATAGAGCAAGCCCCATTAGCAGCGACTGACGTGTTCCTGTGGGAAACACCAAGAGAGAGCGTCCTAAAAGCGGGAGAAACACGCATGCACAGATATATGTTCACGCAGCAAGACGCAGCGTTTTTCTACATAACGCAATGCACAATCATACAGCTCCACTAGCGTGAAACCTGGAAAGGTGCGAAGCATGCGGTGATGCGCCGGTGTTTCCCACAGGAACACGTCAGTCGCTGCTGACGGGGCTTGCTTTACAGTGGCCACGACGACTACGTTAGACGCCGATAGCCCGGGCGCATTAGCAGAAACACGTTATAATCGCTTCTGACACGACTACCCTACACATACGTTGTATGGATGCACTGCCCCAGGACGGGCCCACCGTGATGACAGCAGATATACGCCGCAAGCCAGCCCCTAAGGTGCTCCGCGCCGAAAAAAAAAAAAAGTTAACACCGTCTTCCCAAAGGGAACCCTGATGGGATGCGAAGCACCCGCGTTAGCGCCGTTCAACCCGTGACGCCACCCGTGCGCAACGCTGCTGCTTCGCATCTCATCAGGGTTCCCTTTGGGAAGATGTTAATTTTTTGTGGTCGCGTTAGCGGAGCGAGCGGCGGTAGCGGCAGGTGCTGCGGGCGAACGGACGAGGCGGCAGCTGCGGCGAGCGCGCGGCAGGCGAGGGGAGCGTGACGTCAACGCGCAGCTGCAGCGTGACCTACTTGGCACCGCTCCAACACCTGCGGCGAGGGGAGCGCGTTGCGGCGCGCTCGTACGGACGGAGGGACAGCGTTACACAGGCTAGTCAAAGAGCTGCTTCGCATCTAAAAAAAAAGTTTGCAGCTTCCGCTAGGTCGCGCAAGGCCAGATCACAGCGAAGCTGGCTGATGTGGCCTTGCGGACTGAACAGGTCCGCACATATAGTCATGTGACATTTTTTTGGCAGGGAGGATGCCACGTGATAGCCATGTGATATTTTGGCGAGAGATATGGCGTGACAGTCATGTGTTATTATTGGCGACAACATGTTACCTAAGATCACGTGATATTTTGGCGGGAACAAGTCGCGTGACATCATCATCATCATCTTTCTAATCTTCATAATTATCATCAACTTCTCATTCTTCGTCTCCATTATCGTCATCTTGATCAATGTTTTCATCTTCATCTTCCAGTCACGTGTCGTTGCGATGTATGGTCGACATCATGCTACATCAGGTAGCATGATGTCGAGGCCATACGAGGTTATGCTGCTTGGTAGATTTAGAGTCGGTTGGTTGCTGGGCAAGGTCATTTCAAGGTCATATTTTGTGACAGGACAAAGTTTGCCTGGCTTGAACAGCTTGCGCTGTTAAAATGGCCGTTCTTGAGGCTTGAAGCCAGTTGTCGGCGCTCTTTGCAGCCGCCTCTGAGCAAAGGCCACGCGCTCACCTGTTCCTTTTCATAAAGTTGACAGCTG
Organism: Hyalomma asiaticum; assembly: GCA_013339685.2. NCBI lineage: Eukaryota > Metazoa > Arthropoda > Arachnida > Ixodida > Ixodidae > Hyalomma > Hyalomma asiaticum. The sequence goes on from CM023484.1 coordinate 64,236,040, forward strand.
TACAGGGCTCAGAGACTGAAACGCTATACTCGTACCTCGTATGGCTAGCACATTTTCTGCTACTGTAGCACGCTGGGTGATCACGGAGGGGCCAAAATGAATCACAATGCTTTGGAAGGTCTCTCGCTTCCATTGAGTATATACCCCCACGAATCAGCGCGGTGTCCCCAGCGCAAAGCGATGACGCGCGAAAGGCAGCCGTGCGCGCCGAGCATCGCGTTTCATTCGCTGAGAACTTTACATTCACGAGATGAAAACGGCAATTTGTCAGTGTCGCGAAGGATTGCACGAAGGACATTCTTATAGGGACACTAAAGTAAAACGCTACATCGGCTCAAATTAAAAAAAAAAAGAATGTGTTTTGAGAAATCCAGCATCGTTATTTCGCCTTCATTGGTTCCTTATTGGAGGAGAAAATAAAGGTCAAAGTTCTTTTTTTTTTTAATTTCACGCGAAGCTATAGAGTCGCCGAACGTTAGTGTGAGGCCACGGATCCCGAAAACCCTTTCTTTAGTATTTTGTCCATAATGGCTCAATAAGGACATCTGAAACTGGGTGGGGAGTCTCAGGTTACCTTAAAACACATTACGAATCATTTGTTCTCGTAACGAATTACTTAGGCATAACGGGCACCGTTAAAAAAAATCTATCCATGCTATTACTGATCAACGCGGTCTGGTTAATACCCTCCGTGACGTTATTTTTTGAAAGAGGACGAGGTGCCTCCCACCCGTATTGAAAAAATCAACTTGCAAGTTCCATCGTGCGCGCAATGGAATAATACTCGGCTCCCATATTCACAGGAGCCTCCACAATTGATTAGCATCGTTTTCTTGCTATATTTGCTGAAAAAGAAATGTTACAGTTCCCATTTAAGCTGCGTGAAAAAGCAGAACTTGCGAAAGTCCACATCAAGCCTTTCCTCATAAAAAACGCACGGCGCTTCGGACGAAGAGCTCAATTATTCGGACAGCGACATCCCATTTAAAGTGAGACTGACGGTGGCTCAACCACGTGTGGCTGGCTTAACCACATCTGGCTGCCGCGAGAGATATATGCCACCTTTACTCGACAACAAACATCGAAGATGCGCACGCCTTGTGTCAGTGCACTCAACGAAACGCGCGCAAGTTCTGCCAGGATTTATGGTTGGAATATGGGACAAGTTTATTCATAGCTACATAATTAAATTACACACTGCAGTTTGAAACAGCGCGAAAGCTGTTTCGCATATTGTGGAGAGCGATTTCGCTCATGGCACCACCGCCACGGTATAGTACCGGCAGAACAGGTATTTTGATTCCTGCCTAACTTTCTCCATCGTACTAGCTCGTATCATCAATACCTATACGAAACCTTTTTTTTTTCTTTGAAGTAGCATAGAACAAACAAAGAAGTTAACACACGTTTCGAAAATGGTACATTATCACTGTTCACAATCCTGTAAAAAAATCTCACATTGCCGCGAACATAACTGTCTTACACACTGCTTGTGCCGCCATGCCACTGTGGCAAGAAGAGTAAAGACGGCGAACTGGTCGCTCTGCTGAGCAAGCACGCAGATCAACTGGACCATCACTGGTGCTCCTGGACCATTGTCTGACGTAAACTGCCTTCTCTTAACGCGACATTACGACATATACGGGGCGGCTGCGTTTTGGATGAAGGCCGAATGTTGACGCCCGTGTATTGTGCGACGTCAGTGCACGTTAAAGAAGCCCAGGTGTTCGAAATTTCCGGAGACCTCCACTACGGTGACTCTCGTGTTCATATCGTGGTGTTGGGACGTAAAACCCCAGAAATCAATCGATCGTGGCGCACGTGGCATACGTGCTACTTGGAATGGCGTTCTCTGTGGCATATGTGTCGCAGCTAATGGCTTGTAGTACAGTGCGCCTTAAGGAGATTTCGTGACTAAAAGGAGGAGCAACCCTCCCTTTGATACCATGTTTTACTAGTACGACCTGCTGCTATTTACATTTTTTCTTTATGTATTCATTCAGCGCTATTTCGCCTTTATTTCAGTATCTGGAAGGGGAAGTAAACGAGCAAAGAATCGCAGAGGAATAGAAAAAAAAAATAACGAACAGCGTGAACGACCTATGTAGGTCGCAGAAAACAGTACTGCAAACCAGAAAACCTCTATACCGGAAACCATGGTAATGACACGGCGGAAACAGCCCAAAGAAAAGAAAAAAACCAAATGAAAGAAAGGCACCCTCGTTACGTCGTGTACGGATCCGTGCGTCAGCAACATACTCGCCGGCGCAGGCATTTTCGAAGCTTTCCTGCCGGCGCTGCAATGTACGGGTTCGATATCGTCCAGGCCGACGATGTCTGTCTGTAGTGCAAGGAGCATTTCATCGTCGACACACACACACACACACACACACACACACACACACACACACACACACACACACACACACACACACACACACACACACACACACACGCTTTGTGTTTCGTGAACCACGAAGGCGCGACTCACGCGCCGTACTCTATCGAGTGCGCAGAACACTGAGTCGAAAAAAGAAATTAAAAAAAAAAGATACAGGCTGTTCAACAAAGCACAGAGAGGAAAGAATATTAATTGTACAACCGACGGCACCTCAAGGGTTCTGAAGCGTATCTATTATTAAACCTGCTCTCCCTTGTGAAGCCATGGTGTCGCGTATCAAGGGACATCGCAAAGGCAGTAGGTGGAAAGGCCGCTCTTAAATGCGTCGAACCGTTGGTAACATAAAGTGCGAGAAGACAACGAGCAGTGAAGGAAATGAGAGAAGGAAAGGGAAGGGGGGGGGGAGGGGGGTCTTAAACACGGTAAGGAGCTAACACTGAATGAAGACAAAGAGCCTGTCTATGAAAAAGACATCTCCATCCACATGAAATTATTTCTAAGCTGGAAGAAATCCCCCATCCGTACAGCGTTTGCAGCTAGCGCATGAAAAGAAAGAAAAAAAAAAACGAGAACAGACCAGAGAGAGAGACTAGCGAAAAATGGGATAAAAGCAAAGCGGTTAATCAGATCGGAAAATCCAGTGTACTTGTTTCTCTTCCTTGTTTTGTTCTTTTTATACATGTGGATCACTTTGCAAAAACGAGCTTACATGTGTTGCATTTAAGCTGTGACCGTGAATTTCGAGAGCTTGCGTGGATCTGGTCAAGCTGTTTTAAATGCAGCCGTTATTTCACTATCCCTAACTTCTCATTCGCGACGCTACGCATATACCACTTCTTTTCAACAGATACCTGTAGCGCAACACAAGCAAGCGAGTAATAATGAGAACTTTCTGCTGTCTCGGGATTCGACTCGTTGCGACAACCTTCCCCGCTCCAAAGGCAGAAAATTCTTGCCCCTCTGCCTGCGTCCTGTCGTTAACGTAAGGATAAGTTCATTTAGATTGACTTGGATCTTTGCCAACTGTATTCGCAATGAAGAAAAAAAAAAGAGCAGTCGTACTAAGGCCTTTAAATTGCGCCTAACAAGCCCATAATAATAATTAAAAAAAGATACGAAAAGTGCATTCAAATCCACAGAAACGATAGAAATACCAGCAGTAATGTTTTGAAACGAAGAGTAAATATCGTGAGTACGTGACGAAATTCATTGTTTATTACGAAACGCTTTCATTTGAGTCGGCTTGCTCGTTAAAATCTTCACACAACGTAGCTCGAACTTTAGCTTTCTCAATTATTTCTGTTCCAGCCATCGCCCTCTTTTTCATTTATCTTTTGAATCCGCAACAATGTTTCTTGCGTAAGATGTCCTTTTCTTCTTTCTTTCGCGTTACAATCTGTATACTTTTCGGCGCACCCTCTCGACTTATTGCGTTGTGTAGGTTCGCATCGCTCTTAGTATGCCTAAATGATTTTCCCATCATGCACTTGGCGCCATCGTCACTGGCTTTGTCTTTCGGCACCGCCGGGCTCATTTGCTTGCAGATGAGACGACGCTTTATTTTCTGGTCATGCGTCGTTGACTCTGGGAGGTAAAAAAAAGAACAAATAGAAAAGAAAAGGTCACAACCATGAGTATACTGGCGGCGCACACAAATGCTCGGACCTTTTACACGACCTTAAATTCTATTTCATTCCTTCGACTTCATACTTTATTTTCGTTTGTGCTGTGCACGTCATCATCGTTGCCTGCGCCATATTGACTTCGTTCGCTCCCACTAGGAACGCTTTATGCAAATGAAGCGGCCGACGTGTTCCTGGTTTTCATTATAACGTCCGCTTTAGTGGAACCTCATAGCGCCCATAGACCTCCTCTTTCAAGCATGCATACGATTCTCTTTCGCACCTCGCGTATACTGGCTTTGTTATATAACCCTATCTTAACGTTTATATATACATCTATGCGAAGCAGTCTGATAACCTTTGGACGAGGTGCGGTTTTGATATATACGGGAGGTACAGTGTCATTTTCTTGTCATTGACACTGTACGTTTCCGATCGATAAACCATTACTACAATCATTACTGCGCCTTCGGAAAGAACGTAATGCTAGCCTTCGGATAATTTCGAACCGTGGGCACCGATTGGTACGTGCCCGCAAATTTTACCAACAAGAGCTGATAGTCACGTGCAGGTGGCGTTTTCTTTTTCCTTTTCTTTTCTTTTTTCTTACTGTGCCGGCCGTAGTGAACATTTAGAGCGTTCCCGGGGTGTACGCAGTGCCTAGTCTGTAACTTCTGTTGGCCCTGGTATCGTAAGCTCTTACGGTGTTCTTGCACACACTTGCATTTCTAATTTTCTTGTTTTAACTAAATGAGTACCAACGGCAGCGACACACGTTAAATGCCCTCCTTCCACAATGCAGTCTCCGCCTAGTGCACTAAGAGTAATTCCCAAGAAGAGTGCTTCACTTTCTCTTTCTGCCCGGCGCTCGCAATTTCATTCACTAGTTCAGTCACTATCGTTCGCTAAAACACTATTACTGACTAAAACAATTTCATTCACTATTGCGATTTCATTCAATATATTCACTATTGCAATTTCATTCGCTATGGAAATGTAATTCACTATTTAATTCACTATTATTCACTAAAGCAATTTCATTCACTATCCCCCGCGCGCGCGTGTGTGTGCGCGTGTGCGCGTGTGTGCGTGCGTGCGTGTGATCGCGGTAAGCGGCTTGCACGTACAGCGACAGGAGACACTTTGTTCGCGTCGACTAAGCCTTACGACATTTCCTGCTGGCTTCTGCCACATATGCCTACAGTCCCTGGCAAAAACCTGTTTGTTAAGCCTAGATTCACGCTGCCATACGGTGGTTAGCGAAACTATCACAGAACCATCGATCTTTCGCAGAGGCGAGAACGCCGATGTCACCGACACCACGCGAAACAATCACTCGCTCGTTATGCCACATTAATCACGTATGGTTTAGGCAACGTCTTATTCAAGGACATAGCTCGATACCGCCCCAACCGGCTTTATTGATTTCTTACTAGGGTGAGGACAGCCATTATATACGAAACGCCGAAAAACGAGGAAATAATCGAACGACCCACTCGTTAGAACTAAAACTGATCGCTTCGTTCCCGGATCCATCAGCTTCCCCGAATTGATCCTTTCAGGAATTAAGGCGTCAAATATAATCGAAAATTCCCCGCTGACAAGGAAGTCACCGCGCCGCGTTTTCGGGGGCCGCTGATCGAGTACGCGACGTACGTCACGGCGATGACGCAACTAAACGACAGCATTCCCTGACGTATCTATAGTATATATACCTCATTTCACTACGCGTACTTCTATACTTTCCTCTTCTTTCTCGGACGTCTTGTGCCGTAATCACGGTCAAGTGGACCACGAATTAGGAACAGGAAAGTCGTGCCGGCTCTCCGGATCGCACGAGCGAAGCAATATCGTCGTAAGCGCGTGACCTCTCTGGCCGATTATTTCCGCTGCCATTTATAGCTATTTCCCCTTGCTCCTCCATCACCGCCGACGACAAGGGTTATTACGTTCGCGCTTTGGCTCGAGCCAACTTTATAGGAGACGTCGCTTTCGCGAAGGGGAAAGCGAACCCGGTAGCAGGTGAAATAAATGCAAGGCGCGATGGTTGACCACAGACAGAGTTCACTGGCTAATACGTAACGTTTCGTACGGTAGGCTTACGGTTGACGATTAAGGAAAAGGAGTTGGAATAATTTGTGATCGCTAAACACGTGTCTCAGTCACGTGCAAGTCTATTTCGGCAATGAAACGCAAAGGTACCAATTCTTCGCATTCAATCTGTCGAACAACAACAACAACAACAACAACAACAACAACAACAACAACAACAACAACAACAACAACAACAACAACAACAATAATAATAATAATAATAATAATAATAATAATAATAATAATAATAATAATAATAATAATAATAAAGTTACGAGGCACGCCACAGTGGACTGGAGGGCGTCGGAAATTTTGACCAGCTGAGCTTTTCTCTACCTGCACTGACATTACATGGGCCTCAAACCACTTTCGCCTCCATCGAAAATGCAACCGCCGCGACAGGGATCGAACCTGTCTTTCTCGGGGCAGCAATCAAGTATTATAACGATTATAAGCCATCGTGACGGTCTATATTTGTTCACGTGCCGATGAGTTCTGTTTCCGTGCATATACAATAAAAAACAAGCTCACCATTCTGCAGTTCTGAATTTGGGCCGATTCAGAACCGCAGTTCTGCAGTTCTGCAGTTCTGAATCGGCCCTAATGTGCACCGTTTGCTGTAGATCGTTTTGCTTTGAGTTAGCCCGCTACTGTGGTGGCACGAGTTAGCCTCATCAGAAACAATATACTTCAAAGCACGGAAACATGACAGGAGCTCCTTCTCTCTTGAATGAACAAGCAGTTGTGGAGTGTTTACCGCGCTGGTTGAAGAACGTGATCGAGAACTATAGGGACAACACAACGCGACCAGAAGAACACTAGTGAACATATATTCTCTATCATTGTTCTATACACATAAGCACAGCGCAGACAGCTGGGCTAGTTGCGCCCCGCCACGGTGGTCTAGTTGCTATCGTACTCGGCTGCTGATCCGAAGGTCGCGGGATCGAATCCCGGCCGCGGCGGCTGCGTTTCGATGGAGGCGAAATGTCGATGCCCGTGTGTTGTGCGATGTCAGTGCACGTTCAGGAACCTCCAGGTGGCCGAAAGTTCCGGAGACCTGAACTACGGCGTCTCTCATAATCACAGCTGGTTTTGGGACGTTAAACCCCACAAATCAATCAAATCAATCATGCGCTAGTTGTAAACAAATCAACACAGACGAGCAGATGAGGCCACCACCAACAACGCCAGACTTCAACTGTGTTGAAGCCTGGGTTGCTGGCGTATAAATGAAAAGGCTGGGAAGGTTCTATTTAGCAAGCGACATGGCGGACGTTTTAACTCTCTTACTAAGCAACGCAACTACCACGCGCAAGTTCGAGTAGAATCATTGAGCAATGCATTACGTGAAATGATGAAACAGAATTATGTTTATCATGTAACGAAAATGATTACATAAAAATCTATCTATCTATCTATCTATCTATCTATCTATCTATCTATCTATCTATCTATCTATCTATCTATCTATCTATCTATCTATCTATCTATCTCTGTTGCAGCACAAATGATCAGGCGGGCTCCTCCCTGCATAAGAAATGTGACGCCTCTTACGTTTGGGAGATAAGTGGAGATATAACTATTCCATCCTGCTCTTACAGTCCTCACGATACTTTCATTTGCTGGCTTCATTTCTGCTATTTCGTCTCGGCGCCGGTTTAGAGAGTGCGTGCCAAGGCGTGGGGGCAGCTAATCAGATGAAATGTAACCCTCAACGGGCCACGAGCGATACCGTGTAGTAGTAGTTCGATTTTTTTCTTTCATGGCAGCATCGGCTGCGCGGCTTCATTTTAGGAGCTAATGTACTTATGCTCAGTATAAATGAACTAAGCAAGCCTTTTCTTAGAGTATTACGCACGTTTGTGTAGTGTTTGGAATATAGGGATGTTTCTTTTTTCCTACATGACTAAGAGTCTTTCCCCCTGAGAAAACCGTATGGATTTCGCTTGTAGCCTCAAGCTACCAATCGATAGATAACAGTTTTCAACCATCATAAACTTTACTCCACCTTATGTGTTTGGCAGAACAAATTTGGCAACCTCAAAGGGAACAGAACCCATGTTCTGTGCATGCGTACGCCTTAGCTTTATTGGAACTCCCTGCGGCTTACTAGCCCGAGTCATAGCGAGTTAAGTATAGACTCGGAGCAAAACCAATGACAGAGAGTTATCGATAACTTCGTGCCAAGATAAGAAACGGCACATCTCGCTCTAAGTGCGTCCCTGGGGACGGTGAACACAGAATATACCGGGATCTTATGCATATGAAATGCACTCGCATTTTTTTTTTTTCAGAATAAGTTTCCCTAATGGCATACAAGCTCGACACTTGCTGATTCTCCAAGCCTTCTACCCTGCTGTGTAACAACTTTTGCGCTGCGCTCAAGCGGTTAATACGCTTTAATGTCGACGAGTTGTTCAGCGCACGTCTAAGCTTTTGCCGACGTCAAGAAAGTTGCCGTCATTTTAAAGGCAACGCGGCACAAGGAACGTTCGGGGAGAAGTCTTGTTTCCGCCGACAAGCACCCGAATTCTATGCGGCTCTAGCCTTCGAGGCGTACCTAACCGTCAGGGCTGAGTTTGGCAGCGGGGACTTATAACACCTTATGTAAATGGTGGATCTGCGCTCGCGCTCATTATACGCGGTGCCGTGGCTTACGTGGAGCGTGAGACGTGAAATTCTTAATCCGCTTCAAAGCGCTCCTGGCACCAACGCGTTCTTGGCTGAAGGCTTTTCGGTGAAACATCACGCTCTTTAAACGGAGGAAAAGGACAGAACGTTGTTAGTTATTCCTAACAGCCAACAAATCCAAGGAGTATTTGAGTGCACATGTGTAAAATCGGTTTATACAGTTAAAGTATGCTATGTAGCGTGGCGAACTTGTAAATGCACCATGGTAGCTCACTGAAATGATCGCGCTTACAGCTTGCGGAGAAGCAGTGAATAGAAAATACCGTTGCGTTGTGTTACGCAGTGTTAATTGCGAACACCTTACGTTTTGTTTTCGTGCTGCCTTTTTGTTCTTTTGTACATTATAGGCAATACGAGTCTACTAACTCCAAGAGATAAGCTTTTCAGAAACTTGTAGGTGGCGCGGCAATCCGCTTGCGATTAGAGTTATACTGCACAGCCTCCCGCGTATGCTCCCGTAGGGAGCATATACAGGAGCTCTACTTGCCATATCATCTACGTCTTCCTTCTTTTTATATTCCGGCGGTGCGTTATATCAATAAGCTAGAGCGTAACAGATAAACGTGCATCAGCAGAGTGACATTCTGAATCGGTCGGTGTGCACTTGTTTCGACAAGGATGATTACGAACCAAAAGTTTACGCCTCATACCCACTCGGGGTGACTGGCCATGAATTGAATGTTCGAATTGTTAGTTCGTCTCTTGAATGCTTGACGTTATAAGAACTGAAAGAAAAAGAAAAACAAAAAGGATATGTGTATATCCATATTAAAGGGGGAAAAAAAGGCCGAAAGGCAGAGACCACCTAGGGTTAGGCTACGACGAAATTTTAAGAGCTGCTTCTTTGTTCTCCCACCAAGCAATACGCTGCTAGCGGGGGCAACAAAGAGAATGAGAGGAGGACAACTAAATGCTGTTGCTGCCGGTCTACGCAATAAACACTGCGAGCTTGCACTGCGGTGGCCAAGCTGTGCCTTCTCTCAAATACACTGCAATCTCTGCAGATGGCGCAACCGGTGCCGTGCACAGGGCGTATATACGGCCTACGAAACCTTTCGAGAAAGTGCGTTCATTACCGAAGCCACCTATACCTACAGCAGCAACGACCGAACAACCTGCTTCTCGATTGCTTTTTTTCTCTCGTGCCTTTCGCAAAGCGCGAGTTTCAGGTGAGTCACACACCGGCCATTTGCGAGGCGGTTAACGGCCGGGCACAGAGGTCACTTTCGCAGAGTTCAGGCCAGACGGAGGACAAAAACCTACTTCGCTCCGAGACGCTGTAAAGCAGTCGTTTTACTACCAGCCGGAGTCGTATACATGGCGTGGGCTTCGGCGACGGTTTCTTTACGGTTTCGGTATACGTTGCCGGGAAATCACTGGGCTTTTTATCGAACAAGAAAGATTGATGCCCGGGAGGAGTCTCTCTGTGTACGGGCTCCGTTTCATCAGGTGCTCCCCTTACAACCGCTGGTCGCAAGAAAGTGAGTGGTTGATTGGTTATTGCTGTCTTATTTATTTTTGCCTTGAGACACTGCACTTCTTCTTATGCCGTTGTTCCTCGAACACAGCTCGCATTGTAGCTAGAGGCTTACCTGTCCGTTAGTGCTTAGTTTGGTCCCAATTTAGTTTCTCTTTTATACTTCCACTATAATCGATCGCTGCCAAATGCTCAATGTGGAACATACGCGCGTTACACGTTGAATTTTTCCTGGTTGTACAGACCAGAAATAAAATAGACGATAAACGTTATAACAAGTGCAGAAAAGAATCGCCTTGCAGAAGCCACACTCCTGCGCACATCGCGAAAGTTGCCCATGCACACGTCACACATCTATAATCTGGAATCGCATCTTATGCTCCACTCCCCATATCTATATACCACATTTCAGGCTCGGCTTGTCTGCGTCTCGTCAGCAGAACGTCGTCGTTTCCTGGCAGCCATTGCTGAGGCGGATCTCAGACATCACAAGTGGCTGAAACAAGATCAACTCTTTGTGGATAAATTTCGACCAGCACAACCATAAATAGTAAGCTGAAATTAGTGTTGCGTTCTTTTTTCTTTATGCCTTCTTACATAGACTACGTAGTGAAATGATTGAGTGATTTGTGGGGTTTAACGTCCCAAAACCAGCTCTGATTATGAGAGACGCCGTAGTGGAGGGCTCCAGAAATTTCGACCACCTGGGGTTCTTTAACATGCACTGACATCGCACAGTAGACGGGCCTCAACATTAAAAGCGGCAGTTATTTAAGGTACTCCTTATGAATGACGTATGGACTTACGTGATGCCAGTATCACATAGTACTAATAAAAGGCCTTGGATGTAGGGACTCGGCTTGACGGAACATCAGCAATACAAAAGCAACAACTTTCCTTTTCCACCCATTTGCAAGCCACACTACTTATCTAGTGCCATCGAATCTCCAAGAGCAGAAGGAATGCTTTCTTGCAGATGACTGACTACTGAGACAGTGCCATTGCCCAATCGGTAACCTCAAGTGTGAAGGGGTAGCAAACTGGATATTTTCCCTTCCGGTTAACTTCCATGCCTTCCGCCCGTCATCTCTCTCTCTCTCTCAAGTGTGAAGCTACAACGGTCAAAGCATTTACGGCAGGGTGCCTGATTGGCCCGGAAATCTATTCAATGTGTATAGGGCTGACGTCATTGAGGCCGCCATTTTGTTGCACAGCCAGCACAGTGAAAAGGCGACGCTTTATCTCGATCCGTATCTCCATAAGCACAATGGAAGCTGCCAATCGTACAACAAGATGGCGCGCGCTGCCGTCACGTAAATGTTGCCTATCGAAGTTCGCAACTGATTGATTGATTTGTGGGGTTTAATGTCCCAAAAGCAGCTGTGATTATGAGAGATGCCGTAGTGGAGGTCTCCGGAAATTTCGACCACCTGGGGTTCGTTAACGTGCACTGACATCGCACAGCACACGGGCCTCAACATTTTGCCTCCATCGAAATGCAAGTTCGCAACGCTAACGCTAAGTCGCGCCTTATACGTGGTAAACTGCGGCAACCGGGTGTTTCCGAGCCGGACGAAAGTGTTCCGCTGCGTGGCGCACGTAAATAAGTAGTGTCGGGGCCGGCGTCCAAGCAAGGGACAGGGCACGCATGAATGAGTGAAAGGCCGCGGCGCACCCATGCCTCGATAAAGCCAGGCGTAGCGCGTTGCCACGTAGTATTTACGCCTGCGCTGCAGACGTTGCCACACCGCGGTCGGCGACGGGCTAGCACGAACAGCTGGCTCGGCAAGTACAACGCCACGTGGCTTGCACTGCCAGTGTTATAGTATAGCCGTGTTGGGTAACACCGCGTTAGAATAGGCACACTCCGTGCACTGTTTTCGCAATGCTCGCATGCCTCTCGGCAATGCCGGCTGTCGTGTGAAACTGGCCTCTCTTCGTCTCTTCTATTCATCATCGAAGGGAAATTGATTTGCGCAAACTCGGTACAAACGCTGCTCGCACGAAGAGTTATTAAATCTTGTATTTCTGCTGATTGCAATTTACGGATTAGGAAAGGAAGGAAAAAGGAAAAGCAGAAAGGCGTCCGGTTGGCTACCCTACACTGGAGGAATGGGAAGGGGGAATAGAAAGATGGGATTACCAGCACGTTGGAGATACCCACGTGCGACATCATGCACTCTTTTCGGGTCGAGAAGAGGTGAAGGGTGTTAGGAAGTCTGCGGACTATTTGTAAATTCTCTAGACTTGCTTTCTCTATAGCAGCAAAGTCAGTAGATGAGCGCCCAACCAACGAAGCTGAAGAAATATGGAACAAGCATGAGACAGTCAAGGTCGTTGCTGTCCACTGGTTGAACCTTTATTAGCTTCGAACCGACAGACTCAGTAGAATACCGTTCGGAAAATCGACAGCCTCTGGTAAATTTGTCAAAGAAAAGGGAGCAGTGCGAGCATCTGCTTAGCATATGGGTCATGCCAGAGCAGATCAATTCGTAGCCTGCATCCGGGAAGTCGCATATTCATCATCTGTACGAAAGTCCTGTAAAATGGCAGCTACGAGTTTACTCTGTCTCGATTATATGAGGACTGTCGTTTTCAGCCGCGTATCTCATAATCAGAGCTGGTTTTGGGACGTTAAACCCCACGAATCAATCAATCGTTTTCAGCCTTTAAAGGAAAACAAGCTCGAATGAGCGGGAAACAAATCGTATACGAACGTATACTCAATAGACGTCCGCATTCTTCGTCTGCGTTCGCAGCTTCCGCCTTCTCCACGAAGGGGATCATTGTTTGATATCAGAAAATGTAAAGGAGGTAGCAGATATCACAGGCGCAGCTGTCATGAGAGGCATATACCAGACAGCTTTAGCAACAAGGAGCGATATAAGCGTCCGAAGATTATTGTACAATAACAGCCTGTTCGTGGCAGGCAAATAACGCAAAATTAAGAACACTTCTAGGCTACCAGGGTGGACGCCACCTGCTTCTCGAGTGCGATCGACCGACTGCACTGTGCTGTACGATGGCCATCGTGTCGAACGCGAGCAGCCGCGAACTTCCGACGAGACAGCAGCTTCGTAAAGCCCACAGTATAAGCTGCATCGGCAGATAGAAATAAAGGCAAAAGGAAAAAAAAAAAAAAAAGAGAAGCTTACAAACCCCGTTCCATACCTGTTTCGGGTGCCCCCGTACTCAATGAAAACGTAAACTGGTCGCCGAGGAAGGAAACCTGGAAACACAAATAAACGATACACTTCGTGTACGTGAGAAGCCGAGCGAATTGCTTCCGCCTAAATATAGAAAGCTTCTCTCACCCCGCCACTTTCGTTCCTTCGGTCAGCAGGCATAGGCGCGAGCACGGACATGCATCCGAGGCACCCTGGCCGCCCAGCACACCTGTCCCGTTTTAGGAGGAGGCAGCTGATAAACGAAGACATTGCGAGAAGCTGCGGTTGCATAGACATCTACTTTTTTTTTTTCTCCGAGGAAACAGAATGTCGTCGTCCCGTTGATACCGGGTTCGTGTTATACACTGAGCACAAAAATGCGATAAAATCACTGTACTCTGTCGCTCCCTTTCTCTTGAAATGGGGGAACGCGAATACACAAGAGTGGGGTGTGACAGAATGAAATGCGGTCGAATGCTTACCGAGTTTGTTTCCGTGTGTATGCACAAGGAAACGCGTTCACCCACCGTCGCTTCCTTGCAGTAAACTCGCGGCGGTCGCTTTCTTTTCGGAGCCACTGTCATTTGCATGGCGGACTGCGTGCCCGAGGCCAGCGTTAACGAAGCGGCGGACGGCGCTTACAGTTAGTTAACCTTGTTTGTATAGCGCTGCGCTCACTGATTTACCTCTCTAGCAGAGGCCGTTGCCCGTGGCATAGAAGATGCGCTCGCATGCAGTATATGAAATGAAACGAAGAAAGGTGCAGTGGTGCGTTCATGCGCCGCATTCGGTAGTGTCCAGCGAACGCAGCGTTTTTTTTTTTTTTTTGAATCGTAATTATTAGTCGCGCTTAAGATTAAATATTTGAATCATTCCACCAAGTCTCGTTTTATAATGATGCAGGTATGCGCTGTGTCATAAAAAGAACGATTATGGCGATCCCTTCGAATAAATAGGTGAATGCCTCACTTACATCACTTTCTGTGGGCTTGTCGCTTTGTGTAATAGTATGCACACACTATCTGATATTACAACCCTTATCTTAAAGATGGGGGTGTAGGTGGGGATGGGGAGGGGTCTTACTGGAAATGATGATACCTTGCACGGCATATGACGGTGTATTCATTATCAACTGCAATTCAGAATTTTGGTACAGTAAACTACAAAATTAACCCACGCTTTCATTGTAAGAATATGGAGGCTCGAACAAACAGTGGATCTATGTCCATTGGACTTGAATCCAGGTCGCGAGTGCTTTTCATACTTTTCATGAAATCACTGTGTGAAGCCGCAAAGAATATAGAAACCACATAAATATCAGGTCCTCACTCATATAAGCAGTGCTAATTAAGCTAGAAAAGCTTTCTCACTGCTTCCTATGCTGAATGTGCACGTGCTTCATGTTCCAGCAGGCATTATTGGTGGTAATAAGATGAGCAATTCGAATATCGCAACGAAATCATTTCAAACATGTCATACAAGTAATAAAGCACAATACAGAAGTTAATACGAGAATGTATGATTAGATAGTGTAAGCCCCCAGGAAGGGCACATACAACTACTCCCTGAAATTACAGATTATGCATTTCTGCTGCGTACTCAGTCACGTGGCTAACTTCTCTCTCTCTCTTTCCCTCGAGGGGGTCATTTCCTTTACGCGAAGTGCAGATGGGCCAAGTGGCCTGGTCGTCGAATGTCTTCTCACGCTAGATGTCTCATGTCGATAAAAAATTCGGGAGTGGTACGTTACCATACCGTGGGTATGCTCTTGTGTGCATAACTTTCCTATATCTTTCGCCATGTCACGTGTTTATAAATATTGGACTTACTTGCCTTAGCATCTTTGAATAAAGCAGGGACAAGCTGCTTCTTGATGTCCTTGCCATATAAATACTTGTTTAAACACACACACACACAACACATGCAACTTGCCTGCTTGAATGAAATATACGCAAGGGTGTGTTAATAGTATAACAATCTATAATTAGCTTTCAAAGCAATCGTTGCGTTTACGCTTGATGTCGGCACCCTCATAGCACGCCGGCCTTTAACGGCACACACGCAAACACGCCCACAATAAGGAATGAAGGGAAACGGTTCAACGCGGACAAAGAAAAATGAACGGCATACCGACAACTGAGAATGCACATTCCAGAATTTAGTGGCTCCAAGACATAATCGCGAATTTATGCCAGCTTGATAAATGTTCGAGGAAGTGGGTGCCCGGCCTGTACCCATGTTGCTATATAGCGCTCGCTATAATGCGCAATAGCGTTATGCAAGAACCACCGCACTTGAAGTCCTGCATATATAACGCACGGTACTGGCCGCTCCCTACAACTTTTGAGACCTCGGCGCGTAGCGTAGTAGCGACATGTGTATCCCCTGGCTGCTGGCACGATTTCTCCGGACATCAACGGGCGACGCGCATGCGCAGTAGCGCCGAGTATATATTCACGAGAGGCGGAAGCCCGATAGCGAGCCGGCCCCGGAGAAGGCGAGCGTTTCCGGGCGCTCCCAGCCAAGGGCGTGAGCTGTTGCTCTCTCTCTCTCTCTCCGGGTCGGATCGGACGAGAACAAGGCACGGGCGCGCGGGACACACACCGCCGCTATAGCGCGCCAGCGACGGGGTTCGTTTTACTTCCTTCACAAACGCCTGTGGCCGTCACGAACTGACGCTGCCTAGCCTACGAGGCCGCACGAAAAAAAAAAAAAAGAGAAAAAGAAAGAAGCACAAGCGGCGCGCTATGCATGCAGTGTTGCACAAGCACGCAACAAGTCGTCAACCACGCCTGCTAATTCAGAAAGGGGCCGCCACCGCAGGAGCAAGCCGTAGAACAGTGCCCGTCCGTACTTAGTCCCTCTTTTACAGCCGGGGAAAAGGGCAGGACCTGAGGCGGGATGACTGCTTGCCTGTGTCGGGTCTGTGAGTGTGTATATTCCACGGGAGCGTTCGCGTGCAAATGAGACCCGCCCTGCCTTGAGTGCGTGGCCAAGTAGGCCACGCACGCAACGACTTCACGTAGCGCGCGGCGTCTCGCCATGTGACGCCGGTGTAAAGTATAATTCCCCCGACTTGTACGGCCACTCCTTATTCTTTCTCTTTTTTTAATTGTTATTTCACTGCGGTTCCTTTTTTCCGTTTGTCGCTGCCGCCGCGGATTTCCAGCGCTTGCGCCCGGTTTTACGCGACATTCTCCTGTCGCGTGCGCCACTTGGTGGGCCCCCCGTAATGACCCAGCACTTACTTAGCTGGCAGCTACGGTGCGGTGCGTGTTGTGGTGTTGGTAGAGAGATAGAGCGGCGTTTGTGGCTCTGCCCCTGAACGGCGTTTCGGACCTGCGTGCGCAACGACCATGCTTTAGATTGCCGCGCTATACTGTCGCCGCTACACTTTACGCGGTGGTCCGTTATTTGTCAACTGGGTCGGGGGCACGTACTCAAGGGCGGACTCAGAGGCGTGCTGCGGGGGAAATGAACTGTGGACGATGGTCACGCAGGTATTTGCACACCCCTCCAAACAGACATCTCTTTTTTTTTTTTTCAAGCGAAGCACTTATTGCCTCACTTGTGCTCTCGTAGAAGCTGATGGCGTACGAAAAATAAAAAAGAAACATCATAATAATCACCATCATCATCATCATACTCATTAAAATGAAGCGCGCGTACTTCTTTCTTCGCTTCCGCTGAAGTATAAAATATCAGACCGAAAATAAAAACCTCGCGTCGGGCTGCGGATTCGAACCACCGACTCGCGAGTTGCAAGGCCAGCACGCTAAGAACATAGCCACTGTTTCTTATTCTTTATTGCCTCGCTTACGCATGCGTTCACGGAGTAAAGAAAAAAAAGAACACAAGCAACAATACTGTAAGGTGAATAACAGTCAGCTGCTATTGGCTGACCACATATTAAAACTTCGGCATGTGTAACAATGGATGCATTCTGGAAACCCACTCCGGTACATCTTTCTGATCGTTTTGCACTTCGGGAAAACGGACCACGGATCCGCAAAAGTAATCGCGCACAGGTTTGACCACGACATCTGCATTGTGAGCGGCAGTTCGGGTTTGCCGTATGCAGCGAAAGCAGAGAAGCATAACACGGTCGTAAGGCAGTTCGTTATCTCCCGGTTCATAATGACGCACCGTCAATATGAACCGGAAGATAACGGGTTCAATGCGGATTCAGTGGTACATCATTTTTTTATAGTTCTCTGTAATATTTCCCAGAAGAACATCCCACTACGGCAATCTATAAAAAAAAAAAAATGTGCAACGATTTCCGTTTTTGCGCGCAGTAAACAATGCATGCCCCATGGAACACAAATAATCCCTATATTCTAATCACGTCTGCACTGGTAACGTGCCAGTGTGCTGTTTAAAGAAAAATGTTCTATCTAACTCCCGGCGCTACATGCATTCTTTTAAGACTTCTCATTCAGCCACTGTCGTCTCATCATGCACAGGCTTTAAACCAGGGTTTGTTATGTCACCCAAAAAAGGCGGGTTCGATCCCGGCCGCGACGGTCGCATTTCCGACGGAGGCGAAAATGCCAGAAGCCCGTGTACCGTGCGTTGTCGTTGCACGTAGTAAAAATCTCCGGAGCCCTCCACTCTGTGGATTTTCTCTCCTTTCTATCTGTTTCAGTTCATTTCCCCTAGCCCTAGGACGCTTAGCCATGCTCCCGACATGGGCTCAAGAAATTATCGTCCCTTCCTTAGCCGAAACATAATCATCATCACGCTTGAAAGAGTAGACAGAGCGGAAGGCGTGCGCCCTTAACACGAGAAACTCTGCTGTGCACGCTCGGCAAAAGAACAACATACGAACATAGTTGAACCATGAGTCCATCGATTTTCCTACCAAGGAAGGGGAACAAGACAGAAAGAGGGAAAGAAAGAAAAGAAAAGAAAAGAAAGAAAGAAAGAAAGAAAGAAAGAAAGAAAGAAAGAAAGAAAGAAAGAAAACTGCAAGCATATGCCATGCTTCGCTTGCCCCCATTTTGCAGATTCGAGAAGGGCTCCTAATTTATGTCCACGTCTTTTGCGCAGAGCATCGCTTCTGTCACTTCGCCAGCACGTCGCCATTTTGAAAAAATCCACTCTCAGGTGTGTTTAAGTAGAGAGGGAACGTTTGAGAGCGCTGTATACTTTACCACGGAGGAGCAGCGCGCAGTAGTCCGTAACCTTATCGGTGACCTTGGTGGCTCTACCACTCCCTTTCTTTGGTTAGAGAGGGCTGAAAAACAGAGGAGGAGGCGACTTAGAGAACAGTGTATTCTACTACACAAGCCCGGTAAGCTGGCCCACAACTATAGGTAAATAAGACCGGTCAAAGGGAAATGGGCGGTTGCCTATGGTCAGCACCTGATAACTTGATGCATCAAGTTTCTTAATTAGGCGACAAGATGAGGGAAGATTCATGCTCTGAAAGTGAGGAATGTCGCCAAGCTTGTGCTCACAACCCACTTATGACAAAGGTTCAAGAAGAGGGGGGAGAAAGAGGGGGGGGGGGTTACGGTGTTGTAGCTTAGCTGGAAAACTTTTGTGGGGGTGCGGAGATCCACCTAAGGGGGTGGGGTGTTGGAGAGATGCTGTGCAAATATTTTCCTGAGTTACGGACGCTGGGCTGGCGACTAGGGGCGCCTGGAGGGCGGAGCTGGCGCTTTCTTGGGCAGTTGACAGGGCTTCCGAAGGGCACATTGGAAGACTTCACGGGGCCGTCCGAAGGGTTCTTCAGTGGTCACGGGCCAGCCAAACTCGGACCTGTGGCCGAGCCCGCAATAGAGAGCCCGGCGCACTATCATTCTTCACCGGTAACGTTCGGTCAGAGACGGGGGCCGCATGGCAGCGAAGGCCGCCTGCGGGCCCCAGCGGTAACCGATACCCGACACATCGCCCATCGGTATTGTCTGGATGGGTGATGTTCAGTTCGCTGGATGGTTCGGATGTTCAGTTCGCCTGGATGGTAAGCTGCGCAAGCCTCCTCGGCGGTAGCTAAGTGGTCCCGCAAGGATTGATGGTTGCTACGAGCCTTCCTTTTGAATCGAGGTGGCGGCTAGTGCCGCCGAGCTCTTTATTACGCCTGTGTCTTTCAGCTTGTACTACCAAATGGTGAAAACTGACGTCCTGTTCCGTAGCTGCCTTTCCTTCTTTGTCTCTGCGGCAGGTGTAGTTTTCCAGAACTGTCCCTGAAACCGCCATCCGCCATATGAAACTGCCAACTTGGTACGCTTTCACGAGCCACTTTAGAAAGAAAGAAAGAAAAGAAAAGAAAGAAAGCAACAAAGAAAGAAAGAAGGAAAGAAAGAAACATTATGGGGAAAGTGAGGAGGCGAACCACAAGAGGATATCCAGTTTGCTACCCCGCGCTGAGAAGGAGTAAGTGGAAGCGGAGAGGTAAGGAAAATAATGAGAGGTACAGGCAAGTAAGGCGCGCGCGCACACACACACACACACACACACACACACACACACACACACACACACACACACACACACACACACAGAGAGAGAGAGAGAGAGAGAGATGCGGCAATGTCACCATATAAAGGTCGCCAGTACAGACATATGACTAAGCATCTGCAGTGGATCGGTAAAAACGTTTCGGTGTTTTGGCTCATGCCTGCACGACCAGTAATAATTCAGAACTTTCCTTAAGGGTACGCGAAGCCTTTTGGGGGGTCCCTGATATCCACGTTTGCGAAAAACATGCAAAACACACTATTTTAGTCCCGTTTAAAAGGATTACGCAAGATTTCGAGAACTTCGAACAAGCGGGCAGATGCTATAGCATTTGAACTCGGCACGAATTTCAAATTTCTGAAATATCAAACTATTCGAAATGAGCGAATGGACATACCGAGTTTTTTTTTGCTCGTGTAACCCCCCTGGAAAGATGTTTTCACTGCATTACAGCAGCCGTTATGTGGGGAAGCAGTCTCTCGTTGGGAAATGCGCACCGCTGTGAAGCTACATCACATGGAAGAATGTGCTTTCTTTGAGTACTCCGGTATTTTTATTTGTTATTTTTAATTTTTGAGATCTTTAAAGCGAGTTATGGGGTTCATATTGGATAAGATTGAGAAACTTTGAAGCGTGGTATATTTTGCCTCTTATTATTTACACTCTACAAGAGAACCCGCCCATATAAAAGAAATCCACCCTAGAATAAACATGGCATGGCGCGCGTACGGGAGACATTCCCAACTCATGAAAGGAAACCTACCACTATCACTCAAGCGGAAACTATATAACTACTGCATTTTGCCAGTACTGACATACGGGGCAGAAACTTGGAGAATTACGAAGAAGCTCGAGAGGAAGTTAAGAACCGCGCAGCGGGCGATGGAACGAAAAATGATAGGCGTTACATTAAGAGATAGAAAGAGGGCCGAGTGGGTCAGAGAATAGACGGTAGTCGCCGACATAACAACCGACGTTCAGAAGAAAAAATGGACATGGGCAGGCCACGTGATGTGAAGGATAGATAACCGATGGACAGTTAGAACGACATAATGGATACCGAGAGAGGGCAAGCGTAGCCGCGGACGACAGAGAGTAAGATGGGGGGACGAAATCAAGAAATTCGCAGGCGTCAAATGGAACCAGCTCGCGCAGGACAGGCAAGACTAGAGAGGATTGGGAGAGGCCTTAGTCCTGCAGTGGACATAAGATAGGATGATGATGATGACTTTTATTCCAATTCCAGTATATGTTCGAATTTGCTTCGCATTTATTCGGTACTAACTACCATTCTCTGTGACTTTGCTTCGAATCAAAGTGATATTCGCACAAACCTATAGTCTAACAGTTCCTCGTGTGTGCGTTATAAGTTCTGGAAAGGAGCACGTTTCACGAAATGTACAGCACTCACTGCGTGTCGCCGCATCCTGCCTATATAAAATGGAGAATCTTCTCTTACTGCACAGAGAGCAACTAGTCTTGCATAAAATTATTTGATCAGAACATGTGGTGTGTTATAAGATGATTCTATGGGCTTTAAATGTTATAGGACTCTTTTCTTTTCTATTTGTTTTGCAAAGGAGAAATATGAACTGTTGTTTCGCCCTTCCGGCGCTTGACAACTGTCCGAACTAATCGGATCAAAATGATATTTGACATCGCTTAGAAGTGTTATTATGTTACTATTCGCACACTGTAAGGGTCCTCGGAATGCGAGGGAGAATATGGTATGCCGAGGAGGCACCGGATAAGACGCACAGCAAGGTGGTGAACGTGTGGGGGAGGAGGCGACCATTGTTGTGATACATTGTACAGCTGGGGACTGGAAACCGGATTGACAGGTGTTTGGCGGCCCCAAGGGGAAGGAGTAGTTCAGGCAGCCTGTCCAGGAATGTCTGTAGTCACCAGCTGGTTTGGCACCTTCACTCGCTCCCCCGCAGCGCGGTGGGCAGCAAGCGTACCCACTGTATTGCTGTCATTTGTTAGAGCGGCGTCGGGGTGTCGATCGCCGTGTGTGATTGGCTGTGAGGTGTTCAGGGGCGGAGCAACCGGTGTATATAAGGTGGCCCCTTTTGCCTGGCAAGAGAGATCGGAAGCCGGAGACTGGAAGCAAGACTGGAAGCGGAGGTTGGGAAGGCCGAAGGTAAGCAGTAGGTTGGAGGGTAGCCCGAAGGTTGACGAGGAC
Organism: Hyalomma asiaticum; assembly: GCA_013339685.2. Lineage (NCBI taxonomy): Eukaryota > Metazoa > Arthropoda > Arachnida > Ixodida > Ixodidae > Hyalomma > Hyalomma asiaticum. The sequence continues at coordinate 64,258,145 of CM023484.1, forward strand.
GGAGTGGATAGTGCTAGAGAGGATATCTAGCACGAGTCCGGGTGGTGGTTACGGTCGCAGGAGCAGTGCGATGCACTGGGGTCGGCTCTGTCGAATGGAAGCGATCGTTCCACCAAGGTCCTCCCAACTGGGGTTCGGGCGCGGATAGTACTAGAGGGGGCATCTAGTACGAGTCCGGGCGGTGGTTGAGGTCGCAGGAGAGGTGCTATGCACTGGTCGGCTCTGCCGAATTGGAGCGACGGTCCCACCGCTAGGCCCTACCAACCGATGGCTCCACCTAGGTCCTACCAACCGAAGCTAAGTCATCTATGTGTATGTCAATGTGTATGTAATGTCTGTCTCGTATATAAAGTCTCGTGTTGTGTTTGTGTGAAAGGCTGGTATCCATCTTTCAAGTCGACAACGCGACGGCGGACAGACAGCAGGAAGGCTTCCGTCCATCCTTCTTCGCAGCAGCAACGCTAGCTGGAGGAGCTCGGCTCCAAAAGAAACGAAGAAGAGAAGCAGGAAGGAGGAGAAGGGGGGAACAGAGGACGAGTTCCTCACCTTCTCTCTACTTTATCCTTTCCTTCCTGCGGGAAATTTACTCACACCCTTAAAATGTACCCTCAACTGACAGAATTACGGAACTGCGGTATCAACCGGCATAGAATCGCCTCGGTTGTTCTTGGTCAGCACTTATTTTAGTTGTCGTGTTCTTTATAACTCTTGCTCTCGTTAAAGAAACAGAACAGGGATGAGCTCACATTGACCTCGACGCCTTGGCACCCAAGCTACAGCCATCAGCCCCCTCGTCGCATAGTACACCACTCGGGCAGGTGACGTTGCCTTATTTCAAGAACTACTACTAACGCTCCAAGGGTACCGCATCATTTGAACACACCCATGTTAAGTGTCAGCTAGGTTTCGATCCATCAGTTGCAGTGCATGCCATAGACGTACCATAAACACCATCGTTCACTTTCTGAAGGAACGGCCACTGTGCGCGGCCAGAGCGTTGTCTTACTCTTATAACACTGCTGGGCAAGAATTGCTCAAAGTGTAGCACTTTGGACTCGCTCCCCCTTCGTGTGGCGCCGCCGCGTCATCCATTTTACTCAGGACCTTCGAGGCTGCTTGCTGTATTACTAAATGCCTTCCGTTCTGATGCGCAACTCTCTGATGAACGACCTGTGCGCTTCTAGGCTAACGAAGTGGTGTCGCACGCTTCAGGCAAATGAGAGGGGTAGGGGAAGCGAGTCAGTATAATCGAGTGCGTGTTACGAGACCGATCGAGCGGCTAGTGCACCCTCGGTTATCACATCGCCACCGTACACAACACCCGGCACGCGCATCGCTACAGCAACGCTTCTGTTCGCTCGACAGCGAGTGTACAGTGTTTGTGGGGTCACTGCACGGCGTCGACATACCGCATGCAATGGGGTAGCGATCCGCCAAGCCGCTCGAACGAAAGACTATATCAACGTCTTAAAATGACGCGTATTTCGTGCATGTATGTCCACGCATACTGCGGAGGACGCGCAGCCTACCAAAAATGGAACGGGGGGGGGGGTAGGGGAGAAGAACGAAAAAAACTTTGCGCAAGTCTTTAGCTCGCGCGGTGCAAATGAGCCCTCGGCTGGGGTGATGATGATACGCTTCTCAACGCTAAGCCATGGGTGTGGAGGTCGTGAGATCGTCCATCTTGTCTGCAGTGCTATGGCGAAACCGGATCCCGCGAATGTATGGTGTACATATATACAAAGACATGACACATGCCGTGGCCCGTTTGAATCCGTAAGCGTCCGCGGAGGTCAACTGCTCAAACTTCGCGTACGTGTAGTCGCAGCTCGTTGGAGCACTTGAAAGAGTCAGCGAAGCGTGTCGAAATGGACTGCGAGCAGCGATGTGGCGTTTTGCGATCAACTATGCATTTAGACCCCGCCAGTTCTTTCTTTTTTTTTGTGTGTGTGTGTGTGTGTATTGTCCTCGTAGGTTATGTGGCAATGAAAATTCGCATCAATTCCTGACATCTCTACGCAGCGGTGTCGCCATCTACTGCATCACTGAGCGTCCCTTCCAGCCTGGTGCGCTCTATCATTTCTAAAGCGTATACGCCAACAAGGCTTGTATGCGTACCCATAACGACAGATGTCCTTTAGCAAAGTTCACCGAAATGTGGTTGTGTAAGAAGTCAAAGTTTACTAATAGTAAAATAAGTTATATCACTGCCACGTGAGGCAACCTATGTGTTTTCTAGAGAAAGCCATGCAGGTAAGGTTTTCACTGCGCTAATTAATGGCTTGCTCTGAATTGTGCGATGTCGTGGAGCGGCTGGGCTGCCCGCTACAGCACCAACGTGTCGGTTGCAAATGTGTTCGCCCTCTCCATTCCTCGTAAACTTGACCGCATGGCGCGCACTTAAGTGTATACTTCACTGTATAGCTAGTACAATATGCTTCAAGTTCAGCGCAATGCGCTGTGCGACTTTCGCCACATCACTAAACTGTGCAGCAGCGAAGTTTTGCTAGAGTCTATCAGTTGTCATGGGATGGGACACATAGAACACCTTCGCCCTAATGGCGTGCACTGTGCGTTCTTTGCACCAAGTGAACCAGATTGCTGTCCCAATATAACACAGCACAATGTGTTTCCATGATGGCAAAGAACACTTGCGAACCAAAAACTTTCGCAATTATTCCTCCGGGCCCGTTTAGCAGATCTATCTTACGATAGATTTTTTTCGCCAGTTTTGATGCTAGATGAATAATTAGCGAATCCAGCTAGTCATCGGAAAAGCTTGGTGAATACTGCGTTTGTTTTTTTTTTTTTTTGCGGAACCTTTGAGAAATAAAAGGACAGTAAAATGGTAAATAGATTAACCTGCGCTGAGCCCAGAAGGCCTACTTTGCATTGGGGAAGGAAAAAAGCGCCGAAAAGTTTGAAATGATACAGGTAGAATAGGCAAAAGAAAGTCCGACAGATCCCACGCATTGCGCGAATCAACGCCATGCGAAGTGTTAGGAGTAGCATGAGCACCTTTGTGCAAACTAAGCAGTAGTGTTTATGCTCGTAGGCGGTACTGTGGGTCACCGTGGCGCACTGTGTTGTCTGTGCCCGTTCACAGGCGTCTATCTTGTTGACAAGCAATGCACGCTGCGTTGCACTGGTCCAAGTATCATGCGCGCCGTTCATTGGAGTTTTCCTACGTGGTCGAGCAAAGTCAGAGAATAGACTGCTAGGGGTAGCAATACACTTGTGCTTTGTATCACATTGATATAGGGGGGGTTAACGGACCACAACCACGCGCAAACCGCCTGCCATGGACGAGTGGTAGCATACGTGCTCGGCGTCGTAAGGGCTCGGTTTCGATTCCCTCTTACGGCGTGGTATACGTAGCCTTGGGTCTCTGCGATTGCCCACGTCTATCGACTTGTTATGTCTACGTATTAATCTGACGCTGGTACAAACGGTATCTCTTCTGACGTTTAATTCACGCAAAATGTGGTCTCGTCAATTTTACCGTTCATATTTTGCTGGTCCTGACGTAGGCTGTAATGGTAGCATTCAATCTCCTGTGGCGCATACCAGAATCCCCCGTGCGAGTGTGAGACACATGTGATCGTTTTATCGTTAACTGTGACGTGTGCGGCAAATATATCATATTAGTGTTGTGAAGAGCAATGATTCATGTTCGCCATGCACTCATACCCTATTACGCAAGTTTTGGTGTATACCAAGTGAACGAGACGGTCAGCAGAGCTCGGAGACGTAGGCGTCCAGATAGATAGATAGATAGATAGATAGATAGATAGATAGATAGATAGATAGATAGATAGATAGATAGATAGATAGATAGATAGATAGATAGATAGATTCAGAGCTGCTGAAGTTCGCCAAGAAATGATTTAAAAACAGCACCTTAGTCAGTTCTTCGTACATTTTGAGACACGGTCAATGAGCGCAGTAGCGTTCAGAAAGTACAGCAACGCTATCGATGCTTGTCGTAGCTGAGATGCACAGGGCCATCGACCTGAGAGCTGGGCAACGGTGAAAGCGTTGCCGTTTACCTGTTGTAGTGCTGCACAGAGTTGCATTCTTTCATTTCCGAAAGTCGGGCAGTTGACAGGAGGAGCGCGATAGCCTCCTCTACAGCACAATCGCTGCACTCGGCATTTTCGATCATTTCAAGTTTGAAAGAATAAGAATTGGCGAATGCGATGCATATTCGCAAACGACACAACACTGTTGAAATCGGGAGCCACATGTTAGAAGCCGCAGTTGCAGTGATTGGTCGCGAGAAAGTCAGCGATGGTGTATGAAATAAGGTGTGTGTGACACTTTTGCGATGTCATTCTGCGTGCTACCATGCTTAAGAGTTGGGCTGCGTCAATCCTGGATAAGAGCGAAATCGTTGGAGCAATCAATATTGACACTGGGCTAATTGGTACACGAACCAGCCTCATTGCTTCAACAAAAGCTTGCCTAAACGTCAAGACATTGGGTTAGTATATCAAGTAGTGCAGTGCCCAAACAAAAACAAGCCTAAACATCAAGACAGTGGGCCAGTTGGTATACCAATTAGCCCAATGCCTTGATGTTTAGGCGAGGGAACGCTTAGGGAGACAAAACACACGAGGACAGAAGGTTGTGACATCGTGTGTTCTGTTATCCGGCGTCGTTTCTCTGAACTAGACCTCAAGATATGCGGAAGTAAACAAACGAAGGTGCTCTGACGGCTGTTAGCATTTCACCGAGTGCTCGGAGCATCGATACATCTTCATTTGAGGCATGCAAAAATTATGCGAAATTGAAGCTTCGCAGGCGAGAGTCGTCTATGTTTTTTGTTCTTGCTCCATCCGAATGCACATACGCGCGTACGCGCGTCGTTGCGTTCAGCAACACAGTGTCAAAGCCAGTGCCGCGACGTGGCCCTCGGGTTTTCGGAACAGTTGTGCCTTCAGATACATTATCTTCTTTCACTTCATTTCACTTCCGACCTGTTCGATTCGTGTCTTACTTCACGCTATGATTAACGACCTGTGTCAGGGTGCAAGGTCCTTTTTAGGCTTTCACATCTCGACGTGTCAACAGTAATATATCTTGAGATAAAGCATCCGCTATCGTTAGTGCAGCCAAGAAAGAAGCCCAGGACAGTTTCTTTGTGACCTGCTCGTTATCAGCTTCTGCCATGCATCGTAATTGTCGAGGGCTAAAAGGGAAGGTGGGAATAGAAACAGTGTGTCCCATTTCAGCATGACATAACGGCGCTGTCATTAGCGCATGTCACAGATAACGTATATGCTTAGAAGCCTGTACGTAATTTGTCTTTGTGATGTGTGTGTACCATTCCTTGGCTAGCCGGCCCTGAATTTGGCTAGTGATGTGCCCGCTGGGGTGTGCGAAAGAGATATGACGTAATGCGTGAAAAAGCTCGGGTGGGGTTTGATAATACCCTTTCCTCCCAGCACTACAACTTGGGCCTAACGTTTGGGCTCACACACGATCACCCTGACTGACCTGAGCAAAATAAACAACGGCAGTGTAAAACTCACACACACTTCACGATGACGTGATATTTCATAAATGCGCGGTGGCTCGCTTCGTAAACGCGGCCAGTCATCGCGCAACTTGAGCAACACGCACACGATTCTCGCGACCCGCATTCGACACCTTTAACATGCAAATTTTACAATTATTCACTTTCGCAAGAAAGCGAGATAGAGAGAAAGCAAACAAAAAAAATGTGGTTGATCCCTGTGTCATAGGAATCTGCATAACACGAAAGTGAAACCTGTCTTCGCGAAGTTGTGGAATGCATAAGCGGCAATCTGGCGAATCGAAGGGCGGGAGAATTTCGGCGATTTTTCATTTTCCACTTATCTCGATCAAATTTTCCGTATGCGTTCCCCTCGGTGCTATAATAATTTATGCCAAGCCAGGCGGTTGCGATTCATTCAGTTTTTCTGAAAATGAATTTTAAAATTTTTATAGCAGATTCCCACGCGAGCCACCCTGTGTTTTTGACGTCATTACCTGCAACGCTGCCTACCCGAGCCGGCAGGCCGTCTAAAGATAAACGGCGGTACTTCAGCGCTCAAATCGTCGCTGCCAGTTCAGAAGAGCTCAATACATCGATGGCTGACATCGCCACTTTCATTTTTCTGGCACCAGCTCCATATTTCTGATAGCGGGGAGGCTGTGACGTCATCACATACGCTGCACAAAGCATCTACCCGTTTTGGTTTGAACACATCGTTCATTCGGTTATTTGAAGTTGTTGATGAGTTTCTGAGCTAATTGAATGACCCTGATGACCCTGGCTGCTTCAGGGCTATGAGTACTATTGGAAAACAGCGATATCAGAATATGGTGGATAAATCGCCGGAGTTGCCCTAAGGGCGGGAGATGGTTTGCGCATTGTGAACATGTGAACACGTTAAATCTGGCCATCAGCGGCACCTCGACACGGCACAGGGATCCTCGAAAGTTGTACGCGAGGGAAAGTTCTGAAGCGACTCACATAGCTCCGGAAACACTGAAATGCACGCGCCAGAGCTCTGCGCAAACCTTCCATAAACAAGGAGCGTCCGCAAACGCTCCCACCTTGCAAGCGAAACCGAAATGGGTTGTCAGCGAATCGTTTTCTGAAGACAGAGTCAGTTGCAACGAACGGCCGGTCATTTGCTTGTCGACGGTCGTTCTTGCATTCCTGGGGCAATGCGCGTCGCAACTCAACCCACCTGGCATCGCAAGGGAATTCTGTAGCGGCCGCGTTCGTACTTTGCCCGAGGAACGCACCGTAACGGCGCCGCCACGCCGAGTAAGTTTACAGCCCACGCAACCAGAAGTTTCTTGGAGTCGCACGCTTGCTACATTTATGACGATTTCAAAACCGTCAGAACAAATGGTCAAAGATCCCTAGTACATCGCACTCTGCTATGGGAGAGCTCTGTAGAGCCGTCCCTGCGATAAAAACAAAAAACAAGGCACGGAATTGAATCAAAAGTGAGACGAGCAACACCTTGATAAAAGCACAGGAAAACGTTATACACGAATGAAATAAAAAAGATCGCAGCCGCCTCCACTGCCTCGAAAGCTGTACGAAGTGCGGCGCAGTGATTAACTTGCGTTTCCCTTGTGCTTTTCTTGCGTTTAGTGGCGGCGTTTTCGAATTGTCTTCCTTTAATTTGATCTCATTATGCGGTTCATTACCCTTTCTGCGTATCTTTTCATTCATTATACCAACCTGCGTCCATTTCGTTTATTTTTAACAATTATTGATCGCTTTCATGGGAACTCTTCGGGGTGTGCGATGTGTTGCTGCGACGCTGTGCATGATCCGCCGGCCTTTCTCCATGTATCCCGCAACATATGACGATAAATGTCCACTATGCGGAGAACACCCAACGTTGTACCACGTTACATGGACCTGCCAAAAATCCAACGTAGTACCTGTATCGGGACTGGCAACCAGGGTCCCTTAAGGTTGGAAACCCTGCTGTGCATGTCTGAATATATAAAAGGCGCGAGCGTCCAATAAAAGGGGTCACTTTTCACCTCGACTCGAGCGTTGTCTGATTCGACATGCTATCTTGATCGACACATGGTTACCAGCAAACAAAACACCAACACCAGAGCAGTGGAAGGCTGCGCTGTCCTCGTCGAATCCTGAAGAACAGCTCAGGCTGATCGACAGAGCTGGCAAGATGGCAAAGACCACATGGGTCCTGGACTGACGGCTCCACCTTCGACTGGAAACTTACCTTGAGGAAATAAAGTTTTAGATACGAAGCAGCTTATGTTCGGGGCTATGTCACTTCCCCCCTCCAACCATCCGCCGTGTGGCGACCACACCCGCACTGAGCATGCGCATCCTCCTCCCCATCCCCTCCTTGTCTCATCTCCTCTCGGCATTCCTCCTCTCCTCTCCGAACGGCGCGCGTTGACTATGGAAACGCTCTTTCTTCGATGAACGCTTGATAATGATGATGATTGTGTTAGGACGCTAATTTCTGCAGAACATGTCGGGATGATGATGATGGTTGTGGTTCGGTTAGGAAAGGACGCTAATTTCTGCAGCCCATGTAGGGAGCACGGCTAAGCGTCCGTGGGGGTGGGGGAAAGGGAGTGAAAGAGATAGAGAGGAGAGAAAGGCCGTAGTGGAGGGCTCCGGAAATTTAGACCACCTGGGGTTCTTTAACGTGATTGATTGTGGTTCGGCGGCACTGACAACGCACAGTACACGGGCCTCTGGCATTTTCGCCTCCATCGAAAATGCGACCGCCCATGTCGGGAGCACGGCTAAGCGTCCGTAGGGGAAGGGGAGTGAAAGAGATAGAACGGAGAGAAAATAGTGGGGGGGGGGGGGCTCCGGAAATTTTGACCATCTGGGGTTCTTTAACGTGGACTGACAACGCACAGTAGCAAGGAGGATAAAAAAAAATTATCCTCCCTGCACAGTACACGGGCCTCTGGCATTTCCGCCTCCACCGAAAATGCGCCCGACGCGGCCGGGATCAAACCCGCGCATTTTGGGTGGCAGCCGAGCACCGTAACCACTACACCACCGCGGCAGCACCGATGAACACTTTACCAGCTCGCAAGGAACGAGAACGCACCCTCGCCCGCGAGGGCGCGTTCTCGGTATATTGCTAGCTGCGGTAGCATATACAGTAACTCTAGTCAAACCGATGCAAACGCGACTCTTAGCCAAACCGATGCAAACGCAGTGCTGCTTCGCATCTCCTCATGGTCCCCTTTAGCGGGAGATGGAGTAATTTTCATTCATTCATTCAGCGTGTTTCTCTTGCATTTATCGTCATCATTTTCAAATTAGTTTCTGTCCCGCCACGGTGGTCTAGTGGTTATGGCACTCGACTGCAGATCCGAAGGTCGCGGGATCGAATTCCGGCCGCGGCGGCTGCATTTCGATGGAGGCGAAATGTTGAGACCCGTGTGCTGTGCGATGTCAGTGCACGTTAAAGAACCCCACGTGATCGAAATTTCCGGAGGCCTCCACTACGGCGTCTCCCATAATTGGAGCTGGTTTTGGGACGTTAAACCCCACAAATCAATCAATGAAATTAGTTTCACTTAATTTGATCTCATTATGAGATAAATTACCATTAATGTGTTTCATTTTATTATACTAATGTGGTTTATTTTAACCGTTCTTAATCTGCATCCATTTTAAGCGGGTTGAAGAATAAAGAATAAAAAAATTACACCACCTCCCGCTAAAGGGGACCATGAGGCGATGCGAAGCAGCACGGGGGTGCACACCGCGTTTGCATCGGTTTGACTAGGTGTCGCGTTTGCATGGGTTTGTCGCTAGCAGACGGTGCCTGCGTCAGCTGTTGTCTATCGCGGGCGAGGGCGCGTTATCGTTCCTTGCGAGCTGGTAAAACGTTCATCGAAAAAAGAGCGTTCCCATAGTAAACGCGCGCCGTTCGGAGAGGAGGAATGCCGAGAGGAGAGGAGGGGAGGAGGATGCGCATGCGCATTGCGGGTGTGTACGCCGCACGGCGGATGGATGGAGGGAGGGAGGGAGAGAGTGACATAGCCCCGGCCATAAGCTGCTTCGCTTCTAAAAATTACACGATCTCCCCGAAGGGGCCATGGGGTGATGATCGCTGGGAGTTTCAACGGTGCATTTAACGGCGGTGTTTACAGGTTTGCAGTGTTTTCGGTGTTACCTTTGCGGTGAACCTTGCGTGTTATTACGTTGTTAACTTGGTTCGTTACCATGCATCGCGTGACCGTTGTCAGAGTGTGGGTTGATGCTGATGTGTACTTGCGTCAACCCACTCGCTGACGGAACTGTTGCTTCCATCACACAACACCACCAACTTCTTTCATCGGAGAAGGAGGAGATACTACTTAAGCGAAGCGCGCGCGCGCTCTCTACCCGCTTTATTTATTGCAGCAGCTGTTGGAGAGAGGGAAGGGAGAGGAGAGCCGCGCATGCATAGTGTGAGTGCGGACGCCGGACGCGTGACATACCCGCGAGCAAGAGATGCTCCGCATCTAAAAGAGTCCTGTTTTCAAGCGCTGTTCTCTGAGCGTGAGCCCAGGAGATCACAGGAGACGTCGACAGCCAGGACGCCTAAAGAGCCCCGCGTTTGAAACCCGACTAGCAGGGCACAGTTATGGTGACCTCAGCAATGTGATCAAGGGTGCTCACAAAGGGTGCGCGCGCCAGGGCTATATCTTTTATCTGTCTGCAGTGCTTTCGGTGACGAAAGTTCCTGCGTCTTCACCCCATTCTTATCCTGCATTATAGGTCCTGTTATACTCTGCACCACACATATAACTCGGTGCGGGGCTCTGCGTCGCAGTGGGCAGCAATAACCACGCCCGGGCTCCCTAGGGAGGCGTGCTCGATCTGTCTCTTTCCGAGATGTCACCGATAAGAGCTTCCACTGCCGCGGGCTTGTCGCCTCGAGGTTATTATGAGATAAATCAACGCTCTTTGACCCACGCAGCACACCACCATTGGCAAGAGAGAAAACTCGGGAACCTTCCTGTTGTTCTTTTAATCTGTTCCTTTTGGATTGTCCGTCGTTGGTGTCGCGTACAATATCACAGACCTCCAGCACATCTGCGCGTCGCTTCTTTCGGTGCCTTTATCATACTTCTTAAAAAAGAGTGATTGTATATTAAAGAAACTGAAATTCGCCCAGCCAGTTGCCGTTATATCTGAAGATTAGGCTCTAATGTATTGGCAAAAGGATGGGAAAAAGACCCATCGTTTGGAAAAGACCGAGCGAATTACTCGAAGGGAATCTTTGGAGTGTTGGACCTCAGGCGAGGCGCTGAACAAACGCGAGGGGCGTTAGCAATTATTGCTCTTGTTCCTACTAGTGCGCAGTCGGAGCACATAGGTCAAGCGAATGCGCCTGGTCGGCACTTTTTATGAAGTGCGACGGAAAATAAGCCATGCCCAATCGCCGGAGTCGTCTCGGCCTGCGCGGCCGAGTGCACGCATAGCAGTTGCGCGAACAGCCTGTTGGGATTCGCACCACTCGCGGGATGTGCAGGTGTCTCTGAATTGAAGAGCTGTGAAGGCTAATTGGGGCCTAGATGCCTGCTTACTGGCAGGCCTTTGACATGCGTATGTATGTATGTATGTATGTATGTATGTATGTATGTATGTATGTATGTATGTATGTATGTATGTATGTATGTATGTATGTATGTATGTATGTACGCACAGGCGCTAGCTCTCAGGTTTTTATTTATTTATTTATTTATTGTTTACTAGCGTCCACACAAAGCGTGACAAGAGAAGACAGACCCCTACACAACCTGCAAAAAGGGAGGTCCATTGGACTATTATAGTCGCATACCATTCTGGCATTCAGTTCTTCCTATCACGTCCCCGTCTCACAAATCTATTTTTCACTCCTCTTGCCATCATTCTCGCTGAGTGACGCGAAAAATGAGTTATGACGTGTATCCGTACGCCTTGCCAACGAACTAAAAGCTCTCTTCATCGGCCGTCCCACCAACTCGCCCATAGGGAACCTTAAAGAACGATAAACGAAAAAAATAAACACAAACTGGTCTTGTGTAAACAGCGATGAAACTTAGTAGCGCTGCCCTGAAGTTCTTTCCTTTGAAGATGCGGCAAAACTGCAAAGAAAGAAAGAAAGAAAGAAAGAAAGAAAGAAAGAAAGAAAGAAAGAAAAAAGAAAGAAAGAAAGAAAGAAAGAATAGTAAGCACACCAAGTGCGTACCTCGAAGACGAGCCAGAGTCACACGACAAAGGCGGCGCCATCAGATTAAAGATACAATGATTTATGGGCGTCCCGGTTATATTGGAAGAGGCGCTCTCGGGGCGACGATCGCATTGGAAGGGATGCACACCGCGAAATGGTCCGTGAACAGTTCTCGGGGGTCGAGTGCTCTCCAGCATGAGGGGAATCGAGCAGCAAACCGGTGTGTAGGAAGTGATCGCCGTCCCTGTTATTGTCATCGTCTTTGTAGTTTTTATCGTTCAACGGCGCAAGAATAAGACGGATAATCGTGGCGGTAGCCGTCCGCAGTATATTGAAAAGGAAATTATACAAATGCCATGGTCCCATTGCGTGCGTCGTCCCGATGGAATAGATCGAATTGAAGGAATCGTCGAGGAAATGAGGAGCGGAATTCGCATAGACTGCGCATCTTATATATACTATAATGCATGGGATTCTAGCATTCTTGACGAGCTAGGATCAAAGCCGGAATTTTCGTTTCTTAGGTCGCTCTGTGTTTGAGGCTCCAGAACATCTTTTGCACATACAATTGAGTTTTCTCTCTATATTATTATTGCTCTAAAAGACATAACACAGTTCAGCGACACAGTTATAATGAAGGAAAGGTCGACACACGTACGTCACAGGCACCAAGGAGACAACAGAGAGTCTTTGTCGTTTTGACATGTGAAGTTTAATTTTAGTTGTGCAGTTGCGTTTCTGTATTCAGCGCCAACCCAACAAGTCTTTGCCTTGGTGCCCATTGTCCAGCAGAATCCCAAGGTGAGTGGACCGCCAACTTTCAGCCAACTACTGCGCTTCTTGGCATGACTGTCAGGCAGAAATTTTAGTGGCTTCAAACGACAAGCAGGCATCAGGAGCATCCTAGCAAGAGTACAGTTTCTTGGGAAAATCTCGTGGTAAGCCGATATCCTCTTACAAGAACAGGCATCCGGTCAGTCTTGTGAAAGATTGGCGAGGTGGTGCGCAGGAGGAAAGCAATAGAAGACGAATTAAGCAATAGAGCCGAGCACTTTGTTCTGCCACCTTCGGGCACTGCAAAAGAGCGTGTGTGGATTGCTTGGCTGAATGCGCTGCGATTTCGGGCCCACAGAGCATGTGCGCCGAATGGTCTTACTGTTTTGGTATACCAAAGATTGCATATACCACAAGTAGTCTTGACGCCGAAAGCCACTGTAAGATGCGACAGATTGTCGCCAACCGCGTGGGGAGATAAGCTCGCATTTCAAGTGTCCCGTCGAAGAGTCATGGGAACGATATTGTAGTGGCACCTGCACGGAAATCGGCAAATGATTTTGTCGTAGCAACGCATTCTAAAGCGATGGATTCTCTCATTCGAATCGAAGATACTGGTGGAACTAGTGAACGTACCATCGGATGTCTTGGAGACTATCAGCTTCTGCGAACGCCTTTAACGCTTTTTCACTAATGCACCTCAAAATTTAATTAACCTTCCCTCTTCCTTCTATCTTTGTAAGTCCTCTTTCCCGTTACCCAGAGTACGTTAACCATGCACTCAGAGGTTTTTCTTGTTGGTATCCTTCCGCCTTCTGCGTTTTCGTTTTCATCTTTCAAATTACCCGCCATAAGCGTTCTCTCGGAATACTGGCTTCTTCGCTCGTGTCGACTACGGACTTCGACACTCGCACACGAGATCAGCGAGCGAGCGACGGCAGCGCCTATGGCGCTGACACTCTTATCACATCCCTTTCGGAGCCGCGCATATTTCTGCACTCCGCCGCACGCTGGTTATCAACGCGAGGCAGCTCCGCCGAGCGCGTCGACAACTCTGGCGCCCCTTGTGACAACCGCGACAACACAGGAAGAAATCGTGCTGTCGAAAGGGCGTCTCGAAATTGGCTTCATTTTTTTGCATGGACGTCTTTTCTGGGTTCCATGGAACATCGAACACCTTCGTTAACGTTCAGGAAGTGCTCGGTATTGGGATATAAAGCCTTGGCGTCGTCGATGCGTTGAAGGTGAGTGCGAAGACTTCTCTCGTTCATTTTTTGATTAGGATAACGCGGCTTTCGCTCGGTGCAGTCTGGGAGTATGAGTCACACATGTCTGCAACGCCCGGTCGGCAGATTCGGCCGCCGTATTTTGCGAAAGGTTACGCAGATGCCAGGCGCTGCTAACGCTCAGTTATATACCACGCACAGTCATACTGCCAGCGTACTATAGGTCTATGCATATACATAAACATAAGAAGAAACCTGTGCAGTTACTGCAACGTATCGACGCCCTGGGCAGACCAAGGCCACTAAGTAAGGCAAGCTTGAGCCGTCAGCTAGGCGACACCATAAACAAGTGTAATTCAGACCGTATACAGTACGTCCCGTTAGTGATCGCGATATGCATAAAAAATATCGCTTTCCTTCTCGCAAGCAGAAATTGTGTTGCCCATAAGGCAACCGTCTTGTATGCGTCCGCTTCTTAATGGAATGCGTACGGTGTCGCCAAATTCCATGTTTATATTCATTGCTCGGTACAAAACATAGCCTGGTTATCGAAGGCCTTTGTCCGGGGCTAATGCGAAAGTCTAGGTTTACTGCATACGACGCGGACGAGTAATGCAGTTGCATAAGGCTGACTAGTAATCAAGGTCTTGCGTTATTCGGGCCGTCTATATACATTAAGACAGTATGAGGCGATCTCCAAACCGATCGTTTTGACAGTGACTTAATTTATACGACGACTATAGAGTACGGAATTCGCCTCATACCCCATACTCGCTCTCGTGGGACCGCGATTTTGCGTGAGATGAAGGCGAACCCGATAGAGGCATCGCTCATAAATGGCATTTTCTTTCCTTTTCCATATGATGGATTGGGGAGCAACGATCTGCTTTCATAGTGTAAGTTTCATCTTACCTTTGGCACACCAGTGCAATGTTGTCACTGAGTGCTTTTTTTTTTTAATACCTTTAAAGCCTTCCGAAAGTATACATATCCGCAGGACAGCAAACGATCACAACATGGCGGCGTGGTGACGCACAGAGCTTTTGGCCTTATCTGCCAAACATACGTTTTGTATTTCTGGACACCGGAACGCGAACATGTGCTTTTATCGCCTTATCGCTTGGATTGCTTGGCTTCAGCGATTCCTTTATTCACCGTTTGCACTTCGGCAGGTGTGGTGGACGATGCTGTAAAATGTTTAACGTCTACAACCAGACGCTTTTTGCTTGTCAAACTGGCACCCTTGGTAAACGCTATACTGTCATACGAAGCCAGAGGTGTTGAGCTGGATATTTCTTTTGTAGTATGTAAATTGCCTGCGAACCTTAAACTGCGTTTTCATAAAAAAGTAAAAAAAAATAATTTGTTCAACCCTATGTGCTTACGTCTGTCATCCGTAGTTATAACACTCAACGCTAGCTAACGTAGCGGCCGGGCAGCGTTGCTTGGCCTAAGTAAGAGATATGGCCTATTGATTACATCGCTAAGCATCCGTTGAAATACTGTCCCCCTATATAGGTGCGTGTATGCTTCTTGCTGGAAGCTCGATCCCACGTTTGTGTGCTTTCATTGATGTGGACGACCTTCACCGTATTCCTTTTGAAACAGGGCAGTAACACGCAGCCACCTAGCACGTTTGTCATAAGCGGATGCAGCGGATGCACATGTTTTCATCTATTTCACTGCAGCAGGCGGACTACTTTTAAAGACAATTGTCTTTCTTGGGATATTGGGATACTTCAACGCAGAAATTTTGGGTCTGTCTTTCTGTATGTCTGCTGTCACACGATTCAGCCACCCGGCCAGAGTTTAAGCACTTGCCTAACGCCCAGCCATCTTTAACTGGTAGCTGCTTTCATACTTGTGAACATTGTAGATAAAAAAAAAGCAAATATTACGCATATCTGAGACGCAGCACCAACACGTAAGTATTAGTTGGTGTGTTCCTTTACTAGAAAATACATAGATACGTAATTCTAAATACCCTAGAGGTTAAAGACCCTAGTGTTTCTTAGGCAGCGCAAAAAAAAAAAAAGGCGGCGCTGTGCACGAAAAGGCCTCTGCCGACGATTTGGTGCTGACACCTGGCGGTTGCCCTGGGATTCTGCACAAGCTTATGTTTCCCGACGGCGCTGCCGGATGGCGTCCATATCTCACGCAGCGTATTACGGCCGGCAGAAGACTATCGTCTTTCGACGACATTTGCAGAGAAGCACGCAGATACGCGGCCAATTTTTTATTTTGTTTATTCTTGGTACACACCTATGCATGTATGATGTACTGATGCCTGCGTATGGAGCGGCTGCGGTTCTGTCATTATCTTCCGTGCTTTCCATCCCATGCTGTTAGCGCCTCATAGGCATTTGAGCCTCTATCGTCGCTTACTACATCCACGCTGAAACCAAGTCTCCATATCATTTGCGTCTTTTGCTAGTCTTGTTTCGTGAGTACCCGGGCGCTGTGTTACAACGGGACTGTACTTCACGGAATTTTCTGGCAGCAAACACATGCTGTGGTTGCTGGGTTTGCGTGTATTTGCATGTGGCTTTCAGGGGCGAAGCATGTGCATGCTTCATCATAACGGCGAAAAGCTGTGTGCACGTTATCTTAACTTTCTTCTCTCACTCTTCTCTTAGTCGCATTTCTGCCGGCTTCGTGTTTGTATTGTTTGTCTGTTTCCATCCTTCGCGCAATTGCGACATCAGTTTCTGTCACTTGAACTCTAGCGGCACCTATTGAGCACCGTGCAAAACATAACTTAGAGGCGCCGAAAATGAACTGTTTTTCGTAGTGGCTGCTCCATTTCTGGCAACCAGGTTTCCCACGGTACACACGAACATGTAGGGTAAAAATGCTTGGAGAGGGCGTCACCTGACAAATTTAAAGCCTAGTCATAAGAAAAAAAAAATTAAAGGACAGAATAATGGGAAATCGGCCCCGGTCACGTGTGTGTAGGCAAGCGGTAGAGTAATGCACTGTCAAGCGCCACTAAAGGTTACCGCTTCCAAAGAACCGCGAGGAGTCCGGCAACTATGTGAAGCCTAATCCTACCCGAGAGGCACTGCGCGCCGGCGACAGACGACGTTGGCTTGCAGAGGCTAGTTTAACCATGTGACGCCGCCTCCTAGGTTTTTTTGTTTTATTTCTCCATGCTCATAAACTATAGATGATCTTTTAGCTTCGTGACCGGGCACGCTAATGAGTATTCGGTTCGCAACGTAGCCCAATATAGGCAATAAAAAATACTAGTGATGCGGTACCCATCTTAGAGTCGACGACAGTCGACGTTAATGCGATTCAGCGCAACGACAGGCTGTGTTCTTCAAGAAACCTTTAGTTATCCCTTCATGCTGTCGTAGCTTGGCAGGCAAGGTGTCACGTCTGTCGACTGTTTTTTTTTTTTTGGGGGGGGGGGGGGGTCTGAAAGCAGCCGTCTACTATTACTTCATCATCATCGTCAGCCTGTCTACGCCCACTGCTGGGCAAAAGCCTCTTCCATCGACCTCCAATTATCCCAGTCCTGTGCTAACTACGACCAATTTATCCCCGTGGACTTCTCGATCTCATCTGCCCACCTAATCTTCCTCCGCCCTCTGCCACGCTTGCCTTCTCTAGTGATCCACTTCGTTACCCCCAATGACCAACGGTTATCTTGTCTTGGAATTACATGCCCTGCCCAGGCCCATTTCTTAATTTCTACTAACATGTCCTTAACACGCGTTTGTTCCCTAAACTTCTTGCCCTTAAAGTTACATTTATCATTTTCAATTCCATTGCTCGCTGAGCCGTCCTCATTTTAAGCTGAACCCTTTTAGTGAGCCTACAAGTTTCCGCCCCGTAGGTGAGTACCGGTAAGATGCAGCTGTTATGCACTTTTCTCTTAAGCGACAATGGTAAGCGGCCATTCATTATCTGAGAATGTCTGCCGAAAGCACTCCACCGCATTCTTATCCTTCTAATTATCGCAGCCTCATGGTTGGGATCAGGGCTCAATACTCGGCCTAAGTAGATATATTCGCTTACCGCTTCCATCGCCTCGCCACTTATCTCGAACCACTGTGCTTTACCAAGGGCCTTGAGAATTACTTTTTTTTCCCCGCATACTGATTTTCAGACCCACCATTCAACTGTGCGGTTCTAGGTCGGTAACCATGCTTTGCAATTCATCCTCCCACTTGCATAAAAGGGAACGTCATCATCAAACCTGATGTTGCGGAGGTATCCTCCACTGACCATTACGCCCACCTGTTCCCAATGCTATGTTCTGAATATCTCTTGTAAACATGCTTTAAATAACATTGGAGAGATTGTGCCTCCTCGTCTTACGCCCTTCTTATAGGTATTTTGCTGCTGTCCTTATGGAGGACTATGGCAGCTATGGACCCATTGTAGA
The DNA here is from genome assembly GCA_013339685.2 of Hyalomma asiaticum. Lineage (NCBI taxonomy): Eukaryota > Metazoa > Arthropoda > Arachnida > Ixodida > Ixodidae > Hyalomma > Hyalomma asiaticum. The sequence goes on from CM023484.1 coordinate 64,276,240, forward strand.
TATCCTCTGGTGTTCTTACGTGATGCTCGTCTACACCCTGATTCCGCAATGTCTGCACGACTGCTAAGGTTTCTACCGAGTCGAATGCTTTCTCGTAACCTATGAAGGCTATATATAGCGGTTGGGTATACTCCCCGCATTTCTCTATCACCTGCTTGATCGTGTGAATATGGTCTATTGTTGAATAGCCTTTACGAACCTCGCTTGTTCGTTAGGTCGACTGAAATCTAAGGTGGCACAAATTCTGTTAGCAATTGCCTTGGCAAATACCTTGTAGACGACCGGCAGTAAGCTGATCCGCCTGCAATTTTTCATATCCTTCATGTCACCTTTCTTATAGATTAGGGTGGTGTTCACATTCTTCCAAGATTCCGGTATGCTCGCGATCATTAGGCATTACACATACAGGTTTGCTAGATTTTCTTGTATAATTTGCCCGTCATCCTTCAAGAGATCTTCGGTTATCTGATCGTCACCAGGTGCTTTGCCCCCTTTCATTTCTTTCAAAGCCTTCTTTACTCTCTACTAACAATTAGTTGTACTATAACGAACCACAGGTGTTCAAAATTAGACCGGATGACTCAAGTGCCTTGCGATGTTATCGGGGTTTCACCACGTAAAACCACGGAGCATCATTTACCTTCATCGTTATGAAATTCCCATCGCTTAAGCTGTATGCGACGCGCATACTGTCTCCCAAAGCGGCCCACTGTACTGTGACTCGCTCTCCAGGGTCGACATGGTAACTGGAGAAAGGGGATGGCAGCGACAAAAGATGGTTTCAAGTTCATTCGTTGTTATAGCATGTACAAAAAAAAAAAACGAGCTTACATAATACACGCAGCATTAGGAGGGACGAAGGAATTATCAGGGGGATGTCCTATCATTACTGGGTGCATATGACGTGTACAGTACGAACAACTAAAAAGAAAATGCGTGAGGAATACAATCAGTAGGGAACAAGTTACAATGAAACAAAAAAAAAAAACACTCCGGTGTGCGTTAAAACAGCCCTATACAATAACACGAAAGATACACACAAGCACGAGTGTAAAAGAAAACGAAGAGATCGCTTTTCCCCTCTCTTCACATAATTGAGAATGAAAATACAACTTGTTTTACCACTAGCGTGACACCCAATGCAGTAATAAAGGTAATGGCAAAAAGAAAGAACTAACGACGAGAGTGTATTGATGACGAAAAAACAAACGGTTTGGTTAAGAGTATTTGTTCACGTTGTGTTTAGAAGACTGCAACGAACGAGACGACTTAAAAAGAACAGGGAGGCGATTCGAAAATGTAACACCGTAGACGCGAGCTAGACCTGCATGATTAAGAGAATGACGTCAGTGTGATGGCAGACGCGCGCTATAACTACGTACAATAGGCTCACGATCTGGAAATGTTGTAGAACTTCTCGGCGTAAGTAGTTGTATCGCGCGAGATTACCCTAGGCAGAGATGTGCTGTCGCGCATGAAACTATATACACGACTGCGTAAAGGCGCTCCTCGTCGTGATCCGCTTACACACTATGGCCCCTATAGCGTAAAATGGAATGCGGAATTCGGAGGATCCTCTTGGTCCTCTCTGATTGGTCAGTTATGCTTGTCAAGGCAGGACAGTGACCGATAAGGGAATTGAGATTGGTCAGGGATTGGTCAGTTCTGCCTGTCAAGGCGGAATTCACCGATAAGGATCAGCACGGTATAGTATTCCGCAGTCCGTGGTACGGTATAGGCCCCCATGTTTGCACGTCCTCCGGGAATCGGTGGCAGGCCGCACTATCATAGCGATCATCATCGTCACCATAAGTTGATTTTTTTCTGGCAGGTTGTGGGTGGGCTGTCGCCTCCTCAGAGTTGTTTACTAGTGCTTCCTAGGAAATACGCTAGAGGGAACCGTGACTCTGCAATGTGTGCGAGAAGTGCAAGCGCGGCGGATCAGCTAGTGTGGATATCATCGGCAGCCCATGGATCCGCCTAAACTTCCTCCTTCTGGATTGATATGGGATTGTGCACTGGGCGCTAAACTACTGCGCTAAAATTGCCAGTGATCGTACCCCTTAGCAAGTACGCAGTCCTTAAAATGGGAAACATTTCATAGAAAACTCGTCACGCTGACCTTATCCATCCATCCATCCATCCATCCATCCATCCATCCATCCATCCACCCATCCATCTATCCATCCATCCATCCATCCATCCATCCATCCATCCATCCATCCATCCATCCATCCATCCATCCATCCATCCATCCATCCTTCCGTCCGTCCGTCCGTCCGTCCGTCCGCCTACTTATGGCTGCTTCCTGGTCGTCTGTTCACCTTCTTTACCCTAATGTTTGGATGGTATTTGTATAAATGCATTACGAGCATGAATAATTTATTTTTACATTACTAACATGGTATTCTTGTCACCTACGTCACGACTAACGATGCTGTAACATCCTGTGGCTCATAACAGTAGTGCTTGGTCCGTGATATGCAGATACGCGCCACAAATGTTTATGCACATTACGCAATCTATGTCAATCAATGGCCAACTAACATAGACATCTAACACATCATTATAGGTTAGAACGCACTTAAAAACAAGAAAGGCGTACCCTTTCCTGTAGCCTAGGGTTGAAGTGTAGGTACAACAAGCCCACAGACAGTGGAGACCCTGCTGTAATATGTCAACGCAATCTACCAAGCGGTAGGGAAGAGGCACTAGGGGATCAAACCCGGGCCAAGCAAGCACGCTGCCACTAGGACACAGCGGTTCCTTCCACGTGGTACATCGAGTAAATAAACCTATTCCACCAGCAGTTATGGTGACGGTGCTTGTGTAGCATGACAGCGCTTACATGCAGTGTATATGTTAACCGCTATCATGACAATTTCGTAAACAATATATATGTTCTACTATAATTCGGCACGCTTTTCTCCAGTTTTGGTCGATGCCGTATGAAGACGTCACAGAACGACGCTTCTGATACGCACATCAGGGGACCGTAATAGCGTGCATTTCCCATTAGCAACACAGGCGTGTATGTACTTGCGGCCGAGCAAACGTTGCGTCGTACCACTAGCTACCATCAAGTCGCCGCGCTGCTGAAGACGTTACATGTTAGCACCACATTGAAGACATACCTACTCGTGCACTTCGTGCAAAGACATCATATTCGTAACACATGACCGAATGCCGGACAATTCATCGGCAGTTTCCTCGCTGTCTGCCTTTGCATGACACTGCTACCTACAGTGCGCAGGATCAGCAGGATTTTTTTCATCTCGTCGCTTAGAGAAGTAGAGTAATGCTTTAGATTTTGAGAGGTAAAATTAGTAATGGCAAATACATCGCAGTAAACAAGAAGTCTGAAGCCAAACCTGACACGTGCCCTTGGCACAAATATACGTAACGTACTCATCATTACCCCAATGAAGCCAACAGACAATAAAGCCAAAGAAAGCATACGGGAAATTGTAGTTTTTCACTGTAGTAATCATGGAGTACATGTACAAGAATTAAAAAGTGGACGAAAAAACACACCTGCCTTCGGTAGGGACCGAACCATTCGACCTTCGGATAACGCATCCTATGCCCCACCAACCGAGCTACGAAGGCGGTCGTTCTCTCCCGCCCACTTTACTGGATGTTTATGTGCAAGTGCCACTCGTAGCCATGGCGACGAGTGTGGAACACTTTGTGCCAGTAGGCGTCACATCTTATGATGAGATGGCTATACTGCCCAGTAAACCCTCGCATTCTACCTAAAGGCTCCAAGGCTGTCAGTACGAGACCCAAGCTATCAAATAACGAAAGAAGGAAATGGGGTGTAGTAAAACGAGGCCTTTACCCATTCCCTTCTTTCATCGTTACCTTGGTATTTCAAGGTTCTTAGCGACAAAATCCCATCTAGTTATGTCGGATGCGGAACTCGATGGAAAGTAGAAGTCGGGGCCATTTGGCACATCGTAAAACGCTAATAGCGCGAAACATGCTGAGCGGCTACAGTACTGAGAAAAAAAGCATGAGAACTTGAGTTGGTCAGCCGCACCTGTTTACACAAAGTTTTATCGCTGTGATTTTTAATTCTGTACTATTGGCGTCAAATGAAACGCGAACAGCGGATCGCGTGGCCGAAGCATTGGCAGTGTATAGTACGCACCGTAGGTTCATTACAGGCGCCTACATCCGGTGTGCCAGCACTGCGCCATCCCCGGTAGTGCAATATTTTCGCTTCTCTCCTTGTTCCAACGTTTGAAACGAAGTAAATAAATGTAAACGGAAGCGAAAATAATTACACCATCTCCCTCTAAAGGGAACCATGTGTGGATGTGAAGCAGCGGGGAGATGGTTAGCTTGAGCGGGAGATGGTGTAATTTTATTGAGAGGACGAATGAGAATGTATAAGAGAAGAGAGAGAACGGGCGGTGGTTGCGTGATAGCCCGAGCGCTCATCGCGGCGCTGCACATATTCATACTGTCATTTCATAGTCATTTTCATACCGCGGAACTACCGTTGCGCCCCCAGCGGAGTATGTACCTGTCGCACCACCTGTCGTGCGCGCCGCTCCGTAGAGTAGAGGATTCCTAGAGGAGAGAAAGGGGGATGCGTAGGAGAGGAGAGAGAGAGGGGGAGGGGACGCGCATGCGCTGTGGGGGTGTGGGATGCGGGACGGAAGGAGGGACGGAAAAAGCCCCCGCCATAAGCTGCTTCGCATCTAATACTGCAGACTACGGCGAGTACGGTAGCACACAACTTTGAATGATATCTGCGCCGAATGAAGGCGAGCAGCGTGATGTGCGTGCTGCTGTTTGAACCGTAATTATTATACATAGATACGCTCGCGCGCTTTAAAGCAGTTGCATCCAGAGCGCTGCTAAGCCGTGTACGCCTGCCTGTAAATGCAGATGAATGGATGGCACGCACTGTACTGTCGACAATGCCTGGAACACGCGCTCTGTTGTTGCATTTGACGTCGATAGTACGTTCACTCGTATTAAGTCACTCCTGACACATATGTTATTGCGCTGAAGTATGCACCGGCAAAGAAAAAATCACACAAGAAAGTAAATAAATAAATACAATTAAGGATAAGACTAACAGACCAATGGACAGATAGACAGACGGACAGGTAGATGGATATATGAACAGACGGACGGGTGGATGGATGGACGCATGGACGGACAGAGGGATATGAAAACACATTTTAGCGCAACATGGAACAGAAAGACCAGAATGAAAGAGGAAACAAGCGGGTCTAGCTAAAAAGGGCGCTCAACCTTTTGCTTGTTCTTGCTTTGTCTGTCTGTCTGTCCGTCTGTCTGTCTGTGCTTTCTTCTGCTGCGCTAACATTATTTCTGTCATGTGTTCTCTCGATTCCAACCAATTCTCCAGGCAACAAGTTCTCGATAGATCGACAGACCGATAGATATACCAATCATCTCGCCAAACGTAGCCGCCACTGACCATCGTTACAGTGACAGTCAGTTAGGAAGCACTAGTTTCCATGTAACGCTTGCTTCTTGCAGAAAGTGTAATGACCCACTTTCTGTGCGGTTTGTTCTTGGTGCGATTTAACGGTGTGACACACACACACACACACACACACACACACACACACACACACACACGCACGCACGCACGCACGCACGCACCTGGTGACTTGTCCCTGAAGACTTATCTAAAGAACCCCTATGCACTGATACCGCGCTGCAGGCGCGCAAAGGCGCGAAGTTATGGAGGCGGAGAAGACCACCTGCTTTTGGCCAGGCTGTGGGGAGCCCCTGGATGCAAAGCGGGGGGCCCGGATCGCGAGGTGTTCCGAGTGCTGTCGCGTGAACTGCCTGCAGTGCAAGGCGACGCACGAGGGCGTCAGTTGCGCGGTGTTTCAAGCAAATCGAGGACAGGCAGGCCAGAGCACCCTTCGCTCGCCCACTTCGCTGGGTGCCCGAAGCAAGAGTTACGATACCTGGTCGCCCGCGGCAAGAGACACCAGCGCAAGTGAGGGCAACCGAGGGACGTCTAAAAATTCGCCGCGATCAACCGGAGCCTCAGAAGAGCCGACATGGCCTAGCCCCTCTTGGGCAAACGCCTCGGGGAGCCTAGCATGGACTGGCACGTACCACTCCGGAGCCGCCACACGAAAGTCGACGTCGCCTGTCAAGGTGGGTACAAGAATGAATCACTTAATCCCATAGGTCGGCATACTCACACTCATGAGTACGCTCACTCACACTCATCCCAATGGGATTAGTATGAACGTGAGTGAGTAGCGGTAAGCATGAGTAGAGGTGAGTATTAGTGTGAGTGAGTAGCTGTGCTTAATCCGCTTCCACGTGTTACGTAAGATAGAGCAATACAAGAGGGAGAGCTAGGAAGCTTCATCAAAACGGATATGCGGTTAGCTACCATACACTACCAGGCGGAGAAAACGAATATTGTGGTATTGCGATGGGGACGGAACGGTCGACAGACTGCGAGAGAGAGAGAGATAACAGCTGTGCGGAAACCAGGGAGGTTAACTAGAGTAGAACTTTCAGTTTGCTACCCTGCATTAGGGGAAGGGTGAGGGAGATAGAAACGTTAGAAGAAAAGGATGAGAGAGAGAGAGAGAGAGAGAGAGAGAGAGAGAGAGAAAGAGAGAGTGGAAAGTAGACCCACACACATTAACACGACAGAGCTGCAGTGCTTCAGCGAAGCCCGTTTCTCGTGGAACTTCAGCAGTGCGTTCATGGGTTTCCTTGCGACTTGAAAGTACATTATTCCGCCATTCCAACACTGATTGTCTAGTGGCCAGCTGTACACTAGAGGCTGCTTGTGCCGCATTCTTGAGAAAAGGGACTGCATAAATGTTGTGATCGCAGTATTACGGGATGTGACAAGCCATGAGGTACAAAAAGCACACGATGGATGAATAGCAGATTACACCGCATTTTACGTCCTTCAGTATATAGGCTGATTCTACCCAATCTTCTCGGGTTGCTTCCTCTTGTATTTTCTCTCCTTGCATTGCGTCGTTCAGCCGCCGCTGGTAGTTGACCAGGCGACCAGGTCAGAAGAGTCAGGCAAACCGCCCCAGCGGCGCAAGGCCATCTGTCTCACCGAAGACTGTGGTTACGAAAAAGAAGTGAATGCGAACGACACGGAATTGTTCTGCTACAAGTGCCGAAAAACCACGTGCCTGCGCTGCAACGCCATGCACGGCTACGTCACCTGCGAAGAATATCGGCGGCAGGTAAGTGCACAGATCTTTTGTTGTAGGTTGCGAAATGCATACAGGACGTTCGCCCATCAATGTGTCCACTTTACCGAGGAAAAAAAATCACAGCATATCCATGGGGTGAATGATGATGAGTGGGCGAAGCTCCGGAGGGAATCATCGGTAAACCGTGAATCTTTCGCGTAAATCGCCCAGTCGATCATCATGTAAAGGCGTGAGAAACACTGTATTCGTACGCTGGGATCTCTCGTTTAAGGGGGATATGCTGTGCTAGAGCCAGGCCTGCGCGGAACTGCAGGACAGTGACAGCGTAAGCAGGAGGAGCTACTTTCTTAGAGGCCACTTTAAACGCTTGAGGAAACTAGTGCAAGTAGAAGTGGTAGGTAGCTCCTGCGCCATAACTTATCATTTTGCCAAGTAGGGAAGTACCCACTACGCCATAATTACCAGTGCCTCCGTAATGGGTTCAAAGCTACAAAGCACGCAGCTCTGTGTTCTTTCAAATGATGCCTCGACCTCGTTATACAATCCATTTTCGCGTCGTGTAGCGGTGTATTACTATTTTTCAACGTAACATTACGTTTGTTAATGCGATTCCGCGGGAGACATTATACCTGTTTAGGTCTTTTAGCGATAATTTTTCAACCACAGGCGTAGCTCAGTGGTAGAACGCTCGACTGCCACGCCGAGAGCCTGGGTTCGAATCCAGGCAGACGACACAACTTTCGGATTTTTTTTTTCATAAATGTAGACGTGGCTACGTACATCACCAACAACGAACACCATGGGAATGATGGGATGTACAGACCCACGCCCTAAGGAGCTTCGCCCCTAAAAAAAAAGTAACCGAACACAGTTACGATTGGGCCGTTGTAAAACGAGACCTTTCACAATTACAATTATAGGTACAAATGAGCTAACAGAAAAATTTGTCTGCAGTGATTGATTACTTACCACGTTACCTGTCCCACAACTTTTTGTTGTGGGTGTACAAATATACGCATATAGAGCAGCATCAATAGTGAGGCCGCCAGTAAACCGAGTCGGGAGAATCGGTACCTACACACACTGTCAAGGTTTGTTTTAGCGGTGCGCGCTACGGTGTCACACTTGAAGGAGCAACTTCAAATCTCACACGAAAACTTCAGGCATGCACGGGCAGGTAACTCTCTATTCTTCAATGGATTACAACAAAAACTAAGTGCATTATAATGATCATCACACCTCAGAAGTGGTCATTGAAATGTTGCAACATTACTTCATAATGTAATTGATTGAAAGTAATCCATTACTTGTAGCGCGTTACGTACATGTCTGCCCCTCGTGCACGTTTGTGTTATTGTGTTTTACTAGTAGAGGAGTACGGAGCACTCCTCTACTAGGAGCAGAGGAGTACTAGTAGAGGTGTAGGTACGGTAGGCACGCTAATGCCCTTCCCTCTTTGTCAGCACATGGTTATTTCGGTCTGAGAGACCTGTATCAGGCACCTTGAACTTTTCATCACGTTAATTTGCGCCACAGCTACTAGCGCAGGCGTTCCCGACTTAAGCATGTGCCGACTGCCACGGTTCCGTATTACCGCACTGAAATCACGGTCGCACCACCACTGGCAAAGCGCCCCATTGTCGCTTCTCTGTCCTCCAGCTCGATGACCAAGAGGACGAGATCCAAGTCTGGTGCGCCGCCGAGGGTTGCCCATTTACGGCCTTTGTGGGTGCCCGCACGCAGCAGCTCAAGTGCGCCCAGTGCGAGCGCATCACCTGCATCAAGTGCAGCGCCGTGCACGAATTCCTGACCTGCGAGGCCTACGAGCGGGAGCGCCGCCGGTCGAGCGGCGTGCGACCGCGGGAAGCGACGGCCGCGGCACCTGGCGGGGCCGGCGAGACTCATCCGAAAGAGGAGAGCACAGCAGGAGCTAGCTGGGATAATGACAGCGAGTCGTTCGACCGGGCGCCGGCGCACATCGCGGCTGCTGAACCAGATGTCGAACGGGGAGTATCCAGGAAAACGGAAGTGCTTAATCAGCAGGCTCCGAGCAATGTGAGTAATATTAGGATTGAACCAGGGGAAATGTAATTTGTGCAAGAAAGTTGTAGCTGTGGCTGTATCGTGGTTACTCCTTCCTGTGAAAGAACTCTTCCTTTTTTTTTTTTTTGTGCACAAGGAAGCTGAAATAAGTGGAGGTGAGCGCCCTGAAAAGCAGAGCCATCCTTAGTTCATTCTTTCAGCGTCTTCCGCGCTCAAAGTATTTTCGTGGGGTGAAAGGTAGAAGTCCGGGATACTTGGAATGACCCCAAGCGGTTATTTTCTAGAGAACGCTTACTGTCCCTGACCATTTTCGATGGAGGCGAAAATGCCAGGGACCGGTGTACTGTGCGTTGTCAGTGAACGTAAAAGAAACCCAGGTGGTCAAAATTTCTGGAGCCCTGCACTGCGGCTTTTCTCTCCTTTCTCTTTCAGTCCCTTTCACAGACCCTCCACGGAAGCTTAGCTGTGCTCCCGGCATAGGCTGCAGAAATTAGCGTCCTTTCCTTAACCGAACCACAATCATCATCATCATCTGTCTCTGACCAAAATGGTCGACATCCGGTTTGCAGCTTGTCGAAGCTACGGCATGTTGGAAAGTTGGTGCGAGGAAAGGATGGCAGCCGTGATGGTGGCATAGGTACAGTCAACAGCAAATGTTTGGTGTATCCGAAACCTCGGGAAACCTGTAATACCGCTTATCTTCGCAACACAGCCAGTTGGTAGATGTTTTTGCGACGTACAGGCTGTAACATTTAATTCGAGGGTGTTGTTCAGAGGCTAAGTGGTAATATAGATCTTTCCGAAGTTTTGGATCCTGTAAACTTTTGCTCTTGACTGTGCCTGATCTGGTGTATTGTTTAGAACATACGTCCATGCTCTGCAATATTCTATGGGCAAAACAAACGCCCTGCCACGGTGGTCTAGTGGCCATGGCACTCGGCTGCTGACCCGAGGGTCGCGCGATAGAATCCCGGCCGCGGCGGCTGCATTTCCATGGAGGCGAAATGTTGAGACCCGTGTGCTGTGCGATATCAATGCACGTTAAAGGGCAACTCCGGCGGTTTTTTCACCATGTTCTGATATCGATGTTTTCGAATAGTACTGATAATCCTGTAGCAGCCAGGGTGGTTCAGTTTGTTCAGAAACGCACCAATAATCTTAAATAACCGACCGAAAAGCGTGTTCAAACCGAAACCGAAACGGGTAGCCGCTTCTTGCAGCGTATGCGATGACGTCATAGCCTCCCCGCTAACAGAAGTATGGAGAAAAGTGACAGTGGCGAGGCCATCCGATGATCTATTGAGTTATGCCAGCTTTTCTGAACTTGACAGTGACGATTTGAACGCTGAAGTACCGCCCTTTTGCTTTTGAAGTCCCGCATGCCCGGGTAGGCATCGTTGAAGGCGATGACGTCATAAACACAGGGTGGCCCGCAGGGCAATCCGCTAAAAAATTTTAAAATTCGTTTCCAAGAAAACTAAATAACTTGCAACCGCCTGGTTTGGCATATATTATTACAGTGCCGAGGAGAATACATAGTAAAAATTTCATTGAGATCTGTGGACACTGAAAAATCGCCGGAGTTGCCCTTTAAAGAACCCCAGGTGGTCGAAGTTTCCGACCTCCACTACGGCGTCTCTCATAATCAGAGCTGGTTTTGGGACGTTAAACCCCACAAATCAACCATTTTCGTGTCCGTGCGATTGTTGCGCTGTATATACCTAATCCATAAAAAATACACAAGCACAAGTAAGTACACTTGATGTAAAACACGTAATGAGAACACAACACTGTGTTGAATATATGCTACGTAACTCCCTTTAGAAGAAAGCGAAAGTCGCAATCTCCGAAATATCCTTGTATCTTCTAAGGAAAATTTTGGTACTAGAAGTGCTCTTTTCTGAAGACCCGCTGTTGGCGATGGGACACGGACGGAAGAACGGAGGACACAAGCGACCAACTAACCCGCAGCACGCTTCTTAGCGGATCATCGTTCGTGCACTCCAGCAGATGATGCACCTTTTCCTCTGGGTGGCCACGAGAACACTGCGGACTACGCATTCGCTTTACCCTGTAGAGGACGTACTTCTACGAAGAGCTTCCTCGGCATGCATTGCAGCAGCCTGACAATATGTAACACGTAATATTCCTTACTGATATCATTTTGTCTTGCTTCTTGCTTATGCTGTGGTATTTCTATGAATAAAATTAGATATGACAAGCTAGTTCAGACAGTGTGTTCCTGATAGTAATGTATCCTGCGTTGATAGTTTATTAGTGTATTATCTTAACATAACTATGTGCGAAATGAAATATTATTAGTGTAGGTGGATTTCTGTTTTGATATTGGATATTAGATTAGATATTCGAAACTGGATGTTTGTATTCGAGTCGTATTCGATAAATTTGCTCATTATCATCATCATCATCATCATCATCAGCCTGTTTAGGTCCACTGCAGGACGAAGGCCTCTCCCAACGATTTCCAATCCACCCTATCCTGAGCGAGTTGGTTCCACTTTATGCCCGCAAACTCTTTAATTTCATCGCTCCATCTAACCTTTTGCCTACCTCTGTTGCGTTTTCCCTCTTGTGGTATCCATTCCGTCGCTCTTACTGTCCACCTATTATCCTTCCTCCTCATGACATGTCCTGCCCAGGTCCAATTCTTTCTTTTAATTGATAAGATAATATCGGCTACTCCTGTCTGTTCTCTGATCCATTCCGCTCGTTTTTTATCTCGTTGCGTTACCCCTATCATTTTTCTTTCCATTGCACGTTGCGTGCTCCTTAGTTTCATCTCTAGTTGATATTGTGTGGAATTTGATATCCACACCTATACTCTTGCGTTTCGAACTCCTTTTGTTGTCGTTGTGCTCATTAAATAACTAAATATATGAGAGAGAACTAACAGGAGGTAGACAGATAGGCAAGGTTTTCCTTCGACACAAGACCGACAGTAATGATTATTTGTGGGGTTTTACGTGCCAAAACAACGATATGATTATACGAGAGACGCCGTGGTAGAGGTCCGGAAATTTCGACCACCTGGGGTTCTTTAACGTGCACCCAGATCGCGCAGTACACGGGCCTCAACATTATGTCGCCTCCATTGACATGCAGCATCCGCGGCCGGGATTCTATCCCGCGACCTTCGGACCTGCAGCTGAGTGCCATAGCCACTAGACCATCAAGGCGGGGCAAGACCACCATTTGCACCATATCTCTTCTTAGCAATGCCTCCCGGTAGCCGAAGTGCCGTAGTGTATGTGACAGTTATGTCTTTCTGTTTCGTTCAGTCCCATCGCAGCGAAACTGTGTCGGAGCATCGTGTGGCCAGCCCCGTCACCAGTCCCAAGGCAACCACGACGGTGTCAGAACCCGGCGTCCTGATGATGGCAGTGCTGCTCTTGCGCAGCTCAATCAAATATCGAGGAAATTATTGAAGTCCTCCCGTGCTCCCATTTCCTCTGCAGGTAATTAGGTGACCGACAAGAATTAAGCTTTGTGTATAGATAAAATAACCCCTGCAGACCATGCGCATCGTAGGATTCGGTGTCACTGCGGAGGCCTGGGTTCAATCCCTACCCCCACGCGTGGTAGGTTGCCTTCGGTCGCAACATCGCATGGTCTGCATCTGTCTGCTAGTATGAACGGTACCTCTTTCTTCTATTTAATGTACGTAAGGTGTGTGCCTATGAAGACTTCAGTGTATTTTTGTTGGTCCTTGATTGACATAGAGGCTGTAACGTTAACATTCCGTCACCAGTGGCGCATACTCGCATTCTCTGGGCGGGTGTAAGACGTGATCGTGTTATCGTTAATCGTGAAGTGTGTGGCAACTATATACCATATCAGGGGTGTCAAGATCAATCATTCATGTTTGTCATGAATTCACGCTCTACCATACCAATCTTGGTGTATGTTAAGTGCACGGCGACCAGGACAGCACCCAGACCTAGGCGTATTAGATAGATAGATAGATAGATAGATAGATAGATAGATAGATAGATAGATAGATAGATAGATAGATAGATAGATAGATAGATAGATAGATAGATAGATAGATAGATAGAAGTTGCCGCCCTGACGAAGACAAGTCCGCTTGTCGAAACGTTGGCTCCCGCGACATTCCCTGTTCTAAATCGTACTTTGCGATTTGTTCATTAATGTTCGCCGAGAAATGTTTAGCATTTAAAGCCGCTGTTGCCTTTTCGCGGTGTATCTCCATTGAAAATGCGTCTGTTCCTTTAGACTAAGCGCCCCGATATACTGTACACTATGGTTGTACAATGTGATCTCGGCGACTGTTTAGGTTACGCAGCTGAGCAATTGTTCAGTTGGGACTGAGCAATTCAGTAACTGAGCCAAGTGAGATAATGTTTCAGGCCTCACGTGGTAACCCACACGCACACACACAAGCACGAGTACGGATATCATGACGGGGCTTTGGATGGATACGGTTCTACGGCCTACTTGTCTGTCTTGACAGATGAGAATTAACATGAATATATATATATATATATATATATATATATATATATATATATATATATATATATATATATACACACAAAGCCATGACCGCGTCGTTTGCCGCGGCAGCTGACTACAACGTTTCTCTCGCGTCACATGAGTTATACTTATCGCCTGGCAGCAGCTTGTTACTCGTGTTACACGTGAGCATTAAGGACTCAAACCACTGTCTTATTCTGTCGTCTCTGCAGGGACTGTGCTCACACGACAGGAGTCGGTTCGCTCACATACCTCGTGCGTTGCCCCGTCACCATGGAAAGCGGTATTTCCTGTGACTCTTACATCCAGGAGTCGGCGTTGAGAAGTGTAAGTCAACAGATGACTACGGAAGAAGGAAGACTTGAATTTCTGGCCCATTCATGAGCTTTCTGTTCCTCTCTCATTTTTCTTACCTTGTGGATTGATAGTGTCGATCGTTTAGTGAAGCCTCACGTTTCTGACTGCGATACACATGGCAGTTCACACTATGAAGCTTCGTTCTCGTCTGTAATGTTAACTGACCCATCACCAGGTCTTATTGCAAATGTTGGTCAATCACTGGCATTTGTGAGGTGCCGTCTGGGGAGCGTATGTTAAATCGTTTCCTAATTAGCCATGTTGAGCTAAAATGTCAGATCATGCTAGGTCATGTTAGATGGAGAAGGCATGTTCATCACCCAAGCACTTCTTCCTCAGTTTGCCCAGTGTTCGCAAACGGCGCGTACTCGCAAACGCAGAGGTGCGGGGTGATTTTATATGAAGACGTCATGAGCTCCGCCTTTCTCCAGCGAAGCTTGTAGCGTCACACATGGGATGCCGTCGATGGATTACGAAAAAAAGAATATCACCGTGCAATAAGTGCCAGCACACCTCTTCCTTCTCTTTGGTTTCTACTTATGAGATATACTGAAAACATAACAGCATAGACTGAAAATGAAAACCGCTCATTGGGCTACGGATTCGGAGCGCCGGACGCCGGGTTGCGAGGACAGCATGCTAAATGATTCAATCACTCTCATTTCATCATATAGGCGCGCTTTAAAGCTGGATTTTCTATAGACGTCCGCAGCTTAGGTTTCCCCGCCGACCATTTCACGTCCCTCGGGTGCAACTTATCGCCGGTTCCTTTCAGGTGGTGGTAAAGTCGCGGTCGTGGTGTAAGAACGGGCCGCACGCGAAGCGGCTTTTGCTTGCAGTGAACCCTCTTTGCAAACAATATTTGCGGCACTTACGCAATAAAATTTACAGCTGAACAATCTCGGCGACAGATTGTCCGTGTTTCGGTGACGCGCCTTTTTAAACTGTCTCGAGGCTCGGTTGGCCTCGCCTGACTAGTTAGGCAAGGCCATGGAAGCTTCGAATAGTTAGGTGGGGGGGGGGGGGGTATATGGGACCTGGGACCACAGATAGCGTCGTCGATTTGTGTCAAGTGCTCCCTCTTTGGGGCATGGTTACGCGTTTAAAACCTATGTTTTCTGTTCGCCTTCGCCTGGTGTGTGTGTGTGTGTGTGTGTGTGTGTGTGTGTGTGTGTGTGTGTGTGTGTGTGTGTGTGTGTGTGTGTGTGTGTGTGTGCACGCGCGTGTGTGTGCAGCATGCATTCACTTCTCGGTTATCCGCCCCAATAACATTCCGTGCAACAGCAGTGGCCACTTATAAATATGTAACTGCTCTCTTTGCATTTATAAAAAATGATTGTGTGCCTTCGTGCTCCAGGTGATGACCGAAGAGGAGTACAAGCATCATAAGGAACTAGTGTCCTTGCCCGTCCATCGATGTCTGGTCGAGGGCTGTTCCGGAAAGTTTTCTCTCAGGCCTGGGACACAAAGTCTGCGCTGCCCGTCGTGCGGGAGTGAATACTGCGCGACCTGCAACGCAAGCCACTCGGGCCAGACCTGCGAACAGTTCATTTGCGCTGTGGCCGACGGTGTTGGTGCTGTGGGCGTACATGATGAGAACGAGGTGAGTCATTGTCATCTCGTAGAACGTGTGGGGGACTGGGAATAGGGATTTCTCTTTACAGTATTGTTTTCTTGAGTTAAATGGAAAAATGAGAGGATGTTGGGGACTAAAGCCAAAGTGCTTGACAGAGGACCCGAGATTCTGCATGCATTCAGCACGGCACACTTGTATACGTACATTGTCAGTAAATATCAATCAAAGAACAGCTTTCACGGTACACAGTACAATAGGCAAAAAAAAAAGAAAGAAGGTATACACGACAGAAAAGGAAAGCGTGTGTCTCAGACACTGCTATGACAATCACTTTGCACAAACCACAAAGCAATTACCCGAACAACGAATAGATAAAAAAATTTGGACACCTAATCACATACAAAGCGCACAGTTTCAAAAGTGAACTTAATGACATTTATAGTATTTTTTGGATATTGACCGCTTTTACAATTCATACAAAGTGTTGTTCGCGCCTTCGCGTGACGAAATCAGTGTGTTCGTAGGAACTCAAACAGTATCAGGTCACACATGAGAGGCTAAATCGGACGCAGTTGGAAGTGACCTTCATCCATCAGTGGAATTTAAAAAAAAAGCCACGGATGATGAAGATTCATAGTTTTATCTTGAAAAGCACAAGGAAGTGGCTATAGGGGCTATATAGTGAGGAGTCCCGTCACTTTAACTACTGCACTGTACAGTCGGGGCAGCAGGTGCACATGCACAACACCTACATAGATTGCTCGGAATTTCTAGGCATCGGATAAAAGACGAAAGGGTGAAAGCAAGAATTTTGGTAGTCTAAGCCCGAATGTGGAGGTTCGATCATCTTGATTTCTGAAGCAGTGCACGAGAAACGAGACACAAAGGAGGAAACGGACAGGGCTACCGCTGACTAGCAACCATTGCTTATTTTTGAAAAGAATCGTCTGGGATCCGTTCCATGGAATGGAATGGGTGCGAAGTCATTCCGTCTGTTTGTGAGCCTAAATCTTTTTTTGTATTTTTCCTGAGTCATGGTCATGCCTGTTACTCCTACGACCATTGCTTAGCATTTTTTAAAGGGACACTATAGACAAACAATGAGTCCGTTCAGGTCGATAGATTATTTGAGAACACTATTGTCGTTGATGTCGACACCATATGCTCAGTTTTATAAGAGAAAACGGTTGAATTTCGCGCCTAAACCTGGACACCCAAACTTAAGCGTGACATCACGGATTTCAAAACATCGCCTACGTATTTTGGCTACATTGGCTCACTGAAATTTGACGAAATCTGCCAGGGGTTTAGTCTCTGGTCTTTCTGCAACATAATGTGATTCATTTTTAGCGTAAAATAACTTTGTGCGCCTTAGTAGGTGCCTTGAAAATCTGTGACGTCAGAGCGATTAGTACGGGAACGTGAAGGTGGCGTCGCCGCCTATATTTTGTTTCGGTGCGTCTCCTCGCGAACTAAGCGTTTTCTCGGTGCTGTTAGTATTGTCATAGGGTGTAATTAGGTTATACGTGAAAAATTGTTTTGCTATTTAGTGTCCCATTATACCTACTTTCGAGCCCATTCCATCGGTTTCTGAATGAATGCTTAAACGCTATAGCGCTAAAGAGCTTGTTTAGCAGAATTTCAGGTGTCGGTGTCGGCGACGTTGGTTGTCAGCGAAAGATCAGCGCTGTCCGTGATCGAAAATTTCATGTAAGTGCAAATAAAGATATAAGAACAAACCTTCGGCGACCGGGGAATCGAACTTGCGGCTGCTCGCTCCGGAGCGCGATGCACTCGCAACGCGCTCGGCCACCCCACTATGTCCTCTTGCATTCTTCATCTTGATGCGGGTGCAGCGCTACACGAAACACAGGACAAAGAGTACGCCCAGGACAGGTACGTCTTCTTCTTTGTCCATGTTTCATGTAGCACTGCACCCACCTCAAGACGAACCGTTTCCAACTAACTGAAGTCTGAGTTCTATAGTGATGCCTTCTTCATCGGCAAGTTTCGATGCCACATCTATTTCAAATGGCGCAAGGCGACGATGGAGGTAACGCAAGTAACTCGCACTTTCTACCAAGTGATGTCATGACAGTTACGTGGCTAGGCGACTGAACAGCGTCGCAAGCGGAAGAGAGCGGGATGAGAATGGGACCAAGCATCGCTATCGCGTTCAACTCTTAAGGCAAGCCTTAAGGGTCCCGCAAGTTTTGTTTCTCACTGGGCATTGCCATTTTTGAGCTGTGTCATGCTCAAGACTGTGACTACCATCGTCCGGTGTTTCCTTAACCTAGTACCCACATCCAGACCCATTGCATGAGTTCTTAAGTGCTAATATCTTTTAAAATTCGTTGGCGTTTAACTCTCCTAAACCACATAATCATGGGAGAAAGGTATGTTTGTCTCCTCTACAACGTTCTAAGATATCCTCCGTTTTGCTGTAGTGTTGCAGCAGGCAAGCTTTGCATTTGCTTGACATTTCGTAGCCTTCCGTGCAGCTATATGTACTGGATAGCTGGATTTAGCCTGTCGCTTGCACTGAACGGACGCGAAAACGGGAAAGCGCGTGCGGAGGGGCCAACGGTGCGCCGAGGTGACAGCTCTCTACGGGGGTACAGCATCGAGAGCATCGAGAGGTGAGCAGAGCACCGCGAAAGTGGACCAGCAGAGCATCGAGAGGAACTTGCGTGGAGAAATTGATTCCACACTCGGCGGATTTCTCCGCGCAGGTTCACGATAGACTCCAACGGTACCAAGAGGTTGCGAGTAGCGAACGCTCGTCGTCTGGAAAGCAACCGTTGCGCCCTCGCCTAGTCACCTGGTGGCGCAGCTTATTACGTGAAATGATATCCCTCACTCGCACTCCTGACGGCTCCCTCTTGCGTGTCAAGTCCACGAGGCCAGAGTAATGACGTTGCAAACCGTGGAGTAGCAGAGTTTTCGCTCTAAAAAACGAGCACACTGAAAATAAGGATGCGAGACGAGTTGTACCGACTAGGGTGCCTCGATACCAACACCGCTTCTCCTGACAGCGGGGTGGTGACCACTCATTGACCACCGCGCCGCCATATCGTGTCGAAGGAACTGACACGGACGCCGCCGCTTTTGTAGTGAGGCGTAAATTAATGACAGACGCACGCGCAGAACGACGAAAGTAACACGATTTATCAGATTCAACCGACTCCGACGTTGCTCCTAGCACCGACTAGCCCAACTAGCCCCACAATACGAATACATTTTCGCTTAGTACATTGTCATTGTCGCTGACTCGTGCACATGCGTGTGACTTCTGCCATCATTCTTTAGCCTTTCCTTCACTCGGTCACCCGTCGCGTCCATTGTGCCGTTTTCTGAGTGCTAATCTTTTATTTCGATAGTAATTATATGGACAGTCTCAACAGGTTTTCGCCGTCGCCGTTGCAGTCGCGTCCCGTGCAAAATCCAAATTGATAACCCCCCCCGCGCATCGTACGTTCAACCTGCGGGTAAAGGGATGCGAGCGGGGCCGCCGAACGCGGCTGAAGCAGAGATCAAACGAGCCCCGGCCAGTCTCCGTCGCTCGGAGGGCGCGTGCGATAACATCACTCCGCTTAGGAGACCTGCGTCGAAGCGGTGAGGAAACGCCCCACCCGTCTTTAACGAGCTTGAAAAAGCACGAGGGGGGACATATCGGCTCCAGCAGGCACTGTGGACATTGCACGGTCACCATCGCTGGTGCGCGCTCTATCTCGGGAGCCATCAGACGTGCTGCGTACAGCGTAGCAGCACCTTGTTCATGTGCTCCGTTCCAGGCGCCTTGCACATACATCGTCGCAGCGCTGGCTATGCCCTTGCCACATAGCGCTCACGCAAATGCGTGTCCGAATGCTTGAAGGAACGCGCTCGCTTGATGCCGCTGGGCTGGGCCTAGTTTCTCGGTGGTGCAAAGCGCACGCTGCTTAGCGCGGTCGCGCGGTGTGAAGGGTGTGCCAGGAGGCATCAAAACAACATGACTTATTTATATGTTCGGAGCTCTGTTGGGTCGTTGTCTCTGCCACTCGACCCTCACATGGTACTTTAAGCACCTGCATGCTTACTCAACAGGCCCATGTTCACTATAGTTAAGACTGTCCCTGAAGCTCTAGTCTTCGTATATCATATCGTGCATTGCTATCGCATTCATTGCTTCGCCCTTCTGGCGAAACTGATTTTATTCGCAGATTCATTGTCATTTTCGCTGAAACATGGTCATCAACTGAGTCTGCTATATTTTACTGTGATTATCATTACCACCACAACCTTATTTGAACCCACTACGATAATTCCCAATTCTGGGACACGATGTTTTCGACCAACTGTTGCCCTTTATCATGCTCATTATCGTAATTCAATAAGTATTGTGATTTTGTACCACTTATTTTCCTCCAGTGATTACCTATGGATGCACTTATAGTATTATGGGATTTATAAGTATGTTGCTGAATTATCGACCTTTATACATATATGCGCTTGTGTGCTCCTTTTTTCAAGTTCACCTAAGAAAAACAAGGTATAATCTCGCCTTAATACATCGTAACATACGCTTCCGTCGTTTATGATTCGTGGCGTTGAGCCAGAGCATTGCGTTTACGAACACGATATCATTGTTCAATTTGCACTCCTTGTCTTCTGTTACATTTGTTGTGTGTGTGTGTGCGTGCGCGCGCGCGCGCGTGTGCGTGTGTCTCTTGCCGACGAGCTTGACTCTGGCAGTGGTGACGCTTGCTTAGGAGGGAGTGGTGAAGGCGCACTTTCACCATATGTTAACGCCATAGTTACACGAGCAGGCCGCCGAAGCCTGACAACAGTGCCTTCGCAGCGGCAAAATAGTTAGAGGTCATACTACATGACACTTCCCGTCGCCATAGTTGTTCTGCCACTGTGACGTGCTCCCTCACCGCAGAGCGGCAACGCACAAATCACGGGCATAGGAAACAAATGTTCGGCGCTTGTTTCTTGTCCTATACCTTTCCTTTGTCCTTGTGAAATGCGCGCTCTTGTTTTCTGATGATCGACCAGCTAGCTCGAGACGCGCTATTCAGTGTTTTTTTTTTTCCTTACAAACAAAACACTTAAGAGGGTGAAAGTGATCATACTGAAGCCCGTAGAGCCTGGTGCCCCGAGCGTCAGACTGTGGCAGTGTGTAAGCTCCCGTTTTCAATACCTCTGCCTACGATAAGAGTGAATGCTTTGAAGACTCACACTTATAGAGCAATTATGTTTCAGCACTATTGTCGCTTTGGACAGTCCATAATATCCCAACTGTTGTGAGCTCGTTGACCATAACAACCTCTGCTCTGCCATAGTATAGGATGAATTATTGCCCTAAATCGTTCACATTTGTTCTAAAAACGTATTTCGAGGAACTCCTCATACTAAGGAGCAGTGGCCATTCCGTTCAGTATAGAGGAAGCAAACTGTTCCTTTATATTATTACGAAGAACGAATATACTCAATGCTTTTCGAACATTAGCCCGTCCCTAATGTGTGTGACAGCGAAGCTATCTTTGTCTGCCCTCTAGGGTTTGGCATGGTTGCTGCTGCCCTGCCTGGCTGTTGTCTGCTGTTGGGTCATTCAACGTCTCTGCACTTATGTTTGTGAATGTGTATACGAATTTTTTATGCGTGCACTGTATACTACGAGCACCTAACGAGTTATGGTGATCCCTGTCTGTGCTGACCGAGGAGTAATACCAGCGAGCACGCCTCTGCACTACGTAATAAAGAGAAAAAAAGCACCCTCCACGAAACCTGAACATTAATTTACTGTGGGTTGACAGGGACACTACAGGTAGACTCTCAGGTAGCTCAGCAGCTATATAGAATGTCGTGCGGCTAAGCCGACAGAGGTGCGATCTGTTCTCGACCGTGCGGGAGGCGTCTTTATCGACTGAAATTGAAAATTACCGGTACTATTTAGGTGTACGTTCAACAATACAAATGATCAAACGGTGTGCCACATCACCATTTGGCACGTGAAATCTCAGAATTTATTATTGTTTTCTACTTGTTGTCTCGTGCATCTGTCATCACATTCATTTACCGAACAGTCGTCATACACAAACTTCGTCTTGGAGACTAAATACGTTTTTGAGATCGAATGGAATACAAGTCTAGTGGTGGCAGAGCAAGATGAAATATCGATGAACTATAGTATAATTCTGCAGCATTGAAGAACTTTTCTTCCAGTTAACGTAAATAGATGTTCACGTCCTCGCATTCATAATGTTTGCATTAAATGTGTAAGTACAGTCAGTATCTGGAGGAAATAAGCAGGCCCTCCACGTCCGGACAACTCTTCGCAAAGTGTAGTTGATCGTGGTGGAGCCGGTGAAATCACGCTCGTAAAGTGAAGTAGCCTGTTTCACTACATACCTCATCTAGTTTTATGCCTATAATATGCCAGCCCTGCATGAAATTCATCTTACTTTTGCGCTAATTTCGTGTTTATATCGGTGCAGTTAATCTTATAAAAATTTCGTAAGCTATACGAAAAGATAGTTCGGCTTTACAAAAAAAATATGGTTATTTGATTCGAAGATTGAATAATGTGGGGCACTATTTGAATCTGTATTCGAAGTTTTCGAAAATTCACACACCTCGCTATACAGCATAGCGCACAAGCCTGATCGATGTTTGCCGTTGAACATCGCTGGTGAGCTGCATAGAAGGTTGCAGTCCTTTCTGGAGAATAAACACGAAAAGTTGCAACGACGTGGCTACGCTCGAGTCTGGCTTCAACTTCAAGCGGCCCCGAAACTTAACACGAAAGTTTTTTATGTCGGGGTCCACCACTACCCGGCACGTCATTCCCGTAACGGATGTGACGCAGTAAAATATACATTAAGAACAACAAAGAAAAACACGAAGACAAACTTTAGTGTGGCCGGTGCTCTACCATCGTGCTATCCTGCGCACATACTCGAACCTGTACGAACGCGCCTCATATTCTTATCTGGTTTCTTTCGCCGTTCTTTGATGCCCTCATCCGGCTCAGCCCGCACATTGAGGTGCACCTTTGCCTGGAACGGTGCCGCCATACAGGAGAGGCGGAGTGAATAACTGCAGCTTCAGTTCGTCTCCTGGATGGCAGCACCGTTCCAGGCCCGTTCCAAAGTGTGCCACGATGCGCGCGCACGGAGCCGGGCGAGCGCATCGAGGAAGAGGACAAGAACCGAGATATGAAACAATATAAGCCGCTTTGGGCAGCTTTGAGTATGCGCGCCGATAGCACAGTGGTAGAGCACCGGCCACCTTTCGTCGTGAATGGCCTTTCCCCGCCGACCACTCTCCGAGCGTGGTGGCAGCAAGAAAATTGCCGCGTTAGGCGCCCACGTACATCAGTGATGTTGACGGGTCAATGTGGCATAAGTGAACTGATTGATGCGTTTGTCGCGCGGTATTTTGCTATCGACTATGTCCTGCTATTACCTAAACTACTTCAGTTTTCGGAAGGGTTTGGTCACTGATGTTATGAAACCGATGCTTGAACGTGGGTTCATCCACGTGAAACGGTGACGTACCAACGAGGACACCGATAGCAACGGGCAAGTTCACCTCGATGTACTGTAAACATTCATCTGCTTACGCGAAGCCACATTTCACTTTCATTTTATACCGATTCCTCTGATAGAGGGATCAGGCACATTTTTATTTCTGGGTAATTCTCGAGTGGCCTTACTTCTAGACCTTAGTGCCTTACGAATTGCTTGCCGAAAAAGAAAAAAGAAAAGGTTATTCGGGAAACCGTCCCAGTGCTTTGTCTTTTTTCTCGAAGAGGGCACTGGAGGCTGCACATACGCAGGCGGTATTAAAAAAGGGGAAGAAGCTACGTCACCGTGTCGTAACCGAGCTTCTTATATTTTATTTATTCTTTGATCGGGTACTCGAGCTTCCGTTACGGTGACTATACTCGGGTGCAGGTAGACCCTCTCGTCGCGGTAGACCATCTCCGCGCCGCAGAGCGCGGCGCCGAGAGAGTCTGCCGCGACGTCACGTTGACAGAGCGGCACCATTGGCTGGGAAGGGATCCTTT
This sequence comes from Hyalomma asiaticum, assembly GCA_013339685.2. Classification (NCBI taxonomy): domain Eukaryota; kingdom Metazoa; phylum Arthropoda; class Arachnida; order Ixodida; family Ixodidae; genus Hyalomma; species Hyalomma asiaticum. The sequence continues at coordinate 64,299,983 of CM023484.1, forward strand.
GACAGACAGAAGCCGCCATTTTCTTGACCTGTATCCGAGCGTAGCGAACCGCCAGCGTAATGGACCCTGAAATGTGGCGTCACCGCACGGCGGCCGCGGTAACTACCGCCATCGATAACTTTACAGCGCAAGAGACTTTACCCGAAACTGCAATGACAAGCGTATAGCGACGATTTTGGAAGCAACGATACTAAGCGGTAAGTGCTGTCGTAGCGGGCTCGGTGCGAGGGAATTGACCGACTTGGGCACGTGTGTTTGAAGTAGCAGTGTGTAAGTACGCCTGATGGTGAATCATATGAACGTAGCGCAAAACAAAACGATTGATCAGACGTCCGTTGATCGAAAGCGGAAGGGGCAAAGATTGACGTTAATAAAGATAGATACAGAGACATTGTCTGCTTATTGAACTAAGAATGAACAATGAAATCATGATTATTGAGGATGGTTTCACGATCGTCAAGGCACCCAATGTGCGCCCTCATACCAGGTATAGTCTGTTCTCCTAATGGCTCCTAGTCTTCCCAAGAGAAGGGCGTGCAGTGCAATATTTGGCTCACACTTTCACGGGAATTTTGACTATACAGGTCGACAGAATTTTCAGATTCTGTTTCAGGGCTCCTTTAAGCTCGCTTCCCAGCGCGGCTCTCGCGCTTTCTGTGATTCGGCTTCTCCTTATCGAGAGCCAAGCCGAGGCCTGCGTATCTTGTTTGTAGTGCGATAAATGTCGCCAAAGTCCCCCGAGGGACAGAACCGTATGTCGCGGAAACGTTATCCGACGGCGAGCGGGGCTGTGCATGCAGCATTGTAAATTTCTTAGTGTCTCTGAAGGTCGTGATGCATGCACATTTGTTTGCGATACAACACGCGCGGATGAAATTAACTTGGGTTCCTGGATAGTGTGCGCATCGCTCACCAGATATCCTAGCGTGGTCAGTCGAACTATCTAAATTCCGCGGCGTTGTGTAGTGCCGCTAGCTATTTTACTGCACTGAAAGTGGAGTAAATGCATTCGCGCTACTGCATACTGTGTCCTTTCTACTGAGACACCACAATGATGAATGTAAACTCTACTGCGCCCATCACTGTTATTCGTACAGTACGTCCCACTGAACTATGGCATCGCCTTACGTGGTCCCGTGCGTTGGTTCTGTGCAGTTAAAATATTGTATCTTACCAGCACCACTAATAAGGAAGACCGGCAAGTCGTAGGGCCTTGTTAGCACCCTGGTCCAGAAGGTCGCGTAGTAAGCCGAGGAGAGTAGCACATCCATCTTTACATGTGCTCGTTGAACGAAGGTAGTATTAGATGTTGCTGTTTGTATTTAACGATATAGATTCGGCGTGTCGCAGAAAATATGGTGTCGGCGTAGGCATGTGTTTATAAAATGTTTGTCAACATGTGACAGTACAAAGGAGGAACAGCGACGATACAATGAAAATAGAACCATGACATGTAAAAAGGTTTGAGCACTATATGTACATGTACAAACACATACGCATACTTATCGTAGCCCCGCCACGGTGGTCTAGTGGTTATGGCACTCGGCTGCAGATCCGAAGGTCGCGGGATCGAATCCCGGCCGCGGCGGCTGCATTTCGATGGAGGCGAAATGTTGAGGCCCGTGTGCTGTGCGATGTCAGTGCACGTTAAAGAACCCCAGGTGGTCAAAATTTCCGGAGCTCTCCCCTACGGCGTCTCTCATAATCAGAGCTGGTTTTGGGACGTTAAACCCCACAAATCAATCAACTTATCGTAAACGAACTGTCACATAACATGCTTGGAGAAGACACTTATGATGGCTATGTAGGTAGAGTTCCTGTTGTCACATAGTGTGTGAGCTGCCGCGCCACCGCGCTACCACCGTGTTTCCCGAAGTACACGACCACGAAAACCCTCCACCATGACACAGGTGCGTAAACGCACAAAAATTAATTTCTGAAGGTGAAATCTGTCAGAAAAAAGAAAAGGCAGATCCCACGTGCAGTGGGAATCAAGGAAATGCGAAGCACGCATCAGGAACGTAAAATGGATCTGCGTTGTTGTCACGCTATACCGATTTTGGGACATATCAAGTTAACGAAACGGCCGCAAGAGCACCAGGACCATGGCACGTAAATCATGCCGCTCATGACACGGATATCATGATTCTAATGTTATGACATGTCATCTAACGTTCGTCATGCAGTCGTTTTGTGCCATAGCAATTCAGGTATACATCCCATTAACGAAACTCGTGTCATGTAAATCATACCGCTCGTGATGTGCATGTCCCGATTTTCATGTTCTTAGAACGTGTCACCATGGTCGTCATACATTGTCGTCTCGCGATACCAATTTTGGTACATATCAAGTTAACGAAACGGCCGCAAGAGCACCAGGACCATGGCACGTAAATCATGCCGCTCGCAACATGCATATGTCATGATTTTCATGTTATGACCTGTCATTTATGTTCGTCATGCACTCATGTTGTGCCATACCAATTTTAGCATACACCCCGTTAACGAAAAGGCCAGGAAAGCACCAAAACCGTGGCACGTAAATCATGCTGCTCATGACATGCGTGTCATGATTTCCATGTTATGACCTGTCATTTATGTTCGTCATGCAGTCATGTTGTGGCATACCAATTTTCGTATACGAAACGGTCAGGAGAGCACGAAGTCGTAGGCGGCTAGATAGGTAGATAGATACGCTCAAAGTCGCCGAAGTTCGCTGAGAAATGCTCCGCATTTAAAAATCATGAACTTCAACTTAAGCAGAGCCTACGCATATGATAGCTCGGCCTGTAATTTGACTGCTCAAGAAAACATAATTCTGTTATGAGGAGGCAATGCGAACGGCTCCCCATGACGCTATGGAGTTGACTCTTAAACCGAAGCTTAAGCGTCCTCGTCCTCCTTTTTTTTTTTTTTCTGTCACGTGTATACACTGATGTAGGTGTGCCTATGATATTCGTCTGCTTACGGCGCTTTCTATGGCGCATATCTTCGGCCCCGTCGGTCACTCTGCATTCCCGTCTCCTAGCGCTGTAAAGGTGACAGTGTGGGAACGATGTTAAAGTTAATTGTTTCCCAAGTAGCTCAATGCCGCTTTAGCCGCTACGCACAATATCACGCATGTGTGACACTGTTGTGCAATTCAGGCGATTTCCTGCTGAGGCCACCACCAGCGTTTTACGTGAGTAGCCGGGCGGCTTCATGGTACGCTGATGTGCATTGCGGCGAAGCTTTATAATGCATCAAGCAGCTTTTCGGCGACGCATCGCCTTCTGCAGTGAAGAGGTATAGAGACTAGGCGAATAAGTGGAGTGCGAGTGGTCACACCCTTTCTGATTAACATAAACATTGCTGCTCACGGTGGGCCGCTTAAATTTTACAACCTATCTTTCAGGTTCGAGGCAGGCTTAATACAAAGGGACATTGCGGCAACTTTAGAATATTCTAGCAGGATGCTAGTAGCTTCCGAAGTTTTCGCAAACTTGTAACATGCATTCTTGCCTCTCATATGTGCTCGGGATGCTGACACATGGTGCACATGTGTCAACATGGGAAACATATGGTGCCGTCTAAGCATAATGTACGAGATTCGACGTGTGAGGAAGCGCCAGCAGTCGTACTTATAACGCTGGAGCCATTTAAATATCCCAATATTTATGATCCGCAAGATATGATTTAAACGTTACTGTCTGAAATATATTTTCCTAGTTGCTCTAAAGTAGGACTGCATGAGAGAGCTTAGCGATTCTGGCGAACTTGTCAGCACTGTTCTGCGTGGGATGTGATGTGCGAATGCTACCTTGAGCAGCGAACTTGGTCATGTTCGGAAAAATTTTATTGAAAGCGCATGAGAATAATACAATGTTCCATTGTATAGCTCATTTTGTGCCATGTATTTGCGCAAATAACTGCAATAACGGAAATAATTCGATGTTACATGTCAAAGACTGCTTAAAATCTCGTGGATACCGATACTATACATTTACGCAGACGTTACGTTGTGCTCGCATGATTGGATTCGTAGCGCTAATTGGACAATGAGGCTGCTGTACAAGAGCATGGCCTGCTTTCTACCGTGCTCTATTGGCTATGACACTAGGCCTGATTCGGAGACAGAAATGTGGGACATTTTCGGACATATACGCATAGTGTCAGTTCTGAATAGTAGCACGTACTTTCACGAGACTGTGTGCAATAGCAACGTGAATCATGCTTAAGTGAACAAAATTCAGTTTCTCAAAATAAAATACGTCGGAAAATTGTAACATGAGATTTCACAAACACCTATACCTATGATAGCTTCGGACTGTATTTCTGTTACGCGGAAACTGATTTCTCTTATGAGGAAACTTAATCAGTTACGACGAAACTTAAACAACTCCTGCAGTCGCCAAAGCGGTGCCTATGCGCGTGACGTTTACATACGCTTGCAAATCTTTCAGTGCTCGCAGATGCGAACAGAAGACGCTGTGATGTCGGCGCTAGGGCAGGAGGCACCGCAGCGCGCGCGCGCTTTTCACATGCGATGGATTCGGTACCGTGTTCTGGTAGCAAAAACCTCATGCCACATGTCCAATAACCTCGTTGAACACACATGAATCATACGTGTTCTCGTATGGATTCATACGAGGTTATTGGATACGTGGTATATGTGGCATATGAGATTTTTCGACTACATAAGCTACTACATAAGCTACATAAACTACAACATAAGCTCAATCTTTTACTAAATAACCCTCTGCTTGTTGATTGGATTAGTATATCCGCGAGCTCACGGCGGAAGCGTTGCTTATCGGCGAGTAGTGACGGGGAATCCACATCAGCTTGTACTAGGCCGGGTGGGAGGGCACGCAACGCGGAGGCAGTGCGTGAACTAATAAAGGAATGTTCTTTTTCATTTGCGTTTTCGTTCTGTCATTTCATTTTGAGTGGTTTTGACCCTCATATTGGTCTCCCGGTCAGTGTCATAGCGAAGGGGGATCCGAAAGACGGCGGTGGTTACTTAAAAAAAAAAAGAACTGAAGTAGGCATCCGGATATGTCGTCAACTTCGTGCCTTGAAGCTCCAGTGTCTAGAATCGGCCCTTTGTCACACGCCCACAGGGAAGATGTCGATGACTAAAAAAAGAGCAAAAACAAAGTACGTAATCAGGATATCTATGATTGAAAACTTCGAACACATTACCTACGCATGCTTGTATTAGCATATTAAAGGTAGTTATCACGGTTTCGTTTCAGTATAGCGGCCACTTGGAGTCTTCACTTTCCCAACCGCCTTCGTCAGATGATGAGTCGGTGGAATGCTGCGGTTGCTTGGCCGAGACACCATTCGAGGAAATGATCGCTGTTCACGGTTGCGGACACTTGATCTGCAGGTGAGGTATATGGAATGGCGTTTTTCTTTTTTCCTGTTTGAGGCTTTCTCGCTCGCCTGATTCGCAAGCGAAACAGGTGAAGACCTAAATGCAAAAAAAAAAAACATAATATAAAACTGAAGTGTCCTTCGCAAGCTGACCATGGTGTGAAAAAATGAATGTTTTGCGACTGGGAGGTAAGTAATAATGAAAACTAAAGCTGACACAACAAGACATTGCGTATCGCCCTTTTCTGTTATTAGAATTCCAAAAATATTTTCCCGTTAGTTTATGGGTAAAAAGAAAATAATCTTTAACCACAGTGTATGAGGGAGCAATAATCTTCCGTTGAGCTCAACATTGCTCTGTACCTTCCTGGCATCAGCGGGCACTCGCGATGCGTTCGTTGCCCTGGCAACGAATGCATCGAAATGGTACCTCTTCGTAGAAATTTTACCTCCCGAGGGTAGAAATTGATATGGTGTGCATTTCTATGGACGTCCCTGTCAAAACGATCTGTGCGATCACTCTAATAATTCGATATGCATCCATAAGGTTTATGCAGAGATATGGAAAGAACGACAGATATATGGAACTTTTAAGGATTTCGCATGTAGCTAGAACGCGAACGAAGGCAACAAGCGCCAAGCCTGCGTGTGTTTAATAATTAGATATTTTTATTGGGCACTTCCGTATAATCAGTAACGCACTTGAAAAGAACGATTGATCGATGAGCACACTGCAGCGGAATGTGAAATGCGTTATTTCGAGCTGCTGCGTGCATGCTCGTGGGATAGAAGCTGAAGAACAGTATGAATTCAGATCATTTTAGTTTTCATAGCAAGTTAGGCTTGGTGTTCGTACTGCCAGGGTGCCAGGGGAAGTCTCTCGTGTTCCTCTTTAAGTCGACAGTGCATGGTTAGGAACGCATTTAGTTGGTGCTGCAATGCCACGTCGCTTTTAATAGCAACTTCGCCAGCGCAAAATTGCACGCACCTTGCTGCATTGTTATACAATTACTCAGGGAGACCCATAAATAGTGCCCTAGAAATGTGCGGTATTTTCGGACATATACACATAGTTGCAGTTTTGAGAAGTACCACGTACTTTCACGGCACTGCGTGCAATAGCAGCGCGAATCACACTTCCGGATTTCTTTTCGAGTTACCCGGGGTTCGGATCTTTCTTCATGTCATGTATAATTACAGCAACAGAATTTTTATTATTAAGACAATATCTTGGTTTCATTTTCGCATATTTGCGTACTTGCATACCTCTTCAGCTGGGCGCTCCACTCTCAGGTTTGTCCTAAAGTCTAAAAAAAAAAAAAAGAAATGTGCACGAAAATGAGTTTTGCCTTATCCCTCAGTCTCTTCGCATATCACTTCCTTTTCTCTGAACTGTTTCTAAATCCTTTTCTGAATGTGGTGGAATGGAGCGTTCTTAGGTTGGCCCTTTATACAACTGCCAGTGATTTTGAGACCCCTTAATCGCATGATCACATTCTGAGTCCACCCCCCGTTACCAGGGAACCTTGTAAATGCGTCTAGAAATATTACCTCACAACTTTTCTTCTATAGCTAAAACCGTCATTTATTTTTGTTGAAGAGGAGCTCATATAGATGACTTCTATGGCGCACAGGGGCTGCATACGCGGAATCGCAAGTAACGTGACCGGAGCATCTGCACTCTGCCCTGCCAAATCAGTGGACGGCACTCCATGCAACACTCGCATGCAAGATTCTGCATTGCAGACTGTGGGTATGTAGGCTGAATGAGACGCCGAAGCAATAGTATAAAGCAGATAGTATACTGTGTCGATAAGGACGCGTAAACACACTTTTTGCGAGTATTTCAGGGACGCCGAGAGAACACGAAGCTCAAAGGTACGCCCAAGGCTGACAAGGCTCGACAACACACGAGTCCGCACTATTGTGCTGTATACATGAGGCCATCTAATATTAAAAAAAAGTGCGTGTTTTTCTTCAGGTCATACAGCTTGCTTGCGTATTCTATGGCTAACGCGAGGCCCCAGCACTTGTCGTTGCGAGGTTGTTATATGACTTAAGTGACTTCACCAGACTCGAACCCATTTTGTCACACAATTATTTCGCTAATACAAAGCCTTTAGCCGATTTAGCTGGCCGTACATCGCCAGGAAATTTTTGATCGATTTGTGGGGTTTAACGTCCCAAAACCAGCTCTGATTATGAGAGACGCCGTAGTGGCGGTCTCCGGAAATTTCGCCACCTGGGGTTCTTTAACGTGCACTGACATCGCACAGCACACGGGCCTCGACATTTCACCTCCATCGAAATGCAGCCGCCGCGGCCGGGATTCGATCCCGCGACCCTCGGATCAGCAGCCGAGTGCCATAACCACTAGACCACCGTGGCGGGGCATTAGGCAATTTTTAGTCAACTATGCAATGTAATGCTTGGCAACAAAGTCCGCGCTGTGGAACTGTGGTTACGGTGCTCGGCTGTTGACCAGAAGGACGCAGACTCGATCCCGGCGGGGGCGGTCGCATTTTCAATGGAGGCATAAATGCTATGGGCCCGTGTGCTGCGTGTTTTCAGTGCATGCTAAAGAACACCATGTGGAAAAAATTGCCAGAGCTCTCTACAACGGTCTCATAATCATATCGTGGTTTTGAGGACCTAAAAAATCAGCGATTATTGCTGGTTGACTACAAACATCGCTAGCCTAGCAGAGAAAGAAAACCCTATGCAGTGCACTACTTAATTTTCAGCAAAACTCGTAGGCATTATGTGGTATGTCAAGCTTAGTATTTGCTGGTCTGGGTGACATATTACCAACTACCGTAAAATTCTCTTTGTAGCCGCAGGTGGAGCCCCGGCTGAAGCTGAGCGGACTGATGCAAGAATCACTGCGCGTGCAGATGGCGCAGAGGGCAGAACATGAGACTCAGCAGGATGAATAGGCAGCACTGTCCTTCCGAAAAGCCTACCTGATATATTTTTTTCTCACTCAACTAGCGGTGCCATCGCAAGCAGTGCCCGGCTAGCGCGCCTGCGTCCCTTCATAACCACACAGTTCCGGGCATAGTGTCGCTGCTATGCCCTGCGCCAGAGGTGACACTATGCCGGACCGCTTGCGGGGATAGAGAACCATAGGCACACAAGGACTCTAATTAGGATACCGTTGGGTGTGGGGAACATCACGTCCGGCCGCCTGTGGGGATAGAGGAACGTAGGGACACAGGGACACCAACAGCGATACCGCAGGGAGCAAGGGACACCATGACCAGCCCGCATGCTGGAGTACAGGAACATAGGAACAAACGTTGAGAATACAACGGGGATGCCACAGGGAGCGGGGTACACTACGCGCGGCTTCTCAGTTGCGGGAATACGGGAACATAGAGACACAGGGACACAACAGTGATATCGCAGGTAGCGGGGGTACACCACGTCCGGCCGCTTGCTCAACTCATCCGATTGCTATACGCTCTACTTAACGCTGATATAGCGCGTTGCTTGAGTGCAGCAAACACGAAGGTGACGCGGGCATCATTTGAATAGTCCGTGTTACCTGCAATGTATCCATTTGAGTGTGGTAGTTAAGTGACGAAGGCATAATAAGTGCTTTCTAATGAAAAATTGGTGTGTTTGAGTGTACCTGAACTTAAATTTCTTTTTATGAGCCTTGACGTATATGAAACAAGTGCCTTTTGCAAGTTCTTACATTATACATTGTCGAAAATATAAGCTATGACATTTGTGTTTTTGAAATAAAGATGGAAATGTTACTGCTGTCATGCGTTTGCTTTCATGGTATTTGCTAAAGCTGGGATGCAAAAGGCATTTCAGCCTTAGTATAAGAGGACTCTGGCATAAACCTAAAGAGGTGGTGAGGCGGCGCTGCTGCTTCGGGGCACACAGCGCCATCAGTGTCGCCGGTGAGCACTGCTATAGACGCTTGCGAGTCCGCCCTGCGGAAATAGCAGCGCGGAGTGTTAAGCGTGTATTGTGTTGCGGCTTCTGCAGCATAAAGGATTGACAGCTACTTCAAGAAGAGTTGTTTGTCGTATGGTGCGGAGCTGTGCGCGAGTGGGCATGTGCGTGATATCGGAGAGGAATTACTGAGCGTGACGGGGTCTTCAGACTGACGGGACCCGAAAGTCCTAATTTTGATGCTGCTTTTTTCTCATTTAAACGTCTCATTTCGATGCAGCGGAAACGCGACAGACACTTGTACCATATGCGACGTCAGTGCACGTTGAAGAACCGAGGTCCCTCAGCTGCAGCATCCCTCGTTTTTCCGCTCTTCAATTCCCGCGCCCCCTACTCCACACACGCTAAGCCGTGCTCCCGACAAAGGCTGCCGAAAACAGCGTCCTTTCCTTGATCGAACAGCAATTCTGTTGGAAGCTATCTGTGCAGCTGGCAACAGGAGCTGAGTACAGAGGAGGTGGGTGTGGCGCGCCGAACGACTCGTCTGGAGAGTCCTGGAAAAAAAAAAAGAAAAACTGAATGAGGCCTTTGCGTGAGGCAGCTAAGCTTTTCTGGAATGTCTTCTGCCTTCTGAAATGGGCAAAAAAAAGTTGGGGGAGGGGGCAGGGTGGCGGGGGGAGGTGTTCCTCAGCATGGACTTCCGTTGAGCAGAAAAAGCTAAAATTGTGAAGAGTCATGCGTACGGACTGGCTTTTGCTGCGTATCTGTGTCAATGACAGGTGCCACCTCTTGCAACAAAATGTCGAAAGTGATCGAGTTTACAATCAAATGTATCGTAAAATGCGACAAGCACGGATATATTGTGTTCTTAATGCTACATAACGCACGATATACAAAGCAGTATTTATTAGCTCTACAATTCTCTACAATTACTTCACGCTTCGCAAAGCCACCGCATTACACTGGGCATCTCGAGGCGCCGTACAGCAAAGGGTGCCTGGAACAATTCGATAACCTTGTCAATCGACGATCTTTTCTACTTATTCAAAAATTATACGGGCTGAATACTAGCACTGGGAGAGCTTGCAGTTGATGAACTGTATGTACCTTACACAAATTAGTTTCTTTAAACGATAACACAACAGATGTTTAGCTATAGCAACGATCATGTGAGTGTTAAGCATAAATTTTGATTGTTTTCATGGGCCAGGTGTAAGTACCAACTTTTATTTAGGCACATGTTGTCTAAAATTAACAAAAAAAAGCGCTCCTGAGGGCATCCTAATACATACAGCTGTCTAGAAATACTGAAGTCTCGCGATAGACAAAATGCAGGGTGCGACTGAAGTGTGAGGAACTGCAAATTGCACCAAAATTACCGGTTCATATCACGGCTGTCTGAGCCAAACAATCGTGAGGGCCGAAATTCGCGTCATTTCAGTCGCCCAGTTCATACCCCAAAGATGCGCCTCTAAACGAGCATTCCTACAAAATTAGGAATAGGTATAAGTTTGTGGATTTGACATCGGCGCGAGGAACTCTACACAAGATCTAAAAGGCTGACAGCTCACACAGAAGGAGACAGGGGAACGAGAAAGACGGCACAGCGCTAAACCAAGGCTCAAGGTTCCGGCGCTGATGCCTTGGGTTCCACGTCTAATTTGGCTCCCTGGCTGCGGGCATGTTTCATATCGCCAGGAAGGCGAATATCTGTAGTAGTGTGGACAACATTGGTTGCAGTAGACTTCCTTTGCGAACGACGGCTCGTAGACAAGGCAGCCATGTCCGATCCATATCGGCACTCGGTTGCGGTGTCCGAGATGAGCAAACATTCGTTCCACAGTGTCCTGGCACTGGTAACACTTAAGCCACTGTTAAGACGTTGAAGTGGGTGCTCCTTATGGAGGCGACTTTGCCCCTGTTACTTCATTTTGGTTCTTCCGCAGACGGTGAGTCCAGATCTTCGCCGTATACAGCCGTTGAAAGAATTTTGGGGCACGTAGGCAGAAGCCAAGCTCCCGCAACGGGCATATTGCAGATGGAATAAGCATGGCAGTAGTGTGTCTGGGGGAGTGATTGACTCATTCGGGATAAAGATATCTTCTATGTGCCCAGCTTGATGTATATATATATATATATATATATATATATATATATATATATATATATATATATATATATATATATATATTGAAGAACCCATAGATTTTTCAAAAATCGCCGCCAAACACCTCACTTACGGTCGGTAAAGATGCCCTCTTGTCCTAGTCACTATAACACACCGCCGTTTTGTACGTTACAGTGCCAGCACACATAGGGAATCATTAACTCAAAAATGGCGCGACTTTGAAAAATTATTCCAAGGTTTCTTCAGGGGTTCCTTCAAAGAAAGCTTTGTATGCCGAACCCTAAGTGTTCCTGCATGTCATCTCCATAAAAATTCGGCTTGCACAGCCGGCATTCGGGCCCGCTACGTCGAGATAAGCGGGTGGAATATTGCGACTTGTGCCGTGTACTTCCATTTGTACACACACACACAAAGTAAGGTCAGCATATATTTAAGAAGGTTTATTTCGATTGATACCTTTTCAGACACCAACCAGCGGTAGTACCGCAATGAACACCCAGCAAGCCACGTCCAATGGTGCTGTAGGTGGTGCTGCTGCTGCCTCCGAGGCCCCAGCCGATTCTTTCACGGTTGAATGTGGCCAGTGTCTAGCAGAGACTCCGTTCGGTGATATCATCGATCTCCTTTGGTGTGGACATCTGCTGTGCAGGTATGTCATGCCGGTTCTGATGTCTTATAGCTTCTCAAAGAAAAAGAGTTATGTGCGGAAACCTCTTTGCCTAGTAAAGAAAGATCCGAATGAGAATGAATAAATTTATGCCACGTGAAGGAGTCATGCCGTTCCCTAACGCATTTGCTTCCAAGGCACTGAGATAGGAGCTGTTCCACACAGTGAAGGTGTATGGCTAGCGAAGCCGTTTAGCACACGGCGCATATGGTATGGTTTCGAGCAAGGCACATTATATTCAGTTTCGCAAATCTTGAGCCCGCTTTTGTTAACAGCACTTTATGCAGTTTTGGGGCTGCCGAAGTAAAACAGGTTAGAATTAAATGACAGAGATTTACCAGGTATATTTGGAGCGCCAGTCATGGTTAAAAACAAACAAAACAAAACAAGGGGATGGAGGAGAGTTGCCGACTAGCGGCATAATTCACAATTATCTGTTGTAAGCCTACTGGTTAAGACTTTTGCCTTCGGAGCGTGGAGTACTCTGGTCGAAGCCCCGGCACCGGCAACTAGATTTTTCCACCCTAATTCATCATTTCTTTCGGCCACTGTATAGAGGGCGCTTGGGTTTTCACTTTAATTATTCAAATGCATCGCTACACATTAGTTCTTTGACTATCCCCTAGAGGGCACTAAGGGTTTCTGTGTACTTGTGGCAGAAAACTAGAGAGAACGGACAAAAATAATTATAGGGAAAAATAAGGACATTCTGCCATAAGAGGCAGAGAACTGGGCTATGAATTTACGTTTTTGCTATAGTATGATCGATTTAATTGAAGTAGATTTAAAAGGCATGAGGCCAACTTAAAAGAGAGGGGAAAAAAAGAAATGTTCTTAAATTTTTTTACGAGCCTGGTGGCACACATGTCAACCGCCCCGTTACGAAGGGGACACTCATAGCATCCATCCATTCATCCACTAACGAACAAGCCCCCTAGCCAAGTGCAGCTTCGCCGTAATTTAACCGTACAACCGTCAGCACGCTTAACACGAACACTTGGAAGCGGGGCCTGGATTAGCTTGCACTGACACCAGCTCCACGAAGTGTTAGGCGCTGTTTGTTTCGCGGCGGCCGGCGGTAGCTGGAGCGCAGCTCGATATGACTCGGCGACTTGTCTTTCACTTGTGTCTGGCCGGCAGGGACTGTGCTCTCGATTGACAGGCGCCTTTCGCTTTTTCCTGGGGTCCCGCGCGGGTCCGGAAAACAACCCGCGTGATACACCGCAAATCTGAGCTATAGAGGCTGCAAAAGCTCTCGGTAATAACTAAACTAGGAATTATAAAAATAGTCTCCACATGTTCAGCGAATGACAACCGAAGTCTTAGAGGGACGCGTAACAGGTAATTACGTGCCCGTTTTGGGGACGTTAGTCGTTTTTGCGTGTTTCTATTTCTTCTTTTCTTACAAGACTTTTGAACTTTGGGCATAGATCTACATTTTTGTGGTTTTACGATTAAATATGATCGTGCTGGGAAACTTGACAGAAGATCCTGGTGTCCAAGCTAAGCCGTAGATCAAATAGCTGAGTAACAGCAACTAACTCTTATTCTCCAGGAAGCATATGGTTATATTAGCAGAGCAAGGACACTTAATCTCAGAGGGCGCACCAGCTGGCACGGTTGTCTTACAGAGATGAAGGGCAGATGCAGGATGTTCTTGCGGGGGAGCTTGTTGAACTGAGACCACGTATGCGAAATAACCGAAATTGCTGCTGATATTCGGCTATGAGGTTTGATTTAGAAGTCGCGTCCAAGCCGAATTGTATATAGGTTTGTGCCGAATGTCACAAGAAGCCTTCCAAAATTCTCTGAACGTTATGAACGCCTGCTCACGTAGCATATATCTTTCACCTATCACGATGTGCATAGGAATATAACTCAATATTCTCGTGACTCTCTATGACTACTCTATGAGCTGTGCTTAGCATAGAATGTAATTACTATGTTTTCACATTCTGACTTGTTCTTTCGTGAACAGTCTGACATAATAAAGGCACGCATGCGTGAGAATAATTTCGTGGTTTTTACGTCTCAAAACCGCGATATGGTATGAGAGAAGAGAAGCCATAAAGGAGGGCTCCCAGAATTTCGACCACCTGGGGTTCTTTAACGGGCGGTGAAATCGCACAATACAAGGGACTCAGCATTTCGCCGACATATAAATGCACCGCCGCTGCCGCGATTTGATCCCGTGACCTTCGGAATAGCACATTAATGCCATAGCCACCTACACCGCCGTGGCAGGGCGTATTATATCGACGTGCGATGTGTTCCTCTGGCTCGGGCGAGAAGAAAAAATTAGCGCAGCTTGAACTAAGTCGCGCAAGGCTGAGTCACAGCGAAGTGGTCGCGTAGCTTCTCCTGGCTTAACCAGTTTGAATTCTCATGGACACGTGAATAGCCCTGACGTCATCTTATGTGGTCGTGCATGTGACGACTATGCTGTAAATTTGGCGGGGATATGGGACTAGTCGTGACGTCATCTTACGAGGTCGTGCATGGGACGAATACGGTATGACCAAGTTTGAATTAGCCGGGCACACGCGACTAGTTGTGACGTCATCTTGCGTGGTCATGTAAAGTACTATGATGTAGCCAAGCTTTAACTTTTCCGGGACACGCGACTAGCTGTGACGTCATCTTACGTGGTCATGCAAGTTATCACTATGCTGCAACCAAGTTTGAATTTGGCGGGGAAGAGGTTACTGATTGTGATGTCGTCTTAGGTCATCTGACCAGTTGTGAGAGCTGTGCATGTGGTAGCCATGCTGCGCTATGCGAGGCGCAGCTGTGCAACGCGAGACGCGGTTGGCCGAATTTTCCGTACACGACGCACGGTCTAACGGCGAGCATTACACCTTTGCTGTAAAAGAATGCAGAACATTTCACGTTCGAAATTTTGTACAAAATTTTAAATAACAGCCTCCCGCTTACCTGTTTCTGTATACGAACAGGGATTGCGTGCAAAGAACTGCTGCGAACACGACCACCTGCCTTGTCCGCTGCCCTGTTCAGACAGAAGGTGGATCACAGTGCGAGTCTTACGTCCAAGAATCTGCACTGAAATCTGTAAGTATGCGGAGGGTCAGAGTAATGCATGCATGTATACCTACATAATAAATACAGAAAACACAAGGGTAGATTTTAGGGGCGAAGCTCCTCTTAGTCTAACTTTGTCCTGCGTCAGGCGTCAGGCGTAACCGGCAGTATCCCCGGGAGGCACGCGCTCACCCTCGGCGCGTGCCTCCCGGCGCGTGCCTCTCTCTCTCTCTCACTCTTCCATCTGCTGTCTTGTGTGAGAGAGAGTGAGACACAGAGAGCGAGAGAGAGCGAAAGGCGCGCGTTGACTATGAGAACGCTCTTTCTTAGATGAACGCTCTACCAGCTCGCAAAGAAGGAGAACGCGCCCTCACCCGCGAGAGACAACGTTGGCGCAGGCAGCGTCTCCTAGCGAGTTTCTTGATTGAGAAATACCGACTGCTCGCGTTGGAGATATATATATATACAGGCACTGGATCTTGACTTGCAATGAAGTGCCGGTGGGAGATTTCACTTGTGCGTAGTTGAACCATAAGGATTCGTAGCGTGCGCGTTAACTAAATTAATCCGAAACTCGGCACGATCTACGATGAACCTCTCGAGCTTCGCCCACTCATCATCATTCACTCCGTGGATATGTTGTAATTTTTTAATTATTACCGTACCAGAGGCAATTGCTCTACTTTCTTTCTCTCGGAATTACCGGTGTACAATCTTGTTTACGCTATCTGCAACATGTGCCTTGGGTTCACAGCCCTATATGTATGAGTGAGTGCAGTCTATATAATCAAGTTCGTTGTAAGCCTAAAAATGAGAAGATAAACTTAGTAGAATGCCTAAGAAACTCTTCATCACGCTATGAAAGCGTCAGTAATGAGTCACTGAGAGCAAAACTTAAGGAATGAGAGCTCACCCAGTTCGAGCACTCTGGGTTTGGTCACAGCAAACATTGCATATCGTGAGGTCAGTTATAGCACTTTTCTGTGGCATAGAACGCATGATTTGTGTAAGAGATACGAAGCTGAAAGCGAGGGGGGAGGGGGGGGGGGTGGCGGACATCAGAGGCATGAACGTTGAGGATATAAGTGTGTGGTTCGGTTCAGCCTTATCTCGTGAAAGGCAACAGTGCACATACCGGCAGTTAAGAAAGAAATGGAAAATACTGTAAATGCGTGCACACGTGCAGGGCAGCGTGTAGCCGTCAGACGGTGTCCACGCGGGCAGCTTTATATTTGGCTAGCGTTTTCAACTTCCTCCACTTCGCTATTTCTGCCCTATCTACAGTGACACTGACTTGCTAATCGAAATACAAACATTGGTAGTTCTCGGTATCACCCAGGGTCGTCGAGCACAGTGGCCCGCTGCTGCATACACGCTCAACCACTATCACCGGCTGTGCGGCGAAAGATTAATTCTTAGCACGCACCGCTGCTTGTTGGGTTCAATCTCGGAGGCCACGCAAGTGGATGGAGCTCCATTTCCATGTCGTGTCCAGAAGGCGAGCGCGAGAGAGGAGCGTCGCTGCAGTACTATAGTCAATATGATAGAAAACACACTTCAGAGGTTAAACTTCGAGATAGTTGCCTTTAAACTGTATTTCGCCATATAACAGCAATGTCACATAACCAATTACTTCAATCCTTATGAATAGCCAACTAGCATATGACGTGTGCGCCATGCATGACGTGCCTCCCGCTAGGGAGTCCTTACAATAGCTCCTCGGGATTCAGTAAAGCTCATTGTCTGTCTGTCTGTCTGTCTGTCTGTCTGTCTGTCTGTCTGTCCCCACAGCATCAATTCCGTGATAATTTTTATTTTGAGTAACGTCTTTTTGTGTCGACGAGTGTTTTGGAGGCGTTTCAGTAATACCAGCGAGGACAGCGCATGGTCAGCCATGTGGGTGACCGCAGCCCAGCAGACAGAACTCTATGTGTTCGCGCGTTCTGTTTCCTCTTGTTGAGTTGAGTTTAGGGTTCGGACCGCCTTCGTGCGGAAACGGTATCAGCTCACTCTGACTCGTCTATCCCCAGTACTCGACACAAACATGTCGTCATTGTCTTTTAGGGGCGAAGCTCCTTAAAGCGGCACCCGTTCGTCCCTCGTCGTATATATATATATATATAATATATATATATATATATATTATATATATAGGCACTGGATCTTGACTTGCAATGAAGTGCCGGTGGGAGATTTCACTTGTGCGTAGTTGAACCATAAGGATTCGTAGCGTGCGCGTTAACTAAATTAATCCGGAACTCGGCACGATCTACGATGAACCTCTCGAGCTTCGCCCACTCATCATCATTCACTCCGTGGATATGTTGTAATTTTTTAATTATTACCGTACCAGAGGCAATTGCTCTACTTTCTTTCTCTCGGAATTACCGGTGTACAATCTTGTTTACGCTATCTGCAACATGTGCCTTGGGTTCACAGCCCTATATGTATGAGTGAGTGCAGTCTATATAATCAAGTTCGTTGTAAGCCTAAAAATGAGAAGATAAACTTAGTAGAATGCCTAAGAAAGTCTTTATCACGCTATGAAAGCGTCAGTAATGAGTCACTGAGAGCAAAACTTAAGGAATGAGAGCTCACCCAGTTCGAGCACTCTGGGTTTGGTCACAGCAAACATTGCATATCGTGAGGTCAGTTATAGCACTTTTCTTTGGCATAGAACGCATGATTTGTGTAAGAGATACGAAGCTGAAAGCGAGGGGGGAGGGGGGGGGCGGACATCAGAGGCATGAACGTTGAGGATATAAGCGTGTGGTTCGGTTCAGCCTTATCTGGTGAAAGGCAACAGTGCACATACCGACAGTTAAGCAAGAAATGGAAAATACTGTAAATGCGTGCACACGTGCAGGCAGCGTGTAGCCGTCAGACGGTGTCCACGCGGGCAGCTTTATATTTGGCTAACGTTTTCAACTTCCTCCACTTCGCTATTTCTGCCCTATCTACAGTGACACTGACTTGCTAATCGAAATGCAAACATTGGTAGTTCTCGGTATCACCCAGGGTCGTCGAGCACAGTGGCCCGCTGCTGCATACATGCTCAACCACTATCACCGGCTGTGCGGCGAAAGATTAATTCTTAGCACGCACCGCTGCTTGTTGGGTTCAATCTCGGAGGCCACGCAAGTGTATGGAGCTCCATTTCCATGTCGTGTCCAGAAGGCAAGCGCGAGAGAGGAGCGCCGCTGCAGTACTATAGTCAATATGATAGGAAACACACTTCAGAGGTTAAACTTCGAGATAGTTGCCTTTAAACTGTATTTCGCCATATAACAGCAATGTCACATAACCAATTACTTCAATCCTTATGAATAGCCAACTAGCATATGACGTGTGCGCCATGCATGACGTGCCTCCCGCTAGGGAGTCCTTACAATAGCTCCTCGGGATTCAGTAAAGCTCATTCTCTGTCTGTCTGTCTGTCTGTCTGTCTGTCTGTCTGTCTGTCTGTCTGTCTGTCTGTCCCCACAGCATCAATTCCGTGATAATTTTTATTTTGAGTAACGTCTTTTTGTGTCGACGAGTGTTTTGGAGGCGTTTCAGTAATACCAGCGAGGACAGCGCATGGTCAGCCATGTGGGTGACCGCAGCCCAGCAGACAGAACTCTATGTGTTCGCGCGTTCTGTTTCCTCTTGTTGAGTTGAGTTTAGGGTTCGGACCGCCTTCGTGCGGAAACGGTATCAGCTCACTCTGACTCGTCTATCCCCAGTACTCGACACAAACATGTCGTCATTGTCTTTTTGTTTTCCTTTTAATTATCACGAACAAATAAAAGGAAACGTTGATGCGGAGGCTGGTTACTTACTTACTAAAGAGCATTACGACGCATACACCTTTTCGCACGAGAAACGTTGAGCTATACCACAGCAGAAAGATTATATAAATACACGCGCAGCATGATATGAGCGCAACGAGAACTCAAAGTACGAAATTTAACACTGTAAACGCTTGTACGCAGAGCAAATTTCGTGTGACACCACCATTCGAACGCGACATCGCAAATGTGTGCAGGTGCTGTCAGTCCAGGAGTGGGCACGTCGCAAGCAAGTGCCTAGAAGACAGTCCGGTCAGCTCAACCAACGCAGCGACGAGAATGAATTGCTGTATGACAGTGACGGTTACATGTATGATTAGTGGATCTATGGGGATAGGGTGTGTGCCATGAGGTAGCGGAGCGCCTGCTTGGAAGGCACAGGAGCGAATGGGTGAAACTTACCACACGTAATATGTGAGAGCAGCTGCTTAGAAACTCTTGTTCATTTATTTTGGTGCCCACGTTGAAGGCCTCGCTCATTACGCTTTTCATCTACGGAGTATAGGTAAATGACTGGTGGCAAGATAAAGCACAGCCGAGGCTTTGCTTAGGTAATGTATAGCGACACAGAGTGTAATTGTGATAAATAGCGCAGTGCCTTTGTGACATGTGTTCTCGGAATAAAACGCGTGTAACTATCGTTATACGTGTGTGTGTCAGTCACTTAATTGTGTCTGCTTGGATATGAAACATTCTTCACTTCGTACTTGTCAATATTGGCACATTACTGTATATCCGAAGTGCACCTCGTTTACCGTGTATGCACAAGCATGCACGAGTTGTATCAATGAAGTCCATACCTACACATGACGAAGGTAAATAATAACGTTAAAACGCTCCTTAAAGGGTCCCTGAAACGTTTTTTTGACATTGCGTCACTGATTAGGCAACACAATTGCGAAATCATTCGCACCATAAATAAAGCGAAGCACAATGCGCTGAGGCAGCTATGGGCTTATTTCTGTCGCCTTCCTCCTTACCACTGCTGTTCCTCCTCAACTCGATCTGCTGCGGAGTGCGCGCTAGCGACGACAGCGCCTCCCGCGTCAGCCGCTCTGCCGAGTCTCCCGTAGTGACATAGCGCCCCGATATCCTCACTGAGGTCGCCCGCCTCGGCAGTGCTAGCCTCTGTAATAGAGCGCCGGCGACTCGTGTGACGCTGCCAGATGCCGCGATGATACCGTTGGCTGAAACGAAGGAGTACGTTGTAGAAGCACGTTGTTCGCAGCTAGGTTTTGAAAATTACGTTCACGTCACTTGGGTCGGGGCCAATCAGCGACCTCTCATTCGATCGCTCGATGACGGGGGCGTTTGAAAACGCTTTTTGGCGAGCCGCTGCGACCTTTTGCGATACGCGTGTTCAAAACCTTATTGTAAATTACACGCTTTACGCACAGCGCTAAAATCTGTCCTGTAATGGCCCTAGTGACCCGCTCTACCGGATCACCATGTTTGCACAAAATAGTCAAAACCGTTTCAGGGTCCCTTTAAGACACACTGGTGCACTTGTTGATTAATGGCGATAGCATAGTGGGGCGCACATTGCTACAAGGACAGCGTGTAACATGAGAACACACACACGAACGCATACATACATACATACATACATACATACATACTACATACATACATACATACATAGTTGAACCATGAGGATTCGTAGCATGCGCGTTAACCAAATTAATCCGGAACTCGGCACGATCTACGATGAACCTCCCGAGCTTCGCCCACTCATCATCATTCACTCCGTGGATATGCTGTAATTTTTTGTTTTCCTTTTAATTATCATGAACAAATAAAAGGAAACGTTCATGCGGAGGCTTGTTACTTACTTACTAAAGAGCATTACGACGCATACACCTTTTCGCACGAGAAACGTTGAGCTATACCACAGCAGAAAGATTATATAAATACACGCGCAGCATGATATGAGCGCAACGAGAACTCAAAGTACGAAATCTAACACTGTAAACGCTTGTACGCAGAGCGAATTTCGTGTGACACCACCATTTGAGCGCGACATCGCAAATGTCTGCAGGTGCTGTCAGTCCAGGAGTGGGCACGTCGCAAGCAAGTGCCTAGAAGACAGTCCGGTCAGCTCAACCAACGCAGCGACGAGAATGAATTGCTGTATGACAGTGACGGTTACATGTATGATTAGTGGATCTATGGGGATAGGGTGTGTGCCATGAGGTAGCGGAGCTCCTGCTTGGAAGGCACAGGAGCGAATGGGTGAAACTTACCACACGTAATACGTGAGAGCAGCTGCTTGGAAACTCTTGTCCACTTATTTTGGTGCCCACGTTGAAGGCCTCGCTCATTACGCTTTTCATCCACGGAGTATAGGTAAATGACTGGTGGCAAGATAAAGTACAACCGAGGCTTTGCTTAGGTAATGTATTGCGACACAGAGTGTAATTGTGATAAATAGCGCAGTGCCTTCGTGACATGTGTTCGCGGAATAAAACGCGTGTAACTATCGTTATACGCGTGTTTGTCAGTCACTTAATTGTGTCTGCTTGGATATGAAACATTCTTCACTTCGTACTTGTCAATATTGGCACATTACTGTATATCCGAAGTGCACCTCGTTTACCGTGTATGCGCAAGCATGCACGAGTTGTATCAATGAAGTCCATACCTACACATGACGAAGGTAAATAATAACGTTAAAACGCTCCTTAAGACACACTGGTGCACTTGTTG
Source organism: Hyalomma asiaticum (assembly GCA_013339685.2). Lineage (NCBI taxonomy): Eukaryota > Metazoa > Arthropoda > Arachnida > Ixodida > Ixodidae > Hyalomma > Hyalomma asiaticum. Next base: position 64,321,623 of record CM023484.1, read on the forward strand.
ATTAATGGTGATAGCATAGTGGGGCGCACATTGCTACAAGGACAGCGTGTGACATGAGAACACACACACAAACGCATACATACATACATACATACATACATACATACATACATACATACATACATACACACATACATACATACATACATACATACATACATACATACATACATACATACATACATACATACATACATACATACATACATACATACATACATACATACATACATACATACTGTACTCCTGGCCTCTTACTACGAGAGAAATGAAACTCAAATTTGAGAAAGGAAGCTTGTATTTCCATTGAGCCACCACACAAACGATAGACGAAGACGAAAGGAAGAAGGACGAACAAGATGCTGATGACGTCCGCTGTCCTGGCGTGATACCAAATGGTCCCTAAACTAACGTGACCAAGTGATGATGTCATTACATGACGTCGTAACTTTAATGGTGTGTCGGCACCCCAGAGCAAACATTTCCAGCAAGAACTGAATTGACTGGATCCAGCCCGGATTATTATTATTATTATTATTATTATTATTTATTATTATTATTATTATTATTATTATTATTATTGTTGTTGTTGTTGTTGTTGTTGTTGTGCGACAGATTTTAGTATGAATGTGAAGAAAATTGGTACGTTTGCATTTCATTGTCGAAAGATACTTGCACGTGATTGACAACGTATTTAGCGATCGCAAAGTGTATATAATCATAATTTAACTCTTTTTTCCTTAATCGTCAACCGTAAGTCTACTTTACGAAACGTTACGTATTAGCCAGTATTATTATTATTAATATTATTAATATTATTATTATTGTTGTTGTTGTTGTCTTCGTCGTCGTCGTCGTTGTTGTTGTTATTGAACCGGAGACATAAACGCCCGAACCCGGAAGCACCGATAGAAATGGGCAAGTTCACCTTGATGTGCAATAAACATTCCACTGCTCCTGTGAAAACACCTCGCTTTCATCCTATAGCGATTCCTCTGACAGAGGGATCAACATTTATTTTTCAGCGCGATCGTTTATCATGCAATATGGTTTGGCAGCTTTACAAAAATTAAGTTATGTTATGACAGGTCACAACAGAAGTAGCTAATATATCATAGCTTTCTTGGTGATTAGAACAATTTCTGCAAGTACCCAGCTTTGGTGGCTCATCAAACATGGGCCATTGTCTTCTCCCGTACTACAGGGAAAACAAGAGTTACGTTACGTATACGCTCATTATTCATAAACACACGGTTTCCAACTGTTCACGTATGATGTATCACAAAATTCACAGGAAATTTGTTGTTTCATGATCGACATTTAACGTAAAACCAAAGCCTATAGTGGAAGATTCGGCAAAGCAAACAGAAAGAACAGTGCTCCTTCGTCTACTATGCCCATCACCCATGGCTTATAAGACTGCGTGAGGCCAGCCAATAACGCAGTTTCCGAGGATTCGCCCAGAGTACGTGCAGCATAACACAACTTGAGCTGGGCAACCCTTAGTGCCGTGCTGTGAAGTACTTGCTCTACTCGGGGTGTCTCCCCCGCCACGGTGGTCTAGTGGCTATGGTACTCGGCTGCTGATCCGAGGGTCGCGGGATCACATCCCGGCTGCCGCGGCTGCATTTGGATGGAGGCGAAATGCGGAGGCCCGTGCGCTGTGCGATGTCAGTGCACGTTAAAGAACCCCAGTTGATTGAAATTTCCGGAGCCCTTTACTACGGCGTCTCTCATAATCAGAGCTGGTTTTGGGACCTTAAACCCCACGTAACAACATACTTGGGGTGTCTTTCGACATAAACGGTCGCTATGTTTTGTAGAGCTTTACGCGGTACGACGAGGTCAGTCATGGCAAAGTGCGAGTGATATTGGAGCGACATTGGCGCTACTTAGCCGAGTCATTCACTTGTAAATGCCCAGTGTCTCATTTAATTGTTTATCAATTTATTTTATTTATTGTCCACGCCGCAGGTAAATAGCTGAAACAGCAGCATGGCGCGAACGCATTTCTTCAAATCGTTGATCATTGTCAGCTTTAGCTGCCGAAAGCAGTGGGCCTGCATTGAGGGTTCTTGTCTTTTTGTAACGCATACGCTATATCGTCTGTGTGTAGTGTCTGCAGGCACTGAGCCAGCCGCTGCGCCTTTTTACAGATTTATATTTACCATAAGCGATGCATATATACTGGCTCCTCCACTCTTAGCCCAGACATGATGACGCAGCTTGACTTCCTTCTTTGGAGTGCCAGCACTCGCAACGTGGCTGCGCAGCGAAGTTGACCTAACGCAGGCGCACAGCGGGCACATATCCTCCAAGCTTCTGAGCCTCTGCGCTAGCATGGCGCTAGTTTGTAAATGTGGCTTTTGGGGCTATTTGGTTCCTTGCAAGAAATGATGTCATAGCGCGAGCAGACGAGGACGAGAAAGACACAACAGGACAAGCGCTATCCTGTTGTGTCTTTCCCGTCCTTGTCTGCTCGCGCTATGACACCATTTCTTGCTAGTTTGTAGCCTTGACGCGCGGCCGCGTTGCGAGTACTGGCGCTCCAGAGGAAAACAGTCACTCTGTGACATCATGTCCGTACTAGACTGGATGACCCTGCACATTGAGATAAACGGCGTATCGACGAAGCGCATATCTTCTGTTCGCGGCCTTTATTGGCGTACTTGGAGCGCATGCCGGATCGTTTTTGGAAGAGGTACAGGAACATCGCGAAAAGTACACTTTGGTAAGTTCATACCCTCGACACAGCATACATCTCATATGACCATTGTTCTGGCATTCCCCTCCTCCTGACGGGACAAAGAACGTGCCATTGTATGCTGAAGTACCGATAACTGAAGTAATTAAGCTATGACATCTATCTATCTATCTATCTATCTATCTATCTATCTATCTATCTATCTATCTATCTATCTATCTATCTATCTATCTATCTATCTATCTATCTATCTATCTATCTATCTGTGTGTGTGTGTTGTGCGTGCGTGCGTGTGTGCGCGCCAAATATGGAGCAAGCACGCAGGATAAGCTTAAAAGCCCCGACCTCCGGGAGGTCGGCGAGAGTGACAACTGAGTGCCCTTGTTGATCGCATGATTCTTCCACGTTCCGTTTCCCTCAAACTTTGTTCTTTATCGAGGGCGTCTTGCAGATCGGGACAACGACACCAACACACAAAAAAAAAAAAAGGAATCGCGTTGTTATTTCTTCGGCTTCGCATTCCTAGAGTGCCTTCCCCGCGCCATTCAAGCGGCCTTTCCACGCTTTCCCGTAGAAACCGCGCGCACACCTGCATCCGCTCGGGGCGCGAAGTCGTCGCCGCTGCTCGCAGCGTGAGGGCAAACGGCTTCTTTTCGCTCGGCTCACGCGGGTCTGTATGGCTCGTTCGACGAAGGGAATAAAGGATCAGGAGGAGTATAGGAGGGGCAACGCTTTCTCTTCCGTGCTGTGCTTTGCACAGGTGCGAGCGCCGCGTACTATCACCGTGGCAGTCGTCGTGCACGGCTAATATAACACAGTGTGCGGTATATCTGTCCTTTGGCGTTGCCTTCCTTTTCTCAATGTGAGCTGACAACTTGCGCACATATGTGTGCAAGAATTCCATATTCAGGGACGCAATTTTTTTTAATAATTCTGCTGCTGCATACGGTAAACCTTTTCTTGTGGAATCAAGTATAACAGTGCACCGTATATAAAAGCTGATGGTCGGAGGGAGAGGGGCCGGAGCTATATTTGGATGCGTAACCAAAGGTGACAGTTGTTGTGTCAGAGAGAGAGAGTGACAGTAAGGCATGGTACTTTCGTAGTACCTTTATAAAATGTGGTAACGGCATAATCACGAGGCACAAACAGTTACGTAGCATTCGTACCGATCTTCCTTTTACACGAGAACCCAGTTGGACATACGCAGAAATGCAAGAAAACATCTCGTATGCCGCATCCTAAATAATTTATAAGTCCGATTTTGGCGATATGGGCCCGTGCACTCAGTTATAAGTGCACGTTAAGAAACTCCGAGTGGTCAAAATTGAACCTTATCCCATAACTTATACGGCGAGCTTCGTAATCTTACTCATATTTACTGCGAAAAAATAAAAGAACAGACTTAATTTATCGCAGACAGCTTCGGTTGGCGCAAAAACACACAGGAGCGGCGTCTATTCTTCTTGACTCTTTTTCTTCCTGCATGGTGGTTATGATCTCCCATAACATGTCTACCTCGGTTTTGGATCTACGCTCTCGAACACGCGCTCGAATTTCTCTACTTCCGTTCAAAATATTTGTCGACTTTGACTTTCCGGTTGCCACGTGTATGCTTACAAAAAAAAAAAAAGAAGAAAAAGCAGAAGAAAAAGCAGAAGTAAAAGTGCTAATGGAAAGCTTTTAATATCGCGTTGCAGCCGCCGCCACCTCTACATAAGCAGGAAGAGGGAAGCAGAGGAGTGCGCTCAAGGACATACACAAGCTGATCCGTTCGAGTCACCCAGGTTAGGTTCTCGGGGGCAAAAGAAGAGAATTCGAATTTTCGCGCTCGCTGGAAAAACGCGATAACGCGGGCTTGTTATGGAATATATAAGCGGCATAAAATCAGCTAGGTCTGAGGAAAATACTATAAATCCAGGCCATGTTTATGCGCTCGTTCGAATTTCTGTCGAGAGGAAAGGAAAGGGAGCACAGGAGCTACACCCCAATGGCGAAGAAAACAACCGGATAAATGAAGGAAAGTGGCCGCATATCTGCTTGCTTCGCTTGAAATGACGTCGAAAGACGATAGCCTCCTGCCACCCCCTCCCCTCCCTCCCCCGATACGTAACACCCTCTCTTCTACCCCCTCCCACCAATGGAGGTCTTCCTGAATTCAATGCAAATTTCTCACGTTCGCCCTGCTCTCGCGCCGTGTGTTGGGTGGCGTCTCTTGGACACCAATTCCAACGCGTTGATTTTTAATCTACTAATGTAAAAACCAGTCCAAGGTGTATTGTTAATTAAATGAACGCTGCGGATCCCGGTTACGTACGTATATCTTGCCTTCAGCAGGCCTGAGGTTTCTTTTTTCGCTCTGTGTAAATTTAACGTGTATGGCTCTGTATCACCCGTGCTAGTAGCTCGGTTGGTTTCGACCGGCCTATTGAATCGGCTTTGGCCGGGCAGTTAAGTCCAGTGACAGACAGACAGACAGACAGACAGACAGACAGACAGACAGACAGACAGACAGACAGACAGACAGACAGACTTTCACGTTTATGTAGCCCAAGAAAGACTATCGTCTTTAAAAAATGAAAGGTGCAATACCTGTCTGAAGAGTTACCGTGGTCGTGCTGTGGATCCCGGTGCCAGAAAGAATCACGAGGTTGCTTTGGAACGTTAGCACGCAAACTGAGGAATCCGCGGCCTCACGATGGACGCTGGTGTGCCGTGCTGCGTAACATCAATTTCGCTTGTGACGCACCAGAGGGAATATTGAATTTCAAAGAATGCAGGAGGCCACACGACGCACGGCTCGTTGCTGTTTACGCAAAAAGGCGTGGGAGTGCCGAATTGCGCTTGCGTGTATGTACTTTTCTGTGAGGTCGTTGGCAGTTCGGGATCCATCGAACGAAACAATAGACACTGCAAAAACAACTGCTTAAAAACAAGGGGGCATTTTTGCAACGAAGCATGAGGTTGTTTTTTGTCAAGGAGGTTTGAAATTTAAAGAACCTTTTTAAACCTCCTGGTTTTTTTTTTTTGTCTTCTTTATCGGCGCTTTGCTTCTTTTGTGCACCCATTTCCTTGACGCGAGAAGCACAAATAACCAGCCGACTAGCTTGTGCACGTTACTGAAAAAAAAAGTAACTGATTGCAACTACAATTACTTCGTTCTAAAAAGTAGCTGATTACGATTACAATTATACCCTCAGAAATGTAATGGAAAATTATTCTAGTGTAGTTCACTAGGTTACTTTTAATAAAACTGTTGAATTACAGTAGCACGCATAAGCACACATACGAGGAGTGATCAAAAGGTTTCGCAACTCGCATGTTAGGAAAACTGCCAAGAAAAAATTTATTTCTCAGCATGATCTCCCCTCGCACTAGTGTACTACAACCATTGCCCTCGAATGCCTTCGAACGCCTTGCAAAAGGAAAACATTACAACTGGTTGCCAAGCCACTCCCATGCGGCAGTTTGAAGCGAGTTTCATCAAACCTTCGTCATTCCCTTTAGGTGTTTCCTCAATTTGGGAAATAAATAAAAGCCACCCGGGGCCAGCCGGGTCGGGACTGTTACGTGGGTGGTCCAGCCTTTTGAAACCACACTCTCGAATGGGCAACACGTGGCCTGTGAACCGGGGCGTTGTCGCGCAGGAGGAGGACACCTAGCTGTCACCAACCGTCGGCGCTTTTCCACGATGTCCAATTACGCAGTTTTCAAACAACTTTGGCGCGGTATTCGCCTGTAACTGCCATACTGATTTCAAGATATTCAATGAGCAGGATCACATTTTGCGTCCCAGAAGAAGTGTCGCCATCACTTTCCTCCCTAAACGTTGGGTCTTAAAATATTTTTGGGGGAGGGGACCCGAGTGCCTCCACATAATAGGCTGCTATTTCGTTTCTTGGCTCCGCTGATGTCATTAAGCCGGAGAGAAAATTTCCTAGGTCATTTGACTAGGGCGGCAAAAGCTCTTTTGATTAATACACGCGGTGGCATGAAGGAGGTTTAAAATTAAGATCTCTGCAGTGGTGATTTTGTGGTAAAGGTGAAGCCGGCGGCAGCCGTGTTACTCAGGGAATCGATTAACAGCATCCCAAAAAGCACAAAATAAAAAGCGTTTTCCTCACCTTTCTTAACCCCTTTAAAGCGGTCAGCTTTGCTAGACAGACACTGCTTGATGTGCCTCTTTGTGCTACGGGTGCTGGGGTGAAACTCGGCCATCGCGAAAATTTGTGTGCAATATCGTGGCATTGATACGCGGTCAATGGTACTTTATTGATACAAAACGCGCGCTTTTACATAACAATTAGTCTAGAGTTTACTTTCGCAGGACAAGAACGCTTGAAATTATACTGGTTTCTGGACACTTTGGCAAGCTTTTAGGGCTGAACCGTAGGCAAACTCCGGCTTCACCTGTCGCGGTAAGGTTCAGCGGGCTTTCTCCAGCATTTTTTTTTAAAACCTCCCAAGGAGGTTTAAATTTAAACCTCCTTGAAACCTCCTTGGGTGGCATCGATCTTGCGCTGAGAGGTTTCATGGTACCGATCGTGCCGAGACCTTCGACGCACCCAAAGTGGAAAGCGCTGCCATAAGAAATGTTCACTTCTCTGGCAACTTCGGACACCTTGATTCGGCGATCATTCATGATAAGGCTCTCCGCTGAGGCAGAGTGTTACATATCGGTTGAAGCGGTCGGCTGCCCTGACCTTGGGTCGTCTTCCAGGTGTACACGGCCACGTTAAAACTCATTGAACCACCGTAGTCACTGTATAGCATATACGAAGCACATCCACTCCCATACACGGTTACTATCCTACTGTGAATTTCTGTGGTGGAGCTTCCTACTCAGCACAAAAGTTTGCTGATACTCCGATACTCAAGCTGGATATCGTTGAAATACGCCATATTTTACTGGCTGATGCTGACCAAGTAATGAAATGGAAGGTTTGATATTCAGGCCATGCTAAGATGCAGAGATGACCCTCAAAATGTACAGAGAGATCACTGTACGATGTTTGGTTATAGCCACCCTCCCAATTTTTTTTTATTTCCACTCGTAGTATGGCATAAATAGCGAGGCCGCGGCGAATCGAGTGTGGAAAATCGGAACATGCACGTACGTACCTGAAATTTTAGTCACAGGCTACTTTATTGGTGCACGCTACCGCGACAAATTTCAATGCGCATATTAAAATTCGACACGAAAAATTTGGGTGCGGATCTTTCCGTCTCACTTTTACCAGCCGCCTTGCTATTTATGCCGTACTATATTTTAAATAACTGTTCGGCAGTTATTATACGTCTCATGTTTTGTCTTCCACGCCTTGTTCAGCTTCAACAGCAGTTGTCTCTCGAAGTTTACGTCCGTCATTTCCTCGCGTTTGCTCGTGAAGACGTGTACGGAACGCTGGATACCCCGGTCAGTGCGGTGTTGCACTGTATTTGCACATTACGCACCAGTTCGTGACGGCATAGCGCTTCCATGCATGTCTGCGAGTTAGCTATTTGCATTTTTGTGATCGAATACGGAAAAAAAAAATGTAATTGAGTCGCAAGGACCGTTACTCCTTTAGTTAAGTAATTTGAAGCGTTGCAAAATTACAGCAAAGTGCAATCAGTTAATGTAATCCGTTATACCTGTAACGCGTTACGTGCAAATCTGCTAAAATAATCTTAATTTTGATGTGACACACACGACTGTAGACTTGTTAGAAATGTGAGGGTTGTTATGAACTAAAGCGTGTGGCCGAAAGCATAATGCTTCTCGAACAACCGTGCGTTGCGTTTTAAATTAGTTACACATTGTTCATTTCTTTCACCATTTTTAGGGGCAATAAGGAGTGTCCATTGCGACAAGCTGCGTTCCGTAGAGATCGCCTTGATATTACTTGGAGATATCAAACGAGGGGAGAAGGAGTAGTGTTCGTCTCACGTCCTTGCTAAGTGCAGTGCGTAGACTTTGATTGATTTCTGGGGTTTTACGTCCCTAAACCACGGCACGATTAGGAGAGACGCCGTAGTGGAGGGCTCCGGAAATTTCGACCACCTGGGGTTCTTTAACGTGCACTGACATCGCACAGCACACGGGCCTCAACATTTCGCCTCCATCGAAATACAGCCGCCGCGGCCGGGATTCGATCCCGCGACCCTCGGGTCAGCAGCCGAGTGTCATGGCCACCATGGTGGGGCGGTGCGCAGACGTGAACGTATAGGGACGTTACGTATTGAAGCGCTGTATACATGAATATATGAAGCATTAATTCATCAGTATGTCAGCCATACCGCGGATTTGTTCTGCCATGCAACTCTATCCATTAAGATTTATTCATTCATTCAAAAGCGGGTCGATAAGATATGATAGGGAGGATTACGCAGGATAGCAGCGCAACGGTAGTGCACGTGACGCCGCGGGTGCTACGGACGAAACCACAACATTGGTGAAATCATGGGTTCCGACGAAAATTTAATTGTACACGACTTTCACAAGGCGCTCTCTCACTGCTTTACCTCCCTAGTCGGGGCACCTAAGCTCCCCGTAGCACCCGTTTTTATTTACTCCTCTTTCTTTTCTTTTTATTAAGGACGTCCTCGCTGCTTCCATCGTGAGTTCATCGCTCAAAAGAAACACCGCTTTCGGCCTGCAAGAGGCAATAGCAACGCGTCGTTTAGAGAACACTGTCAACGTGGGCAAACAGTATAAGTATAGTGCCAGGCACTGTAGTATAAGGAGGAGTAGGATATCTTGTTTGGAACGAAACCGTGGACTTTGGACGTCAACGAACTCGGAGAAATAATAAAGCAGGTTATGAAAAAAAGAAAGAAACGAAAGAAAGGTAGAGCGTTTGAGGGAATGAATCACCGAAGCAACGAAAGAAAGAAAGAAAGAAAGAAAGAAAGAAAGAAAGAAAGAAAGAAAGAAAGAAAGAAAGAAAGAAAGAAAGAAAGAAAGAAAAAGAGCGCTTGAGTGAATGAATGACCAGAGTGAAGGACTCTGGAATGACTGAAGCAACGATGAAAAAAGCAAACAAGCAAGCAAGCAAACTGTCACACCTGCATAGTGGAAAAAGGCAAGCTTACGCGCGAAGGCAGAGCAACCGCTTTCTACAACCAGTGAAACTAAGAGGAGTATGGAGAAAGAGGTTCGCGCTGTGCTCCTTCGTTTGCGGCGATCGACGGCGGCTGAAACGCTCCGCCGGCCCATTTCGCGCCGCGCCAACGGTGGTCGTTCAGTAGGCACAGGTGCAGCGCGGAAACCCACTGAGCAGAGCGTGTGGGGGCCAGTCCCACTAAAAGGACAATGAGACGTGCCCCACCGCCGAGCCTCGGTTCCTTGGTGGTGTCGGCGCACGATGGCTCTCCGCGGAGCCTCTTCGATGGAGCACGCACGTGCGCGTTGGAAAAAGCCCTCCGCTGCCCTTGTTACACAGAAAAAAAGAAAAAAAAAGCCGGAAAGAAGAAGAGCGACTCGAGGCGTTGTGACACACGAACACCACACGGCCTCCTTCTTTGAAGAGAGGCCAAAAAGGAAACAGGAACGAACAATGATGCGTACGTAGTTCGCGCGTAGCCACCCTGTGTGCTAGTGTGCGACGGAAATGGGTTGTAACAAAAAGGGGAAGGAAGGAGATGGTGGAGGGATGTACAAATTCTGGAGGTGGTCGTTCTTTGCGCAGGTGTCCTGGCACCTCCTTTCTCTCAGGGCCCTTTCCGTCCATTCTCTAGGGGATCTGTTGTACCACGTTCGTATGCTCTATTGCCAATGAGAAAATAAAATAATAATTAAAAAAAGGCGGCGGGTGTGACTAGAAAGGCGGCAGCAACGCACCTCCCTAATCCGCGGGAAAGAGCAGTTCTCACTTCCTTTCCCCCGAGACCTCCCTCACTTCCTTCCTCTACGATTCAGACGGTCTGAACGCGGCGTTGTGGGTTGCGGAAAGATCTGCGCGTCGTACTTCGGGAAGTTTGCGGAGCGATCGTCGACCTCCAAGTCCTGGTCGGTGTTTGGCCGAAGTCACGAAGCTTCAAGGAACAAGCCGTGACTGAAAGCACGCGAGGACGAGGTACAGGCTTTTCCAAAGGCTTAACAGTGCTTGCCATAGACTGGGATAGTGCAGAACTCTTCTGGAAACCTCACGATACGGTGGCTGGACCACGTATTCGCCTTCGAGATAGCTCGCGCGGAGGTCTTGACACGTAAGTCGCGGCTTGATTTCGCCGTGGACAGAACCGCCAGGCCTAAGCGCCGTTCGTGCAGCGGAGCTTGGCCCGAACCCTGGTTTGCGACGGCGCCAGGACACGTGCTGCTCGAGGACAAGGGGCATCGGCGACGGCAAACGCTGCTCATGGTGTCCTGCGGCGTGGCGACGCTCGTATGCGTCGCCACTGTGATGGTGGTTGCGGCCGTGGTGGTCACGGCTACGACTCCGGCTCCTACTGGCGTGGCGACATCGGAGGCAAATACGACGGCGGCGTCTTCAGTCGTCGCGGACGGTGAACGCAAGGCTCGAGGGGTGGCTTCGAGGGGACGCGAAGGCGCCCGGAGAGCTCCTGGATCTTTCGGGAAAAGACAGGTAAGTTTAATTTTCTCGCGAAATTCTCTTCCGGGCGTATTTCCATGGCGCCCGCACTGTGATATAAACCCTAGATATGCAGTTCATCTGCAGTAGGCGGCGCTGAAAAAAAAAAAAAAAAACGTTTGATGCAGCCTAGGTTATGGTGGATGCCGGTATACGGGGGAAGCCTGTACGCCTAGGCTACGCGTCTTTGTAGTCCCTCTTGCACCACAAGAAATCGCGGACGCCATGGTAGGCAATCCGCTTCGCTGCAAAAACAGGGGGCAAGGAAGAGCGCAGGCCACTTCCCCATGAGAATACTGTAGCTGCACTAACAGATGCGGAACTGTCCTTAACATTTTTAGATATGTCAATGATTTTTTTTACCCTTTTAAAGGAAAGTGCATGTGGTCGTTCTGAAGAAAACCCCATGGTCATTTTGCAGAAGTTCCCACAACATGAAAAAGGGCTCTCATTCACGTATGAACTACTTAAAGAAAATGGCCTGCCATTTCTGGGCTTCTACATCAAGTTCGGGGAAAGGTGTGTTTGCTGGTGCCATCGTCCCAGAGCAAAGAAAGATTTTTTTTACCCTTAGAATCGTCTCATTCCAAGACTGCCAAAGGGGCTATCGCGAGCCTCTCGCTTAATAAGGCGGTCCTCCTCAAGTCGTGCCCTCATCGCCAGTCCATATCACGGTGGGAACATGGCAATGCTTAATTGCATTCAGTGAGCCTTTTCTTGTGCTAAGTTCAAAAGTTCCTTGTAGGAAAGCATGGGGTTGGAGGTAGAGGGGGGGGGGGGATTTCGTTGCAGAAGCATACGTATGATGACTTCGTATTGTATAGGTGTTGCGGTCAGCACCTTCATCGACATTAGATGCTTCGATTGGGCTGCTTGGTATAGTTCAGAATACGTTAGTGAAATTTAGGAAATCTTGGTGCTATGCGAACGGGGGAATAGAAAAACGGCACCGATTAAAGCAAACAAGTTCTGTTGTAGTTCCATGTCAATATATAGTAGAGCACAATTAGTACAATCGAAATGAGATACCGTTAACGGTGCTGTGGGGCACGCATGACCGCGGAAAGATATCCCTACATGAAGCCATAGTGGAGACACGCTGGCTTTAATACATCCACTTTTCTGTCCAATCAATGCTTCGAAAATTTTCTTTTGCTCTTTTTCTACATAATTTCTTAACACTGTAGACTGCGTACTCTCGATTATGGATTGCACAGTTATTCTTATTAAAAAAAGGGAAATAATTTAATTGGCGTGCGTTCACTATCGCTCCGCCTATAAGGTCTCGTAAGCGCCAAGATATCACATAACATCGTCTATACCGACATTGCATGCACCTACTTGTTTGCACTTATTGTTCTATAGCAACGAAATAAATAAATAAATAAATAAATAAATAAATAAATAAATAAATAAATAAATAAATAAATAAATAAATAAATAAATAAATAAACCTACAGATCTCACGTGTTGTGGGAATCGATGCCACACGAGGCAGTCAGCGAGAAAATCGCCTATACGCCGTACTGTTTGACACTCAGCCAAAAGTTACGAGTAGTATCAATGTTCTTGATCTAATTGAATGGTTATGCGCGCAACGTGGTTTTAAAAGCTACGTAAAAAGCACCGTGGCGACAAGTAGCTCATGGTGCGGCGTAACGTCGGCACTTACGATAGTGAACAAACGTCTGTATTGTAGAAGAAAACGTATGGACCGAGATTCGATCCCTGTCCACCTAGGGCGTGGCAGCTTGGCTTCGGTCATTGCACAGCGCTTGCCTCTGCGTATCTGCTTGTTAGTTGTGCATTTCAATTGCAAGCTACAACGAATGGTGTGTCTTTCTCTTGTTTAAAGCAAGCAGTGTGTGTTCACATAGAATTTCCTGTGCCTATTTGGTTTGTCCTTGATTAACATAAGATTATATTTTAACTTTCAACCACATGTGGCGCTTACCCGCCTACACCGGGTCGGGCATTGCTGATATGAGGCGCACGTGATTGTATTATCGTAAACGCGACGTACATGAGACGTATACAATGTTAGTGGCATCTATGACATCTAGATCAATTAATTATGCTCGCCGTACACCGATGCCCAACTATGCCAATTTTGGTGTGCATCAAGTTAAAGAGACGACCAGGAGAGCACCGAGATGTAGGCGGCTAGATAGATAGATAGATAGATAGATAGATAGATAGATAGATAGATAGATAGATAGATAGATAGATAGATAGATAGATAGATAGATAGATAGATAGATATAGCCTAAGTGGTCGACTTTGCCAAGGAATGCTTCGCATTTAATATTGGCATGAAGACGCGATAACGTTCCCTAGAAATTATTCTTTTTTCTCTCTCTCTTCAAGGCGAAAACAGGGACTTGGCGGAAACACGCTTGTGTTTCGGCGTCCTGTAGCTGACATAGGTCGAAGTATATAGGGCTTCGCAAGTAGTGCTATGTTATCCCAGGCGCGACGTTCTCAAAGAACAGTAACTTTCACTTTTCAATGTTTGCTTTGGCCGGGTGTCTTGAGAGAGGCTTTCCGAGAACACAAAAACAGGCCGTCTGTCTAACACGCCTTCTCCCCAAATATAGAAAGGTGCACATCGAAAGTGGCAATGGTGTTGGAACCTTAAAAGAAATCGCAGTGTTTAAGTTAAATATCCCAAAATATGTCAGATGACCTGAACAGACTCAGCCCCACAATTGCATTCTGTGCATTAAGCTAGAATAATTAACATAGCTATCCATCAATATTATGCAATATATTAACTGATTCTATGCTGCTGCCATTAGTTCCTAATAATCACAAGAAAGACGATGTAATTAGCTTCACACTGTCGTCGTACAGGGTTATTGCATTTTATTCTGCTGTAGGTAATGCACGGAGGTACCAGTGCGTCCGGTATTTATACAACTATGATTTAAGCAAGAACAAAAAGGTATTGTGTAGTACGACGCTCTGTTCTAAGTGATAACATCTAGGTGCAATTAAATGCTATTCAGACGTGTATGATGTAAGGCGAATGCGCATTTAACAATACAGCCTTATTGAAGTTTTTCTTTTTTCACAAGTTGGTGGACATGTAAAATTAAAATAATTGCGTGGTTTTACGTATCAAAGCTACGACACCATTATGAGGCGCGCCGTGAGGCTTAGCACTTGTTTATTTCGAGCGCCTGGGGTTCTTTAACGTACACTGACATCGCACAGTAGATGGGTCGCTGTATTTTTGCCTCTACTTACATATAATAATAATAATAATAATAATAATAATAATAATAATAATAATAATAATAATAATAATAATAATAATAATAATAATAATAATAATAATAATAATAATAATAATAATAATAATAAAGCAAACATACAGCGCTCAGATGCGGTTTCAAGCATCACAACATTTCACTAAGTGGTACGCTAGCTTCTGCTCATTAATTTGCACTTCGAAGAACGAGAAATGAAGGTATTCCTTTTAACGCAATGAAGGAAAGACGCAGATGACGTCTTGCCAAACCTTTCAATTAAGCTCGGCTATTAACGTAAATGTAGAATACCACACAGGGCACGGGAAGCTAGCGGATTTAAAAATGGTGTCTAGTCGGAAAAGAAAAAAAGACAAGTTGCCCCTGCAGAGAGCTCTAAGACTTGCCAACTGCTTTGTTAGTGCGTTTAGTTACTCCTCGCCACCGAGACGCCAGAAAAAGTTCTGCGTAACTGTAGGCGCGCTTGCTAAAGCCGGCGTCAGATTACGAGTTCCTTCTCACAGCTTAGGTAGTACGCTTCCGCTATATACATGTAACCCGGAAGCGAGTGTACGTGAAGTAAAGGAACTCGCGTGCTGCCCTTGCGTATATACAGTAGCAGCTTGTTAGCGGCGGATCAGGTCTCGATGAAGCATGCGTCTCCTTGAGAGGGTCTCAAGTGTGACGCCAGTGCGCAGCACTGTAATCTTTTCTTTTGCAGGGTTGCCGCCTAGTTCCGCAAGTCGGAAATGTCGCAATACTGTCTCGTGCACATCCGTAAATGCAGTGTATAAACGAAAGGAAGTTCTGACACAGCACCTGCTGCTAGGTTCATTCGAAAAAGAAAATCTAGAGAAATAAATGCGTGCGTGCATGCAGCACAACGTGATGCCTGTGCCAGGAAGGTATAGGTTGATTGGTTGGTTTATTTGCGTATTCTACCGGCGTGATTAACTTGGCGATCTGGTATACGGCCATCTTTCTGCCTGTTCGTCAGCTTTCAACACCAACATGGGCGAAGTAATGACCGCGTTGCTGTTACTAGCCTCGTTGGCAACGGGTAGAAACGTGTTCTGGATATATTTGACAAATACCATTGGACATTAAAAAAAAATAGCAGCTCCTGATTTGTCACTTGAACATAAAGAAACGAAATATTGCAATTACCACGAAAGCAACCAAACACACAGTAGCACGAATGATTGATTGATTTCTGAACTAGGAGAGTGAGTGATGAAGAATGGTGAGTGCCCCCTGCTTTCTCTAGCGCACAGTCTCTTCTAGTTTGCATTTCAACGAACGGAAGATGACGGAACGTGGTGAGTGTCCCCTGCTTTCTCTAGCACACAGAGTCGCTGTCCTGACGAAGACAAGTCCACTTGTCGAAACGTTGGCTCCTGCGACATTGCCTGTTTTCAGTCGTTTTTAGCGATCTGTTCATTGACTGATTTCTAGGGTCTTACGTCCCAAAACCAGGGTATGATTATGAGAGACGCCGTAGTGGAGAGCTCCGGAAATTTTTTACCACCTGGGGTTCTTTAACGTGCACTGACATCGCACAGTACACGGGCCTCAACATTTCGCCTCCATCGAAATGCAGCCGCCGCGGTCGGGATTCGATCCCGCGACCCTCGGATCAGCAGCCGGGTACCATAGCCACTAGACCACCGTGGTGGGGCAGCAGCAGGAATGAATAGCGCTATTTATGTAAGTATGAAAAAAAAAAACAAAGAAAGAGCACGCAAGCACGCAAATCTTTAGCATATAGTCGACGAACCTTTGCTGCGGTGTAGTCGTTTCTAATTTTTTAAAGGGCGGAAATCTATTTATGCACGACTATTTTCATTTTCTGGCACCATCATTGTCATTGTGATGACTTTTATTTTGGTTTCACGTTCAGCACGTGTTCTCGTAAGTGTCTGTTGATACGCCGTCCACCTCTGGAACAAGTGGATCAACCACGCATTTCAACGTTCCCATATTGGTTTGTTTCATGCGGATGTGAATCGTAGCAATGCAATGATTCCAATCTGCCCTTTCTCATCAAGCGTATACAAGAGGTTCCTTGTTTAAAAAAAAAACTCTTTTTCTTTTTGACAAATGGTATTTCAGAGGATGGAATCAATATGCATCGTGTGCTTTTTGTTCTGGTGGATAGATGTACTTTGCTCTTTAGGACACCAAGCTAGAGGGAATTTGTTAATTCTTGAGGCATACCTGCGAACTCTCCCTCTTTGCCCGAGTGACTCTCGATTTCGGGCCAGTCCTGCCGATTGTGTGGGCGTGACCACAAATCTCCCGAAGAGCAGCCCTGACTATCACGAAAAGGAAATAACGAAGTACGGTTCTAGATATTATTTGGCCTTGAGGAACCACAACAACTTGCCACTGGCTCCACCCAATGATATAAAAAGAAGGGAAGCCGCGGCGTTTGTGCATGGCCTTCGTTATCTATGGTTCGGCGTGTTATCTCCCTTGACGCGGAACTCGTAATAACACATCACACTGCAGCGCATGTCTAGTTAGCTTCGCCGCTGTGCAAAAATACTATGCAGTGAAGCATAACAGGTGTTGGAAGGGACGACTATATTTAACTGGTCCCAGCACATTGTACCCTGCAGGCCTGCAAGCACGCCTAATTAAACGCGCGCTGTAGATGCAACTCACAAGTACTGGTATGATCGACAGCAGCTAAACGTTCAACTAGCTCTTACTCAAAGCTGTGTATGACGTTACTGCGGACCTAAAAAGCACGATATCAAAACTTGTGCGGGTTCGCTTTCTTTTTGTTGTCGTTGTTGTTGTTGTTGTCGTCGCGTGCCCCCTCCCCCCTTTCTTTTTTTTTATCTTACGTCTTTTCTATGTTGGCACGCAAGTTGGGGCGATGATTTACGTGAAATGTAGCGAAAGAACAATAACGAGCTATGAGGATTGATCGCTCTGGACAAGTTATTCAGGCTCTCACACGAAACACAAACCACAGAAGAAATGAATGAACACATGCTGAAACATATCGAAAATACCGCCTTCACGAGGCGAAACTGAGAAGTGACGGCAGTGCTACGGAATACCACGACTTCTTTATTTGGAGGGAGACAAGAAGATGGAGGGGAGAGACTCATGGTGACGATGGTGGTGGTGATGATGAAACAGACTGGCAAGAAGCGAAATGTTTAAAGATAAGATTAGTCAGTGCTCCAAACGACTGGGTGCACTGTGATGAGGAAAGGAAGTAAACAAACGGATTGTGGTGATATACTGATGAAATAACGTATGAACATTCGGTAGTAGCACTAACGGTAAAGTGCGCAGAAACGCTGTAGTTAACTCTCGGGAGCGCAGTGTTGAACCAATTTCCGTGCGTACGTCAAACATAGATGCAGCATGAAACCGCGATCGAGTATGACACGAGATACTGCACTATACTCCGAACCTATAGCGAAGACATTCCAACAACGGAACCCTTCCTGCGCTATCGAATCTCTGTCGCGCTTGGTTGCCGTTCTTTAAAGCGTTGCCCAAGAACTTTCGTCACTCTCTTCGCGAGTGGAAACTCCAATACCCGGGGGTTAAGTCCGGCCAGGCGCCCTGTCACCGTGCATCCCAAAACGAAAGCCTCGAGGAGGGAAAACAAGAACCAGTCACACGCTCGCGAAAGTGCAACCGTGGACTTTTTTTTTTTCTTCGAACTCACGTTACATCGCAAGGAATTACAAAGGAACAAAAAAAAATGCATTCTATGTGTTTCCACCAGCGAAATCCCGGCCAAGTCTCCAAGGCTACCGTGTGAGGGACGCGAACTTTTTGCCGGACTTGTATACACACCTCTATCCACGTACACAGCGGAGCACGGTGCTGTTTGCTCGGAAAACAACGTGGCTCAACGTCGCGCGTGGCTCTGACGCCTGCAGCCGCGCAGCTGTGCTTTCTTTCTTTTCTGTGCCAAGAAGTAGCGAAGAAGAAAAGATGGCCGCCGAATAAGGCGTCAGCTTGAGCACCGGCTAGAACCTTCCCTCTCCTCGGCCCTCTGAACGGTGGCGACAATTGTCGGGCGCGAGGTCGCAGTCTTGTCGGCGCCGCGGGCCGATCGAAGATTGGATCCGCGTCAAGACCACCGAAGCTTCACGGCCACCGCATTGAGTGCCTCGTCTTTGATTGCAGCGAGTTCGCCGGTGTTTGAGCGAAGATGCTCGTTCTCTCAATCTCTCTCTCTTCTCTCTCTGGTTTCTTGTGTGTGTGTGCACTCGCAGGCCGGAGCCGGAACTCGAACTTCAAAGAAAATTGGTTCTTACGATCTTGTTTGGTACACGGAGCTGTTCGCTTTCGGTGCCAAGCAACGTGACGTTTTATGCCGTTGTGTGACGTACGTGGTATAGCTTTTTCTGAGATATCCCAAGATAAAGCATGAGCCAGAAGTTGGGAGCTTTCGCGTCGGTCCAGCGTGCCTGTTCTGCGTGATCTCCTCTGATAAGCTTTTGCCATATGGCCGCTAAAGCATTAAGGTGCAGCGAATTCTGTGGACATTTTAGTGACCCCCAGTATGCAAGGAAGCTGAAAACGCGAGACGAGCTTTTTATGCTTACGTCCGTCGATGCACCGGACTTCCCCTTACGCTGTCTTCATAGTGCACTTTTTCATCGATCGCAGCCAGTTACCTTCATAACATGACAATTAAAAAACGAAAGGTTGCCACTTATTGGGCATGCAGGAGGGAGCGCGGCTAAGCACTAAGCTACGGTGACACATTAGAAGTTGATAATTTGTGCGGAGAACCTTGTGAAGGACACAACGTCGTGAGCATGGCGGCATCTATGAATGAAATTATGGTGGTCATGGCATATTTCTAAGTTAATAACTCCTTTCTCCACTTTACAACAAGGACTTCAGCTCTAAGGATCCAGACCAAATATGTCACAATATCCAACAGCAACTACCCGAACAGTTCCGCTGTGAACCTCTAAAGGCCCTGATTACAAGATCGTATAGACGGGGGTGAACCCTTTCCTCCACCAAGGTATGTACAATATATTTACTCGAACTCGCCGCGCATAGGCACCATCTCTGCGAAGTCACCTACATGAGACGATCGAGGTGCCTTTCTCCGTACAAGAGAACACCGTGTACATGCCACACTACCTCTGTGAGATGACCACGACGAAAGAGCGAGTGAGAGAAGTGAAGAGGAAGGCATGAAGGTTAACCAAGCGCGTGCTAGATTGGCTATCCTACGACTGGGTTGGGGGACAGGGGAAAAATAGATAATAGAGAAGAAGCAATAGCAGAAAAAAAAATAAACGGGAGGACAGAAGACATGCACAAAGCGCCAAAGCACTCGCACGAGTGACACTTTCAAAAGCGTTCGTGAAGTCCCGCCGACTTCAGGAAGCACAGCAGCGCCTTTGAAGCCTTGAGCATGCAGAAGCGCGTGGGCCAAGGTTCCAGGATCTTCTCTACAGACAATCCGGAGAGTGAGTATATAATTAGCGAGGTGGCCAGCCAACGGCAAGTAACACTTACAAAAGGACAGCTTAAGATTCGCATGTATAGCGGGAACCTAAGTTCGTGTATACCACTGCACGAAACGCAAGGTCAACCGCTTACAGCGAGAAAGTTAGCCGGAGCCCGCATCATGTGGCTCTCGCGCTCACGTAATGGTATGATGTGTGAAGTCGCATGCTACGGAACGTTAAATATGTTATGTATTTTATACTGCAAGCATTCCATGGTGGCTACAAGACCCGTAAACGCCCTTTCCGTCCTGACTTAGCAGCATGTGGACCTATCCTGGACTCAGCACGACATTAGTAGCACACAACAGCACGACAGTTAACAGGCAAGGAGGCAGAAATGGAGGGAGCAGAGCTCCTATACGTTGAGTTTCAGTTATTAACAGCACGCTTACCACATCAAGCGACACTTGCGAGTGACACGTTCCCATTGTGCAGTGTCAGTCAAACGTTCCTTGAAGTTATGTGCTTTCACTCACGTGCAAGTATGTACGCACTGTGGGGGAAAGCATTGCTTGGTAAAGTTCTGTTTCTGAAACAGCAATACAAAATTCTTATTCTTGTCAAAGTATTTTGGTCGCAGCTCTTGCCAACCTTGCAAGGATTTTCTAGTGGCAGAATGCAATCGCAGTAAAATGTTTCCACGCACCGGCTTTTACAGTAACGAGTTTTCGTTTTTTCGCGACGCAGCGGGCAGCGAGGCATCAATCGCTTGAACATCCATTGTAGCCTCGGGCGTATAATGAATATTTAAGTACTTTGCTCCGGAAAAATCTCGTTGCCAGTAGGAGCTCCTGCTTAAACTCGCGTTCTTCTTTTTCATTTCTTTTTCGCCTTGAGCAGGAGAAGAAAAATGTAGACTTTGGACCAAAAAGACAACAGGAGCATTTGAAGGAACATCTGAGCTCTCCAGAGTAACATTTTCCCCTCTGGAAATACACTAAACGATAACGCATTGTTTCGTAGTTTGGTGCAAACGGAAGACGCATATCACATTCCATAAACTTCCGTTCCAGTCAGGCCCACACTACACTCCTCGAACCGGGCTACGCTCCTCGAACCAGGAGTAGAACAGTGCAAATCGTACCCGGGGAACGGGTGTTCGACGTCACCACGCAAAAAAAAAAAAAAAGCGAAGTGAATAAAATAAAAGCGATTTCTAAAAAGCGAGATTTCTTTCTTTTTTTCCGATTGTAGAACCGCGCCCTTAATTCGCCGTTACCGACGACGTTTTGATTCACCTGCTGTAGTTCTTTCTCAAGACACTTGGAAGTTTCCCGGAGAAAACAAACCCGCGGCTCGTGGTAAACGCGGCTTGAAGCATTGGTGCCTTCAAGAATGTTTCTGCGATGTCATTACACGTATGTTAAAACGACCTAAACAAGGAAAAAAAAGAGGGTAAATGAAGGGAAGAATAACGTTCTGGGAACTTCATTTTTTCTCAGACGCCATTTCCTTTCTTCTTCTGGGCCAAGCGCTCCAGCTACAGTCGTATAAACGCTGACAAACAGCGTCGAAAACGAGTGTTTCAGTGCACTCCTTTCAAAAGAGATCTTGTACGACTCTGGCTGCTACTTCCTCAGCAACAACAGAGCGCTCGCTTTTCTAAATGACGCTCAGCGAATCATTTGGACGGTGGCCAGCTAGAACTCTTCTTGACAGCGTGCCATACGTCTTCCCAAAGTGGCCGTATGTTATACAGCGTTGCCCTCAGAAAGCGCGGGGGCGCGTGGTGTCCGCTTATTGCAACATTTTCACGCTTTGAATCGCCGGACCGGAGAAAAAAATTTGCAAAGGTCCTCAGTTAATTCAATGCGAGAGAAAAATTACGCTACGTGCATAGGGACAAAGAAGCCTAGACGGTCGTTTCCGATTGCACGACGCAAGGACGTCGGAGTTCGTGGACCTCTGCTTCATGGTGCATGAGATGGAGTGAGAACAATCTGTGCTTGCGAAATACAGTAAAAGTTTTGGAATCGATTAGAAAGGGCCTGGGCGAGTCGCGTACACTAGGTCTGGTTTAAGCTTGTACGCGAAAATAAATGCTGGAGGAAACTAAGCTAAGTCATTAACGTTCCTAATTTAGAAACAGCTGATACGTGTTCTTTTCCACGTTGCAGCTAAGTGCAGTCCGTCTCACTTTAGCGTAGGAGTCACGTGTGAGAGATAGCCGTATCAAGGTTGGCCGCAGCCTTGGCTTTGTGCGCATGCTCTATTTGCCAGTGTTGGACAGCTGGGTGGTGCATGGGTCCGGTTGATCAAGAAAATAGGCTGAAAGTTGACTTCTGTGTACATTAGTCGATCTATATCTTACACCGCCGATATCTAAACGCTTGCAGTAGAAGAGTGCTTTCAGTGAGCGGAACATTTCTGTTCGGGGAATTCGGAAGTAACATATTTCAGTTTTGAGCCAATGGCCTTTCATCCCTACGCCACTACTCGTAACTGTGTCATCGTATTCGCGCGTTTACCGTTACCGTAAAATAGGTGGCGTTATCACTCCTGACAGCAAATGAGTGGAGAAAGAGTAGAGGCAGGGGTCCGAAACCAGTGATCAGAAAGATGTTGCTATATCGCTCAGAACCAACCTCTCATTTCCTACAGGGCATTGCCACTGGAAAAGCACTCTTATCGTAGCAGATTAGCGGGCGCAACTGACAACACCACCAACCCCATTGACTTGCCTCACCTCCCTCTTTCTTTCACACACACACACACACACACACACACACACACACACACACACACACACACACACACACACACACACACACACACACACACACACACACACACGCACGCACGCACGCACGCACGCACGCTATACCTCTTTCTACCCCGCCACCAAGCACTTCTAACGAATCTCCCTATAGCAGCAAGACAGCATCGAGTTGAAGTAACTCCGCCATCGTTTTCTCTTTGTGTTTGGTAAATATATTTCGCAATCTCGCAGAAAGCTCGTGCCCGAAAAACAAAAACGAAATGTCTTCATCGTATACCGTGTTCTAATGAACAGGCGAGGATCCTTTCGCATGAATTTTTTTTCTGGCATTTTTTTTTCTTTTGCGTCTCACTCGGTCATTCAGCGTCCTCTGCTTCGCAGGCGCGATGCTAATGCGCTACTCTGTGTTTGTGGACGCGATACTTCTTTCCACCGAAGTGGTGGTGGCCAGTTGCAGTCCCAGGCGCGAAATCAATAAGTGTCTTCGGCGGTTGCGTAAAACAGCTACGGCCGGGCAAGCGAGCGAAAGCAAAGCGCAATAGCACTCTCCCTTGGGGATTCATTGATCTGGCTGGCTGCTCGTTTTCTTGATTATTGACTCACGCGCTACTAAGCAAGCCATTCGACTGATTTCTTTTTGTCCTTCATGCGTCGAGTGCGTGTTTTCTACCGCTGCAAAACAAAGTAACATAGCGCATAGTCAAGATAGCATCATCAATACAGAACGATACCGAATCAATAACCAGAGCGGTTTCGGGCTTACCCTGAAGGTTCCAAGGAAGCGAATGTGCAGCAAATTATCCTTCTTGGTTTCTATCAACAAACAGTGCTATGGCTCAAGCTTTATCAATAACGCGCTCCTAGCTTGGGCCATTGCTGGTAAAACTAACGAGCATGTCGTGCTTGGAATTTCACGTTGAGTGTTGTAAGAAGAAACCCTATGGGTGATGTATATGTTTGGCTAGTTCGGCGTAATGAAGAGTTGCAGGACGTCCGAATGGAAAATTGATTGTGCGTGATCAATACGCCATTGAGGTCATTCGCTCTGGGAAGACCACCATAAATCACCGACTCGTTGTTTTCTGCCGACACCCTGCCGACATTTGTTTTTTTTTTCTTTAACGTTAGACACTATTTCCAAACAAGATTACCCGAACGACTGGGGACGTTCTACACAATGTTCAAGCGGTAATTGTTTTAGAGAAAACGCGGCGACGTGAAACATGGATTGTTGTTCTCGTCGTGAACTGCTTTTTCTAGAATTGCGCGTAATAAATCACGTGTAGTTAATTACCGTTTAGGCAGCTTACTATTATATTGATTCCTATTGTTATTCGGTGAATTTCACTTTTTTTTTCAGTAACGAATTACGTGTAATTAGTTACATCGTTGACGAGTGCAGACGAAAACGGGCGACACAGCCTTGGTCCCACGATGGGCTGGGACCGCAGTGAAACGTCAGTAGTTGTGGCAAGCTGCAGAAATTTCGCGAATGCGCATACTCAGGAAGGCTCTGCCGGGAGGTAAGTTATCGCTCCCGAGTCCTTACGCTCCGAAAGACGTGATCAACAGAACCGTCGCTGCTACCGCTTCTCTATAGAAATGATCGCAGCCGACTCTGGTGCTAGGACGTCACCTGCAATAGCTTACTTTAGCTTCAGTTACCTTAGCTTTTCATGAGTCCCTTTTGGCAGCGGCTACTGCGAGCCCCAACATTAACGATGTAAGGCGAGAAAGCCATCACACTGAGTATTCACAATATTTTTGCGACGTGTCAACACTAGATCTTACTGCACTAAGAAAATAATATAGGGAAAGTGTGCAATCGCTTCAATGGGAGTACTCGACCGAACACTGTCATTATAAGTGGAATCAGTATCTGATAGTTATTTTGTTAGGGAACGCCAGCAACTACTCCCCCAAACCTCTCACTTCTCGGTGGAAAAAGGAACATCGTCCAGTAACGAGTGGCAAGATTGACAAGCGACCTCAAGGGAAAAGTGCTGGCCCACGTTCGCTTATTTTGTGATGTTAACGGCCGCTGCAAAACGTCTTTTCATTTGCACGCTCAACCACAATTTCTGTCGCTAGTGTAAGACACAGTCGCACGAACGTATACACATCTTTTATCCCTTAGAATAAGCGTAGCCAAACGACATAATAACATCAAGGAAAAAAAAAAGAACAAAAGACTTCTGAAGGACATCGCAGTGCCGCGATGTCCTTGACTTTCCCCGGACATCCTGGGAAACGACTGCAATTATTTTCTCTAACACACCCACGGAAGACACCCGTCCCTCTCTTGATCAGCTATTTATTGTTCTACTCCTCGCGCGTTTTCCATTAGGAGAGCTTGCCAAGTTCCGGCTTGTGGTACCCATGTTCCCGGCGCGTAGCTAACGCTCGATCTATGTTGTTGCCTGCAAGACGCGTGCGAACTGCGGTGTAAACAACAACGACAACAAAGACGCTTTCACTCGTTCGACGGCGTGAGGGAGAGCCGGGGGCCCGGAACGGAAATAAATGGAATGCACGTGCGTAGCTGCGCAGGGACGCTGAAAAATGATCACAACATCACCGAGCACGTGTACTTGGAGGAAGTTCGGAGGAAGTTGGAAGGAGGGCCGCGGTTGTCTACTTCGAGCGTCGAAGGAGTGAACGAAAAAGAAAAAAATGTGAAGAATGGAGTAGTTCGCGTTGAACGGCAGCCAAGTTTTGCTTTTGTCATCGATCGGCCGCACCGTCCCGAAAGCGGACAAAGCTGGCCTTTCGCCAAGGAGCAGTGAAAGGGATTTTTCTGGGAAGAGCAAGAAGAAGAAGCGGGGAGTGACGTGCACAGCATCTCCATTATTTCGTGTACGCCTTGCACGGCGGCTATAGGTGATACCGGAAAGTGGGTCTTCGGTACGAGATGAAACGAATTGCCCTTTTTCTTCCCTGAGCAATGTCTGTATTACAAACTGCTGTATAATATTATTACCTTTTCGAAGCTTTTGGAGCAAGGCTTGCTGCTCGGCAGAACTTACCTTTTAGGGAAAAACCCAGTGTGCCTATTTGTATAGCTATGGTGGTCTGTTAGCAATGTGTGAAATTTGGCTAAATGATGAGTTGGTGATCCGTTCGGGTAAAAAAAAAAAAAATCCTAAGAGTCCTCAGCTGTCGCTTAAACGGCATGAAAGCGAGACTCACGACGTCTAGTAGTCGAACTCGGAACCTATGGGTTCGAACCTGGATGCCGTGGCAGTCGAACGTGGCGTGAATGGAGTGGTATAGGCTGCGCTGGTTAACATTCAATCTCGTGTTGTTCATGGCCACGTGTACGATGCGGGTACAAGCCACACGCGATTTTTATCACCATTATTCGGGACGTAAATGGAAAGGATGTGAAGTTACTGACGTCATAACCTAGCAGTCATGTGAGTCAGTGTATTCGTACCCTTCTAGCTATGCCAATTTCGGTTTATACGAAGTGAACGAGACGCCAGTTTTCAGTGTATTGTGTGACTTTTGCGTGATACATAATATGCTTTCGTGTTAAAGTAGTGTCACACGGAACAACGGACAGTCTTGGTACCCTTCCTTAATGATGGATGCCTCGTTCGCTGATGCCTTGTTTTTCTTGTTTCTTTTTCCAAGAGAGCTGTTGTAGCTCCCCTTTCCCCCTCCCACACCAATTTTATTTTCCTTTTTTGCATTTGCTGTTTCCACCATCACACAAGTGAGTACATAGTCATGTGCGTGCACCAGACGTCATTTCTCGATGAAGTAACGAAGAAATCAACATACCTGGACGTAAATGCTGTCATTGTGTCCCTCTCTCTTTAGCAGTATATCCGCCATTACGATGAATTGGCTTCTATAGCTTGCAGGTTTTATAGCATAGGACTTGTCTTTTTTGTTTGTACGTTTGTTCCTTTCGGGGGGGGGTGGGGGAGGGGTGTTCGCACTCTGAATGTCAAGCCCGCTCACTGAATGGAGCCATGTTCTTTCTCAAGAGTGGATGCGACACCGCTTTTGCGCCGAGTATAACACATCTGTTTTTCGTCTATCGACGTCCTGTCGTGTAAGCAATGCAAACGCATACTCGAGCTTCCCATGTAGACAATGACCACGACATTCAAGGACAACTACTCGAAATTAAGAGCCCCTATAATTACAGAGGTCTCGTATACTTTTCGACAGCGCTGAAGTGCGCGCAGGTATGACGCCTGTTCTGTTTTTTTCTTTCTGTAAAAGGCATTTGTTGTCGTGAATTACACGTCACAATAATGTCAGCTGGCTTGCGATCATGGTACTCAGCCCTAATACGAACTCCTGTAGAGTATTATTATCTCCTGCCCCGTCGCGGTGGTCTAGTGGCTATGGCACTCGGCTGGTGATTCGAAGGTCGCGGGATCGAATCCTGGCCGTGGCGGCTGAATTTCGATGGAGGCGAAATGTTAAGGCCCATGTACTGTGCGATGTCAGTGCACGTTCAAAAACACTGAGTACTCGAAATTTCCAGAGTCATTTTCTACGGCGTCTCTCATAATCATATTCTGGTTTTGGGACATAAAACACCAGAAATTATTAGCACCAGGCACCAATGACATCGTCATGAGTGGTTGCTGACGTCAGGACACGCTGGGGAGCATAGGAAATTCCCAGAGAGTCGAATGGGGTCGTTTTCTTGGTTTTGTGACTCTCGCGGCGCGTAGCTCTGCCGCGTTTGGCATCGATGATCGTGACTGCGTTCTGATATCGATGCGCATGTTTACCTGAAATGTGTAAAAAAAATATCAAGGGGTGGTTTCGGGACCCTTTAAGGACTCTGTTACGAGTGTCACTTGTGGTACATAATAAGCACTCAGGCTGTAAAAAGCGCTTCGTGTACTTTCGTTCCTCAGCCGGAGTGGCGACTTGGTCGACAGACAACGCTGGACCCTCGGGAGACCTGGAGCGTTTTTCTCCGTCACTCCGAGAGGACACAGACTGTGAGGCCCAAGAAGAAAATTGATAAGTCCTTTCTCAGAATGGTGAGTGGTCCCAAATACGTCTCTTCTATCGCGATGACTGCCAAGCTTTATCGGGCAGATGTGCTTCATTCGAGTGCGGTGCATTTGTTTCCTTCGTTTTAAACCCGCCGTAATTTCTTCGGTGTTGCAAAGAACCACCTCGAGCTGCTAGCAACCAGCGACGCCACGGTTCTAGGTGACATTGGAGCAACACCTGCATCGCGAAATCTTGACATAACTCCGCAAAGCCGCGCGAGTGCATAACACTCTTGTTTGGGCTAGTTGGTTCATCTTTCAAAATATGAAAGCATGGACGAAGAGAACTTGTTCGTCCTGTGTACTTGTCTTCGTCAGTGTTTTTTTTTTTCGCGCAGCCGTCCTGTTATGCTTTCGAGCTTTGCAGATTTATTGAGTGGATAAGTATGGCATAAGATTGGGGGCATCATGCGATGTGGGAGCAACGAACGGGCGACTTCTTTATCTCCTTTCCTCTAGAAAAGGCAGTAGGCTCTCGCTGATTCTCGTTACAAGCTGCACGTTTGCGTGAAACCGCTATCAAGCTGTGTCGACGTGGCATATTCTGCCAGAATTCTGTTGCTAGTGTTTAAAGCCTCATGTAGATCGGTGCGTTTGCTCACTTCTGCTTCTGAGGTTCGTCACCTAAGCGTCGTGAAAGCCAGAGTCTCCGGGCCGTCAAATAAGGTGTGTTGGTTTTTGCCTGTGTTCACTGCAGTCGCTCGTTAATTCTGTTGCTAGGTGAATGCTTGCAGCAATGTGGGATGAAGCAAGGAACCATTTTGTAGCTGTTAGATACGTTACATAGCCACTAGTGTTAGACGTGACTTTTCTATTCTTTGTTCGCCCCGAAGGCGTGTCAATAAAGGGCGTTAGGCTTCTTCTTCCCACCAGGAAGGACCGCAAGGCCCTCCAGGTCCCAGGGGTCCCAGAGGACCACCGGGTGCCAACATCACACGAGAAGAGATGTTCAGACAATTCAAGGAGCTTCTGCGAGGTGAGAAAGTAACGTTTATTTGAACGGGAATGCCACTTATATGTGCATTCATGAAAATAGAGCTACATAGGCGCAACATGGCTCGTTGTCACTGCACCGTAGGCAACCTGACCAACAGGCGATAGGTGCAGGTTGCTTTATTCGAGTGTTGTATGCGTTACCGAAGAAAAGTAATTAAATACGTCACTCGATCTATACAGTCGAAGGGAAAAAAACCAGGCGTTACCGGCCTACGTTATCCTCAAAAGAAAAAGAAACAATATCGCGTTACCGCTGCCGTCAGCGAATAGAAGTAAAACCCATCGCTTAATTCTCACGTTACAGTGCACGTTCGCTGCAGGAACCCATGATCAAAATGTTTTTGAAGCTCCTATTGTTATGTCGTATGTCTCTAGCCTAAGAAAATACTTTTCCGAAGTACACGTTTAGCGAGACTACATCGCACAAGTGTGTCGGAACTTATCAATGTTATAGTGGCTTAATATTACCTGCAGACTTACATGTGACACCATGAAACTCTTCGATATACGTTGAAACAACTTTTGTCAATGTGGCCGTAAATACAGAAGGAGATTTCGGGTGAGATTTCCCAGTTAGTGCGCGCATTGTACAGTGTAGTACATTGTGGTGTTTTCACAAGAACACGTATGTCACCGCTGTTGTTTTGCCTATGCGCTTCCATAGATGTTTGATGTGTGTGACATGAGTGTCAGTAACGTGCGGCTGTCCCCAGCTGTCATTTTTCCTAATGGGCATTTTCTGGCATGCATGCGAGCCGTAGCAACGGCTGTAGAAAGCACGGTTTATTTTATCTGCACCATCACTTCAGATGGTTCGCGCTATTTTGTTTCTGCAAAAAGGAGACTGCCCAGATTAGGTGACTAAACTTAATGTTATCTTATGTGACGTGCCGGTGCTATAGGCTTAGACGTATGCTGAAGTCTCGGGCTAGCATCTCATTCAATTCTGAACGGAACCTTTCTATCACCATTCGCAGCGATGCTATACAGTCACTCGGACAAGTCCCTGCTGCGTCCAGCCTCCTGTATTTTTGCGAGGCCACGGGTTCTAGTCCGACCGGTTGTGAATTTAAGCGCGTGGGCGTAGTATCTACCTGCTTGCCATGTCATCATGCCGGCGCTATTTAAATCGGGGTTACGCCCACTTATGTGGCCCGCAAATTAAATGGGCCCATAGTTTTATGGGCCGCAACAACTAAACCTCATAAGCTTATCTTCATCCCTTCGATTATATGGAACGGTCAACTAAAGCCATTTCCACCATTTTCGCCACTCCACGGTGGTCTGGTGGTTATGGCACTCGGCTATACTGAACTGAAGGTGACGGGATAGAATCCCGGCTGCAGCATTTCCATTTCTACGTAGGCGAAATGTTGAGGCCCGTGTACTGTGCAATACCGGTGCACGTTAAAGAACGCCAAGCGGTCGAAATTTCCGAAGCTCCCCACTGCGACGTCTATCATATTTATATCGTCGTTTTGCAACGTAAAACTCTGATATCAGCCAATGTCCACTCCTTTACAAGGGTGTCATTTTTTTCCTGCCATTTACGTTTGGGCTAGGGATACAGGTGTGCACTAAATGTGATTCTGTGGCCGTTAGTGATGTAACTGATGACTTCGTGAAATTACTGATGTAATCAGACGTATTAAACATTCTTTCCGTTCCATACGTCAATTTTGGTATATTCTCCCCTTAACTCTCTTCATGTTTTGGCTCAACCTTCTAACGGCACATTGCGGCTAGCGGCATAAGAAGTCACGAGTAACAAGACACCTCATGTTAGCAAAAAAAAAAATTAACGGAAGTGCTTTACCCGTTAGTTCCAAAATAGCAACGAGTACCTTACTAAGCTACTGAAGAAACTATTGCGTTAACGTTAACGCCGTTACTAAATTGAAACACGTTAGGCCGACAACACCGCTGTTGCTGCTGGGTATAATCAAAATAGTTGTGTTCGGAATAACACAACAGCCCATTTCAATGAACTCTCAGCAGCTGTTGCCAGTTTTTCTCTGAAGTGTCAATTTTAATAGTGCTGGATATGCTTTGATGAGGCGCGCAATCTCTAACCGTATTTAAACTTGCTATTCCAGTTTTTATTTATATTTTTTGCTCACTTTGCAGAGGCAGCAGATAGGAGAGCCCAAGTAATGGCTGAAATGCAGGTAGGTGCTCCAGTTACGCTGTAAACTTGCACGTTCAATCGAGATTAGCCGGCAATCAAAATTGCGATATGGTCCCGTCAGTCTAGGTTCATGGTGTAAAATATGCAGCGCAAAGCCCTAAATTGTACGAGAAGATACATACGGACGAAGGAAGGCAAACAAACTCGGACATAAGCGCTGACTACCAGCTTAGTTCATTGGTCGAAGCTGGGTTCCCAAGGCACCGACTTGCAAAATGGATTAACGCGATCAAAAACCAGCTCGTTCTTTCTATCGACTGTCACGACGTAGCTTGCATCTATCGTATTCCCCCACAAAGGCGCCGCAAAGCAGCCCTAATACTTACCCACTTTGTCCCGTTTCAACTACGTCATATCGTAGTCTACTGGCGGCAATCCGTCGACTTATAAGAACCCGGCTTCATTCAGCTACAACACACTGCTCTTGTTGCCACTCCATTAGCTATTATGGCGCGGCGAGGTAAACGAGTGATGTTCTTCATCATCCAGTGCAAGAACTCGACAAACTGCACGGTGCCCCTTTCCGGTGGCGTGAACGGGAGCGACTCTCTGTTGCCGTGGTTGCCTCCTCTGGTGGAGATCGACCGCGCCAGCATGCTGCCACGTGCCCAGTCTGGTTTCTTCTGGGAGCTCTCGGACGAGGTGCGAGCGCGCAAGGGCAAGGAACTGCGTCTGCACCCGTTCCACAGGGTAGGTGACAACGCGCCAGCACTTTCAAGTTTACCGCATTTGGTTCATCAGTCAGCCTGAAAGAACGGATGATTCTGCCACAATTCTCTCGCCTCCTGACGCGCTTTCCTCCTCTCAGAAACCAGTCTGTCGCCTTAATGGCCATCGATGGATCGTAGCACTTTCTTCTATGATCTACTCGGCCAGCTAGTATCTCATCGCAGCCACGGCCGTAAAAGGCGGTACGTGCAGCTTAGCTAGCAAATAATCGCCGGTGGTTTCAAACCTTACGCGGCCCGAGATGACTAGTTGACTCGTGTGCTGCTGTCTTTGCACGCCTGCAGATGGCATTATCTCGGGCAAGCCAGGCGCAACGCGGCGTGTTTTCTCACTTTTATTTGCACTGTTCATTTCTTAGGTTTTACGTATCAAGACCACGATATGACTTCGAGGGACGCTGCAGAGGGGGCCCCGGAGTAATGGTTGACTACCTGGTACCTAAATATAAGTGCACGGGTGCTTGTGCACTTTGTCCCGAGCAAAATGTGGCCACTAAGGACGGTAATTGAACGCACGCACCCGAACTTAGCAGTCCCACGCAGTAGCCGCTAAGCTGCCACGGCGGGTTCGCCAGCGCAGCGGAAGGCAGTGTGTGAGATGTGTACGTGCTCGCCTGGGGCGCGCGTGAAATCATACATCATTAATTTATTAGTACGCGAATGTTAAAACGGTAATCTATAGGACTTATTATAGTGCGAACTTTACCTTAAGTACCTGCTGAATACATTGAGAAGGGCATCAATGCTTCAGCAATCGCTCGAAGTCGCGACTTCATTATTATTTTTATTTTCTTTTCTCGCGAAGAAAAGTCCCAGTTTATATTTACACAACCAAGGAAAGTGACAAACCGAAGGCATCGCCAAGGCTAACGTCTTTCTCTCCTTGTTTTTCGAGCGATTATATTGGTTTCATCTGCAAATTTGCCCTCGCTTTTCATTTTATCTGATATTTCGTCTTAGGTTCAATGTTTTCATTCACCTATATTACTATCCACACGTGGGTACGTGAAAATTAGAGACAGCAGCAACAACACAACTGATGTTTGGGAATGAGATTTGCGCTTTCTCTGAGGCATTAGGTTATAATGACGCCGTAGTGATTAGTCATCCAAAACTCATTAGCTTCCAGTAAACAATTAGGTTTCATGGAAATCTCTTCGGTATATTAGCATCTGCCATTGCGAGTGCACCTGCTACTGATGCGAAACTAATATTTCATTTGACCTCCATAAAATTCAATCATTCTTTCCCAAAATAAAATCAATTAGCACGAGCAGAGCGCATACACCATACGTTATACCGCGCTACCAGTCGAACAAAAATTAAGTTTTATTCTTAATCATGCCAGTATGGGAAGGGAATGGTTAAAAAAAGGAAACGACACCGCGCTTTTTTTTCCATCATCCTTCATTTTGGACGTCTTTCGATAGAAATTCGGCCACTTCTGCTTCGTGAAGCTTATTAATAGGCGCTTAATTACCCCGGTGTGTTTTGCAAGTCTAACACAAAGCCCTTTCTTGTGACTGTATTCTTTATTAATTATTGCCTAAAGATTCGCGTGTGCAGTTAAATACGACCGAGAACCAGCCCATGAAAAAGTCGGGTCGTTCAGCTGCTACTTGTCAGCCATAGCAAGTCACTAAAGCATTAGGATCGTCGTTTCGTTTCAGCTCGTATGTTGCTTCGAAACGAACTAGGGATGGCCACATGGTTAGTGGAAATAAATTGGTTTTGTGCCTTTTGCTTTATACCTGTTTAAGACGGTACGGGTGATCAGTGCCAAAGAAACAGCATGAACCGACAAGCGGGACACACACAGCGCTTGTCCAGTGTGTTTCCCTCTGCTTTTGTCCTGTTTACCAACCGCGCTCTTTGCTAAGGATGTGGGGGGGGGGGGGGGGGGGGGGGATTTTGACTGCTTTCTTTCACGGCGCGTGCGTCCGCCACTGTGGTGCACTGCTTATGGTACTTCGCTGCTGACCCAAAGGACGTGGATTCGATACCTGCCGCGGCGGTCGCATTTTGAGTGAGGGCAAGAATGCTAGGGCGTTTCCAGTGCACGCTAAGGAACCTCAAGGGGTCAAATTTCCATAGGTCTCCACTACGGTGTGCCTCATAATCATCATCATGGTCGTGGCAACACAAAAAATTATCATTACATTTGTGCGCCAGTGTGCCAACTCCAAGCACCATGCTGAGCGAGACAAGCAGCTTACAAGCTGCTTGGGTTCAACCCCAACGAGGTTTATTTAAAGCTCCTTAGTTCAACAACGGTAGCACGTATGAATCACACATTGATAATACCAGTCCGTATTACACTGTACACTTGTATTGCGTTGACAGTTATACACTTGTATACGCGATATCCTAAGAGTTCAAGCTCTTTATTTTTGCCGTGCTATACACCTCCAAGCATCTGACTACAACTTAAAGTTAGTGAGTGTACTTCATTTTCATTATAATATATTGCGATGCTAAACGCAAAATTTCTACTGCAGCCGTTCGCTGAGGGCAGCTTCGAGCGGGGCACCGGTCTGAACGCGACCCGTGGCATGTTCCGGGCGCCCTTGAATGGCCTGTACGTCTTCTTCGCCACGGTGTTCGCTAGCCGTCCGACGGCGGCGAGGGCGCTGCGCAAGCAGTTGGAAACATCCGCCAATGACGCATCGCTCATCGTGTGCGTGAACGCCAGGTGCCAGAAGAACCTGTGAGTATTCTGAGTGAATTGACGTATCAATGACAGACAAAAGGGGTATCCACAGGATTCGCTTACCAACAGCGCAAAATACGTGTTAGGTGTTCCTGACATCGCTGAAGCCAACATGTTGTTTCACCGGCAAGGTGAAAAGTTCGTTTCTCGACGTCACGGCGAGTGTTTCCGGTACATCGCGCTAGTATTGTCATTATTTTCTAACATGGGCGTTCGGCCCACATCTTTATGGAGTCGAAGCGGGTTACCTACACCAGAGGATATGCAGCGTTGATGCCATCATAGCCGCCATGTTGTTGTGCCAGTGAAGTTTGTGATGCCACTTGATGTCTGCCATCGGGATTGTCGTAAAGGCCTTAGAGGTGTATAGGATAACTGACAGCGCCACTTGTTCATGTGAAGAGGCTGAAGAAGACGTAGAGCATCTTCTTCATTGTAGAGGTATTTTACGTGGAGCATAATTTTTAGACATTAAATAATCTAAATAGACGTCCACTATCATTAGCAAAAATTTTCGGCCCTTGGCCGACAGATTAATTGCAATATGTGGTTAATTGCAACTTTGTGGTTAGGTTGCACCACTTAAGAAAGTCTGCAGACGTTGAACTCGCCTGTGTCGACAGTGCTGATGCGTGAACATTTATAATCCATGCACCTCTCGTTTCATGGATATTTGTACTAAAACAGTGACTCTGAATGTGTCCGAGTGCTTGTATTCGTTCGTTTTCATTAACTGTTCATAACTTTGTAACGAAAACCACCCTGTAAGAGAAGAGTAGCCGGCGCCGCACATGGGCATCAACTTCTCCTTATACTTAATAAAAAAAAATGTCATCAGCTATTTTTTTCGATCTTTTGTTATCGTGTCATCAAAGAGCCTTAGCGTCCCGTAAATTCAATCTCGCTTTCCAAACAGTGATTACACACACCGTACATGGTCACCGCGCTTAGTCGCGACATTACGGCACCCTTCCATTTTTCCAGGTCTCTCCGTACTACGGGCGAGTTCAGTGACGGCGAATACACCATGTCGCTGTCAGTCAACGGACCCCTGATGCTTCGTGTGAGTGCACATGTTTACAGTAAAACATAGGTTCTACTATATATGTTTATTTAACAGCGCGGCGTTGACCAATCTGACATAGACGCAGGGACTCCGGAGCGTTTCTGGGAGGGGCAAGTATTGTCGTCTTTGGATGTTGCTTATTATTTATTTGTTGTCAATATTTGCCCATTCTAATTTATTTAAATGACATATTATATAATATTAATTAGTAGTTTTAACGACACCAATTATTGATTTATATTCAATTTAGCAGTATTAAATTTTACATATTCGCATCCTCGCTTATTGCACATTGGTATACAATTCAATAATGTTTGGAAATTTCGGAAGTACTAAAAACCTGCGCAGGCCGCGCCACCCACGTGGTTGTATGGTCCAGTACTTTGGAAAGCGCTGGATCACACAACCACCAGCTTGAAAATTCCTGTCAAAAATTTGACTTCTGCTTAAATGGTCGGAAAGTGTGAGGGGCGCCCTCCCCCCTCTCCCCGGTTCCGGAGTCCCTGCATCAACAAGTAAAAGAGGCATTCGTCTCGCCATTTAAACTCGTTTCGGTTGCGCTTATGCTCGCTCTTTGGTTTTATATTTGCAGCTTGCGCGCTACGCTTCTGTGGTCACGAGATGAAGCAGCTAACAAATTTCTATCAAGGTCACGTTAGCAAAATAAGATTCCAACCAATCTATAAAAAAATTTTTCTCACTTGAAAGAAAAGCTCGCTCTTGTACGGAGCTCGAGCCCGGCACCAACGCGTTTTATAGGCAGTCGCTATTCGATCTGAAATCATTAGGTGGTTAGCATAATGCGTGAGGCCGGAATGATCGACACTTTAGGTAGAGGAATAGGCGATTCGTGCAATGCTGCGGAAGTTTTGAAGATTCCGGAAAAATTGTCACCTTCCTGAAAATAGCATCAATCCATAGAGCGGGCCTACGCATGTTTGTCCCATTTCGAGCGGAAAAAAAGTTAATTCTGCTTCGTGTAGGGCTTCAGGCAGGGCATAGATTAGTAAAGCGAATTAGTGTTAGTAAAGCGCATTGTTGTCACATGGACGAAAGCCATAGCTGGGCGAAAGCCATGTGCTATTTTCCTCGGCTTCTTTGCGTCAGAGTGAGTCTCATTCGTAAGTTGTGCTTAATGTAGCTCTGGAACTGCTGCGTACATGTTTGCATTCTTTTTCTTTGACAATCGCAGGCTGGCCAAGTAGTTTCTCTATGGTTCCACAACCGCACGCCGTACCAGATAACCATCCACGAGGGATCGCAGTTCAGCGGCTTTCTGGCTGGCCTCTGAAGACAGCTAGCACGAAGCTTTGATATCTGACCAATATTATCATTACCATTGGTCACGATTTGGGACGCCCGGTGTCCTCTTGCAATTTCTGAGGGTTGAAAATATCCGGGTTTGGTACTCTTCGGCAGATTCGGCATCTTTCTCCTGTTTATCCGTGCATGTAATCATCACATTAGGTCATCATCCTTTGAAGTAAACTCCGCGACGCGTAGTGTTGCCCGAACAGCATTTTATTACCTTCATCTCCTATACATAACTACTACTCCACCTGTT
The DNA here is from genome assembly GCA_013339685.2 of Hyalomma asiaticum. NCBI lineage: Eukaryota > Metazoa > Arthropoda > Arachnida > Ixodida > Ixodidae > Hyalomma > Hyalomma asiaticum. The sequence continues at coordinate 64,358,662 of CM023484.1, forward strand.
TAGTCAAGACGCCTTTCTTTACTAACCTGACCTGTCATGTAATAAAAGACAGCCTAGCTATGTTCTTGTGAACTCGGCTGATCGGCTGCCTTACCACTGTAGCGGACCCATGATCGACATCAATGAGGTATTGAGCGATCGTCTTAGCAGCTGAAGTGCCTTCGAAAGAAAAAGAAAATGCTTAACGTAGTGCCACTCTGTCAACCTTCTCGATAGGCCAGGCCCGAAGACTTTAGCAATTATGTAATGCAAGTTTGTTAATAGCTCTCGTAAGAAGACAACAGTGGAGTGAACTGGACGCCCACAGTGCAGTGTTCGCGTTTGACACGAATGGGTCACTTCCCATCCTGCGAAGGCGTTTTCACATGGCCATTCAGGAGAACACCACGCTTTCAAACCTACATGCACCTCATCAGTCGCGCGCATTAATATAAGTATGTCTTTCTGTCGCTATTCTGCGCTTGCCCATTCATGCGGGCGAGTAAGTGACAAGACACGCAGTAATTACTGCGGCGTCTGCAAACCTTTCGTATTATCACCGTCATCTTAGATGGCGATAAAGGTGTAAAAATAATGAGCCCCCGTCGACGCTTTTGTCGGAATAAATGTAGAGGCTTGCACCTTGTAAATAACGATACACCTATCGAACCATCAAATCAGTTATGGTATATTTTATCCAGTTCTGTGTTTAATGCGTTGTACCGCGACTATGAACATAGTACCTGATCTTAACTCGCGTGTATTAGTGGCTTTGTATTTCAATAAACCGCAACAAACCTTTGCCTGAAAAGACTTCCCTTCTGTGATCAAACCCCCCGTTTTATAGATTGCGGTTTTCGCTGTACATTCGTGTTAGCGAACACTACAGTGAGTGAGTGAGTATATGCGAATTATGTGCACGTCAATGCAGGTCGTGCAAGGTCACCACAAATGAAAACAAGCCAAATAAGAGACAGTAGACGTCAACTTTGGACGACAGTGTAAAGTAGCTTTTGTCCGTTTACAGCCATTGTCCTAGCATGAGCGAGGCGTCATGCTAAAACGTGTGACGTCATTAGTCCATGACGAAGCCCATGGAGGTGGCGAAAGCGCTGAACATCCGCTGGACGTACTTGACGCCGTCGGCCACCAGCGGGCCTGCTGCGATCAGTGACACGCCCAACCACATGCTCACGTGACCGGACAGGTAAAGGAGGAAGTCTGCCATCTGGACGATGCAAATGAAAAGACAGGAACGGGGGTAAAGGAAGGAAATGATGTGCGCTTATTAGATTCGTTTTTTTTTAACGCGGAAGTTTTATTCCGGGGTCCACCACGATGCCACCACGTCATTTCCGTCACGGAAGTGACTCAGTAAAATATGCGGGTATGAATAGCAAAGAAAAAGATGCGGGAAAGCTTCGGCTGACGCGGGTCCGCTGGGAATCGAACTCGCAACCTTCACTCCGCGGTGGAAGGTGCCGGGAGCTCTACGAACTCATATACTTTAAGTTGTACGAACTCCCGCTACGATGATCTCGCGGCTATGACACTCGGCCGCTGATCCGAAGGTCGCGGTATCGGATCTCGGCGGCTGCATTTCGCTGCATAGCAGGTGTTAAGGCCCGCGTATTGTGCGATGTCAGTGCACTTTAACAGCTGCAGGCGGTCGAAATTTCCGGAGCCCTCCACAACGGTGTCTCTCATGATCGTATCGTGGAACCACAAGTCAAAGTTGTACGGACGCGGTTGATATCCTTATCTCCCCTTTCCCTCGGCGCGCTCGTTCGCCTCTGCGCGCGCATCGAGCCGCTCCTTGCGTTGAACGGTGCCGCCATCCAGGAGAGGCGAGGCGAAGCGCTGCAGCTCGCCGCACCGACGGTGTTTTCACGCCCGCTAATGGTTTGAATGATGGCACCGAGTAGAAAACTGCTACTTTAAGGGCTGCAATACGGCAATGACGTTTACGGGTAAATGTCGCGCAAGTAGACATGTATTGATGACGTTCTCACGCAGTATTTACCGTTAACTGCATCCAGTGTTACCTAGACTACTTCGGCTTTACTACAAGGGATCGGTCACTGTCGTGGAGGCGGTGGGATATACCAGCGAAACATCGATAGCGATATGACAGTTCATCTCGATGTGTAAAAACCTTTAACAGCTTCTGTGAAGACACATTTCACTTTCGTGTTATACCGATTCCTATGACAGAGGAATCGGTCACATTTTTTCCCCAAACTCAAGTAGGGTACGCGAAATTGCACGAGGAACAGGAAGCGTCAAGTTGTGAACTGAAGTGGTCAACGAGTAAAACCTTATATTAAAAGAACCCTGCAACACTCTTTGAACATGGCCCGAAAACGCTGCCAGTAAGTCTTGGAGGCTGCTGTCGATATTTCAACCAAATATTATTGCACCGCATGCAATGCACCGGAGATATTGTAATTTGGTTTCGAAAGTCCAAAACACAGCTGGAAATCACCTGTTCTTATTTCAACAAACACATCACTGGGCGGACACGGACTACATAGATTGTAAAAGAACAACCATTGCCTGATTCCCTGTACAAGGCGCTATTTTCCTGTAGGCAACCTCACTGCGTGATAAATATTGTGCTCCTTAACTGACATAAATGTGCTGTAAGATAAATGCCTCACGCAGAAGCATCCCCTTGATTCAGTGTACACCTCTCAGCCGGAATTGGAATTATCGAAATTTAGAGTGTATCCTTACCTCCCACCGGTACATCTGTCTGCCTGTTGTGTCCCGACGGACTTTTGCCTCACTGACCATTTACTATCTTAGTGTTACAGAACACTTGCTCCAATGTCCTGCACACACCATTAACTAGCAGACTTGCTCCTTGAAACATGGCATAATATCTACCGACACTTAATATATATTTTGTATTCCCTTCTCCCTCTCGGCGTTATGGTTCTGTTCTTTTATCAGTGGGTTGCTGTGGAGATGTTAAGGTAAAGAAAAAATATACATCGATTACTCCGTTTCGCTGTGTCGTTCATAAATATAGTTGTGGTACATTTAGGTCCTATCACGATTTACTTGGCACACTCAATGTTTTCGACTGCGGGGTCTTATACTGACAGTATATAGGATCTTCCGCCAAGAAAGAATTACCGTGCACGTTGTATAAATTATTGGACAATATTACACACGTATACATACCGTCATTCTTGGCAGATTGCTCACAATCTTCCGCTTCGTGGATCCGAGCACCACCGTGAGGTCCGCCTCCAGGTTTCTGCAACAGAGAAAATTTAAATCCACCATTGCGAACTACTCGGTATAGTGAACTTATTCGCTAACTCAGCCACTCGTACGCCGAGTGGTGAGGTAAAGCTGAACCTGAAGCACATTCGGCTCAGAGAATCGGAAGAAGGGAACGATGAAGCAGCGCTCACGCTCATTAAAATACTTACTCGTATCTTGCGTAATCCGTGATGAAACCGGTTTGAAACATCAGGCCTCTATAGCGGGTGTCTCTGAAAAGTGAAAAAGTGGTTGCGTTATTCAGTTCAGTACTAATACGAGTGTGACTGTACGAAACAAAGCCGAACAAAATGTATACGTGATGGATGAGCAGCACAGTACTCGGGAGACGCGACGGCGCTGCTAAGTGAAGTCCTGCGTGCCTGTACTTAACTTTTGCGAAACACGCGAGGATAAAAAAAAAAATGCCGCCCGCATCTTCCCACGGGGGGAACTCGAGTAAATGCGTCGCAGAGTGGTGGGGGTATCGCGTGAATGTTGCGTGATTGGGTATGGTTTGGGAATGCTTAATTGTTATTTCGTCTTTATTATTCTTATTTATTAAATGAAGGAGAAGCGAAGGTAAGGAGTGTAAAGTTAAAGTGTGTCTTTATTGCTTGGTGCCGTCGTTGTATTGGACGGCACCAAGGTGGGCGCTTGCGTCCACGAGCAGCGTCCGGAGCCGCGTCTCGTTGACGACGTTTGCACGCCGCTTCTCGCTCACGTACCTGGGGTCTTAAAGCTCGCTGCTCACGTTTCGCCGCTGCTTCTCGTGCACGAAGTTCAGAATCCGCAGCTCGGCGTTGCCGTTTCGCAGAAGCGTCGCGCTGCCCGAGTGATGGATTGAATTCCGAACGATGATGATGATTGTGGTACGGTTAGGAAAGGACGCTAATTTCTGCAGCCCATGTGGGGAGCACGGCTAAGCGTCCGTGGGGGTGGGGGAAAGGAAGTGAAAGAGATAGAGAGGAGAGAAAGGCCGTAGTGGAGGGCTCCGGAAATTTAGACCACCTGGGGTTCTTTAACGTGCACTGACAACGCACAGTACACGGGCCTCTGGCATTTTCGCCTCCATCGAAAATGCGACCGCCGCGGCCGGGATCGAACCCTCGTATTTTGGGTGGCAGCCGAGTAATGAATTCCGAACTCGCGCTCCGCCGCTTATATACACACCGCCCGCGTTCGAGGGAGAGGAGTACGGGGGAGAGGTCCGCACCCCCACTGCGCATGCTCGGCTTGCTGAACGCCCGGTGGGCCGGCACGAGACGAGCCGCGCATGCGCAGTGGGGGCGGTGACGGCGCTGCCGACGCCGAAGCGTGACATCGTGCGACTAAGAAATGCTCCGCATTTAAAAAAGGAAACTTCCAGGACGCTTAAGTTTCGCCTTAAAGAGCGGAACGCTCTAGCGTCGTTGGAGCACGTCCACATCGCCTTTTTGTAGAACATTCAAATTAGCGCCTCATCTACAAAATACCGGAATCATTTGACTTTTCTCGTGACAGGATTTTCTTTTCCCGGACATCCAAGTTACATTCCGAGCTATCGTGTACGTAGGTTTTAGTTAAATCTAGTTCGCAATTTTTCGGAGAGATTTTTCTTTTATAAATTCAGTTTTGTCCACCAAGGTACCTGCGCCATGTCGGAGGGCACGCATAGTAGGATGGTTATGGAAACGGTTCTAGTTCGAAATGCTTATTTCTGCCGATGAACACGTAGTCATGCCATGCAAGAATCATGTAATCATTCTTTCTGCCATGAATTATTTCTCCCATGACGCCGCTGCCGACGCAGGCTTTTCTGCGAAAAACTTCAAAAGGGCTTCAAGGCGATATCGCTGGTTATTCAAGAGAAGACGCTATTCAAGAGAAAACGTTATTCAAGAGAACAAAAGCTGCTGCGCATGCTTTTGTTTATATTTGTGTAATTTGTGTAAGCGTTCTCCAGAATTAAAAAAAAAAGAGAGTTCATCCTGAAGTTCGGAGATATATTGAATTGACTTGGGTCTTAACACGAGGCTTTTAAATACTTGACCGTGCCCCGCCACGGTGGTATAGTGGTTATGGCACTCGGCTGCTGATCCGAAGGTCGCGGGATCGAATCCCGGCCGCGGCTGGTGCATGTTCGATGGTGGCGAAATGTTGAGGCCCGTGTGCTGTGCGATGTCAGTGCACGTTAAAGAACCCCAGGTGGTCGAAATTTCCGGAGACCTCCACTACGGCGTCTCTCATAATCAGAGCTGGTTTTGGGACGTTAAACCCCAGAAATCAAATCAAATCAATACTTGACCGCACTGCAAGAAATATTGCGGTATGTGAACAATGTTGGCTATGAATACGTCACTCGGCTCTTGCTGCAAGAGAAAAGTAAGCGCATAAGCAAGGTGAACCAATGAGTGTTAAAAATCTTGTGTAGCAAACAAAAAGAATTCTGGTGTCGGCGCCGGCGTCCACGGCGCGGAAATAATGACCTCGAGCTACCGCCGTTTCCCGAAGCACCCGACCACGTGCGAGCCCTCCGGCATGGCACCGGTGTGTTATTCAACAAAATTGAATTTATCAGAGTAAAAATCCGTGAGAAAAATCATAAGCTACGAAAGTAACATCCACACGTGACAGCTAGGGCTGTTAATTTGAAAGCAGGAGAAAACATGATTATGTTACACGAAGAGGCGATGCAAATGGGACCGAATGACGCTACAGACTTCACTCTTAAAGGCTAAAACTGTTAAAGGCGAAGCTTAGGTACGCAATACTCCCCGTTTAAAACGAGGGCGGATTCCTTCAGGACCTGAATAAAGTTTATCTATCTATCTTAGGCGTCTATACCACACTTTACTAAGCTATGACGTACTTGCATCCTCGGGTGCAGACGTTTTGACAGGATACAAACCACTTCTGCTTGATCAGTTCGTCGATGCAGCGCACTGTAAAAGAGAGCACAGGAATGAACAAATGTTTTGAAGACGCTGAATGCACAAGTGCACTAAGTGATTCAGTGTATTTGTGTGGATGCCGACGTTTTCTACAGGCGATTTCTTCGCAACCCACAGCAAAGAGAAACGGAGTACGATGTGTGTCAGTGGCGCAAGCATTTTGAAAAACTAAACGCAAAAAAAAAAAAAATTGGGCGCGTCTGCGTGCTTCGCTGCAAATGTCGTCGAAAGAAGATAGCCTTCTGCCGGCCGTACTACACTGCGTGAGATATGGACGTCATCTGGCAGCGCCGTCGGGAGACATGAGCTTGTGCAGAATCCCTGGGCAACTGCCAGGTGGCAGCACCAAATCGTCGGCACAAGCCTTTTTCGTGCATAGAGTCGCATTTTTAGCGCAGCCTAACAAACACTAGGGTCTTTAGAATTGCGTATCTCTGTATTTTCTAGTAAAGGAACACATCGCTTAATTCTTACATATTGATGTTGCGCCTCAGATATGAGTAATACTTGCTTTTTGATCGACATTGTTCACAAGCATGACACAGCTGCCAGTTCAAGATCGCTGGGCGTTAGGCAAGTGCTTAAACTTTGGCTGGGTGGCCGAATCGTGTGACAGACAGACAAACAGACAGATCGAAATTTCCGCATATCCCAAGAAAGACCATCGTCTTTAAAAAATGTACAAGTCATTCCTTTTTATTTCTCGCGGGAATACGGAACATTTACTGGCGCTGTGATTGAATTTTGTGCCAGGACATGTAACAGACAGAGAGCACACACACATGTAGCTACTGATATGCGTAGTGGCCCATATCCATAGTATAGTAAATTCAGCCGCGCACTTGTTTTACGGTGATCTCTCGGTGAAGTGCAGAGTTGTTGCTTTATGGGCTTTCCATTGAAAATGAAGGTGTTTATGGCTCTCCACAAAGCAACGTGCGTATTTTTGACGGCGAAGTTCAAAAGAAAAAAAAAGAGAGAGAGAACCATTCCCGCTGGACAGACAGACAGACAGACAGACAGACAGACAGACAGACAGACAAAGAACTTTTAATTAGGTCCTGAGAAGCGCCGCCCTTAGAGGAGCACTGCTAGTCAGAACAATAGAAGATTGTAACATGCGACAACAAGATCACGTCGCGGAAACATGCGCTTGGAAACATGCGCTTTTTTAAACCAGCATATAGAACCAATGCAAGCGGGGGAGGGGGCAACGTGCTCTATTACGGTGCTTCAGTGAAAGCAAAGCAACAAAATCAAACACCCGAAAGCTATAGTGCGAAGTTCATTCACTCACTGTGTGGCACGTATTCGCACACCGTTCCTTTCATGCGATGCTTGACAGCGTACATTTTGGAGAAGCAGCCACAGGTCGCCGTCCATTTTTGCGCCACGCAGAATTCGCTGCACTCCTGGCGGCAAAAAAGTTGGGTCACGCAACTCGCTGTCTTATATAGGTTGACAGAGAAATCAGTGGACTTTGTGCACTTGCCTCTTCTTGGATTTCTTTCTCATCGTAGAGAGATTCATCTGCGGTGGCGACGTAGTCGATGCAACGTGTCTCGTATGGCAACGGCAACGACACCAGCTCATTCTGCGAAAGTTATGTGCCAGATGTTGCCTCACGTAGCTGTTTTTTTTTTAAGTCACACTAAACTGGAACTTTAGACTGATAGAATATTATTTAAGAACTCCACTGCTGTTGATTCCGCGAGTGTGTGTTCAGTATTAAAAGAGAAAAATCAATATCAAAGTTTCTTCTTAGTTTCATCTTTGAATCCCGTGCCATAGCTTTGAGCAGATGACGTCACGAACCCCCGTTACCTTTTTTTTTTTTTTGGGGGGGGGGGGGGGGGCGTTTTCTCACCACATCAGTGGCTCAGCGAAGCTGTCTTCTGAAATACGCCACGACAAGCGTCTGGCTTTCTTAGGACGCAGGTTCGGACGTTTATATCTCCGGTTCAACAACCACAACAAGCTCTCAGCCCATGATTCTCGTACTATTCAGTAAGTTGCAGAAGCTCAGTCAGCATACTGACTGTTACAAGAAACACAAATATCTTCTTCGCTTCTTTTTTAACAGCTGACAGGTTTAAGGTCGAGGTTTATCCGTATAGGCAGCTCTGTTTTAAGTTCTGTTAACTGCAAACACCCCTGCCTACGGATAAAGTGCATGAACATTATTTGTGCAGGCTGTATCCATGGTGATCTGGGTGATCACCTTATGCATACTGGCTCCATTCAGAGACTTTTTTGATCCTGCGATAGTGTCTTATTTTTTTTCTTATTCCTTCGTTCCTTTTCTTTCTTCTTTCTCGTATGTTCCTTCTTCCTTCACATCGATTTAATGATGTTGGGATAGCCAACTCTGAAGTAGCCAACCCTTCCAATGCTTTTCGCATAAAATAAAAAATAAAAAGGCAAAAGCGGAGCCTTTGACAACGGTTACGCCGACGACAATATAGGAGGAGATAAAGAAACAGGGAAGGAAGGCAGGCAGGGAGGAAATAAATGTAATGAAGAAAAAATTAAATAAAAAGAAAAGCCTCAGGATGCGCAAAAGGAAAAAGCGGAGCAGTGCTTGCCCCTGGACCCACTACACCCACACTCTTGCCCGCAGCCCACTGCGACACGATAGTCATATCGATAATAAAAGTGCTACATGATAATGTAATGATAGTGAGCTTGACACCCCTTCCCCGGGTCACTTCTTTACTCAAATTTCACAGGCGCGGGACTGGCTAGTTTTAAGTGCACAGCACTTTAAGGGGCTGCCTTGTTTCATGTTAGTGAGCGTCCCACAAAAAGGACAAGCTCTTTCCCTTTACCCATTACCCACAATTCTACATGCTAGAGATTGTTCGAAGGACCGTATAGGAAGGAATAAGGAAAGAAAGGAAGAAGGAGAAAACTAACTAACTAGCTAGCTAACTAACTAACCAACCAACCATATAAATAAATAAATAAATAAATAAATAAATAAATAAATAAATAAACCCCGGTTGCGCAGAAGGGAAAAGGTCCTGCCCCTGACCCACTGCCTATACTGCTACATGATAGGGATTATGCGAAGGACAAGAAAGAAAGAAAGAAAGAAAGAAAGAAAGAAAGAAAGAAAGAAAGAAAGAAAGAAAGAAAGAAAGAAAGAAAGAAAGAAAGAAAGAAAGGTCTCGTGTTGCGCAAAAGAGAAAAGCGGACCCTCGCTTGGACTTGACCCACTGCCCTTGCCCTCAGCCGGTGACAAGGATAGCACAGCGTCTGTATCCTTCCCGAACGTCCGTAAGAACAGAGCACATAAAACACAACGTAAGCACAAGGGAAACACCGGCGAATCACTGCTCCGCACGTCCTGCAGATTTGAAGTTCAGTGGAAACACACTTCAATTTTATTATTAGTTTCTTAACATTCTTGCCGCCAAGGGCGCCAAACAGTATTTCGTAAAATAATTTTTACTTTGTTGTTAGATCACTGTTGTTGAAAATATTCTACCATACTGGCTCCCGTCATCGTATGTACCCGAAATGCACTGCGCGCCAGGTAAGGAATAGAGAGGTGACGTCTTCACCTGAGCCACGGAGATTGTGTACTTCCGGCCCGCCTGAAAACGGAAGGTGTGGATGATGCCGGAAGTGTAGCTGCTGGTGGCGTGAACTAACGCAGAGAAGGCCATGTTCTCGTTGCGAGGATCTTTGGTGTCCGCGCGAACGCGGAAGTTGAGTCCTGCGGAAACGCCGAGGAAAGGATGGAGCTGAACAACAAGCAGCAAGTCGTCTTCGCTGACGCACTAGGTAAGTCTGGCACATTCATTACGTAAACCTCTGGTGCATGATGTTACGCAAGAACAACTGACGTCCGCAAGCTTAGCACACAAGAACACCATGTCGTCACTAGACGCAAAAAAAAGAAAAGAAGAAGAAGAAGAAGGAAAAAGATGCACTTTTCGATTACACTGAACCAATTTGGAATTGTGGCCAGAATCCATGTGGCACGGACGACGTTATTATCTCGATGAAAAGATGAGGATAATTTGAAAATGCCGTACAAGTTGTCAGAGACGGTTGGTGATACTGTCCATTTGAGCCTCGCTGGAATGCGCACACCTATTTACAATATATTGGGGCGGTAAGGTTCACACACACACACACACACACACACACACACACACACACACACACACACACACACACACACACACACACACACACACACACACACACACACACACACACACACATTCACGCGCGCACGCACGCACACACACACACACACACACAGAGAGAGAGAGAGAGAGAGAGAGAGAGATACGCGCACGCGCAATCGTTATCTGCTCGCCATTGAACACGCTTGATTATTCCAATTTAGGCGCAGCAGCCTGCTTACTTAACGCTAGTATATATCCAGGTAGCAAATATTACTTGCGGAATTCGTTGAGAAAACATGAAAATAAATGATAACTACCGCACTGATGTAAAGTAGAGAGCGCAATGTCGTGGGTGCGATGCTTTGTGGTGTAGGCAGAGTTCCGATAGGGTTGAATTTGCAAACAACGCCCCTTTAAAAGTGCTTTCTGTTCAAGTTAAAGAACTGTGCATTGTCAAAATCATGCTTGGAGCTTCCACTTGGGCATCCCGAAGATCCTACGCTAGCTGCAATGCCGGAGCAACGAAGTGTTGATTGCCTTTTACATTATGTTTCATTTACCGCACAATAAAAATACAAGTTTCATTATGACTCATAGCAACAAAAAAAGAAAGAAGTCAAAGCACGGCCATTCTTACATAGAAAACAAAGTGCATGCTTTTCAACCGTACCATGCACGCACAATGCGAGTATGTTAGATAATTGATTTTTTGCCGCGAAGTGGTATACGTACTAGAGCTGCTTTCTGTACGACAGCAAGTTTAGACATTTTGAGCAGTGACGTACGTAAACTAGACACATACCTTGAGCAAAGAGGAACCATGTAATTAAATAACAGAAGCGTGAGTAACAATATGCGCTCATCGTAAAGATATGTCCGATCGCGATCAATTTAATGACGCCGCGCAGACAAGTCAGATGTGGATACAGAAAGAGATAATGTTCCGGAGGGGAGGCTGCTTTTCAAACAGGCATAGGCCATACGGGACATCTTAACGGAAGCACGGTGACCTTCGCTGAAAGCCAGAAGTGGCACAGGGACTACGCGAAGTGTTCGAGCAATATCATTCACCCATAATGAGATTTGCTTCCGAGACACGTTGTGTCCTCAGCAAAAGTTTCCCTTAAAGTCAACTTGACGTTGATAAATGACCTGTCCAGAGATCTGAAGCTAGGAAAGCTATGAGCACACGAGGCATTGCTCTATATAGAGTTTCACTTTCTTTCTCGTTTTCTCCGTATGCTCTATACCAGTTAGTCGAGATGCTTAAAGTCATTGAAAGGGACTGACGTGCTCTTCTTTATTGACTTTACCGCACTCCGCCTGCTCGATATCGACTAAGAGGCAAAGCGGTCGACGCGAAGATCAAAGGGCTGATTTGGTCTTCTATAAAGCCCGTGTGCACAGTTCGGTCAGACGTGCAAGATGGCGGTGCACATTTCCTTTTTCCCCGTCTTTATTCTCCCTCATAAGTGACGGCATCCTGGCATGCTATCGTGTCGTTGGGTACCCTAGCTGCTTTATTTAGAAGCATTTCTAGCAAAGCCACGACAGCATCGTGGCGTTACGTATTGTTAAAAAAGTAAGAGATAACCGGTAAATACAACTAATTTGACAGCGCGAGCAAGACAAAAGCCTTAACTGAATATACAACAATCTATACGCCGATAATATTCTGCTCGTCGTTGTTGTATTACATTCATCTCGTGTCAACGTTGTTGGATTGCGTTAGAAAGTATTTGAATGCTAACAAGGAGATACAGCGTACAGGACGTCTGGAGCTTAATTAATTACGACTTAAAAAGAAAAGTTCTCAGAACATCTGTGTTTTGAATGCAAGTAAATAGGGTTACAGATAGATACATTGAACTACCTGTCAATAAACGCATAAGCATCCTGCAAACAGGTTTACTTTCGTGGTCTTAATCAAGCCTTAGCAAAGTACGAAAAAGGGAAAAGGGAGTGACAGAATCTTCAGGAACCCATTAACTCAGTCGTGCAACAAAAAATAAAAGTGAGGTCGCTTTCCCCTCTGGTAGAGATTCGAACTAGTTGATATGGATCAGCACGTTTAGGGGAAACTAGATGTAAGGGCACAGCGCTTCGATGTCAACATTGCGTACCTATTTCGTACACAACTTGGATGTCGTAAAGGTGGGAGTCAATGGGATACCTCTTTTCGAACTTTTTTTTTATATCTCCGTGCCCTCGTTAAAGGGACTGTCTACCGCTCAGAAAATTTTTTAAGATTGTGGTAAAATTGGGCAGATCGTGCGTCACATTTACGGGAACGAGCACGCTTTCACCCCACAAAAAAGGAATTATGTTTTTAATAGACCCCTTTCCTAATTCAGTCTGGCGACACTGATTCAAGAGGCACTTCGGCTCTGCTACTCATCACTCTATACGCTGTCCGCCATCAGTTGGTCGGAGTGTGCGGCGTTGTTCGGTGCGTAAGGGAGGCAGTGCTTTTTTTAGGTGTCCCGTTCTAGTGCGCGGTCGAAATTGGTTAGCGGCTTATGTTTTTTTCTGAGAGTTGGGGCGCAGCGGCATCATGTCGTGGACCAAGAGCCTGACCATTATACCAAACAGCCTTGACATAGGCAAAGTAGAGGCCTATCGAACGTCGAAAAGCGCCGGAAACCGCAATGAACTACGGAGCCACAAGTTCGTCGCAGAAAGCTACGTTCAATGCTCGACCATAGAAACACGTGCCGACACAACCAAGTAAGTACTCTCACAGTCGTTTTCTTTTCCCATGTTCACTGGTGGTGTGGTTAAACGTTACAACGGCAGTTCGCGAGGCACGTGGTCTGACTAGCTCGTGTGTACGAAGTGACCTGCCATGCATGAAATCTATCTCGATACATCTGTAATGCCTGTTGCGCGTATGTGCTTTGCTGGCGACAGCAGAAGTTAACTCGTCCTTCTTACTCCGATGCAGTTATTCATCACTTGTGCACGTACGCGCGAAGTGCTTCAGGAGCCAGAAGAAGACGGCAAATCCGTACACCGCAGTGGCGCACCGACGGGGGGGTTTTCGGGTGTTGTAACCCCCCCCCTGAGGCCGACCTAATCCCATCCCACTCCGTAACTGCTCCTATGTCCTAGAAGAATGTGGCGCTAATGTCTCTGCAAAATGCCGAAAAAATAATAAAAATAATCATCATCAATGATGTTACTATTATTTGGCATTTTATTTACTTTTTTTTACACACGCAACACCTGTGTAATGGCATGCCCGGCCCTTCGTGAAAAATTGAACCCCCCCCCCCCCCCCCCTGGTAGAGATCCTGGGTGCGCTACTGGTAGAGCATTCCTCTACTTATTGCGCGCCTTCCTGAATAAATATACGGTCTCTCAAAATCTTGACCAAAATGCCAAAAAAGGTAAGGGGCTTTTTGTGAAATTTTGACTCGTTCAGAAGTCGCTCTAAATACGTTTGGCCGCGTCAAAGAGCATTCCTCTACTTATTGCGCGCCTTCCTCAATAAAAATACGGTCTCTCAAAATCTTGCCCAAAATGCCAAAAAAAGGTAAGGGGCTTTTTGTGAAATTTTGACTAGTTCAGAAGTCGCTCTAAATACGCTTGGCCGCATCAAAGAGCATTCCTCTACTTATTGCGCGCCTTCCTGAATAAAAATACGGTCTCTCAAAATCTTGCCCAAAATGCCAAAAAAAGGTAAGGGGCCTTTTGTGCAATTTTGACTCGTTCAGAAGTCGCTCTAAATACGTTTGGCCGCATCAAAGAGCATTCCTCTACTTATTGCGCGCCTTCCTGAATAAAAATACGGTCTCTCAAAATCTTGCCCCAAATGCCAAAAAAGGTAAGACTATAGTATTGCGTTTTTTGTGAAACTTTGACTCCTTCAGAAGTCGCTCTAAATACGTTTGGCCGCATCATAGAGCATTCCTCTAGTTATTGCGCGCCTTCCTGAATAAAAATACGGTCTCTCAAAATCTTGCCCAAAATGCCAAAAAAGGTAAGACTATAGTCTTGGGTTTTTGTGAAATTTTGACTCGATCAGAAGTCGCACAAAATGCGTTTTCCCGCATCGTAGAGCATTCCTTTACTTATTGCGCGCCTTCCTGAATAAAAATACGGTCTCTCAAAATCTTGCCCAAAATGCCAAAAAAGCTAAGACTATAGTCTTGGGTTTTTGTGAAATTTTGACTCGATCAGAAGTCGCACAAAATGCGTTTTCCCGCATCGTAGAGCATTCCTATACTTATTGCGCGCCTTCCTGAATAAAAATACGGTCTCTCAAAATCTTGCCCAAAATACCAAAAAAAGGTAAGACTATAGTATTGGGTTTTCGTGAAATTTTGACTCCTTCAGAAGTCGCTCTAAATACGTTTGGCCGCATCATAGAGCATTCCTCTACTTATTGCGCGCCTTCCTGAATAAAAATACGGTCTCTCAACATCTTGCCCAAAATGCCAAAAAAGGTAAGACTATAGTATTGGGTTTTTTGTGAAATTTGACTCGTTCAGAAGTCGCTCTAAATACGTTTGGCCGCATCATAGAGCATTCCTCTACTTATTGCGCGCCTTCCTGAATAAAAATACGGTCTCTCAAAATCTTGCCCAAAATGCCAAAAAAGGTAAGACTATAGTATTGGGTTCTTTGTGAAATTTTGACTCGATCAGAAGTCGCC